>CM035415.1:118692068-119349458 GCA_020310875.1 Ceratopteris richardii
GAGCTAATGTGATGAGACCCCGGAGCTGCCCAATGACGACTCGGAGGTGGTGGGGAAGATATGTCTGCATGTATCTCGGGATCTCGATGAGCCCGCGTCCGATATATGTAGAAAATGCTCGCAGTAGTAGAGCATTTGCGGTGGCAATGTATCCCTAGGGCTCACCCATGTCCTCTGTATGTATGTATGCCATATCTCCTGACGAATGACCCTATTCCTCTCTTGATGAGAGAGCGAGTAGGTGGGTGCATGTGAGTCGTACTGTAGTGGTGGTAGTCTGTCTATGTCAAAGCCATGGTGGGCCAGCCAGTCTCGTGTCTGTGCATACCATGAAGAGGTGTCGCCTGCTAATGCCATATCACGTGATGCCTGGAGAGCACGATAAGCAATGCGCTCTGTATCCATGCTCCGAAGTCTGTGTACTAGGCATACTGTCTGGAACAGTGCCTCAACTAGCATCGGTGGTGCAGCGAGCTCTGCTCTAATGATATCATGCGGTACTGAAGGCTTGCTGCGGATAAGTCTGGCAATCATGAGGATCTGTGGCCTCTCTAATGCTGTCCATACTGATGTAGCTAATCCCGGCCCCCAAATGGCTGCCCCATACATGAGCGCTGGCGTAACCAAAGTATCAAAGAGCCACCCCTTTGTGCGGGGCTCCTGAAAATATGCCTGGTGGCATTGTCTCTCCATCAAAGCTAGTGCTGCGTACCCACGTGTGATGCGGTCACGAGCTGCCTGAGACATAGAGAAGACCCCAGATGCTGCTGTAAATGTCACTCCCAAGTAAACATATGATCCGACCACCTGGATCGGTCCACCTGCTGCTGTGAACAAAACTATGTCTGCGTACCTGTGCAGATGTATGAAAGATCATGACCTTGGTTTTACCAAGGTTCACAGATAACCCTCTGTGTCTGCAAAAGTCATCTAGGCCATGTAGATGATGCTGTAGACCTTCTGCAGACTCTGAAACCAATACAATATCATCAGCGTATAAAAGAATATGGACATTGGCTCCCCGTACCTCAATGCCATCTCCCCCCTGCTGCTGTATGAAGTCCACTATCTCATCAATGTAGAGACCAAAGAGGGTGGGTGAAAGAGGGCATCCTTGCTTCACCCCGATAGTGCTAGTAAGTGGATCAGATAAGCCCCCTGGACATGTGACTCTACCAGATACTCTCTCGTATAAGGCGTAGATCCCCCATATCATCTCCTCCGGAGCTCCGATGTCAAGTAGTCGTCTGAAGAGTCGATCCCTAGGAACAGTGTCAAATGCTTTGCGGAAGTCCACAAAGCAACAATATAATCTCCTCTTCCTCACCCTGGCCTGGTCGATCATGCATCTCAGAGTGAAGATGTGGTCAATGGTAGAGTAATCTCGTCTGAACCCTGCCTGTCCTGGAGCCCTGATGCCCTTTCTCTCAGTGAGAGTACTCAACTCTGTCTCTAGTACCGCCCCATATAACTTGGCCAATATAGGGCCAATCATGATCGTCCGGTATGTAGCTTGATCCATAGTATCACCTGACTTATGAATGGGCACTATGATGTGCACAGTCCATGAGTTTGGGAACCCTTCAACCAATGCACGGTTGAAGAGATGGGCAATGAGCGGTGCGAGAGTCGTGCCTCCATAGATGAGGTGCTCTGCCTGTAAACCGAAATGATCATGGGCCCTGCCATGCTGCAGTCGGGCAATAGCGCGTCCCACCATAGTGGGTGTGAAGAAGTCAGAGGTAGTAGGACGTGAGCTCTGCGGTTTGGGAATGGGAGGCTGGTCTGGGATCTCGTATAGGCTCCGTGCATAGCTATGCCAAGTGCTCGGGTCTCGGATAGGTTTATGTTGTCTCCTCTCTCTCAAATGTCGCCATGCCACTACACTGTCTCGACTCATGAGCAAATGGTAAATATCCCAATATTGTCTCTCCTCCCAATCTCGCCGTTCGCGGCGAGTAAGGCTCTGCATGCGACGCTGTGCCTGTGTGTGTAATATCTCCTCTATGCTCTAAAATCCGTAGGTGCTTCCGCAGCTCACGACAATCTTTATCATACCAACGGTTCTGGGGCATGGATCCTGTGCGTGGAGGGTGCATATGTGTGCGGTGTGGGAAGCTGCGGAGAGCTGAGTCCTGTAGGATGGAGGTGATATGTGATGTAAGTGTGTCGAAAGGTGAGAATGGTTCGAGGGAGAGTAGGCGGGTGTGTAAATGGTGTGCATAAACGTGTGAGAGCTCGTGTGTGAAGTGTATCGTGGTATGTATCTCAGTGGGTGAGGGAGGGTCTAATGGAATCGGAGATGAGAGTGTGAATGTGATAAATGTGTGGTCAGCACCGAGTGGGCGTCGTCCAATACTAAGTGAAGGGATGAGTGAAGCTCCAGAGGTAGTACCCAAAATGTAGTCGACTGTGCTCTCACCTCCCCCGTGAGGGAAGCAAGTAAATCCGCCTGAACTTGGCCAACGATTCATCCCGTTATATATAACGAGATGATGGGGGCTGCGTAGCTCGAGTAGATGTCTGCCATAGCCGGTGGTGTCCTGACCCGTATCTTCCGATACTCCGTTGGTGCTAATCTCAGCCGGGTCTCTGGCCCTCATGAGATGTGGGTGATCCATGTCGTATGCCTTGCACTGATGCGATTGAGTGCGGCCATTGCAGTCCCCCATAAGGAAGACTTCACCTAGTGTGCTGTAATGTAGTATCTCATCTGAAAGCGCTGTGTATGGTGAGTCTCTATCTCGGATCGGTCCCCCCAGATCCTGTCCTGCGTATCGAGATCCGCCTGGTGGGAAGTAGCATATAGCAATGTAAATCGAGCTCCCCTGTGCTATCTCCATGCGAACCCACATGTATCGTGCCTCCTCATCTCTACCGATAATATGGATCCGGCTCTGTATCTCCTGTAGAAATATGATGGCCACTCCTCTCGATCCTCGTGCTGTACTCTGTCTCGTCGTGGTCCTGAATGCAGATTCCCAATGAAAACCTGCAGTGCGTGGTAGACCTCTCTCTGGGCTCTCGTGTGTCTCTGTGATGCACACAAAGTCATGTGATGCCAGGATCTCCTCGACTCTGTCTGGTCGCGTCCAGAGTGCCCCGTTGCAGTTCCACACTGCTCCTCTGAGTGGTGCCTCCTGGTGTAGTGATGTCTCATAGGCCACATGGCCCTATTTGATGGGGTGTCCATCTATGAAGACCTTACCATCACGGTAAAAGGCCTTCCTCCCCTCTCGAGGCGCCTGGAGTATCTGTGGCATGCAAGCGCATCGGTGCCACCTGCATACGCATGAGGTCCTCGTCCATGTAGAGGGTGTTGCCGGGTAGTCCACGTAGTACTGATCGACGTCTAAAAAAGGCGGTCCGTGCCTCCTCGGAACACATCTTGAGGATGAGTGCTCGCAAACGCGATGTATCCCTCTCAACCCTCCATGCGTCTGTGTAGGGCATGCTCTCGGATCCAAGTCAACGGCAAATGTCAGTGGCGTCTACCTCCGGTGATACCCCTTCGGGTAGGCTTGTAATCCGAATGTGAAGTCTTCGAGTGTGTCGAAGCCTCTCCTCCTCAAGTGTATCCTGGACTCGTGTGAGCTCTTCTTTCTACACGTCTTCCCTAACTTCCTTCTTAACCCTTTTGTGTACTACTTCCACCCATGATTCTCGAGTAGATTCTACCTCCGTTTTGATTTCCTTCTTTATTTCTTCCTTGAGTATCTCCACGTTGGAGATCTCCCCCTCTTCTTTCATGTGCTCATAAGCTGTCCTCCAATGGTCTCTTTCTTCTGTGAGAGTCTTCACTTGTTCTTCCAATCCTTTGACTTTATTCATTACTTGTTCTTCGAGTCCTTTGAACTTTTCCATCATCTTTCGTATCTCCATATTGAGGTTGCGGTCTGCTTCCTTTTTGGCCTCTTTGAGAGCTTTAGCGATAAGGTCGTCCACTTCCTTCCGGTCCATGGGAGCCATTTCAAGGTTTAGGATTAGGGCTCGGGTTAGGGTTAGGGTTAAGGTGGGGATTTAAGGTTTTGGCTTGAGCTTAAGGTTACTTTGGGAGGCTTTGGCGACGTAGGGTGGGTTGGGTTTTAACGTTTAAGATTAGGGTTATTTTTGGGTTAGGGTTAGGGCTGGGGTGGGGGGTTAGATTAGACATGGTGGTGGTTAGGGTTTATGGATTTGGGTGATAAGGCATGGCGGGAGCTCGCAGAGACCTCGTCGGGCAGAGCTTCGGGCAGCAGCGAGTAGACTGACGCGCGCGGGAGCTACCTGCCGTACGAGCACACATATCTTCGGGCAGTAGCTTCGGGCAGTAGCTTGACACAGAGATTCGGGCAGAGCTTCACGCTTAGCTCGGGCAGAGCTTCATGTAGAGAGGAGCTCGGGCAGAGCTAGGGCAGACGGGCGCTATGGTTTTGAGCAGGCGGGCAGAGGTTTCGGGCAGAGAGAGGAGCTCGGGCAGCTAGGGGAGACGGGCGCTAGGGTTTCGAGCAGGCGGGCAGAGGTTTCGGGCAGAGAGAGGAGCTCGGGCAGCTAGGGCAGACTGGGGAGAGAGAGAGAGAGAGAGAGAGAGAGAGAGAGAGATAGAGAGAGAGAGAGAGAGAGAGATAGAGAGAGAGAGAGAGAGAGAGAGAGAGAGAGAGAGAGAGAGAGAGAGAGAGAGAGAGAGAGAGAGAGAGAGAGAGAGAGAGAGAGAGAGAGAGAGAGAGAGAGAGAGAGAGAGAGAGAGAGAGAGAGAGAGAGAGAGAGAGAGAGAGAGAGAGAGAGAGAGAGAGAGAGAGAGAGAGAGAGAGAGAGAGAGAGAGAGAGAGAGAGAGAGAGAGAGAGAGAGAGAGAGAGAGAGAGAGAGAGAGAGAGAGAGAGAGAGAGAGAGAGAGAGAGAGAGAGAGAGAGAGAGAGAGAGAGATCTCTGAGTTTTTACGTCTATTAGGAGGCCGAACTCGGCCTATGAGACAAATCGATATACATGGGTGTATCTTCTGTCAATCAGAAAAGATAAAAGTGTTGGAAAAGAACTGGTAAAGCTGATATAGATCTCCATAGTATGCATGTGGAGATACCCATGAAAATTGTTAGGCTTGAAAGTTTTTCTTGCTTTAGTCAATCCTTCTTCAACATTTGGTTTTGAAAGATATTCAAATTCAGTAAGAAAGTATTCCGCGTAATTTTTATAATGGGATCTATAGAGTGCGATATCTATGATAGTCTATATGCAAAAGGGTAGTAAAACAAGCATGAGAATGCATCTGAAACGACTAACTAGCTCCATTCTGTGCTAGTGGGCGGGTGTAAGATGTGATACATAGGTGGAGGTGGAGTCAGGGCCACCCTGATGGCTGCAGCGGGATTGGCCATCATCTGGGATCGTCTCTCCTCCATGGCACGATGGCCACGAGCCTGGATCTTCGAATCTGGTGTCCGTGAAGTCTCGGGGCCCGATATCCTATAGCACGGGGTCGTCTCCTAGCTCGAGAAGTCTGAGCCTGCTGAAGCGTCACTCCTCTCGGTGTGAGCTGAGGGCGGGAGGGCTGCAACACGTAATGGAATAAAAAGTCAATGAGCTGACTCAGTCTCCCTCCTGTATGGGTTACTACAGTAGGCTGGAGTAGGGAATCTCTATGACTCTATATCTCTAGTAAGACTCGCCTGAGCTTTCGTTGGTCTCTAGAGTCCATGATCTCTTGGAGGGTGGGTTGCCCTGCAAACAGAGTCTCGTATCTGCCTCTGATGCCATCATATGCGCTACATCTGCATACAAAGTGCTCCTCATCCTCCATCTCTACTCTGTATACCTTGCATATCCGCTCCTCTCGGAATGTCTGTGGCTCTGCCCGTCTCAATCTCTAGTCAGTGTGATGAGACACTCACCTGGCCAATCGATACCCGAGAGAGAGAAAGAAAGAAAGTCATATTAACATATTCTGGGGGCCAAACTTGGCCTATGAGACAAAAACCATGTACAAGTGTAGTAACCCTGTGTAGAGGATGAAATGAAATAAAAAGTATATCGCGACACAGATATATAAGGCAATGGAAAAGGTTGGGGAGACGTGGCTCTGACTCTACAGATAGTGGCCACCTAATACATGGGAGACATAAGAGTAAAGTGTGAATAAAACACCCTAGCTACTGGTGAATGGGTGGAGGTGGGTGTAGTATGTGGTACATCGGGGTTGGTCTGAGTGCCTTCGGGGGAGAGAGAGAGAGAGAGAGAGAGAGAGAGAGAGAGAGAGAGAGAGAGAGAGAGGAGAGAGAGAGAGAGAGAGAGAGAGAGAGAGAGAGAGAGAGAGAGAGAGAGAGAGAGAGAGAGAGAGAGAGAGAGAGAGAGAGAGAGAGAGAGAGAGAGAGAGAGAGAGAGAGAGAGAGAGAGGAGAGAGAGAGAGAGAGAGAGAGAGAGAGAGAGAGAGAGAGAGAGAGAGAGAGAGAGAGAGAGAGAGAGAGAGAGAGAGAGAGAGAGAGAGAGAGAGAGAGAGAGAGAGAGAGAGAGAGAGAGAGAGAGAGAGAGAGAGAGAGAGAGGAGAGAGAGAGAGAGAGAGAGAGAGAGAGGAGAGAGAGAGAGAGAGAGAGAGAGAGAGAGAGAGAGAGAGAGAGAGAAAGTGTTTTTACGTCTATTAGGAGGCCGAACTCGGCCTATGAGACAAATCGATGTACATGGGTGTATCTTCTGTCAATCAGAAAAGATAAAAGTGCTGAAAAGAAACTGGTTAAGCTGATATAGATCTCCGTAGTGTGCATGTGGGGATACCCATGAAAGTGGTGGGGGGTGTATGGAGTGCGATATCTATGATAGTCTATATGCAAAAGAGAGAGAGAGAGAGAGAGAGAGAGAGAGAGAGAGAGAGAGGAGAGAGAGAGAGAGAGAGAGAGAGAGAGAGAGAGAGAGAGAGAGAGAGAGAGAGAGAGAGAGAGAGAGAGAGAGAGAGAGAGAGAGAGAGAGAGAGAGAGAGAGAGAGAGAGAGAGAGAGAGAGAGAGAGAGAGAGAGAGAGAGAGAGAGAGAGAGAGAGAGAGAGTGTTTACGTCTATTAGGAGGCTGAACTCGGCCTATGAGACAAATCAATGTACATGGGTGTATCTTCTGTCAATCGGAAAAGATAAAAGTACTGAAAAAAGATGGCAAGGCTGATATAGATCTCTGTAGTATGCATGTAGAGATACCCATGAAAGTGGGAGGGGGGGGACGGTGAATGGAGTGCTATATCTATAGCCTATATGCAAAAGGGTAGTACAAGCATGATAATGCATCTGAACGACTAACTAGCTCCATCCTGTACTAGTGAGCGGGTGTAAGATGTGGTACATGGGTGGAGGTGGAGTCAAGGCCGCCTTGATGGCTACAGCGGGATCTACCATCATCCGGGATCGTCTCTCCTCCATGGCGCGATGGTCACGAGCCTGGATGTCTGCTATCTGGTGTCTGTGAAGTCTGAGGGCCCGATATCCTATAGCACGGGGTCGTCTCCTAGCTCGAGAGGTCTGAGCCTGCTGAAGAGTCACCCCTCTCGATGTGTGAGCTAAGGGGTGGAGGGCTGCTGCACGTCGTGCAATGAAGAAGTCAGTGAGCTGACTCTGTCTCCCTCGTGTCTGGGAAGCTGCAGTAGGCTGGAGGAGAGAATCTCTGTGACTCTGAATCTCTAGTAAGAATCGCCCGAGCTGTCGCTGATCTCTAGAGCCCATGATCTCTTGGAGGGTGGGCTGCCCTGTAAACAGAGTCTCGTATCTGCCTCTAATGTCATCATATGCGCTACATCTGCAAACAAAATGATCCTCATCCTCCATCTCTACTCTGCATATCCTGCATAGCCGCTCCTCTCGAGGAATGTCTGTGGCTCTGCCTATCTCAATCTCTAGTCGGTGTGATGAGACCCTCAACTGGCCAATAGCCACTCTCGAGCTATGAGGCATGTAGGTATCCATGTAGCGTGGTCGCTGGATGAAACCATCCACTAGTATGTCCAAGAACTGGTCTCGATAGTGCGATAGTCTCGATCCCATGTGTGTGGTGTGTGCCATGTCTGACTAATGTAGAGCTGCCAAAGGTCCTGTCTGAGCACAAGATTCCTCTCATGACGCGAGAGGTGGATGTGAGGTGAGTCTGGATCATACTGAAAAGGCGGCAATCTATCCATATCAAGTCCATGACTATCAAACCATGCTCTAACCTGAGTGTACCAAGCTCTCTCATATCCCGACTCTGATATCTGTATAGATGCCTCAAAAGCTCTATGTGTGAGTCTTTCTGTAGGGAGCTCCCTCACCCTCTGAATAAAGGAGATAGTCTGGAATAGTGCATCTACTACCATGGGTGGTGCAGCTAGCTCTGCCCTGATAATGTCATGTGGCTCTGACTGTTTCCCACGAAATAGTCGCGAGATCATACGTACTTGTGGCCTCTCGATCGCACTCCACTGGGTAACTGTGAGGCCTGGTGCCCAAACTGTCGAAGCATACATCATAGCTGGTCTCACTAGTGTGTCAAATAGCCACCCCTTTGTGCGGGGCTCCTGGAAGTGTGCCTGGTGACATCTCCGCTCTAACATGGCTAAGGCTGCATATCCTCGTGTGAGTCTATCAGTGGCTGCCTGTCTCATGCTGAAGGGGCCCGGCAAGCTCGTGAATGTGACTCCGAGGTAGACATAGGAAGTGACCACCTCAATCTGTCCACTGCCAACTGTGAATGCTGCTCCATTCCTCACCATGGGGGAGGTGTGGAAGATCATGACCTTGGTCTTGCCAAGGTTTACTGTCAGGCCTCTCTGTGTGCAAAACTCATGGAGGGCATCTAGGTGGTGCTGTAATCCCTCGGGTGACTCTGAAATCAATACAATATCATCTGCATATAATAAAATGTGGACCTGTGTACCTCCAAGGTCTGCACCCTCCCCTCCAGCTCGGAGAATGTAGTCCTCAATCTCGTCGATGTAGAGCCCGAAGAGAGTGGGAGAGAGTGGGCAGCCTTGCTTAACACCCACTGTGCTAGCAATGGCCTCTGATAGTCTCCTCGGGCATCGAACCCTCCCAATCACCCGCTCATAGAGTGTGTAGATGGCCCAAATCATCTCTGATGGTATCCCCAAGCTATGGAGTCTCCGAAAAAGCTTCTCCCGTGGCACAGTATCGAAGGCTTTGCGGAAATCCACAAAGCAGCAATATAATCTCTTCTTCCGTATCTTTGCCCCATCAATGAGGCAACGCAGAATGAAGATGTGATCAATAGTGGAGGAAGCCCGTCGGAACCCTGCCTGACCACGTGCTCGTAGCCCTTCCATCTCTGCATAAGAGCTGAGCTCTACCTCGAGAACCGTCCCATAAAGCTTGGCCATGGTGTGACCAATCATGATAGTCCTGTAGTTCCCTGGGTCCAAGGTATCCCCAGATTTGTGAATGGGTACAATGATGTTCTTCGTCCACTCCTCTGGGAAGCCCTCCCCTATAGCCCGATTGAAGACATGTGCAATCAATGGAGCTATAGTGGGGCCGGTATATATGAGTGGCTCACTTTGCAGTCCCGTGTGGTCAGTCGAACGCCCATGCTGTAGCCGCTCAATGTCCCTCTGGATCATCTTTGCTGTGAAGAAAGAGGAACGAGTAGGGTGTGGTCCAGGTGGTTGGGGGATGGGAGGCTGTCCAGGTATCTCATATAGTCTCTCAGCATACTCGTGCCAAATCTGTGGATCTCCAATAGGTGTGGTTGGTCGTGGCTCTCGTAGTGTGCGCCATGCAGCAGTGCAATCCCTGCTCATAAGTAAATGGTATAGCTCAAGCTCCTGTGCCTCCTCGAAGGCCCGTCTCTTTCGGCGTGTGAGGGTCTTCATATGTCTTCTAGCATCAATCTCTGTGATCTCTCCCAATGCTCTTTGAGCTCGTAGTCGACGGTGGAGACTCCTGCACTCATCATCATACCAAGGATTCTGCAGCATGGTCCTTGGGGGAGGTGTGTGACTAGAATGGGTGGTGTGTGGGAATGAACCGATGGCTGATGTTTGAAGGATGGATGCTATATGTGAGGTAAGTATAGGTAGTGGGGTATCAGGATGAAGCAAAAGAAGGCTTTCCTCAACTCGGGCTGAGTATATGTGAGCAAGCTTGTGTGTGAAGTGGATGGTAGTGTGTGGGGGATGTGTCACGGGTGTGTGTGTGTGTGAATGTCCCCCTTGAGGGATAGTGCAAGATATGCGTGATCTGCTCCAATGGGTATAGGTGGGATGGTGAAGGAACTGAATAGGTGGGTGGCCTCCTTGGGTCCCATGATATAATCTACGATACTCCCTCCTCCATCTGTAACTGACTGCGGTATGCATGTCAATCTCCCTGATATAGGCCACTGTCTCATCCCGTTATAAATAACGAGGCGATGCCTGGACCCGAGTCTGAGTAGGTGGGTACCGTAGAGTGTGCGTGTAGAATCAGCTGAAACTCGCGCCATAGATCCCTCCTCTAGAGTGGGTAGTATGACTGGATCCCCTGGGTCAAAAGCCTCGCACTGATCGCTACCCGTCCTTGCATTGAAGTCCCCCATGAGGAAGACTTCTCCTAGAGTAGAGTACTCAGTGATCTCCTCTGATAGACAAGTATAAGGTGAGCCCTCCTCCTGGTCCATGACAGAGAATCGGGAGCCAGAGGGTGCAAAATAGCATAGTGCAATATAGATGGTCCTCTCCTGTGAGAGGTGTAATCGGATCCAAAGGTATCTGGCCTGTGAGTTTCGTGCGAGGATGTGTATCCTGCTCTGAAGTCCATCTCTGAAGAGTATCGCTACTCCCCCTGATCCTCTGGTAGTGTGGTGGCGTGTACAATCTCTGTGTATAGACTCCCACTGGAAGCCATGCACCCGAGGTAGGCTCCTATCGGGGCTCTCATGTGTCTCTGTCAACAAAATAATATCTCTATCTTTGCTCACCTCCTCAAGCCTCTCTGGATGTGTCCATAAATCGCCATTGCAGTTCCACACTGCAAGATGTATCTCCTCAACTGTCTCACCGGCCGCGAATCCCTATAGTACGGCTTTGCCATCAATGATGACCCTACCATCTCTGTATGAAGCCTTTCTCCCCTCCCTACGAGCCTCGTGTACTCTTGGCATGCATGCACGACGATGTGCTACTTGCATGGGTGTGAGATCATCATCTAGGTAAATAGGCGGGCCTTCAAGCCCCCTCAAAACCACTCTTTTGCGAATGAAAGTGGATCTCACTGTTTCAGAGGGGAACTGCAAAATGAGAGCTCTCTTTTTTGAAAGATCTTTTCCTGCTCTCCAACATTTGATGAATGGGAGTGCCTCCTCTTCCTTGTAACCAAGTTTCTTACATAGTGTCTTCCCATCCATCTTTGGGTTGGAGCCTTCGTTTTCTAATATACCTGTGACTCGTACATTCAGACGTCGAGCTCGTCGCATCCTCTCCTCCTCAATGGTGGTGTGTACAATGAGAGCTTCTTCTTTTTGTGCTTCTTCTTTTGCCTCTTTTTTGATGTTTTTTTTCACTACTTCAACCCATTCTTCTTTGGTTGCTTCGAGTTTGGTGTCAATGCTTGCAGTCAAGGCTTGAGTTAGCTCCATTCTAAGTGCTTCTCTTGTGTGTTCTCTAAGTTCACCTTCTTCCGGGCCGATGGAGGCTATTGATGCTTTGAGGGCCTCGATTTGTTCTTGCATGATCTTTTTTTCTTCTACCCAATCTTGCTGCCTCTTTAGCCATAGTTCTCTTTCCTTCAGTGTCTCCAGATCTTGCTCTTCTTTGGTGTCTTTGATTTGCTCTTCCAAAGCTTTGATCTTTTCGAAGGCCTTTCTCATTTCTTGGTTTAGTGCTGTGTCTGCCTCTTTCTTTACTTCTTTGATAGCTTTACAGATCATCTCCTCCACCTCTTTTCTTTCTAATCGAGCCATTTTCCTCTTCTATTTGAGAGAGAGAGAGAGAGAGAGAGAGAGAGAGAGAGAGAGAGAGAGAGAGAGAGAGAGAGAGAGAGAGAGAGAGAGAGAGAGAGAGAGAGAGAGAGAGAGAGAGAGAGAGAGAGAGAGAGAGAGAGAGAGAGAGAGAGAGAGAGAGAGAGAGAGAGAGAGAGAGAGAGAGAGAGAGAGAGAGAGAGAGAGAGAGAGAGAGAGAGAGAGAGAGAGAGAGAGAGAGAGAGAGAGAGAGAGAGAGAGAGAGAGAGAGAGAGAGAAGAGAGAGAGAGAGAGAGAGAGAGAGAGAGAGAGAGAGAGAGAGAGAGAGAGAGAGAGAGAGAGAGAGAGAGAGAGAGAGAGAGAGAGAGTGTTTTTACGTCTATTAGGAGGCTGAAATCGGCCTATGAGACAAATCGATGTACATGGGTGTATCTTCTGTCTATCAGAGAAGATAAAAGTGCTGAAAAAGAAACTGGTAAAGCTGATACATATCTCCGTGAAATGCGTGTGGAGATACCCATGAAAGGGGGGGGTGTATGGACCATGTACAACTGTAGTAACCTTTGTGTAGAAATAAAACAGAATAGTACTTGCTACACAAAACTGTGTGGGCTGAAAAAGGCTGGAAACAACCACATGATAGTGTACTGAGTGATGGAGAGGTAGTGGGGATAATGTAATAATGTAGTGGTGCATGGGGAGATGTGGCTCTGACTCTGCAGATAATGACCACCTAATACATGGGGGTCCATGATGGGAGTGAATATATATATCCTAACTACAGATAATGGGTGGGGGTGGATGGAGTATCTGATACATCGGCGACGGACTGAGTGTCTCATGAAGGAAGGCTACCCAGGTGGTGGTGGTGCGCCTCTGCTCCATCATGTGGTCATGGGCTATCATGATGCATGAAATATCCTCCTGGTATAGTAGTGGTCGTCAGTATGCAGCCCTATGTGGTCATAAACGTCTCAAAGTTTCTGTCTGTTCTAAGCTGATAAATGCTTCCACATGTATGGGATGTGGTTGAATATCCATGGAACTCAACGCATCCATTTGTCAATCAAAAATTTTAATTAGTTTTTTCACAGATCATCACTGCATGTTGAAATATAATGCAAATATTGGGAGCTTGATGCTATATGTGATCTTGTCAAGTGAGAGAAGGATTATGTGAGTTGTGATTGCTTCGCAGACATTTTGCACACAGGCGTGCGTGCGCACACACATACACGGGGGAGGGAGGGAGGGAGAGAGAGAGAGAGAGAGAGAGAGATGAGAGAGAGAGAGAGAGAGAGAGAGAGAGAGAGAGAGAGAGAGAGAGAGAGAGAGAGAGAGAGAGAGAGAGAGAGAGAGAGAGAGAGAGAGAGAGAGAGAGAGAGAGAGAGAGAGAGAGAGAGAGAGAGAGAGAGAGAGAGAGAGAGAGAGAGAGAGAGAGAGAGAGAGAGAGAGAGAGAGAGAGAGAGAGAGAGAGAGAGAGAGAGAGAGAGAGAGAGAGAGAGAGAGAGAGAGAGAGAGAGAGAGAGAGAGAGAGAGAGAGAGAGAGAGAGAGAGAGAGAGAGAGAGAGAGAGAGAGAGAGAGAGAGAGAGAGAGAGAGAGAGAGAGAGAGAGAGAGAGAGAGAGAGAGAGAGAGAGAGAGAGAGAGAGAGAGAGAGAGAGAGAGAGAGAGAGAGAGAGAGAGAGAGAGAGAGAGGGAGGACCGGGGGGTGGGAAGGAGGGAGGGAGGGCCGGGGGGGGGGGGGGAGGGAGGACCGAGGGAGGGAGGGAGGACCGGGGGGGGGGAGGGAGGACCGAGAGAGAGAGAGAGAGAGAGAGAGAGAGAGAGAGAGAGAGAGAGAGAGAGAGAGAGAGAGAGAGAGAGAGAGAGAGAGAGAGAGAGAGAGAGAGAGAGAGAGAGAGAGAGAGAGAGAGAGAGAGAGAGAGAGAGAGAGAGAGAGAGAGAGAGAGAGAGAGAGAGAGAGAGAGAGAGAGAGAGAGAGAGAGAGAGAGAGAGAGAGAGAGAGAGAGAGAGAGAGAGAGAGAGAGAGAGAGAGAGAGAGAGAGAGAGAGAGAGAGAGAGAGAGAGAGAGAGAGAGAGAGAGAGAGAGAGAGAGAGAGAGAGATTTTACGTCTATTAGGAGGTCGAACTCGGCCTATGAGACAAATCAATGTACATGGCTGTATCTTTTGTGAATTAGAAAAGATAAAAGTGTTGAACAAAAAACTGGTAAAGCTGATATAGGTCTCCGTAGTATGCATGTGGAGATATCGATGAAAGTTTTTTTTTTTTGGGGGGTGTATGGAGTTGGGAGGGGGGTGTGTATGGAGTGCTATATCTATGATAGTCTATATGCAAAAGGGTAGTACAAGCATGAGAATGCATTTGAACGACTAACTAGCTCCATCCTATACTAGTGGGCAGGTGTAAGATGTGGTACATAGGTGGAGGTGGAGTCAGAGCCACCTTGATGGTTGCAGCGAGAACAACCACCATTTGGAATCGTGTCTCCTCGATGGCACGATGATCACGAGCCTGGATCTCTGCAATCTGGTGTCAGTGAAGTCTCGGGGCCCGATATCCTATAGCATGGGGTTGTCTCCTAGCTGGAGAGGTCTGAGCCTGCTGAAGAGTCTACCCTCTCGATGTGTGAGCTGAGGGGGGGAGGGCTACTGCACGTCGTGGAACAAAGAAGTCAGTGAATTGGCTCTGTCTTCCTCCTGTCTCAGTTGTTGTAGGCTGGAGTATGGAATCTGTGTGACTTTGTATCTCTAGTAAGAATCGTGTGAGCTGTCGTTGATCCCTGGAGTCCATGATCTCTGGAAGGGTGGGCTGCCCTCTAAACAGAGTCTCGTATCTTCCTTTGATGTCATATGCCCTATATTTGCATACAAAGTGCTCCTCATCCTCCATCTCTACTCTGCATATCTTGCATATCCACTGCTCTTTGGGGATGTATGTGGCTCTGGCAGTCTCAATCTCTAGTTGGTGTGATGAGACCCTCAACCATATAAGTTAGGTGCGTAAGGTTCGGTACGTTTAAGGTGCGAGGGCCGAACCGTACGTCCTAGGCAAGGTGCATGAGGTGCGTTCCCTAGGGTTTAGGTGCATTTAAGGTACGAGGACCAAACCTTATGTCTTAGGCTAGGTTCCTAAGGTGCATTTACATATTTTATATATGTAATATTATTGATTTTATCAAATAACATATTACGTAATCGCATATATCAATGATCTAACATAATAGAATCAATATTATAATCATCATGCTTCAATAAAATTGCATATTAATGGTGAACATTGAGTTGTTAGAAGTTAGTGCTTATCAGAAGAAATAAACATATACATTGTGCACCTAACATGTTACACCAGTAATACCACATTAGAGAGAAAACCAAAACCACTATATGGATTATATACATGATACACCATAGATGAATCATGATGTAAAATCAAAATACAACCATACGATAAGACTTGTCACTCGCGAGTCAAGCCTCAATCCATAATGTGATATGCTCATTACGACATTGCCACATAATACATGGAAGATAAGTGATGAATCAATGATCATGTCACATCATACATGATATCATAAAACTAGTACTCTGATTCTCATTCATTTAAACTGACGGACTCCTCTAATGACGAATCCTCTCTCGATGAAGAAATATCAGCCATGACTATGATATTTCCATCATCATCGATCTCTAGAACAGGTCTATCATGTATATCCTCTTCAAGTGGGTTTGGAGCTTCTCTTCATGGAGGGTGCAACTTATGCCTACTTCCTCTAGATGCGGGTGCAGATGCATTGGTAGAAGGAATATCCTTTGTGGCCGACGTGTGTCCTCGTGAAAGAGCCCAAGAACGTGATCGTGTGATGTATCTATCAACATTCTCAAGCTCATTCCGGGATTGCCACATAATACATGGAATATAAGTGATGAATCAATGATCATGTCACATCATACATGATATCATAAAACTACTACTCTGACTCTGAGTCATTTATGACGAATCCTCTCTCGATGAAGTAATATCAGCCATGACTGATATTTCCATTCTCATCGAACTCTAGAACAGGTCTATCATGTATATCTTCCTCAAGTGGGTTTGGAGCTTCTCTCCATCGAGGGCGCAACCTACGCCTACTTCCTTTAGATGGGGGTGCAGACGCATTGGTAGAAGGAATATCCTCTGTGGCCGGTGTGTGTCCTCTCATGAAAGAGCTCGAGAACGTGATTGTGTGATGTGTCTATCAACATTCTCAAGCTCTAAGTGAAGCATGCGATATGTTTCATCTTGTTCATCAAGAATAGATGAATCTACATCGATGCTTTCTTCTAATATGAATGCATTCTCGAACACATGTGGAGATACCTAAAATAACAAAAAGTCTGATTAATATATACATATTTGAATTTAAATTTTGCGTATAAGTTATAAGTTATGCATAGCAAATGATTACCTGTCGAGGACTTTTCATATTTTTAAAATCACACAATAAATGTAGATTGGCCTTGCAAAAGACCATGCGCTCAAGTTGTGCAATGCTCAAGCGATTTCTTAACTTGGTGTGCACTAATGCAAATGTATTCCATAACAAAAAATTGACTTCCTAAAATGGATGCTCTAATCTCCAATCTTAGTAATATCTCCATACAAGAGATGTACTACATCCAATATCTGATACCATATTTAGGTTTCCCCTTCAAGTATTTGAGCACCTATATCTTGACTTTCTAATGAGTCTCATGCGGTTTGTTTGAATATCTATTGAAGACACCAACAATGAAATTGATATCGGCCTTATATTACATTAGTAGATAAAATTGCAAACCAACCTCCTATAACTCCCAATATTTGCTAGTACTGACGTGTCTTTAATGGATAAATTTACTTAAACATCATCGTAGAAATCATTTCTTTGCATGCAATCATGGTGAATTCTTTCAAGATCTCCTATGCATAGTTTCGTTTGAAAGATGAAAATCTTTCTTGGATCTTGCAAAGATTATTTCAAGCTTGGGTAATCATGTCTTCATAGTCACCTATAGTATAAGGTTCATTTATATTTAGTACACTCACTATAAGCTTTTTGCAATCCCTATAGACAAACAAGTTAGCATTTGACCACATGTTTTGAATTTTGAGCTTAATAAAAGCTCTTCTAGCCATTTATTATGCCATATCCCGTGCAATGCCTTTTTTAGATTGCATGCTTTGTTTTTTGAATCGAGAGGCCTCAAACCTTGGTGGCTAAACATACACCTCTTGAGATCAAAATTCAAGAATTTTAAAATTATTTCAATTTGGTAAAGTGTCCAATACTTATGGTCATGAACAAGTATTCCAAAAATAATGATTGTTTCCATAGTTGGAGCAAACAGGTCTAAGCTTGACATTGTTGGACTTGTGAAAATCCTTGCACAATCAATCTAGCTTTATACTTTCTAAGCTACCATCAATCATGTAATTTACCTTCCATACGTGTGTGATGCAAATAAATTTTATCTTTGGTGATGAATTCATGGGCTTCTGTTAAGGGAGAATCAAGTAAAAGAAAGAAAAGACGAAGACAACGAAAGAAGCTTCACTAAAAAGGAATATTTGAAGATATATCTCTGCAAGAAGCCCCGCAAGGGCGCAACACCCATCTCTGCACAGAGTCCCGCAGGGGCGCACACACCAAGGAAAGGACGCAGCCTAAAAGGGTGTTACAACCTCTTGATCTTTGGCAGGTCCAGATCGAAGACTATAGCACCTTATCCTCATACCTTCCACTGGTGGCGTGCGTGGCAACCCGACTTATCAAGCAAGACAAATGTATCAGGCCCAGAGGATGTAAAACAAGAAGTAAAGCCTGTCAAGGGACGACAGAGACGAAGAGGGGGAGAGTGTTGCAGAGTTAAAGAGAGCACAAAGCAGAGAAAAAGACGGGCCCCAAAATTTTTCCGATTTGGACACCCAATTGTTGTATTATAACCATTCTTGTATATATTTTCCGTTGTAAATGCACTAGAGGATTCCTCTAGATGCATCCCCTCAGAAGATTAGAAACTTACACATGTAAAATAGTAGGAAATTAGTCTTTTAGTGAATAAAGTGTCGGTCTCTTGTGTGAAAGGACCATTTTTAGGGCACAAGTATATAAGTCAATTTGTGACTCTTTGTAAGGACTTTTTGCCATTGTGAGAATAGAGAGCACAGAAATTCGAATTTGTGTCTTCTTCACTCTGTACCTTCTTCTTTGTGAGCTTGTATGCATGTGTATTGCTTGGAAAGAGTGTTAGGAAGTGTTGTCTGTCCATGAAAGTGTTTATTTGTTGTAGTTAAGGCGTGTGCGAAGTGTAGGAAGTGCTGAAGTGTAGGATGGTATTTCCCGCGACTCAGTATTTTGCTCATAACTTGAAGTAGGAGTGTCAAAATTGAGTGAAACTGCCACCATTGGATGTGTCTTCTCGAGAGCTTCGAAACGCATATGCTATTTGATATATTTGGAGTTCGGAGTTGAGAGAAAAGTCCAAATTACTCACGACTGCTGCACCAAGTATCGTGACACCATGACCGATAGTTGAAGCTTGTTTGGATTAGTCTTTGCCTTGTTTGCACTCTTTGAGTAGTTCATTTGCATTGATCATCACTTGATTGCATGTCCTCATACACTCGGCTAGGTTTGTATACTCATCGGATTGATATTTAAAGCGTGAATCCCCACTATATGCACTTGAGGGGGATTGAGGTATAATCTCTTTCTCCACAACGGTGCCAAAAAACGTGTTGACCTAAGTACCAACTTAGGGACTTGTGGAGAAAGAGACTATACCTCAATCCCCCTCAAGTGCATATAGTGGGGATTCACGCTTTAAATATCAATCCGATGAGTATACAAACCTAGCCGAGTGTATGAGGACATGCAATTAAGTGATGATCAATGCAAATGAACTACTCAAAGAGTGCAAACAAGGCAAAGAATAATCCAAACAAGCTTCAACTGTCGGTCATGGTGTCACGATACTTGGTGCAGCAGCCGTCAGTAATTTGGACTTTTCTTTCAACTCCGAACTCCAAATATAGTGAATAGCATATGCGTTTCGAAGCTCTCGAGAAGACGCATTCAATGGTGGTAGTTTCACTCAATTCTGACACTCCTACTGAGTCGCGGGAAATACCTTCCTACACTTCAGCACTTCCTACACTTCGCACACGCCTTAACTACAACAAATAGACACTTTCATGGACAGACAACACTTCCTAACACTCTTTCCAAGCAATACACATGCATACACGCTGACAAAGAAGAAGGTATAGAGTGAAGAAGACACAAATTCGAATTTTTGTGCTCTCTATTCTCACAATGGCAAAAAGTCCTTACAAAGAGTCATAAATTGACTTATATACTTGTGCCCTAAAAATGGTCCTTTCACACAAGAGACCGACACTTTATTCACTAAAAGACTAATTTCCTACTATTTTACATGGGTAAGTTTCTAATCTTCTGAGGGGATGCATCTAAAGGACTCCTCTAGTGCATTTACAACGGAAAATATATACAAGAATGGTTATAATACAACAATTGGGTGTCCAAATCGGAAAAATTTTGGGGCCCGTCTTTTTCTCTGCTTTGTGCTCTCTTTAGCTTTGCAACACTCTCCCCCTCTTCATCTCTATCGTCCCTTGACAGGTTTTACTTCTTGTTTTACATCCTCTGGGACTGATACATTTGTCTTGCTTGATAAGTCGGGTTGCCACGCACGCCACCAGTGGAAGGTATGAGGATAAGGTGCTACAGTCTTCGATCTGGACCTCCAAAGATCAAGAGGTTGTATCACCCTTTTGGGCTGCGTCCTTTCCTTGGTGTGTGCGCCCGTGCGTGGCTCTGTGCAGAGATGGGTGTTGCGCCCTTGCGGGGCTTCTTGCATAGATATATCTTCAGATATTCCTTTTTAGTGAAGCTTCTTTCGTTGTCTTCATTTTTTCTTTCTTTTACTTGATTCTCCCTCAACACTGCCCCCCTCCTGGACTCTGTCGTCCTCGACAGGCTTTGACGAGCGACGGGCATATGTTCTATATATTTTCTGCTCTGTTTCATTAAGCAAATTGGCTTCACGTATCATTAATTGCTTCCATTGTTCTGCCTTTACACTATCATTGGGTGGCTGTCTGTGATCTGCGAAGAAGCTAAGTTCGTATGCCACTAATCTGGCATTCAAATTAGACATCTTCAAGAAGACTTCTGAATCAATCTCAAAAAATCCTGTAAAGAACGCTTCTTCAAAAGTTTGCATATATACACTTGGCAAGAACATCAATCGGGAATAATAAGCCATTATTGTTGGGCGGCTAGGCATAATAGATAAGTCAAAAATGAGGATCTCTGAAATTCAAAAATGTGTAGGTTGCATGCTTGAAGACCTTCAACACTGTAAGTATCATACTGAGTATTTTATTTGTCATTTTGACAGTTAGGTCGGGTACTGTCCCATAATTTTGCAGCCAAAATTCGATTGTTTTGACCATATAATCTTCGGTTGGCAAGTAATTATGTGGCGAGCTTGGAAGCAGCGGGTAATTCAGCCACTGTTTATTTATGGTGCCATTTCTTTGCAAGTCCAAAAATTCTCTAGTATCCCTTCTGCGTGGTATAGGACAAAATGAAGGGTTTACCTGTAAGACATATGGTGCTGCTTGCCAATGCACCCTTAGTGTGGGATGTTTCTCCAAAAGCTTTCTTCGCCAAATAGGTTGTGCAGCTTCGAATTCTTCTTGATTGTATGCGAATGTGTCCTGTTTGAAATTTAGCTGCTCATCTGGACTCTTCTTTGTGATCTTCTTTATATATTGTCTTGTTTTCTCTTTCAATAATCTGTACGGGATATTGAAAGGCTTCATGATCTTCTCCAAGTCTTTACCTTTGATCTTGGCCTCTTTCATTACTTTAATGACTTCATTTTCAAAATTCTCCGTCAATCGAGACACCACTAGTGCCCGTTCCTTCTGACTTATTTCTTCAGTGTATGGCATTGGATGATCATCATGTATATCCGCCATCTGCTCATGTATTGGAGAATTATAGATCGGGGGAGATAGAGGACGTACCTCTACCTCGTCAGTAGGATTTTCCTTAGCTGGCACTACTGGTGTCCCGATCGCTGCGTTCTGATTGATTTGAATTTCTAATTGCTCGATGCGTCCAGTCTTCTCTTTATTTTCCTGCATGGCTGCTCTCAGTGCTTCTTTTGCTGCAAGCAATTCATTTCCGATTTCAGCGACATTGTCCATGTTTTCACTGTAGCTTGCTGCAAGTTTCCCATGTGCTATATTCAACTGCTTTTTTAATTCATTTATTTCTTGACTGTGCTTCCGTTCCGATTCTTCTTTCAATTCTCTCTCTTGTTTCAGCAAATCTGCATGTTATGCTAGCTGATCTCTTAATTCTTTTTCTTTGGTTTCGGATAATTCCTGTTGCTCGATCGGTTGATCATATAACAATGATTTCATCAATTCTTTATTCTTGCTTCGTAAAGTGTCATTCTCTTCCATGTATAACTTTAGCTGTGTCTCAAGTAGAGTGCTTCTAGCCTTCATTCTTTCTTTGTCAGCTTCGCTTGCATCATGTAATCTCTGTAATTCTGCGAGCTTCTCTTGGAGTTTGCAATGCTGAGTGATTAATATGTTATATTGCGTTTTGACTTCTAGCAATTCCGTGCTTTTGACTGTTATTTCCTTTTGAGCCTGGAATAATTGCGATGACAATTGTTCGCTTATTATTTGGAATTGACTTTTTTCTCTCATGGCCTTATCATAATCTGCATCTATGTCCATCATCTGCTGTTGTGTATCCATCGCTGTCTGAATCATTTGCTTGACTACAGGCTTCAGCTGAGTGACATCCACATTAAGCCATGTTTTCGAGATACTCGGTTCTTCGCCGGTTGTGACATCTTTACCCTGTGCCACATGTAACGTAGTGTCATGGGGCTGCCTAATCTGAAACTGGATCCTTGGCTCAGCCACCATGTTTTCTTTGTTTCCTTGAGGTGTGTCATCTGGCACCTCGATCACAATTTGTTCTTTGTTTTGTAATAGCTCTGAATTCGCGTTCACTGGAGTTTGTACTTCCTCTTTGATAGGTGGTTTTGCATATGTAACAGTGGTTGGAGCTTCCTTGATGCTGATTTTTGTAGTATCATTCAATTGAATGACATGCTCAGGTTCATTAGAATCTTCTACGTTCTTTTCCTTTTCTTCGTGGTTGTCCGGCATCACTTCGATTTGATTGGTCTCTGCCCATTCTTCTTCATGAGTTTCTGTCCTTATGTCAGTGTCTAGAGTATCTTTTTCAGGACTGGATTCTGTATTGGAACTAGAATCCTCTATGCCCAGTTCTTTATATCTCCCGGGTTGTTTTGGGGTCTTTTCTTGATGTATTTGTTGTTTCTCTTGACTTGCTTGTCTATAATGATGACCTTGAACATTTAGATTTACTTGCCCTTGCATGTATTGATGTGTCTCTTCTAAAGCGGCAGAGAGATCTCTCTTAGTAATAGGCATTTGAGTTCTCGTAATCGTTGGAAGAACATGTGTCTGCTTTGATTGGGGTGTAGCTTGAGATTCTTCCTCTCTTAGACGCTTTGTACCCCTCATCGGTTTCTGTGAACTGTTCCCTGCCTCTTCCATAACAACTGCTTTCTTTTTCTTGGGAATCATGGCGGATTTTGCATATTTAGCTAGCCCTTCTAAGGTCGGCATCTCATGTAAGCAGTTTTTCATTTCGAGAGCTTCATATATGAGTAATGTCAAAGCTGAACCCCCATTTAGAAACTTTTTCTGGCCCCACTTTTTCTGGGCTTCAAATAATCTTTCTTGGATATAGCCTGTCATATTTACTTTATTTCCCACTTGTCTCATTGCATGCGAGAGTAGCTGTACGACAATCTTTTGTGGTGCTGTATATCTGTGCATACTTGGGAAACAAAAATGTTGGTGCACCAGGCGAACAACCTCTTCAATATCAATCCGGTTGATATCCAAAAATGACCTCTTTTTGGGATCATGACATTCCTCTTTGACATTAGTGATTCCATCTTGATTCCATCCGAAGGCTCTGTTGATTAGCTCGTGTGAATTGAATAGGTTTCCATGTTCCTACTTTATCCAATACTCGTGCTTCTGGAACTGATATCTTTGTTGCTGCAGGCTGTAGTGTATTCATTACTTGTGTACACCTTTGAAAATCTGGTATATAAATCGGCAATTTGAGAAACGCTTCTAGGCCTGCCTGTTTCCATACATCTTCGATATGCGGTAATCCTTGTATTATAGTTTTGAACTCTTGCGACATGATAGGGAAATAGTGATCCCTATCCATGATTTTGATAGTGGCCATGAAAATGAGGTCTGACACTGGTTGGACATCCCGAAACCAATGGCCTCTTGCTTTCATTATAGATTCGAGTGGAAGAAGCTGGACCTCTTCCTCTCGCGTAGCTTTGGAATTAGTAGATGCCATCTGCACTCAAAATAGAGTATGAATTAGTGGCCATATACTATCAGCAATCCTCCTTTATTTTTTTGTCATAAGCTTGGGATTGCTCCGAGTGAATGGTGTCGTCCCTTTCCCGTGGGTGTGAGAAGGGTAATACCTGGATTTTTTTTCAAAAATTTTTATAGATTTTTATGTTTTCATCTGAAAGGAAAACGGAAAAGTTAGATCATAGCCGAAGCGGTTATTATTATTTTTTGAGTGATTTTCGTAATGTATGTACAAGTGCTCTCCTATTTCCCAAGAGGAAAATGTGCTCGACTATCCTGAAATAGAAGGAAGATCTGCCGAATGCTTGGCCTTGTAATGTGGCCCTATCATGCATACTTTGGGTCCTGATAACTCCATATGTGTGCAACTGGAAGTAGTGGGTTGATGCATGCAGTTTGTTTTGTCTTTCGGCACCCAAATCTGCTTCATTCTGTTGGGCCTTGTTGTATGCTGCACATTCCCGATGAATGTGGTTCTTCTCGTGTTGTACGTCTGCTCTAGCTGCTTTGTGAATCTCAGATTGGCTTGTGTAGCGACTGCAGACTCCTTTATTGTCCTGTAGCTAATCCTCTTTGGCTGTTTTGCCCTTAGACCATGTTGGTTCTTCTTATGCTTAGGTTCATCGTTTCGGTTTAGCTTCTTTGGAGCACATGATTTAGGAATCCATATTTGCGATCGATCCGGTTGAGCGGCTACCACTTTCCTTGGAATCCATATCCTGGCAATTCGTCGAGGAATTTGGAGCTCGGAATGATTTGCTCTCTTACTTGATTGGTTTCTCTGACGTCGAAGATGTTCCTGTTGTTGAAGATATCCATCCCTTTGATCCTTTCTTACCCACGCTTGGTTGGTGTATGAAATAGGGTATAATCTAATAGGTACAGACCTTGAATTACTCAGAGGACTGGTCGCTCTTGTGCATGGTGCGTCACTGAGGTTGGTTTCAGATTGGTTTACACTCTTGTGACCTACTATACTAGAAGATGGAATGCAAGTAGAATTCAATGTGTCCTCACATGAAGTACTTGACGAAGGGGTTTCTATAGTGCTAGTGAACATACACTCATGACTTTGTTCATTGGAATTCTCTGTCGGCTTTATACGAGTGGCTTTGATTGGTCGTTCGTCTAGCAAACTGAATACTTCACGATGTCCTATCTTGGCTGAGATATAACCTAAGGCCAATTGAATGGTCACCTCATATTCGTAAATCCAGTCTTGACCTAACACTACATCTTCGAGTAAATCCTGATCACGACACACTAATAACTTCTGTTCCATAGTGTTGTTGCCAAGATGCAGAGGTAAGGTGATTTCACCTATACATTGAGTAATTGTTCCTCCTATTCCTATCAACTGTGCCATTGATGGACGTAATTCCTCCTTGAGTTTCTGAGTCAAAGAAAGCTTGATACAACTTATTGCGGCTCCTGTGTCAATGAGAGCATCCACTAAATGGTACTACGTTTTACCTGCTCCCAAATTTAAATATGGTTACGTTCTCTGTGGACCTAGGTTTTTAGTGGCTCTAAAATTAGCCATTGGGATGAGTTCTTCTCCTAGTCGATATCTCTCATCTCGCTCTCTCATCCACTCTTTCCGTTTCTTAATTCGTTCTAGTGCTTCTTGTCTCGCTTCTTCTCGTATTCTTTCCTCTTCCATACGACTATTCTTGCCTTTGATTAATCGAGACATTGTTTCTTCTATCAATGGTTCTAGATATTTTTTCACTCGACATCCACTGATGTAGTTTGGTAATACTTCCCCATCTAGGGTTTCTAAGCTGATGGCTCCACTTGTCGATATGTGATTGATGATTAATGGGCCATATCCTCTCTTCTACAACTTCTTAGCGTGTTGTTTCAACGTATATACCAAGACTAAATCTCCTTCCTTCAATTTTTTCTCCTTGATGTGAGCATCAAAGTAGGCTTTCTGTCACCGTTTAGCAGCATAAATGCCTGCTACTGCTTGTAACCTAGTTTCGTGAAGCTTTTCTATTTGATCCAATTGAGCTGATAGTTCATGTCCCGTCCACTCGTAAGTGGTTGCTACTCTGAGAGTGGGAATTAAGAAATCAATTGGCAAAATAGCATTTTGTCCATATACTAAGTTAAAAGGAGTAGTGCCTATGGCGGTTTTGTAGGCTACACGAAATGCCCATAAAGCATGATGTAATTGTTTATCCCAATCAGATCTACCATCGTTAACAATTTTTGTGAGAACTGTACACAAGATTTTATTCGAACTTTCGGCTTGTCCATTGGCTTGTGGGTGATAAGGAGCTGATTTCTTATGAATTACCAGAAATTCATTCAGTAAGGCTTCTATAACTTCATTCACGAAGTGCGTACCTCTATCACTCACAATTTCTATTGGTAGTCCAAATCTAGTAAAAACGTTCTCAAAGAGAAACTTGGCCGTAGTTCTTGCGTCATTTTTCTTGGTTGCTTTGGCTTCTACCCATTTGGTCAGATAGTCTGTGGCTACAATTATATATTCAGCATGGGATCCTTTCGCTGGTGGGCTAATAGGTCCTATGAAGTCTATTTCCGATTTGGTGAAAGCTCTGGCACTCATCATGGGTCTCAGTGGCATCTCATCTCTTCTAATTGGGTATTTTGTCCGTTGACAAGTATCACATCGTTGCACATACGTTAAGGCATCTTGATGTACAGTTGGCCACCACATTCCAGCAAAGAGGATCATTTTTGTTGTTTTATCTGCAGAGAAGTGCCCTCCTGCAGCTTCTGTATGTGCCATCTCTAAAACAGCAAGATATTCGTCTTCATGAATGCACAATCGTAATTGATTATCTCTCCCTCGCTTGAAAAGTTGTTTTCCTATAATGGCATAATCCTTGCTTTGTTCTACAAGTGCACGTTTCCTTGCTATAGTGGCTCCTTCTGGGTATTCTTGGGTCTTTAAGAACTTTACCAGAGGCATGCTCCATCTTGGCGCTACTGTGGAGTAGCATAGAGTAGAGTTCTCTTCTGGATTTTGTCCTTGACAGGTTTGGCATGCTGATACATAGTTATGTGCGTCTCTTTGCATGGTCGGCCAATATATGCCTATTCTCCTCAGGGTTTCCCATGTTCCGTTTGCATTCAAATGAGTTTTCCATTGATTTACATGTGCTTTTTGAAGCCACATTTCTTGTTCCTCCTCTTCTACGCATCTCATGAGTAATCCACTTGAATCTTGGTGATACAAACTTCCTGCAATGATATGAAGGTTTTTAGTCTTCCAAAGGTCCTGGGTTCGGTTTGGTGTGATCCCATCTTTAGGTCCATGTGTGAGTATAGGGATCAACGTTTCTGCCCATTGGGGACATACTTCCAGGTTAAAAAGGTATGTATCTAGCAGATCATCGGGTACTCCTATGGGTGGTTCTCCATGGGTCATTCTTGATAAGTGATCTACTCTTATGTGGGTATTTCCTTTCTTGACTACTACCTCAAAATCAAATTCCATTAGCAATAAAAACCATCGTACTAGCCTTCCGGTATTGCAAGGTTTATTGACTAAGTACAATAGGGCTTGATGATCAATGAAGAATTTTAATTTGTTTGCCAACAGGTAATGTCTGAATTTTTTTACTGCGTACACCATCCCTAGGCCTTCTCTCTCAGTGGTGGTATAATTGCGTTCTGCTTGATTTAATTGTCTACTGGCATAGGCTATAGGGTGGTCAAGCTTTCCTGTATCTGCAGGCTGAGCTAAGATGCAACCAATGGCAAACTTGGAAGCATCCACATGAATGTGAAATGGCTTATTCCAGTTAGGTACTCGAAGGATTGGTGCTGAACTTAATCGATTCTTTAACTCATTAAAGGCTCTCACATTCTTCGGTCCAATTAAATTGAGTCAATAGTGCATAGAGAGGTCTAGCAATTATGGCATACATATGTATAAATCTTCGATAGTATCCACAGTGTCCCATAAATGCTTGAACTTCTTTAGCAGTCTTTGGTCTTGGTAAATCCAGAATTACTTTGATTTTGTCTTCATCAGTTGAAATTCCATTTTTAGAGACAATATGTCCTAATATTTTTCCTTGTCAAACCATGAAGACACACTTTTCTGGATTGAGGCATACCCGATATTGTCGACATTTGGCAAAGATCTTTTCTAGTTCAGGGATGTGCTCTGATCGTATAGCTGAATAAGTACATAGATCGTCCACGTATACCTCCATACTTTTTCTCAGGAACTCTTTGAATACATGGCACATCAATCTTTGGAAGATGGCTAGGGCATTCGTTAGTCAAAAAGGCATGACTCTAAAGGCGTATACTCCCCATTCAGTTGCGAAAGCGGTTTTGTGTTGGTCCTCAGGAGGAATGGCTACCTGATTATACCCTGAAAAGCCATCCAAAAAACTATAAACTTCCTTCCCGGCCACTCTTTCCAACAGATGATCCGTAATTGGTAATGGGTAGCTATCCCTTATGGTCGCAACATTTACTTTCTTCAGATTGATGCACACTTTTAACTTCCCATTCTTTTTCGGTACAACCACCAAAGGTGACACCCATTCCGTGTGCTCAATCTCATATATGAATCCAGCATCCAACAACTTATCTATTTCTTCCTTTATCTTTGCTGAATACACATCATTGTATGTATACGATCTTTGTTTAGAAGGTTTGGCTTCTGATGTCATGGGGATTCTATGGGCACATATAGATGGATCTACTCCTTTTAAGTCCTTATAGGTCCAGGCAAAGACATCTCGATATTCCCTTATGAGGCGTATTAACTCTTGTTCTTCCTCCATTGAGACATCCTGTCCTATGAAAGTACATCGTTCCTCTCCTTCTTCTAACGTTACTACTATCTTCTTGGTTTGTTCTTTATTGTCATAAGCTATTCCTGGCTGTGCCTCTCTTTTAGGCATTTGAATAGCAATTTTTCTCTCTTCAACTTCATATTTTTTGAAGTGAGCTGGCACTTCAAAGTGATCTTGAGGCTTATTTTCTTCATTCTCTGGCTCTTTATCTAACTCCAGCTCTTCTTCCTGTGTAGGTTCCTGGTTGTTTTCGTTAGCTGTGGTACCTATGTTTTGATTTTCACCCTCTGGCTCCATCGGTTTTGGCTCCATCTCAATGCTCTCATAGTCCTCCTTCCATTCTTTCTCTATCACTTCTCCTTCTTCTGCCTCCTGAAGGACTACTACATAAAGACTAACGTCATATCCTTCCTCATCAATGCATTCATTCATAGTTATTACTTCTTCATTCACACATACATCGAGGGTCGCTAAAATCTCCATCCAACCATGAGGTTCAAACTCTTCATCCAAAAAGACTTGAGGCATGTAAGCTGGATCTTGTACAGACCTGGCTACACCTTGCCTTTGCTGCCATCCCTTTCTCCTATTCTCTTCCTTTTTGGCAGTTTGGCATATCCATAGATGAGTGTCCTCGTTTATCCAAGATTGGTCACTAGAACCTATGCTGTGAATTGACTGATCGTCTTCTTCCTTATGAATTTGACTCCATTGTAAGGGGGGAACATCTTGATATGTATAAGTGTGAAGATTTATTCTCGTGATGGTTCCTTCATGTTGTAGGTATACCGCATCTTTTCCCCAATCTTGCACAACCTTTAGCTGTCTCATGAAAGGTCTCCCGAGTATCATTTCATAGTTGCTAGCCCTTTCAAATTGACATATTGCGAAGGTGTGTTCAAATTCAACTCCGCATGTGGTGAAAACTACTCGTTTCAATAATCCCAAGGGTCTTTCTGTGTGTCCGTCAGCCATTTGTATCTTCATACGCGTTGGTCTTAAAGTTGGTTTTCCCCATTTCTCCCAGATTTCTCTAGTAGCAATGCCTACACCAGCTCCTGAATCTAAGATGGCTTTGGTGGTATAACCCCTAAAAGTAATTGGAAGGCAAGTGTTTCCTTCATCTCCCTCACTTAAATCTCCTACCTTATCCACTGGGATCTTTACTGTGTTTACTTCATCAGATCTCTCTTTATCTTCCGTCTTGATTTCCAATTCACTGGTTAACTTCTCCTTCAAATGTGGTTTAACCGTCAACAGTTCTTCCAATGTTAGGGTGCAAGGGGTTTTTACCTTTTTAAGGTGTTGTATGATATCCGATGTTTGTACTGATGGGTTCGGTTCTTTTTTCCTTATTGAGGGGATGCAATACAATTCTGAATTATGTTCGTACTCTCCTGTGTAATTTGGCAAATCCTTTACTCCGTCATCTCCTTTGTCACTAGGATCCATTGGTACAATTTCTTCTGAATTTAATTCAAGTATTGAACCCTCTATTTCATCTTCTGCTTTTAGTTCTTCAAAGGGTGGTTCAATTCCTTCCACTTTCTTCCATCTATCTTCCTGGACTCTTGCCCACAAATCTTTAGGCCATTCCCCTTCTACTTCGGGAACAATGGATCCTTCCCTTTTATCCTCACAATAATTGCTATTCTGTGTCTTACTTACTTCAGGTTTTGCGTGTTCATGAGTGATGACGCACTCTTGGAATTCTCTTTCGGAAATTCGGGTATTGGGTAATGGCAACGCAGGTTTCTCTAAGGTCTGTTGAGCAACTTCTATTAATTTTTTGCAGATCTCCAACCTCTCTTTCTCTAGGTCACCTCTAGGATATTCTCTTTCATGTTGTTCTATGGTAGGTCCTGCTCTTATTCGTGCCTTGTATGCCTGAATCCACATGGCTACTTCTTCAGGCATGGGATCTGCTAAGACTGATCCAACCTCTTCTTTTTTATACTTTTCATTTTTGTTTTCTTCTTCAATTTTCTGTTCCTCCTTTCGGTGCTGATCGTTCTTCTCATTTTCCTTCTCCTGCAGTAACTTCTTTTCTTTTATCCTATCTCTCCGGTTCTTCCATCTTTGTGTTCTTTTACTTACAAAACTTTTCTCAGGCTCTTCCGAGTCTTCAACTCTCTGTGGTGTGGGTGTATTCATCTCTAGGTCACTTTGATTGTGTTTTTTAGATTTTTCTGGGGTCTCTCTAACTTTGGCTCTTGTTATCGCCTTCAGTGGTACAATGTATTCCTTATCGCTCCCTGATGATTCGATTACTTCTATCACATTGATTTGCACGTTGGATGTATCCTTGTTAGGGTTCTTGGGGCAATCTCTGAAAAGGTGTTCCTTACCACAATTACTACAGTAGCCCTCCCAGACTCGTGGTGGTGGTGGGTTTGGCAATGTGCATTCTCTGATATAGTGATCACTTCCACATCTGTAGCATGGTCCTCTGGTTACAGGCGGTCTGTTCATGGGTCGGGGTGGTATGGTTGCTCTAGGGGCTGTGTACATTAATGACACATAGTCCTGCTCATATTCGTAGGAGCTATCAGGTACTTCCATGCCATAGGCATATGGTTTGTACAGTTGTCCATATTCTACCATAGAGCTCTCATAATTGGGATATGCTCCTTGACTACGGTCGTAAGATGAGTCATATGGTTCGTTACTAACCAATGGTGTGGCTGAGACTATCGCTCTCTCTAGGTTTTCTTCAGATTGAGCTATCTTGACTGGGACAACGTTCTGAGGATGGGGAGGTTGCTGTCCTAGTACTGGTTGTGGTTGGGTGTATCCTTGATAAGCATATGGTCGTGGCACTGGTGCCTGTTGCTGATAAGTAGGGTATCTCCATGCTTCACCTCCTTGCTCTCTCTGCGGGTATCCATAAGGTCTCATATATGGTTATGCTGGTCTTGATTGCCTATTGTAAGGGCAATTTTTTGTACTGTGATTTGTATATTTTTGTTCTATACTGCAATATTGTAGAGGTCCTGGGACAGTGGGTCTATTATAAGCATAAGCAGGTGGTGGGACTACTCCCCTAGTACACAAGTGAGAGGGATGATCACCTCCGCACTGCATACATCTTCTGAGCATGGCCACTCTTAGAGGGTTACTGGGGTAGTTCCTCTGTCCTTGAACATTGAGTTTCTTTGCTACCAATTCGGCTATTTCCTCTACATTGTTTTTAGGGTTTGATGTGCTGCTGGCCGAATCTTCACTTTTCAAGCTACCTTGAGGTATTTTCAAATCTTCCGCTAGGTTGTCTTCTAAATCAATACATTCCTTCATGCATTCTTGTAAAGTTTGAACTCTCTTCACATATACCAGAGATCTTAATGATCCGTTCAATAATCCTTCCAAAAATAATGAAACCATTTTATTTTGGGTAGGTCTCTCTTCTACTGGGCATCTGTCCACATACTACTTGAATCTTCTTGCTGCCAATCTTACTGATTCTGTAGGGGCTTGCTTAAAGCTATGGATCAATGATGATGAGTTGTTTTTAATTCCCGACTTAGTGAATTCCTCAATCATTTCTTGATAGACTTGTTCCATGTTTTGAAAATTATTAGGGTCCAATGGCTGGAACCATGCTAATGCAGTGTCTGACAAAGTAAGACCAAAGGACTCATATTGGATCAAAAAATCTTCTACTTGTTCGGCTCTGATTACTTGTTTGAATTCGGCTATATGATTGTAAGGTTCACTAGAGCCATCGTAGTGGTTTCTCATGCAGTTGGCAACTTGAATTGGCCTTAATCTTCTTCCTGCTTCGAGCGGTCTACGCATTACTGGGAAAATTGGTCTTCCTATGGGTATGCCTGGTCCTCTTGCTACAGGCGGTCTGACTGGAACAGGAATTCCATGTCTTGGGTCAACAGTTAGTTGAGGTCGGTAATTAGGGTTATTTGCAGGCATAGCAAACTGCACATGTGGTCTGACCGGAATACTGTTGATATGAATCATTCTGAGATGTTCCAAGTGGGTTTCGTGAAGTAGTGGCTTGGTCCCTAGGGGGGAACACTGGGATATTGTGATATTTCAACTCGGTTCTTTCTAATTCTGTTAAGGGCCAATATCTTCTCTGATTCTTGTCCAAATATGTGATGATGGTGGGGAAATCAGGATCTTGTAACTCATAGATGGTAACAGGATTAGGGGTAGCTTCCCATATTGAAGAATGTGCTCTCAAAAGGTGCTCCATTCCATTAATCAAGTACACATCCATTAGGGATTCATCTTGAGGAATCAGGTCTCCTCTCCAGACTCTAGCGACAGTAGATCTCCCTCTAGGTGTAGTTACTTGCTCTTCATTCCCTCCTCCATTTAAGTTTGAAGCATTGTTTTCTTCCCCATGTTCATTAATGTTTTCCGGGTGTTCTGTGACAACATACTGGATATCTCTTTTGTCCATGTAAAATCCTCCTACATACTTGACTGCTGGCCTAGGCACTATGTAAGCCTCTGAAGCCTTCTTTAACCTGGCCACTGATTTGTTTAGACCATCCAAATAAATAGGGATCTCATTTTGGTTGGTGTTCACATACTCCAAGGAGGTCCTGTACTCTCCTTCAATGATTGACATCATGCCAATCATGGGTACTGTGTTTTGCATATCCTCTGAAGCCATGGGAATTTCTTCCTCTGACTCACTAGAGGTTTCCGAGTAATGTGAATGGCTACTTGGCTCGGCTACACTACCTACAGAAGAGATTACACTTCTTCGGCTTCCTAGGGTTCTTGGATCTCAGGTTCATCCACTTCACAGCTCTGATCAGTCCTTGCTAACCTCTAGCTTCCAGAACTCTTCACTATGGATTAGAATTCCAGAAAAGTTTTGGCTGGGAAATGACTGAAAATGAACTTTTCAAGTCACGATACTTGACTGCTAAGTTACATGATACACGATCTTCGGACCCAAACGATACACGATACTTGATCCGGGACCATGATACACGATCTCTGGATGCCCACGATACTCGATACTTCAACAACGACGATACACGATACTTCTCAAGTATCGCGATCTATGACCCATGATACACGATAGCTGGCAATCACGATACTTGACTATCACGATACACGATACCGGATGGGAAACGATACTTGATACACGATACTCAAGAGGGACGATACTCGATACTTGGACCACACGATACACGATCTTTGAAAGAGACGATACACGATATTCCTGAAGTATCGCGATCTTTCATTGACGATACACGATACTTGTCCAAACACGATACACGATACTTTGATAAAGACGATACACGATCGGTGATAAGTATCGCGATCTGTGAAGACACGATACACGATACTTGGTTGACAATGATACTCGATACTTGGCTCAAACGATACACGATATTTTTGAAGTATCGCGATCTTTCTTGAGACGATACACGATACTTGTCCAATGCGATACACGATACTTCTCAAGTATCGCGATCGATAGATCATGATACACGATACTTAGTAGGTATTGCGATCGGTGACAGCATGATACACGATCTTTGCAAAGTATCGCGATCTTTGGAACGCGATACATGATATCTGGGAAATATCGCGATACTCAACCACAGGAGATCACGATACTTGCTAAGTATCGCGATACTCGACCGCGGAAGAAAGCGATACTTGAACCTTTGTCAAATTTTTGAGAGATTTTTTAAGTGTTGATTGCGCCCAATTGTTTTACAAGCTCTTCTACCCTCTCCTCACTCTCTGATTCATTCAACTCACACCTTTTTACCCCTGTAACTCCTAAACGATACCTGACGCAGATCGTTTTTCTCTGGACACTTGATTTACAGGTAAGAGATCACAACACAACAACAATGTGCTCACCTTGGAGGCTGCTCCAGCTCTTTTATCACTCCCCCTTGCTCTGTGCAGCCCCCGATCGCCTTGTTGCTCAAACACGATACTCGATAGGAACTCCTTATGATACTTGTTCAGAAACACAAGTAACATACAAAATGACACTTTTTGGCTTTTATACTTGGAATTTTCTTACTTCACAAAAAAGAAACTCTACAGAACAAAGACTGAATTCTACTCTAATGACTTGATCTACTCCCTCACTACTCCTACTCTACTCATTCCACTCACTTCCCTAGACTAACAACTCACTACACACACTCCAAGAATGAGAAGTAGCAAGTGCGGCTGAAAATGACTTACCAAAGAAGAGAAAATCCCTACTCCTCCTCTCGCTTCAATGCAAAAAGCTACTTACCATCACACGAATGCCTCGGTTTGATTCGACACTCCCCGGCAACGGCGCCAAAAAACGTGTTGACCTAAGTACCAACTTAGGGACTTGTGGAGAAAGAGACTATACCTCAATCCCCCTCAAGTGCATATAGTGGGGATTCACGCTTTAAATATCAATCCGATGAGTATACAAACCTAGCCGAGTGTATGAGGACATGCAATTAAGTGATGATCAATGCAAATGAACTACTCAAAGAGTGCAAACAAGGCAAAGACTAATCCAAACAAGCTTCAACTGTCGGTCATGGTGTCACGATACTTGGTGCAGCAACCGTCAAAAATTTGGACTTTTCTCTCAGCTCTGAACTCCAAATATAGCAAATAGCATATGCATTTCGAAGCTCTTGAGAAGACGCATCCAATGGTGGTAGTTTCACTCAATTCTGACACTCCTACTTCAAGTTATGAGCAAAATACTGAGTCGCGGGAAATACCTTCGTACACTTCAACACTTCCTACACTTCGCACACGCCTTAACTACAACAAATAAACACTTTCATGGACAGACAACACTTCCTAATACTCTTTCCAAGCAATACACATGCATACAAGCTCACAAAGAAGAAGGTACAGAGTGAAGAAGACACAAATTCGAATTTCTGTGCTCTCTATTCTCACAATGGCAAAAAGTCCTTACAAAGAGTCACAAATTGACTTATATACTTGTGCTCTAAAAATGGTCCTTTCACACAAGAGACCGGCACTTTATTCACTAAAAGACTAATTTCCTACTATTTTACATGGGTAAGTTTCTAATCTTCTGAGGGGATGCATCTAGAGGACTCCTCTAGTGCATTTACAACAGAAAATATATACAAGAATGGTTATAATACAACAATTGGGTGTCCAAATCGGAAAAATTTTGGGGCCCGTCTTTTTCTCTGCTTTGTGCTCTCTTTAACTCTGCAACAACTTCCAATTTTCATTCATCGTTATGCTATCATACTCAGCTTGCATAACCACCTTCCACGCTAGATAATTAAGTGCGTCTTCTATAATATTTCATAATCTCATACATTAAGATCATATTTCTAGTCTATCGAATCTTTAATGTTTTTGCCTTACAATCTACCTTGGAATAAATCTCCAACAAAAAATATGAGATATCATAGAATTCGATCATGAGTGTGAGCTTGCCATAATTGCATTTCTTGTAGCAACCAAAAGCTTGTAAAGCGATCTTCATCTAGTGGGCATAAGGTACCCATTTAGGAAAAAAATGAAACTTTAGGTAATAACTTATTCTTCTGATCCACTCGAAGACTAAGTAGTGCTAACTCCATCAAGATAATAGCCTCAATATCATAGGGAAATTTAAATGGAGTGAATCTCGTAGAGAATTTATAAGCAATGCGATACGCCCACAAAAGAGTTGGCAACAACTGATCCCAACACTTTGAAAACTCCATAATAATGGTTAAGAGTACTTTATTTGTACTCTCTACCAAACCATTTTCTGGTGTATAATAGGGAGTGCTAAACTTGTGTAGAACTGCATACTCCTCTATGAGCATTTTAATAAGATGGTTAGCAAAGTGTGTTATGCAATCTGTAATAATTTCTACCAATACTCCAAAGCATGGGAATGCTTCCTGAGTTAAAAATTTTGCGACAACTATAATGGTGGTGTTAAGAGCCCATGGTTCGTCCCACCTAGTAGCATAATGCATATAAGTCAAGATGTATTGGTGATTAGTGGAGATAATCTAAGCAAATTTGGACCTACAAAATCTAATCCCTAGTTTTGGAAAGGCTCCAAACACATAATCCAATGGAGGGGAAAATGATTCAATGGAAAGTGCTAGGTAGGATGGCAAGGATCACAAGTGCAAACATACTATTGACCATCTTTGTGTAGAGTAGGCTATGATAGTCGAGATTGTAAAACTTTACACATAGTGTGGTCTCCAAATTAGCACCCACTTGTGGGATGGGTATGGGCTAGTGGGATGTGTAAGGCATAAGGGATCTCATGGATCGACAGGTAGCAAAGCCACGCACTAGAAATATCATGATAGTAAAGTTCTCCCTTATCAATAGTAAATCGATGACTATATAGAGTAAGTTTCTTACATACTTCCATAGATAATGAGTTTGAAGCAATGCAAATTGTCAAAAAAGAGAGCAATGTTTTTTAATATGAGTGATCTAGATCCCACTGAGCATAGGTCTCTTTAATATTAGTTGTAAAAAGAGAAAAATTCGGAAAAGAGTAATCATTTTAGTAGCATCCTCCCAATAATTTGGTTGAGCTAAAAAATTAGCAATTGCATGAGAAGAATGGGGTCTATGGATGACGTCGTAGTTAAATTCCTACAATAAGATAACCCAATGAACTGGACGATTGACTATATTTTGCTACTTAACCAAATAGATTAACATCGAACATGAAATGCAAATTTATTTCCAATAAATACTACTAGAATTAGACCTAAGCATTCATGCTCTGTAACTAACTATTCGTGCTCAGAAGGGGTTCAACAATGAATCACATAATACACCAATCGATACAATTTTTGTTCTTGTTGGATCAACACATTATCAATCACTATGTCTAAGACATCCACAAATACATGAAAAGGTTGGGATCAGTTAAGGGCTTCAATATTGGTGCATTTTTCAAGAAATTTTTCAATCAGGTAAATACCGATTGGAATACATTAGTAGACAAACTCAGAGGGGTTATGGTGGTGAATTTATTTATGGGGATGACTAAATGTGTGAGAAGCCTTAGATGTCAATCATGCCACTGAACTTGGCCAATAAAACACAAAACCTCTTTGGGACTAGTTGGAGGTGGGGCATCAAGGATCACTCAAAGCTTATCTTGATCCACTTGAATCTCATCCCTTGATAGAATAGATCCCAATAGCTTTCGACAAGATATTGTAAAGACTGAGTTATCTGGGTTGAAACAGAGTCAAAATTCTCTATATTTACTGAAGCTCAATTTAAGATGTCGTAAGTGGTTAGATCGTAAACCAGATACTCAAAAATCATTTACGAAAATTGAGCCACATGACCATGTGCATACGCTTCCCAATTAGTAATAAACATTGTTATAGGCACATCTTGTTTAACCATTCTCACCTGTCTATACCCACTGTATCCATCCAAGAATGAGTAGATTTCATGACTACTGACATCATCCAACATGCTATATAGGAAGGGTAATAGGAATGGGCCAAGTATCATTGTTGCATTCAATTTTTGGTAGTCTACATAGATTTGAAATTGCTTATTCTTCTTAGCTACAAGCACAATGGGGAAAACTCACTCAGTATGGTCAATAGGAACAATAAAACCAACCCATTGTGGCCTAGCAATTTCTTCCTTTACTTGCTTCACATAATTTAGAATCTCCTATACGTAGATTGCTTCGTAGGATAAACATCTAGCTTAAGTAGAAATTGATGGTGTTAAATATGGGGATCCAATCCTAACATATCTCGATAGTCCCAATTGAAAACATTAGAAAATTCTTTCAAGAGTGCTAGTAGCTCGACTTGAAATCAATGGATAACTGGGCACAAATTTTTGACATAGGGTGATATTTTATTGATTGAATATTACAAGATATGGTGTGGTCTTCAAGAACATAGGGATAATGATCTTTATCTGAAAAAGGAAGCGGGATCCTTGAATCAATAGCCAACATATCATCACCTACAATGGGGGTAATTGAGCAAGCACTAGAATTGCATGACATCCACTCTAGCAAGGGTTGTAAATCAATAATAGATCCTGATTAGTAGATAGAAAGGTAGATTCTTCATCATCCAATCGTGGCTTTTTTGAAGTCTTTTCATTGCTATATAGAGAGGAACACACTAGTCCCTCAAATCATCAATCTAGATTAAGGATCTACAAGATAGTTTAGCTAAGCTCTTGGGTTTTGAGATAAGAGGAATCAAGAAGTATTGAAGGAGGTCTCAAGGAGGAGTATATGCAGATATCTCGTCATCTAACTCTTGCCTATACTCCAAAATAGAATGGTGTTATAGAGAGGAAAAATAGGATACTTGTTTAATTGATGCATAGTATGATGCCCTGAAAGAAACTTTCATCTAAATTTTGGTTTGATGTACAAACAACAAACCACATTCTTAATAGGTCTTCCATAAAATATTTAAAGGTCATTAGTCCGTATGCAGCTTATCATGGGAAGAAGCCTAATGTGAATTACTTTAAAGTTTTTGGATCTCCGACCTATGTTCCCATTGAGAAGAAGCATCATGGTAAGCTAGATGCCAAAGCAATCAAAGCAATGTTAATTAGTTATGCAGTTGAAAGTAAAGTTATAGGTTCGATGTATGCATTCTCTACTAGAGTCCCTCAAATTTTTCTCTCATAGACTTCACTTTTTAAATACTCAATAGTACTTAACCCAAATTCAACAAAATACTACAACTACTCTATAATTCAATTGAGACTTTACTTACAACACACATTACTTTGTGCAATAACTTTATCGCAAATCAAACAATTCAATCACTTTAGCATACAACACAAGATTTGGACTGTAGAGCGATTCCACACAAATTGAATCAAGAGCTTCATAATACTTCACTTCAATCAGGCAATAGACTCAAACACAACATACATAGGTACTAAAAATATAGACAACTACACAGAACATTGGTTCGACAATCATAACCCATGCTGCTCTCTTGTAAACATGGACATCCGATTGGTTTAGACATATCTAAAATCAAACTCCATTGGGTCATTCTATTGTAGGGCCAAAGTCTTGAGAGTAGACTTAAACAAAGATGCATGTGATTTTTAAATAGGCTTAGTGATTAAGTCATATGGATGAGAAGGAGGAGGTCTTGGGTTCAATTCCTATGAGATTCATGGGAGAGTGTTTTGCTTCAAGAGCTCTAGAGGCTTCTAGAAGCATCCGCTTGAGTTAACTCTAGTTTACTAAGACACTTTGCACACATGTAGTTACAAAGTCGACACTTGGATGGTTAATATCCATCTGACAAAGAAGTCAATACCTTGGAGAGAGCTCTATATAGAGGCATAAGGTTGGGAGGAGAGACATTTCTCTAGCATGTGGTGAGAATAATGGTTAAGTTCTTAACAAATAAATCATAGCCTTCTGCATTTGAACATTCAGTCATGTGTTGCTCATTGAGTGATATGTCTAGTGTAGCCAAGATCTGCATTCAATTATATGGTTCGAACTCTTCATCATTAAAGATCACAAACATATAAGTTGGATCTTTGACTCGTCTTTGCAATGGTTTGTTTACGCCCAATTTACCTTTGTACTTTTGTTTGACTTATCATTCGGCTCCTTTACATACCCACAAGTTCATGTCTTTTTGCATCCAAGTGGGATCTTCTAAATGCAAACTATGTATAGAGGCAGTCTCTTCATTCTCGTGAAAGAATTTCCATTGTACTGGAGTGATATCTCTAAAAAGAGAAGTCTTTTAGATTTATTTGTTGGTTACACCTAAGTGTTGCAAGGATAATGAGTTAGATTCCTAGTCTTGAACCACTTTGAGTTATTTTATGAAAGATCTTCCTAATATCACTTCATAATTTCTTGCTTTTCTAGACTAAAAAATAGGTAGTGTGTGCTTTGTTGATATATTTTGGTAGCGATGTGTGTGAACACACACAATACTATTGGAGCACTTTTTTACATCTTTAGGAGGTTTCTTCCCCCCTAGCTTGTACATATGCCTATAACCCTAATAGATCACTTATCTTTGTTTATTCAATCGGTAATAAATTCTATGTTGTGTTGTTCTCCAAGCTTCTTCTTCTTCCTTGTGTTGTTCGTGTGCTTGCATAGACCTTGAACTCTAACGATTGGTACTAGAGAAAGCTACTGCTTCAATCTAGGGCATCATCAACACTCCTCTAGTCACAATCTTAGAATCACATGAAATTGGTGAGCATAATCATGGTGATTAGGAGTTTGTTTCGATTTGAGTTTGTTTTGCCCCTCCAAACACACTATCATAGAAACTATGCAAGAAATTTCATCCTTGAGGTTATTTTTTTTCAACGTTTTGAGATACAATTAATGTTTTGCGCTAGTATCTTTATGGCCATGGATGAAAGGAATGATGTATTTGTATGTCTGTTTTTGAGGATAAGTCAGATGATTCTAACTAGCCATTGTGGCAATACATGATGCATCATGTATTCATAGCAAAAGGGCAGTTGAATATTTTGTAGTGTTAAAAAAATATCGTGCTACACCTACAAATACAGTGAAATGATGATCTTCACTTTCCTAGTCGTGCTGCACTTCTTGTTGAAGCTACTATAGAGCAACTTCATGGTAGAGATGCATGGGCACATGCATTGATAGAATTCCTTGTCAAAAATGCCATTATCCCTCATTTTTACTTTTGTATGATAAGAAGATGCTTATGATACTCTTACAACTTTATAATAGGCAAGAAATGAGGCCCATTTTGTTTACTTCCGAAAAAAATGGGAAAGTGAGCATACAAATGAAGGGGATTTAATGGAAAATGTAGTGATAAAGATAAAATATTTGAAGGAAAAGTTGAATTTTTTTGATGAAATCTTGCTAGATAGTTCACTTGTGTAGACTCTTCTTAATGGTTTTCTAGATTTATATTATATATATGTTTTACTCTTCAATTGATGATGAAAGACAATCCAAATGCCTTAATATTTGAGGAGTTATGCTTTGTTTTGTGGTAGGAAGATTAGTAGGTAGAACATGTAAATTATGCATGTTGTAGGTCAAGCTTTCTTAGCTAGTCAGAAGGATAAAGGTAAAATGGATCTCATCTGCTAGTAAGCATAAATTTTGTAATGTTGCACAATCAAAGGATGAAGAGAAAGATGACAAGAAAATAGAAGTGCAAAAATAGTTTTGGAAGTACTCTAAGGAAAATGATAATGTCATAAAAGATTTGTCCTAAATTGGATACAAAGGAGGCAAAGAAGAAAGGGAGTAGAATGGTTGTTGCAGAGGCCTCTAGACCTAAAAGAGAGGTTCCTAATCTTATTTAGAATGAAGAGTGAACATTTACTACTGTTTGCATCTATGAGCCATCTTCTCATGAGCAGTGTAAGTCTGTAGTCAACTTGGATGTTTGGTATTTTAGTGGTGGTGCAACTAAACATACTATCAAGACCAAAGGTGACCTATGCAAGAAACTCACATATACTTTTAATTCTTAAAGTGTAGTCACTTACTGACATGCTCTTTTTCTCTAGTGTGTGCAGCTCCTTCTTGACTTCCAATTTCCTTGCCTTTATAGTGGTCTCATACAATGTGAAGAAACAATCCCAAGCCTCTTTTGGAGTTTTGGCATCCTGTATGTGCCCAATCATGCTATGTTGTGTGCTAACAAATTTCCAATATACCTTTTGTGCTCCATGCAACAATGCACAGAATGACTTGAAATTCTAGATCTAAAATATTTGGGGGATGGAAAACAAAACACGTTTATAGTTTTGCAAAATAGTTTTTTTTTGTGGATCACAATTTTGGGGGCTCCATATGGAGGTCCAAATAGCTGTGAAACATAAATCTTAGTCTTTTTCCGTCTTTATCGGTGTTTGCACTCTATTCCATACTATGTATTCCTTCTGTTCATAGTTTGTAACCCTCTACATCACAAACATGAAAGGAACTAGGGCTCTTGGCTGGAGGGAGTTCCTAGTTACATGAGCCTTAACTTTTGCTATCTACGCCATATTTATTATATTCTTATCTGGTTACCACATTGACAAGATATATAATTTACTTAGATTCTTCTTAATTTCTCTTGAACCGTAGGATATATCTTTGCATATTATTTGAGCTATTGTGTTTGGAGTGCAAGTGTCTCTTTGCACATGTGTGTGGGAGTGTAGGCCAAGTATCTTGTATTGAAGACATTGAAATTTTATGCACGACCATCCTTTTGAAATTAGATTTGTTTCATTTGGAAGAAACTTTAGTTTAGTCTAAGTTACCAAAAGAGTTCAAGAAGTTTCTACACCATCTCTAAGAAATAACCAAATCTTGAGGATAGTGTACATTTGTGTGTGTCCTTGAAGGTCACATTATGCTTCTAGTTGCATAACAAGTTGTCAAATATCCCAATAGTGTCATAGACGATCTTGAAATGCTTGGAGGGCATCAAATACAAAGCAATGCAGCTATTGAATCTGTTGTTTCAAATGTTTCTTCACCAAAGGAAGCTAGGTAATTCTTTTCACTAAGCATGAGCACTTAATCCTATACTTGGAATTTATCAAATGAGAGCTAATATTTGAGGTAATATCAGTTTGGATTTGCACCAATATCACTTTAAGAAGATAGGAGGATATTTCCAAAGTTTAGGGAAAGAAAAATATGGTTGAGTTCAACACTCAAATTGAGAATTTTGACAGAGGTAACTAGTAGCCCTCGAAGTTTAGGATGTCAAACTTTTGCATGGGCAATGACCTTTTAGGTTTGATTAGTGGGATTGATTGAAGACCTAGGTTGTGGGATACTCAAAACAATGGTCAGCTCATAGCAATTAGGGAATGGAACAAGCATGAAAAAACTATTATTTTAATTCTTTTACAACACATTAGCAACAAAATGATAAGAAACATTCAAGAATTGGACTGAAGGATGATAGTTATGGAAACCTTGGAAAGGCTCTACCCTCTTAGTACCATATCGAGGAAGATTCAACTAAAAAATGAGGTCAATAATCTAAATAAGTCCTAAATGAGTGGCATCGATGACTTCATTCTCAAAATCAAGGAACTTTCAAATGAATTTGGATCTATTGGCAACCACATAGATGATGATGATCTAGTGGCTTATACCCTCAATGGTTTGAGGGATGATGAGAAATAGAAACCATTCGTAATTTCAATTTATGTAAGGGACACATTTCCAAATTTAGATCAATTATTTTCTCTTATGGTTCATCAAAGGACAAGAATGCCCAAGTGTTTTATGCAAATAAATCTAGGGGAAAAAGGATGAAGAGGCAACCAAAGCAAGGGTAGTTGAACGTTTGGAGGAATAAGAAAACAATCAAGGACATGAACAAGAAGGCCATTCACATAGAAGAAGATGAAGGAAAAGAGGAAGAGGAGGAAGAAACAAACAATCAAGAAGTCAAGATGGTGAAGGATGCCACATATGTGGATGAGATGGACACTATGTAAGGGATTTCTACCAAAGGAGTTACAACAAAGGCTCAACATACAAAGGGCAAGGTAATAATGCATCAACCAATTCTGAGATAAAAAAAGGGTTTTAGGTGCTTCAATACTTATACAATGGAGCTAAAAGTTTCAAGAGATATGGTGTTTGATGAGATACCTCCATGGTATATGAAGGTAGAGTATTTACACAAACATGAAGATGATGGAGCTAGGCATGAAGAAGATCAAAGTAAAAAAAGTAATGAACTTAGTGGTCATCAAAGAAAAACTTTGGAGGATGAAGGTTAGAATTCATCACCTTTTAAATGAGTAACAAGAAGAAATTCAACATCAAGTCATTCAAGAAAAGGGAAATCAAAGTTTGTGCATCTAAATGTGGATGGAATTGAATTGGAGGGTGAAGACCATGGAGAATCTTCACATGTACCAAAGCATAAGCCAAGGAATAGAAGGTTCATACCTTCAAAAGGTGAAGAAAGGAAGTCCTTAAGGCCAAGCTATCCAATACATACATTCACATATGATTCTTTTATGAATGTAGAGGATCATGGGCCTACACATTTTGAAGAAGCAAACATGTATATAGAATGGAAGGAAGTTAAGAAGGAAGAAATTGAAGCTCTTGAAGAAAACAAGGCTTGAAGTCTTTGGTCCCAAGAATTAAGGCTTGAAAGTTATCGGAAGAAAATGGGTCTACAAGGTAAAGATGAAAGCAGATGGGACTATCTCTAGGTACAAAGGAAGGATTGTCGCAAAAGGCTTTGCACAAACATATGGAGTGGATTTTGAGAATACTTTTACCCACATGGCAAAACTGATTAGCATAAACACTTAATAGTCATGGAATTCAACAAGGAATTGAATTATAATAGTTGCATAAAGAAAACACCAAGGGCCTATAATCATAGATTAGTGGAGTATCTCATCAAGAGTGGATACAAACAAGTGATGTAGACAAGTCACTCCTCATGAAAGAAAGAGGTGAAGTACTAGTCTATATTTGTAGATGATATTATTATCATAAGTAATGAAATGAAGGGAGTGGAAGACATAAAATCCAAGCTAGGTAAAGAATTTAAATATTAGATCTTGTGGAACTGAGGTACTTTCTTGGCATTCAAGTTGTTTACAAAGATAAATAAATCATGTTGATGTATAGGAAGTACATTCTCGATGTACTTGAAAAGTTTTACGTGAAACATTGCAAGCCAATCTCCAATCCAATGGAGGTTAATTTGAAGTTGAGTTCTAGTGATAAATGTTGATATATTCTGTTAGTAATGTATGTGAACACACTTAGGATTACGATGGAACTGTTTTCCCTCCTTTGGAAGTTTTTTCCGCTTTCTCGTATATACACCTATAACCCTAAGGAGTCACTCATCCAATATTGTATTGTGCTCCAAGCTTCTTCTTCTTCTTCTTCCTTGTGCTATTTGTGTGCTACCATAGACCTCGAACTCCAACAATTGGTATCAGTGTAGGTGGCTGCTTCATCTAGGGTGTCATCGACAGCCCTTAAGTCGAAGTCTCAAAATTGGTGAGCATAATCAAAATTTTGATTTGAGCTCGTTTTTTCCTCTGAATACTATTGATGCAACTATGCATGCAATTTTTTCCTTTTGTGTCAAACATACATATAGGTTTTAGTTTTCCAGTGCAAGTGCTCAAGGTCTGCAACATGTTTAGCAAAGCTTCACAAGGTATTTTTGTTCAACTCTTTGAGATACAATCAATTTCCTACATCGAAGTATTTGGTCATTGTCCATGGATGAAAGCAATTATGTATTCCGTATGTTGTCTTTTGAGGATAAGTTGGATGCTACTAATTACCCATTCTGGGCATATATGATGCATCATGTATTGGTACGAAAAGGGTTGGTGAATATTGTACATGGTGCTATGGTTTTGTTGTGGTTCTTACTGCACTTACTACATAACAACTTCCCTAAGATGGTAGAGCTGCTCAGGCACATGCATCGATAGCTTTGCCTATCAAACAAGACAACAATATCAAGAAATGATGCTCATATTGCTTACCTCCAAAAACAATTGCAGAGTAAGCATATGAATCAAGGATATCCTATGGACTATTTTTTTGATAAAGATCAAGAATTTGAAGGAGTTGTTGATTTTTGATGATGAAATGTTTCCAAATAGTTCACTTGTTCAAACAATTCTTAATGGTCTTCTAGATTCACATAAGAAATTTTTTTCTACTCTTTGATTGATGATGAAAGAAAATCCAAATGCCTTAAGATTTGAGGGGTTAGTATATATTTTGTTGCATGAAGATTAGTCCAAGCAAAACATGTCAATTATGCATGTTGTACATCAAGCTTTCTTAGCTGGTGAGAAGGACAAAGGTAAATGGAGCTCATCTACTAGTAAACAAAAATTTGCTAATGTTGCACAATTAAAGAAGGAAGACAAAGATGACAAGAAAGCAAAAAAGCAAAAACAATTTTTGAAGCACTGTAAAGAAAATGATCATGTCATAAAGAGTCATCCTGAAATAGGTCCAAAAGAAGTAAAGAAGAAAGAGGCTAGAATGATTGTTGTAGAGGCTAATAAACCTAAAACACTCTCCTAATCTTGTTCAGAATGAAGAATGGGCATTTACTACTATTTGTAGATGTGACCCATCTTCTCATGAGTAGAATATATATGCACTAGACACAGGTGTTTGGTAATTTGATAGTGGCAACCAAACATATTACCTTGCAACACAATTTCTTCAATTCACTTGAGCCTATCTCTATAGGGAATACTTCCACATGTGTTAACAAATCCCTTAACCTAAAATGGGAGTTGGTAAGATCATTTTGACTAATGTTGATGGTAGTTCTTCCACATTTTTAGATCCTTTATATGTTCCAAGGATCAAGAAAAGTTTGCTGTCAATTTTAGCATTAGCAAAGATTGGCTTGTTCGTCAAATTTGTTGATGACAAATGTATATTTCATGATATTACAAATGGTGATATTATTGGTTCTTTCATTTTATCTCATGTGTTGTATAATCTCATAGACTATGCAAAATCTGTGAATGATTCAACTTATGTAGTTCAAGATTCTCATACTGTCTCAAATGCAAAGCTTTATCATGCATGCTTTGGTCATCTCAACTTTGCTAGTTTTCTTCACCTACAAAAATAAAAAAATGGTGTCCTCTCAACCCAAACTTGAAGCACCTTGTAAACATGTTTGTGAACACTATATTTGGGTGAAATGGAGCATTCCTTTTTCCCAAAATATGCTTTACTTTGATTTGCTCATAAATTATAGCTTTTTCATAATGATGTATGTGGTCCTATGCAAGCACCTTCATTTGGGAGCTACCTATACTTTGTGACTATTATTGATCATTATCCAAGCAAGCATGGGTGTATCCATTGAAAGCAAAGTCTGAAATGTTTATGTGCTTTAAATAGTTCTTGGTTGATGTTAAAAAATTTCTATCATGTAGATTGGGCACCCTCCATTCTATTTGGGGGGGGAATACATGTCTTCTAATTTTAATGCATTTTTGGACGTATGTGGGATAAAAAATTAGTGTAAAATGTTGTATACACCTCAAAAAAATGAATTTCTTAAAAAAAAAAAGAAAAGTTATCTCATGGAAATGGCAAGGTATATGGTGAAAAGTCAGGCTTTACCACATAGCTTTTGGCTTGAGGCTATCATGCATGAAGCACATGTACTTAAAAAGTTTCCCACCAAAGCACTACAATTGGTCATTTCGTATGAGGCTTGGCCCAAATCGTATGTTTCTCATTTGTGTGTTTTTGGTTGTCTTACATTTACATTAGTGCTTGAAAAAGAATGCAAAGAACTAGATGATAAAGTAGTGAAATGTATTTTTATTGGGTACAGTTTAGAAAGCAAAGGCTATCATTTGTATCACCCACAAACTAAACACATTTTGGGTAGCCATGATGTTTTCTTTTGTAGAAGATTCAATTCAACCATTACTTTCATGTACCAAGGAGACATCAATTAGCTCAAAGAATGTGTATGACACTTTGATACCTCTTTTTATAGGTGGATAGTTAAGTGTTGCTCCAAATGAGGCAATTTCTTAGTCTTCATAGGTTCCAACTGATAATGTAGATCATTCCATTTTTGCTATAGATTTACATGATGCACTTGTTGATGAGAGGGATGACATAGATGAGGTTAAAACTATGTCTAAACGGCTGTTGTAGACTTTGAGATATAGTAACTTAGATGCACCTTTGTCATATTGTAATTATTCAATCTCTCTTAGTGCTTCATTTGCATCATATTTCTATGCAATAGTTGTCTCTACTCTTTGTGATAAGAATGAGCCTCTTTCTTTTGATGAGGCACAAAATTTAGCAAATTAGATGGTTGCTATGCAAGTAGAATACGATTTGCCTCGAGGCAAAAAGTTTATTGGCACTAAATGGGTTTACAAGAAAAAATGTAAGCCTCATGGAAAAGTTGACATGTTTAAGGCTAGGCTGGTTGCCAAAGGTTATGGTCAAGAGAGAGGCATTGATTTTGATGATACTTTGCTCCCACATGCCGAATGACCTCTGTTCATAGTATTTGTGCACTTGTTGCTCATCATGGTTGGAATGTACATTTGTTGGACATTAAAATTGCATTTCTAAACGGTTACTTAAATGAAGAAGTGTATGTATTTTAGGACTCTAGTTTTGTGGAGAAAGGGCATGAAAACTATGTGCACATGTTGGAAAAGGCATTATATAGTTTGAATCAAGCACCACATGCTCCGGATGAAAATATACATGCCTACTTGCTAGCAGATGGTTTTGAGAACATTCCAATTGAGAGTGTTCAGACATACTTTTGGTCATTGTTGTATATGTTGATGACATGCTTCTTAGTGGTCCTAATGAGAAACATACTACTAAATTTAAGGCTGATTTGTATGCCTCTTTTGAGATATCATATCTAGGGAATTTTCATCATTATTTGAGCACTTAGTTTATGCAAGTTGGTGGGAGAATAGCTTTGTATCAAAGAAATTGTATTGATAGATTATTGCAACCTTTGGGCCTTGAAGATTTGAAACATATTTCCATTCCCATGGAAACAATTTTATGGTTGAGTTTTCATGATGTTGGGGATGCATATGATGTTGTTCTCTATCAGCAGGTTATGCGATGCTAGATTTACATGCTTTTTCCAACTCAAAATGGGTTGCTGTGACACATGTGTGTCTAGTAGTGGTTTTTGCTTCATGCTTGGTAGTTCATGCATATCTTGGTTGAACAAGAAGTAGTCTACTATGGCCACTTCTAGTTGTGCAACTAAGTATAGGCTAGCTTTCATAGACATTGTTAAGTGTGTGTGGCTCATATGCCTTTTGGCTGATTCGGGTGTTGATCAATCTTTTGCCACCACCATCTTCACTGAGAGTCAAAGTGCATTGATAGTTTCGAGGAACCTTATGTTCCATGCCCACGGTTCAACGCAAAGGTTTGACTAGTTCTCATCATAGAAGAAGAGGAAGCACTTAAAACTACTAAGAAGATTGCATCTTGGCAACAATGATTTTTATCACTAAAGCAATGTAATATATGTACATACACCCAATTATCATGAATGCGACTCCATTTTGTGGAAGCGGAGGAGTTCTCAAGCTTGAGGAGTCTAGGTAGAAAGCTCACACCAATTTTTGTAATTTTTGGAAGCCGTTAGATAGTTCAAATTAGAGGTAGAACCTATTTTTTAACTATGCCAGTCACTAGATGTGAAACCGGTAAAAACTAGGCAAAAACTATAAATAGATCTAGAGAGCTCATTTTGAGTGGTTGTTAGTTCATGATTGAACCTATGAGCTAGAGCTAGAAGACCTATTGTAACTAGATGATGATCAATATGATTATAAGTTCTTTTCTTGCCTTCCATTGATCTCCATCGCGACTTTCCTAGTGTGTGTGTATGCATGTGTGTGTATGCTCTTGCATTTCTCATCATCTTCTTCATGCACATCATTCGCTCTTGATATTCATATTGGCCTAAACTCTCTGTGGATTGACAATTACAAGGTGAAGCTCCTCACATTGATACTTTCCTTTGTGCTAGAGTGACACCAAATTTGGCACTGTTGCTGGGGACGAGCTCTAGGTTGAGCGTGTGATAGTAAGTGTATTGGAGAAAATCACTGGAAGGTAAAATTTCTTTGTTGTTTTGTCATTTGTAGTTAGTTTTTATACAATTTTACTCCTCTATTCCTCTAGTATCATTCCCTATCATCATCTCAAACTCCAAAAAATCACAACATATCAGTCATATTTCCCCTTTCTCTTCTTTTTCCCTCATTTGTGTGTGTGCGAGAGTGAGAGAGAGATTTACCAGTATTGAGTCGACTTAGCATTTCCTCCGTGAGGGGTTCCTGATACAACTTGACTCTACATCCGCTAATATAGTTTGGGAGAACATCACCCTCTAAAGTGGCTAGTTGTACTGCTCCACTTGTGGAGATCCTATTGATGATCATAGGTCCGTAGCCTCTCTTTTCTAGCTTCCTTGCGTGTTGTTTCAATGTGTAGACTAAAAATAGATCTCCTGCTTTCAAGCCCTTATCCTTCACATGGGCATCAAAGTATGCCTTCTGTCTCTTCTTAGCTGCATATATCCCTGCAGCTGCTCTCAGTCTTGTTTCTCCTAATCGTTCAAGGTCAAAAAGTCTAGAGGAGAGTTCATGACCCGCCCATTCGTGCTCTTGTGCTACCTTCAGTGTAGGTATCAAGAAGTCCAAGGGTAGCACCGCGTTTTGGCCAAATACCATCTGAAAGGGGGTGGCTTGGAGTACCGTTTTGTAGGCGACTCGGTATGCCCAAACAGCATGGTGTAGCTGTTTGTCCCAATCAGAGCGTTTAGTGTTCACTAATTTTGTCAGTACATTGCATAAGATCTTGTTGGTGATTTCGGCTTGTCCATTAGCTTGAGGGTGATAGGGGGCATAATTCTTATGAACTACCAAGAATTCTTGGAGTAGATTTTCAATCACTTCGTTCAAGAAATGAGTTCCTCTATCACTTACTAGCTCTATAGGTAGCCCATATCTTGTGAATACATTTTCAAACAAGAATTTAGCTGTTGTCTGAGCGTCGTTCTTTGTCGTAGCTTTTACCTCCACCCACTTGGTGAGATAATCCGTGGCCACAATGATATATTCAGCATGTGAACCCTTAGCTGGGGGATTAATAGGGCCTACAAAGTCTATTCCCCACTTAGAGAATGCACGTCCACCCATCATAGGTTTCAGTGGCATCTCATCTTTGCGTATAGGATACTGAGTTCGCTGACAGACATCACACCGTTTCACATAGGTATGTGCATCCATGTGAAGGGTCGGCCACCAGAAGCCCGCAAATAGTATTGCCTTGATCACCCGATCTGGTCCAAAGTGTCCGCCTGCTACACCTTGGTGAGCAGTGTCCAAGATCTTGAGATACTCACTCTCATGGACACATAGTCTCAGGTAACCGTCTTTACCACGTTTGTATAGATTATCACCAATAAGTGAGTAATCCTGGGCTTCTTGTTCTAAACTCCTTTTCCTAGCCAGAGTCATATCTGGAGGGAATGTTTTCGTTCTCAAGAAGGATACTAGTGGTTCACTCCAATCTGGCACTAGGGACACTTGATAAAGAGTGGCATGTTCCACAGGTGGTTTAGTGCAGCAGATTGGGCATTCCTTGCACAACTTTTGGACATCAGCTTCCATAGTTGGCCAATGTACTCCTAGTCTCCTTAGTGTTTGTAGGGTTCGTTGCTTTGAATAGTGTTGCTCTAATGCACCTACATGTGCTAATTGCAACCATTTTGCATACTCATCCTCTTCCACACAACAGGCCAAGATCCCTTGATCTGTGTGCTTGTACATACTTCCAGCCATGATGTGATACTTTTGGGCTTTTACTACCTCTCTATCCTTCGTGTTTATGACTGGATGGTTAGGTCCGTATGTCAATACTGGCACTAATGGCTTAGCCCACTGCGGTACCACTTCCAAGTTAAACAAGTAAGCATCAGGAAGGTCATCTGATACTCCTTGTGGGGCTTCTCCAGATGTGAGCCTAGAAAGATGATCAACTCTCAAATGAGTCCTCCCTTTCCTTACCACAACCTCGAAATCATATTCCATTAGTAAGAGAAACCATCTTACTAATCTTCCTGTATTGCATGGCTTGTTCACTAGATATAACAATGCTTGGTGGTTAGTAAAAAATTTAAACTTATTTGCAAGTAGATAATGTCTAAACTTTTTGACCGCATACACAATGCCTAAGCCTTCTCTCTCAGTAGTGGTGTAATTTCGTTCAGCTGCATTCAATTGTCTACTAGCATAGGCAATTGGAAGATCCATATTACCTTCACCAGTAGGTTGAGCAAGCACACACCCAATGGCATAATTGGATGCATCCACATGAACATGGAAAGGCTTGTTCCAATCTGGTGTGGTCAATATTGGTGCTGAACATAATCTTCGTTTAAGCTCCTGGAAGGAATTCTCACATTCATCCGTCCACTCAAAGTTAGTCAGAAGTCCGTACATGGGCTTTGCAATGACAGCATACATGTGAATGAACCGGCGATAGTAACCACAATGTCCCATGAAAGCTTGTACTTGACATTCCTTGGCCTTGGAAGCTCGGCTATGGCTCTCACTTTCTCTTCATCAGTGGATATGCCATTCTTTGACACTATGTGTCCCAGAATCTTGCCTTGCCTGACCATAAAAATGCACTTTTCTGGGTTCAGGCAGACTTGATATTCTCTACATTTGTCAAAGATTTGTCTGAGTTCAGGAATATGGGTTTGTCTAATGTTGGAATGAGCACAAAGATCATCAACATAGACTTCTAAATTCTTCCTCAGGAACTCCTTAAATACATGACACATTAGTCTCTGGAAGGTAGTTGGTGCATTGGTAAGCCCAAATGGCATTACCCAAAAGGCAAATATACCCCACTCTGTGGCAAAAGCTGTCTTATGCTGATCTTCTGGAGCTATGACTACTTGATTGTAGCCCGAAAATCCATCGAGGAAGCTGTACACTTCCTTGCCTGCTACTCTTTCTAAGAGATGCTCTGTGATAGGAAGCGGATAGTTATCTCGAATTGTGGCTGCATTAACCTTCTTCAAGTTAATGCATACACGCAGCTTGCCATTCTTCTTGGGCACCACTACGATGGGGGATACCCACTCAGTGTGCTCAATTTCATAGATAAATCCAGCTTCAACCAGTCTATCTATCTCCTCTTTGATCTTGGCAGCATAATTATCGTTATATGTATAGGGTTTCTGCTTAGAGGGTTTAGCATCTGAGGTCATGGGGATAGTGTGTGAGCATATGTCAGGGTCAACACCTTTCAAATCCTTGTAACTCCAAGCGAATACATCTCTGTATTCTCTTAGCAAGGCTATTAACGCATGCTCTTCTTCCTCTGTTAGGTCATGGCCTATGTACGTGCATCTCTCCTCTCCTTCTTCTAGGGCCACTACTATTTTCTTGGTCGTTTCCTTGTTATCATAGGCCTCTCCTAATTGTGCCTCTCGTTTAGGCATTCTTATCATGACTCTCCTGTCGTCTATCTCATACTTCTTAAAATTTTCTGGGACCTCAAACAAAGATTCTTCCTCTTCTGGTGAGACTTCTCTCTTCTTTCGTGTCTTTCCTTCTTCCTTCGGGGTCACATGTGTTGCTAATCTTACATCATTTGTAAGATCTCCATGCCTCTGGGGTTGAAATTCTACTTCATGGAAGTATTCTTCATCTGATGCAAATGGTGGGTCCATAATGATTGACTCTAGATCGGAGTCACTTGCATCCTCAAATGCATCAGGGCTAGGTTCACATTCTTCTAGAACTGCCTCTCCCATGATTGGCTCTATGGAGAAGACTAAAATGTCATAGCCATCCTCATCACAGTGAGGTGTCCATTGTTCCTCATTGATGGCTACATCCATTGTTGCTAGGATTTCTGCCCAGCCATGGGGTTCAAATTCCTCATCAGGAAAGACTACAGGTGCATAGGCTGGGTCGTGAATTGATCTATGGTTTTCTTTTGCACCTACCTCTCTAGCTTTTTCTCGCTTCTCTTCCTCTACTGCTACTTTACACATCCATAAGTGAGTGTCTTCATGCATCCATGAGGATCCTGATCCTATGGAATGCACCGATTCCATATCATCTTTGGCTCTATGGATGGGATTCCATTGGATAGGAGGAACATCTCTATGAGAGTAATCCTTGAGATTGACTTTGGTTGTAACACCTAAGTGCTGCAGGTACAAAGAATTGGTTCCCCAATCCTGTACCACTTGCAACTGTCGCATAAAAAGTCGTCCCAAGATCATTTCATAGGCATGGTTCTTGCTAAAATCACATATAGCAAATGTATGCTCAAACTCGACACCACAGGTGGTGAGAGTTATTCCTTCTAGCAATCCTAAGGGTCTCTCTATGTGACCATCGGCCATTTGCAATTTCATCCTTGTGGGCCTGAGTGCTAGTTTGCCCCAACGCTTCCATAGGGAAGTGGTGGCAATTGCAACTCCTGCACCCGAGTCCAAAATTGCCTTGGTGGTGTGCCCCTGGTAGGTAATGGGAAGATAGGTGTTCCCTTCTTCACCTTCACACATGTCTCCAATCTTATCCAAGGGTATCTCTGGCACTGTCCTATGTGATCCTACCTGCGAATGAGGTTTCACTATCGCTGGTACTTGTTTGGCTACATGTTTCCACAATTCAGGTCTAACCTTGAGTAGCTCTTCTAACTTGAGATTGCACTGCACTTTAGTGTTTTTCACTACCTCTGTATTCCTAGGTAAGACTGAGTCCTCATTTCGTACCAAGACTGTGGGTGCTCTCATACAAGTAGACTTAGCTTCCCATGGGCCTGTGAAATGGGGTAATTCTTGTAGAGAGTTAGACTCAAAGTCTAATCTTTCCTGAGATTGGGTGCTCTCCTGATCCTCATAAATGGATGGGATGTCTTGTGGGAATTGGTCGTGTGCATCATCCACCATTTCAATAGGAGGAGGGACTTCACTTTCCTTAGCCCATTTGTCTTCTTGAATCTCTCGTAGGAATTCTGGTGTGAATCGATTCATAGAAGATGATGTGTCTGGCTTCGTAGAGTTAGGCACATACGCTTCAGGCACATAGGCTTCCTGAGCAGGAATGCTTAATCTTTCACTGGCCTTGTCCTTGTGTTGAGAGGCGGGTTCCTTTTCTGATTGTGCAATCAGCTTCTCTATTCTTTCTAACAGTCCATCAAAGTGCAACTGTGTCTTCGCTGAACTAGAGATGTTAAACAAGCGACTGGCCTCAAACATGGTCTGAGCCAATTCCACCATCTTAGCACAAATTTTGGTTCGTTCTAACTCTAGTTCTGCTCTTGGGTAACATTTTTCATGATCAGTTACGTTTGGCCCTTCTTGGATTCTGGCATGATATGCTTTAAGCATCATATTAAGGTCTTCGGGAGTGGGATCTGCTAGGACTGATCCTACTCTAGGGGGTGGTGGTATTAGTTGAGGCGGGTTGGAAGGTGGCGGGTCGGATGGAGTTGGGAATGGTGGAGGTGGGGTAGTGTGAGAGGGAGTTTGAGATGTGAGTTCAGTTATCCTGGCCTTTGTTTCTCTGAGGCTTTCCTCGAGTTCACTCATCTTTTTTGCCCATTGCCTTTTCATTCTTTCACGACTATCTCTCCAAGCTCTAGTCCTCTTTTTTGTCATGCTCTCTGTTTCACTTACATCTGGGCTCTTCTCCTGGTTTACCCCTGGGTTTTGCTGCAATGCTTGAGCTCTAGTGATCACTTGCACGGGTGTAGTGGAAGTGACACTTCCTGTGGAATCTACTACTAACCCAATAACGTTAATAGGAGTAATTTTTGGCATATTATTAGGATTCTTGGGGCAGTCTCGTAAGAGATGATCCTTTCCACACTCTTGGCAAAAACCCTGAATCGTCACTGACTGAGGTTGTGTAGGTGGAGGCAAGGGACAATCACGAATGAGGTGATCCCCCTGACATCTGTAGCATGGTCCTCTAGGGAATGGGGGTCTTGCCTGCCTAGGTTGAGGTCTAGGGTTGGGGTTTGCATACATGACGTTTGTGTAATTTGCCTCCCAACTAGGTTCATTTGGCTCTTCACTATAGTAGGACTCACCATGTTCAAGAGATTGCATGTAGTACGCATGGGGGCTATCAACATGTGTAGAATCGAAGCTATGGTCACTGGGATCACTTTCTGAAAGCAATGGTGTTACAGGGACTATAGCTCTATTCAGGTTTTCTTCTGGAGCAGCATACTTTACCGGAATCACATTAGCTGGAGTAGGGGGTTGTTGTACTAGCACAGGCTGAGGCCTTTGTTGGTTTTGGTAGGGTTGGTAGGTTTGTTGAGGCCTAGCATACTGCTGAGGTGGGTATTGGTTCTGGTATCTTCCTTGTTGAGGGTATGGCTGTGGGTACATCTGCCTAACGGGTTGCTTATTGTAGGGGCAATCTTGCGCGGTGTGATTGGTGTACCTTCGTTCTATGGTGCAGTACTAGCTACTAGGATTAACTTGGGGTTGGGCCATAATGGGACATACATTCGCCATGTGGTCGCCACCACAAGTATAGCACCTTTTCACAGGGGCGAACCTTGGGATTTGTTTGTTAGTGACACCTAATTTCTTAGCTACTTTCTCTGCAAGTTCCTCAATTGATGTGGATTGCGTGGAAGAGAGATTAGAGGCACTATCCGAATCTTTATATATCTTGGAAAGCTCTAACTCCTCCCCTAGGTTATCCTCGATGTCAATGCACATGCGTACACACTCTTCTATGGTCCTAGGGTCCTTGAAGTACACATAGGATCTTAACTTTGTACTCAGCAATCCATCCAAGAATAAAGCCACTTGCTTAGCTGGTGTGGGTAGCTCCGAAATAGGGCATCTTTCAAGATATTGCCTAAATCTTCGTCCTGCAAGTCTCACGATCTCTTGAGGGGTTTGCTTGAAGCTGTGAATCAGTGAGGAGGTATTATGTCTTATGCCACTCTTAGAGAATTCAATAATGAAAGCCTCTAGGAGTTGGTCTATGCTCCTGAACTGTCTCTCGTTTAGTGGCTGAAACCATGTCAGGGCAGTGTTCCTAAGGGTCAGACCAAAGGCATTGTACTGCGTGAATAGATCCTCCACTTGTTCAGCTCTCATGACTTGCCTAAACTCAACCACATGATCGTATGGATCTCCAGTGCCATCAAAGTAATTCTTCATGGACTTAACTAGCTAAGTCGGTCTCAAAGTCCTTGTGTGCTCTCTAGGTCGTGGTAGAGGGAACTCATCCGCATTTCTTTGATTCCTGTGAGCTCTAAGTATCTCAGGTTCTACTCTATTTGTTTCCGTCCTCGTTCTTTCTCTGCCCACTGGGTTGGCAAAGCTTACTTCTGGTCTATCTCTAATTCTGTCTCTTCGCATTCCATGAGCTTGGGATGTTCTAGCTCCAGGGTGACCATAGGATACATTCGATCTTGGTTGGGGGAAAACGAATTCACCCTTCCAAGTGTAAGCATGCCTATCATTTTCTGTCACCACAAAGATCCTCTCCGAAGCGTGATCTAAGTAGGTCACTCTACCTGGGCTATCAGGATCCTTAAACTCATAGATCATGATTGTTCCAATATCAAATGGCCGATCAGATTTATATCTCCAAAAGGCTTCGTCAGTCTCTCGATTGAGGAGCAAATCTATGCTCTTATTATCCTGGGGAATCCACTCCGGTGTGATAATCCTAGTGAGAACCGATTTACCTTGAGGGGTTCTAGGTTCTGCACCCATGTTTCCTTGCTCTAGGTCATCTAAGTCCGATTCTGGGACTACATTCCCAAATTCATCAGTCCTATCGGGATGATTGGTGACTACATATATTGTCCCTTCCTTGTCTAAGTACGCTCCGTTTTCGAACTTGACAGCTGGGCGCTCTAGTCCAATGGATTGATCAGGATTCTTAATCTGTACCACAGATCTTCCTAGGCCGTCCTCATAGATGCTAGCACCTAATCGGTTGGTCCTAAGGTATTCCAACTGCGTTTTGTAAGGGCCTTCTACCCTATGCAGGTATGGCACTCCTGAACTTCCTGTAGGTCTCTCCATACCTTAAGACATCTCAGATTCACTAGTCTCAGAGCTAGAGTAGTATGAGTGGTGACTCAACTGCCGGGCCCAAGACCTAGCAGTGTGGTTGACACTAGCCTCTGAAGACCTAAGACTTTGTCTTTCTCTCCCTAGATGTCGCCCTGATCTAAGGTTCATAAGCCTAATTGAATAACCCAAATTTGCCCAAGTACAACCTCGTTGCTGAGTTCTTTTGTATCAGTTACTTGATTCTTTTTAGTGGTTACCGTGTTTATGCTCTTGTCAGAAATCACGTCGTCAGGAATATTTGAGTTAATTTTCGCACTGTAAGTTGATCGTTCCATGTTAGATTCTTTCCTTCAAGGTTATCGATCGTACAAAGATTATGCCGTTAACTTGAACTTGAATATTTAGGTATTCTTCAACTTGATAAGTACCTAATGCCGCCTTGGTCTACTCCTACCACTAGTCGTTCTTAGCATAAGCTAGGAATTGACAGAGGGGGTTGAAAGTTTCCAACCTTTTGTTTCCCGCTTCGTTGCCCTTGAATGCCCAGGAAGTGCGTTCCCAAGCTTGCACTTACACTTGCTTAGAACGCCTTTCGATGCTCTCAATAGATCTGTAAGAGTTCCAAGGTTAGCTTTAAGATTTAAATTTCAAAGACAGAACCAATGATTTTCATTCCTGTAGCACAAACACTAATTTGCACAGTGATTTTTAGCAAAACAATTCTAAAGACCCCTGACTTTGATTCCCCTGCGTATGCTCAACTTCAAAATACCCTATCTAAAAATCAACGCATTATCTTTATAAAAACCTGTTGAGGGCTTGTAGTATATGCCACGAGCTTTCCAACAAGCCCTAGAGCTCAAAAAATGGATTTCGTATGGAAAAGTTATGACCGTTCAGGGTTCTGGGGTTAAAACAAGGTTCAAACAGGATCACTGTGCAACAGGTTTTCCCCAAGTGGTTTTCCTATGGCCTCCTTATGTGCTCTAGAGTAAAATGTTCATGCCCAAAATTAGCCAAACTCTTCAAATTAAAAACCCTAAAAAATTGGCTAAAATTGGCAGTCAATCGCGATGGACAGCAGTCAATCGCGATGGAAAGGAGTCAATCGCGATGGACAGGGCAGTCAATCGCGATGGACAGGAGTCAATCGCGATGGACAGGAGTCAATCGCGATGGACAGCAGTCAATCGCGATGGACAGGAGTCAATCGCGATGGACAGGAGTCAATCGCGATGGATGGGTGTCGATCGCGACGGACAAGAGTCAATCGCGACGGACAAGAGTCAATCGCGACGGATGGGTGTCGATCGCGATGGATAGGCAGTCAATCGCGACGGACAGGCAGTCAATCGCGATGGACAGAGCTGTCAATCGCGATGGACAGAGCTGTCAATCGCGATGGATTGAAATTTTGCAAATTTTTCAAAAATTTTTGTGGAAATGTGGTGTGCAGGGTCTCTAGTCTACTGTGGTGCACTCAGATTTACCAAAAGGTGAAAATTTCTATCAATCGCGATCGACAGAAGTCGGCGACTGCGAGACAGTTCTGCACATTTCCGTACCTGCGCGACGTGCTGGAGGGGATGATGATGATGAAACCTGCAAGAAACTCCAAAAGCATGCAGAAAATAGCACACAACAGTTCGCTCTCTCGCTCTCTCTCACAAGTGAAATGAGGGAAATGAAAGGAGGAAGGAGATATAGTAAAAACTGAAATTTCTGCGATGATGGAGATGGAGGTGGGAGATGGTGATGATGATGATGGTGATGAGGAAAACAAAAGAAAATAGATAAAAGTGAAGAAAATACCTATGACTCCAACGCGTCAACTCTACATCTTACCATCACACGCTCGTCCTCAAAGCTCGATCCCCGACAACGGCGCCAAAATTTGGTGTAGCTCAGTGATGAGTAGCACCACCTTTAATGTCAATCCGGGAAGACGTGAGGATGGTATGAAGACCTCGAGCAAGTGGAGGCACAAGTGCGTGAGTGAGAAGCACACAAACATGCACACACATACACACACACGCGCACACACGGCAAGACAAAGAGTGAGAAGCAATGGAGTTCTTGGTTTACTTTCAAAAAGTTCTTACAAGTTCATTTCAATTACAATCTAACCTCAAAAATGAGCTCTCTAGCTCTTTTTATAGTTTTTGACTAGGTTTTGGCCCTGTCCAGACCTAGTGTCCGGCCTAGTTAAAAATTAGGTTCCAGGGCCGATTTGAGGGCTTAAACGGAGTCTAAAAAATACGAAAATTGATATGTAGGTACTTCTAAGGCTCCTCAAGCTCAAGGACTCCTTGGCTTGCACAAAATGGAGCTACAAAAATATGAAATGGTATTTACAATGATTGTTAGTGATAAGAATCACTGTTATAAAGATGTTGGTTTGGAAAAATTTGAAGGGCCTATCTGCCAGATTTGCGTCGACTGCTTTGTCTACTTGCTCCTTCACCTCGCTCTGACTCTCTCCGCTGGCTTCCTTGTCTAGTCAGTCCTTGGGTGCCCATACTGCTCTCAACAATGTTCATGTTTTTTGGTGCACTAATCTTGCAGGGCAGCCTTTGGACACCACGGATTTGCTGGAAACACAGGTAAAAACACCATTTTTTCTCAAAAAATTACCGTTGAAACTGACCATCGCGACTGTCAAGAAATGTATGAATTTGTGCAAACTTTGTGCATGAAGGAGGAGCCTAGGTAAGAGCTTGCACACATCTATGCTTGATTTTGTGAAATTGCATAATTTTCTGACCATCGTGATGATGATACATCATCATGACTGCATCTGACCATCGTGATGATCACTGACCATCGTGACGATCACTGACCATCGTGACGATCATTGACCATCGTGACTATCACTGGCCATTGTGGCAATTGGCTCACGCCATCACGATTGCGTCTCACCATCGTGTCCGTGACTCACCATCGTGATGCTGCTTGACAATTGTGATCTTGACTGGCCGTTATGGCTTAATCGTCGTAATTGTGCCTGATCGTTGTGACCCTGAACATCGTCGCTTGACCATCGTGTACTGATGTAGCTCAAGCGTAAGCACCACCTCCTTTACATGTCAATCCGTGGAGACATGAGGACTGGTATGAAGACCGTGGGCATGTGAAGGCAAAAATGTGTGAGTGACAGGCACACTAACATGCACACACATACACACACACACACAAGGCAAGATGAAAGAGAGGAACAATGGAAAGCTTCGATTACAAAAGAGTTCTCTTACAAAAGCTCAAATCTACAACAAGCTAACTCTCTAACAAGCTAACCCCAAAAATGAGCTCTCTAGCTCTTTTTATAGTTTTTTGAGTAGTTGTGGCCCTATCGAGACCTAGTGTCCGGCCTAGTTAAAAATTAGGTTCCAGGGCTTATTTGAGGGCTCAAACGGACTCTAAAAACTATGAAAATTGGTAGGATGATACTTCTAATACTCCTCAAGCTTGAGGACTCCTCGACTTGTGGAGTTACAAAAAGGTGAAATGATATTTACAATGGTTTGAGTGATCAAAATCACTGTTTTTGTAGGGGGTTCTTCTGAACATTTGACATACACTTCTTGGAGCTCCGTACTTGCTCCCTCTTCTTGTGTGTCCACTTTTCTAATGTGCTTTCATGCTTGTGCTTGACCTTGAGTTCCAACAGTCCCCCCCTTTCTAGTCAGTCGTCCCTGACAGACCCTTGTTGTAGTGGTTGTTCCATGTAGTGCTTTGAGAGGTAGTGTCCATCCTTTGTATGTGCTTCTTCCTTGGATTCCAGCATGAATGTGCCATTGTGAGACTTCATGAGTTTCTAGCTTTGCAAAAAAGGGCATCCATGTTGATTGTGAGCAACTGCTAGCTTTGAATTGCTTTCTAGGTATTGAGGTTGTCCCATTGATGTTCTCTAGAGCTCCCAAAGATGATGTTCATAATAGTCATGCCAAGTACTTGTAACCCATAATAAATGACGGGTAAGTGTGTTTGTGCATGGGTTGAGGAAAATATGTGCCTTGTGCACGGCCTTGTAGTGTGGCCCTATGCATGTTTACTTGGAAAATGCATTGGAAAAAGTATGGTGCAAAAATTGGAGATCCTGAGCTAAGTGCTCAAGGGTACGCTAATGAAGAGGTTTCCTAATCTATCAGTGTTGTTATGATACCCAAGTAGAGGATTCTTGCCATGAAAGGTCGATCGATAGTCTGCTCTTCATGTGGCACTCCCATCATAGTGATTGACCAATGGTGCATCTTCCGTGGTTGATGAATGTCCTTGTTGATAAGTCACTGATGAGATGCTTTGAGCGCCTGGTCTTGTCCGCTCTCTTGAAAGAAACATTTGCCAAGTAATAAGAACTGAATTTCGTTATATTCCTTGGCAAATAGCATTGGGTAACTACACCAAGCTTAGTTTCACATTTTTTCTTTAGTTCACCATAAGTAGGAGTCTTCTCACCCAGTATACGTAAAAGGATTTGCAGGGTACCAGAACCACACCGTGCAGATATCTCCTTGGATGCTCTCGTACATATAGTAGTTAAGCATCACTCAAGTTGTGGACCTGCAAGCTCTTCCCTCCTACCATGGTAAGGGGGAACAATAGTTGTGGATTGCATGTTCATGTCAAGTTCTAGACATCTACAAGATAAGGCAACAATAATATCGTCTGCTAGCCAAGGCACACCTCTATCCATATTGATAAATGTCCAGTCATCAATGATTCAATCTTCAACTAAGCATGACTCATTCATGTTCCATGAGCCAAATCTGGGAACAAGCTCTCTCTCTCTCTCTCTCTCTCTCCTTTTTTGAGATCAATGTCGAAAAACAAGAAGACAGATGTTAGTATCAAGAAATGAATTTTCATATGTCAATGTGCTCTTGTGCTTGGGACGCTCAAGTGTGTTTATGCACGGCCATGTAATGTGGCCCCATATTAATGCATACTTTGTAAATGCATGACCTGAATGGTGCAAAAGATAGGGTTGTGCAAGGAGCACATGGTTGTCGCTCGGCGAGGCTTTCAATGTTTCTTGCAGATGCTAATGTGGCCTTTGTTGGAGGTATCCATTGGATCCCCGAGTGGCAATTGATAGTTCCTCCTTATAGGGATCCATTTTAGAGCTGTGTGGGGATGCGTAAAGGTCACTTTTGACTTCTTCATCTTTGAGTGATTGCTTAAATTTTGTAGCCCTCACGGTTGGTGCTTTGGTTCTGTGGGTGCTACTGGAGCTTTTGGCTTCCAAACCCATATTTTTGATGTTTGTCTTCTTATTATTGTCAAAGAGGTGATTTGATCTTCTTTGGATCTTTGTGCCTGTTTCAAACCCTTGCCTCTCCTTGGCTTCTTTGTTGAGACTTTTCTCATGTGGGAGAGCATAGGTTGTTGTGTATGTAAGAGTTTCTTGGGTACCCATATTTGTAATTGTCCTTGTTGAGCTGCATCTAATTTCTTAGGTACCCAAACTTGTCAGATATCTTGTGGTTGAGCTTGCCCTAGTTTGTTTGTTCATCTTTTGGCTTGGTTGGCTTGCTTGGATGGGAACTTTGGGGGCAATGCCAATGGTTTGTCCTCCTTTTTGTATCCAGATCTGCTTCATGCCCGAAACTACTTTCTCGTTGAATGGTGTCTTTCTATTTGATGTAACAATGTTCTTGAACTATTGTGCTTGCCTTTGTGGTGGAACTAGTGTGGCTACATTAGTCTTTGAAGAAGAAGAGAGATCCACTTGCCTTCGAGCCTGTTCTTCCATGATTGACTCCTTCTGCATCATAGAGCATTTGACACACACATCTTCTTCTATAAGATTAGCATTAGAAGAACTAAGGGAATGTGTGACACCTGGATTTGTGAGCATTCATTTCTCTAATTCTAATGTAATGCACTATTCATGTACCCAAACATGAAGAATTTGACCTTTTAGGTCTAAGTTGACTGCATGGTCATATATCAAATCTTGACCCAAGACAAGTGGTTCACTAAGGTCCTCATCTTGACACAATAGCATGTTGACTCTCATTGGAACATCTTGAAGGTAGATGGGAAGCACTACCTCACTCAAAAAAGGGGTTTCCACACCTCCCAATCCTAAGAGATAAGCTTCTATGGGTTTGATGTGCAATTGCAGGTCTTGGCAGTATTAAAGTCTAACTACACTAGTTGTTGCACCTGAGTCAATCAATGCTCTCACTGTCCTTGCACTCTTGCCTTGCCCTATCTCTATGGTCACAAAGGGACGTCGGTCAATTATTCGAGAAGAAATTGTACCCGATGTTGGGCGCATGGACATGTGATATCTTGGGGCCTCGGGATTGACATCTAGGCCTAATCTCCTTAATTTATTTTGCCTAATGTGCTCTCTCGCCTCAACCTGTGCTTCTTCTCTAACCCTTAACTCTTCTTCTTTTCTCTTCTTTGCAATGTTGAGTCTCCTTAACATATCCTCTATAATAGGTTCTTGATATAGCTTGACTCTACATCCACTAATATAATTTGGCAAGATGTCACCTTCTAGGGTGGCCAATTGAATTGCACCACTAGTGGGAATTCTATTTATGATCATGGGTCCATATCCTCGTTTGTCCAACTTTCAGGCATGTTGTTTGAGTGTATAAACCAACACTAGGTCTCCCTCTTTCAATCCTTTATCCTTGATGTGTGCATCAAAATAAGCATTTTTTCTTTTCTTTGCAGCATATATGCCTCCGGCCACTTGTAGCCTCGTCTCACCCAAGCGTCCTAGATCAAAGATCCTAGATTACAATTCATGTCCATTCCACTTGTGCTCTTGTGTTACTTTTAAAGACAATATTAGGAAGTCCAATGGTAGCACAACATTTTCTCCAAAGACCATCTGGAATGGGGTGGCATTGAGTACCATTTTGTAGGCAACCCGATAAGCCCAAACAACATGATGAAGTTGTTTGTCCCAATCAGAGCATTTATTATTTACGAGTTTAATCAAGACATTACATAGGATCTTGTTTGTGCTCTCAACTTGTCCATTAGCTTGTGGATGATAGGGGGCATACTTCTTAAGTATCACTAAGAATTCTTGGAGAAGATTTTCAATGAATTCATTCAAGAAGTGTGTGCCTCTATCGCTCACTAACTCTATTGGTAGTCCATATCTCATGAACAAATTCTCGAATAAGAACTTAGCTGTCGTTTGAGCATCATTCTTTGTCGTGGCTTTTACTTGTACCCACTTGGTAAGGTAATCTATGGGTACAATAATGTACTCTACATGGGAGTTTCTAGTTGAGGGGTTAATATGGACCAAAAAAGTCTATGCTCCACTTTGAGAATGCATGTCCTCCCATCATTGGCCTCAAAGGAACCTCATATTTTTTTATCGAATATTGTGCACATTGGCATGTATCACATTTCTTCACATAGGTATGTCCATCCATATGAAGAGTGGGCCACCAAAGTCCTGAGAATAGAATGGTCTTAATTAGTTGGTCAGGACCAAAGTGTCCACCTGCAACACCACTGTGTGTAGTTTTTAAGACTCTCAAATAGCCTGATTCATGAATGCACAATCTTAAGTAACCATCTTTGCCTCTGCGGTATAGGTTGTCTCCAACTAATGCATAGTGTTGAGCTTCTTGCTCCATGCTTCGTTTTCTTGCTAGACTTGCCTCATTGGGTAGTGTTCTTGTTCTCGTAAATTCTACCAATGGAGCACTCCAATCTGGAATTAACGACACATGATAAAGGGTAGCATGCTCCACTAGGGGTTTTTCCTAGCACACCGGACAATTCTTAATCCACTCATGTATTGCTTTGTCCATGCTAGGCCAATACACTCCTAAATGTTTTAGATTTTGCAATGTTCTTTGTTTAGAATAGTGATTCCCTAGCACTCCTTCATGAGCTTGTTGCAACCAACTACTATGTTCATTGTCCTCGACACAACAAGCTAATACCCCCTCTATATCTTGTTTGTACATGCTTCCTGCCAATATGTGATATTTTTGTGATTTTATAATTTCTTCTTTATTTGTTTTCACATTCTTATTGGCAGGTCCAAAGGTTAGGACTGGTACTAACTTACTTGCCCATTTAGGAACAACTTCTAAATTGAACAGATAAGCATCGGGCAACCCATCAGAGACTCCTTTCGGTGACTCTCTTGAAGTGATGCGAGAAAGGTGATCTGTCGGAAGCTGGGTTATACCTTTCCTAACAACCACTTCAAAATCGTATTCCATTAGCACATTTAACCATCTTACTAAGCGTCCTGTATTGCAAGGTTTATTGAAAAAATATAATAAGGCTTGATGATCAGTGAAAAAATTGAACTTGTTGGCCAATAGATAGTGTCTAAAATTCTTCACTTCATATACCATGCCTAAGCCTTCTCGCTCAGTTGTGGTATAGTTTTGTTCAGCTGTGTTCAACTACCTACTCGCATATGCTATAGGCAAATCTAAATTTCCTTCACCTATGGGTTGTGCTAGCACACATCCTATGGCATGAGTGGATGCATCTACATGGACATGAAATGGTTTATTCCAATCAGGAGTGGTGAGTATTGGTGTTGTGCACAAAGGTCTCTTCAGTTCATTGAAGGAATTTTTGCATTCGTCATTCCATTCAAAATTTTTCAACAAGGCATAAAGAGGCTTAGCTATGATTGCATACATGTGGATAAACCTGTGGTAATATCCACAATGGCCCATAAAGGCTTGTACCTCTTTAACATTCCTTGGCCTCGACAACTCTGCTATGGCTCTTACTTTGTCCTCATCTGATGATATTCCATTCTTAGAAACAATATGAACTAAGATTTTACCTTGACATACCATGAACACACACTTTTCTGGGTTCAGACACACTCGATATTATCTACACTTGTTGAAGATCTATCTGAGCTCAAGGATATTGTATCTTCTTTCTTGGGAACGAGCACATAAATCATCCACATATACTTCTAAGATCTTTCGCAAGAACTCTTTGAAGACATGATACATGAACCTTTGGAATGTTGAAGGTGCATTGGTGAGCCCAAATGGCATCACACGAAATGCAAAGATTCCCCACTCTGTGGCGAAAGCCATTTTGTGTTGATCTTCTGGGGCAATGGCTACTTGGTTGTAACCTGAAAACCCATCAAGGAAGCTATAAACTTCCTTGCCTGCAACACGCTCCGATAAATGTTCAGTGATGGGAAGCAGATAGCTATCTCTAATCGTAGTGTCATTAACTTTTTTAAGGTTAATACACACTTGCAACTTTCCATTCTTTTTGGGTAGCACTACAATGGGGGATACCCATTCAACATGCTCAATCTCATAGATGAATACAGATTCAATCAACCTATCAATTTCTTCTTTTATTTTAGATGCATAAGTGTCATTACATGTGTAGGACTTTTGCTTGGTGGGATTGGCATCTGCTATCATGGGGATCGTATGAGAACATATTCTCGCATCTACTCCCTTCAATTCTCTATAGTGCCACACAAACACATCCCTATATTCCCTTAATAGAGCTATAAGCTCTATTTCTTCTTCTGTACTTAGGTCATCTCCTATGTATGTACATCTCTCTTTGTTCTCCTCAATGGTTACAAAATTTTTTTTGGTTTTCTCTTTATTATCATATGCTTCTCCTGTAATGGCCTCTCTTATAGGCATTCGTACCAAAATTTTCCAATCTTCAACTTCATATTCTTGAAATTTTCTGGTACCTTGAACAATGATTCCTCCTCTTTTTGTTTTGTTGCTTTTCTTTTCTTCTTCTTTTGACCTCCTTCGCTTCCTTCCTTGGACATTTTTGATGCTTGTGAGAGGTTCTTCTTCTTTATGGTTAAACACTCCTACATCTTCTAAATAGTGCTTTTCCGAGGTAAAGCAACTATCCATCACAATGGACTCTAGATCATCGTCGTCCTCTTCCTCTTCTATGACATCACTAGGTTCACATTCTTCTAGCAATGACTGACACATGAACACTGAGATATCATAACCCTCCTCATCACAATGAGGTGTCCACTATTCTTCATTGACAACAATGTCCATGGTGGCTAAGATTTCTGCCCAGCCATGAGGCTCAAATTCCTCATATGGAAAGATCATCGGTGTGTAAGTTGGGTCTTTAATCGGTCTATCTCTTGGGGGATTTCCTTCTTCTCTCTCTTTTAGGCATCTTTCCTCTTCCTCTAAAACTTTGCACATCCACAAGTGAGTATCTTCATGCATCTAGGATGGATCAAAAGAAATTTTAGAATGCACAGAGATTGAATCTTCTAGTGCCTTGTGGATAGGATTCCACTGTAGGGGTGGTCCATCTCTAAATGTAAAATCCTTTAGATTGAACTTTAGATTAACCCTAAGTGCTGCAAGTACAAAGAGTTGGTTCCCCAATCTTGTACTATTTGTAGTTGCCATAGGAATGGTCTTCCTAGGATCATTTCATAGACATTATTTTTACCAAAGTCACATATAGCAAAGTTGTGTTCAAACTCTACCCCACAAGTGGTTAGAGTTATCCCTTCTAGCAATCCTAGAGGTCTTTCAATATGGCCATTAGCCATTTGAAGCTTCATTCTAGTTGGTCTTAATGCGGGTTTGCCCCATTGCTTCGACAAGGAGGTGGTCGCAATTGCAAGACGAGCACCTGAATCTAAGATAGCTTTGGTTGTGTAGCCTTGGTAGGTGATTGGAAGATAAGTATTACCTTCCTCACCTTCACTCATGTCTCCTATTTTGTCTAGAGGTATCTATGGTACTTTTTGTTCAGAGCCTACTTTTGACATATTGGAATCAAGTTCTGGAACTTGGTTTGCCACATGTTTCCATAGCTCTAGTTTTACTTTCAGTAGCTCTTCTACAGTGAGACGACACTAACCTTAGTGTTCTTCATGACATCAGTGTTCCTTGGAACCACTGAGTCTTCTTGTCTTACCAATATTGTGGGAGCTCTGATGTGAAGAGATTCAGATTACAATGGGCCTATGAATTGTGGCAACTCTTGTAAAGAATTAGATTCAAAATCTAATCTTTCATCTTCTTATTGCTCTACTTGGTCTCAGTAAATAGATGGAATGTCTTGGGGAAATTGATCATAAAGGTCATCAATTTTAGAAATAGGAGGGGGACTACCCTTCTCCTTGGCCCACTTCTCTTCTTGTATTTCCTGCAAGAACTCTTGAGAGTGCTCCTGAATTGAAAGAGGTAAACCAACATCTATGGAATTAGGAACATAAGCTCCCATTAGTGGTGAGCTTCCTCTTTCAATAACTGGTTGAGCCTGTGGAGGTAAAGAAACCTTCAGTTTGTTTACCAACTACTCTAATCTATCTAGTAAGCCTTGGAAATTCAAATCCGATTTGATAGAGTTTGTCTAATTGAATGCTTGACTGGTCTCTACCATTTTCATGCACATTTTTGTTCGTTCCATCTCTAAATATGCTCTAGGGTAACTCTTGTCTAGGTTTGCAGCTGTTGGCCCTTCTTGAAGTCGAGCCTGGTAGGCCTTGAACATCATGTCCAAGCCTTCTGGGGTTGGATCTACAAGAAGAGACCATGGTTGTGGTCTATATACAATGGTTGGTGGGGTGGGATGAGGTGGTGTGGATGGAGTTTCAACATGTGAGGGATTTTACGAGGCAATATCTTCTATTTTGTTTTTTTCATCCTTAATGCTTTCTTCTACTTCAGATAGCTTTCTACTCCAGTTCTGATTGGCCTTTTCCCTGGTATCCTTCCATGTTCTTTTTTTCCTCTTACTAGGCTCGCTTGATTCACTTGACTCTGATTGTTCTGCTGGTTTAGTTTGTTGTCCTGCTTGTGCTCTAGTAACTACCTGTATAGGAGCCACATTATTGTTACTTGAACTTGAATCCACCACTAAGCCTACCACATTAATGGCTGTAACCTTATGTGCACTAGAGGGGTTCCTTGGCCAATCTCTCGAGAGATGTTCTTTGCCACAGTTAGGGCAAAAGCCTTGTATTGTGATGTTTTGTCCTTGTCTCAGAGATGGTGGGTGGGGACATTCACGAATGAAATGGCCGCCTTGACATCTAAAACATGGTCCTCTAGGGGCTTGTGGTCTTGTTTGTCTCAATTGGGGCCTAGGGCTAGGATTCGTATACATGACATTGGAGTATTCGAGATCCCAATTTTGTTCCATAGGTGGTGCCTCATATTGATATGGATAAATCTCACTATGCTCAGGTGACTCTATGTAATAAGCTTGTGGACTATCTTCATGGGGGTAGTCAGAACTATGAGCATGAGAGTCATTTTTTGTGACCAACGGGGTTAGTGGCACCAATGCCCTATTAGGGTTTTCCTCTACCACTGCATACTTAACTGGAATCACATTGGCAGGAGATGGTGGTTGGTTTCCCAGGACTGGTTGTGGCCGATATTGTGCCTGATATTACTGTTGTGTTCTATAATATGGCTATTGGTATTGGTTCTGATACCTACCCTGTTGGTAAGGTTGCTGATAAGTTTGTCTAATAGCCTGCCTATTGTAGGGACAATCTTGAGCTGTATGATTCGTGTATTTTCTCTCAATAGTGCAATATGGAGCATTCCTTTCTCTCACGTTTGGGTTTTGCATTGGGTATAGGTTAGCCATGTGGTCCCCTCCACACGTATAACATCGGTTCAATGAGGTGACTCTTGGTGTTTGTCTATTTTGGACTCCTAGCGTCTTGTCCACTTGCTCAGCTATTTCATCTATTTCCGTGGAGATTCTCGAAGTATGACTAGTAGAACTCTCTAAATCCTTGTAGAGTTTGGACAATTCCAACTCCTCATCCAAGTTGTCTTCTATGTCCATGCACATCCGCACACACTCTTATATGGATCTAGGCTCTTTCAAGTACACATATGATCTTAACTTTGTTCTTAGTAAGCCATCTAAAAACAAGGCCACTTGTTTGGCCAGTGTGGGTAGTTCTGGAACAGGGCATCTTTTTAAGTACTGTCCGAACCTTCTTCTTGCAAGTCGCACTGTTTCTTGGGGCGTCTGCTTGAAGCTCTCGATCAAGGATGATGTGTTATGCCTGATGCCACTCTTAGAAAATTCTATAATGAATTCGTCTAGCAGTTGACCTATATCTCGATAGTTATGACTATTCAAGGGTTGAAACCAAGCTAAGGCAGTACCCTTAAGAGTCAAACCAAATGCCTCAAATTGGGTGACCAAATCCTCAACTTGTTGAGCTCTTAACATTTGTTTGAACTCGGCCACATGATCATAAGGATCTCCTATCCCATCAAAATATTTCTTCATTGCCTTGACCACTTGAGAGGGTCTAAGGGTTCTTAGGTGCTCGCGGGGTCGAGGCAATGGAAAATCATGTTCAGAACTTTGATGCCTATGTGCTTGATGTCTCTCTCTTTCATGTCTTTCATTTTCAAATCCTGATCTATCTCTGCCCATGTGTGTACAAAGCTTACCTTCAGTCTCTCTCTAGATCTTTCCCTTTGGGCTTCATGAGCTTGAGATGATCCTGCTGTTGGTGCATTTCAAGCCTTCACAATTGGCTTGGAACTTTGGAAGATTGGCTTGGAACCCTTGAAGGGTATCACTATGTGAAGCTAGAACCATAGGAACACTTGCCTATGTGTTATTACATTTTACTCATTGTAAAAGTCTATATGACTTGGCATTTACAAGTAATCACTTACCTACTTGATTAGTCGTGGAATTTGGATGGTGTAATTGGAGAGAATATCTCCCTACTTTTAGAGGAGTGATTGAAGGGAGCCAAGAATTCAAATTTGAATTCAACTCTACACTAAACCTCTATAAAAGATGAAGGGAAAAAGTCGCGTGTGTGTCTCTCGCTTCAGCTCACTTCCCGAGGCATATTATCATTGTATCTCTGTGTGTGTTAGTGCTACTTCATAGCCTACACCACAACACATCATTTAGCTATGCTTTTCATGCTAATGAGATTGTACAACTACATCAATCAATAGAAGTATACATATTCACTATCTCTGATTTTCTCTGAGTCATGATCCCTAAGTCTGTCAACTTCAACAAGGCATATCTCAAGGTCTACTCAACCAAATCAAGTGATTCAAAGCACATTGGATTCAGCTTACAGTCTTCTACAGGTCTACAAATTTTGAAGTCAATTGGTTCAGCCATTACAGAGAAATCTCAGTCGAAGTGCTCACTGGTCTGTGTCTCCAAAGCTCCTAAAATATCGGGGGTAAACTTTATTTTGCTAAAGTGATTTATCAGAGTATAGTTTATCATTTCTTCTCATTCCACTTGCAAATGGTAGCTTGTTAAGCAAATTTAATATGTCTAGAAGGAATTTGATCAATTGTAAGTGTGCTGGTCATACTGAGTGAAAGACTGAGCAGGTGTTAATACCAAAATAGTAAGTTTTCTTGGATTTGTGAAGTGCAAAGTTATCTGTTTTGATTTGATCATTACACATATCATTTGCAAAGTACATATATGCTTTCTTGGTATCATTTGGAAGCTAATCAAGTGTACTAAGCATATCTGGAATCAAAGGAGGGCTGGTGTGAAGCAGGTTTAGCAGCACCAACTCAATCTTCTGAGTGCATCCAACCATCTCTCCCAACAGTGGTATCAGAGAAAATAAGGTAAACATGGGAGATGGTTTTCCTTCATTTATTGACAAATTGGATAGGAACAATTACCAAGCTTGGTCTCTAAGGATGAAGACCTATCTACAAGGAAGAAGCTTGTTTGGGTTCATATCAGGAGATGAGGAATTGCCCTCATTCAAAGCTAGAGGACTACCCACCAAGGATGAACAAGAGAGACTCAACCAATGGTGTGCAAAGGATGCTTTGGCAAGGTCTTACCTTCTTAAATCTATATCTGATTTCCTTTTACCTCATATAAGGAACTGTAAGACTTCCCAAGAGACTTGGGAAACCTTGTCAACATATTTCTCTTCCAACACAAGGGCCAGGAAGAATCAACTGTGGATTGAATTCACAACCCTTAGGAAGCAGCCCAAGCAATCAGTCTCAGAGTATGTGACAAAGATTAAAGATGTGGCAGACCAATTAGCAAGCATTGGAGAGGAGATTGAAGAGGAACAAATAGTCAGGCAAGTAACAAATGGACTCAAGGCACATGATAAGTGGGAAAGCTTCACCACTGCAATGGACCTCTACATGGACATGCATACCCCAGATCTCACAACACTTATGGGCCAACTTTTCACACATGAAGCAAAGTTTACAAAGGCAGGAGATCAATCAAAAGGTAACAAACCCTCTGCTCTATTTACTGATAAGAAGGTTAAAGATAAAGGTAAAAGTAAGAAGGTTGATGAAGAAGGCTCTACCTCCCAAGCAAACTATGCAGGGAGAGGTAGATCCTCAAGAGGAAGAGGCAGAGGAGGTAAGTCATGTAGGGGGAGACCCTACAACTCATCACCATGCAACATTTGTGGATTGCCTAACCATACCACAGATGAGTGCTACAGAAATTATAAGAATCAGAGAGGAAGAGGCTATCAAAGAGGTGGATACTCTCAAGGAAGAGGCAGGTTCAACCAACACCAAGGCTACAATGGATACAACAATCAGTACAACAACAATTACAACCACAACCACAATGGTAATTACCAAGGTGGATTCAAAAATAGAAGGGATTACAACAACTACATAGAGGAGCAAGATGACTCCCTATTGATCATGAATATGACCTCCAAGGCAGGTACAAATGATGATCATTTATTTTATATTGACTCAGGATGTTCTAACCATGTAGCTGGCAATGTGGCACTACTCTCTGATTTGGAAGAACCCAAGGGCAAACATCAAGTACAAACAGGTGATGATACTAAACACTCTGTTATAAAGATTGGAAATGTAAAGACATGTGATGGTAACCAGAATCTATTGAGCAGAGTTCTCTATGTACCAACCATCACCAAGAATCTAATGAGTGTTGGTCAGATTGTGGAGAAAGGTTTGCAGGTCAGATTCACTCAACATGGAGCATATGTGGAGGACCCAAGACATGGTTTCAAAAGAATTGCCAAAGGGGAGAAATCAGGTAGATTGTTTACTTTTGAGCTAGAAGACACCAAGAACATTGCTTTATATAATTACAAGGATCAAACACTTTTAGAGTTAGAAATATGGCACAAGAGGTTAGGTCACATAGGTGAAAGAACCCTAAAGCAAATGTGCAGGGATCAATGTGTGCTTGGGATACCTAATGTATCCAAGCAACACATGATTTATAAGTGTGGAGCATGTCAGTTTGGTAAGTCTCACAGGTTGCCCTATTTAAGGAAAGGTTTCATGCATGAAGACTACCTAGATTTGGTACACATAGATGTTTGGGGACCTAGCAAGGACCCTTCCATTTCAGGATCAAGGTACTATGTTTCCTTCATTGATGACTATAGCAGGTGGACTATCTTATACTTTATGAAACATAAAGATGAAGTGTTTAATTGTTTCAAGAGGTATCTTGCACTTGTTGAAAACCAAACAGGAAGAAGCTTGAAAAGGCTAAGGTCAGATGGTGGAGGAGAATACTTCTCAAATGAGTTTGAAGATTTCTTGCAGGAAAGAGGCATCAAGAGGGAGATAACCACAAGGTACTCACCTGAACAAAATGGGGTAGCTGAAAGAAGGAATAGACTCATTGTAGAAACAGCTAGGTCTATGCTTAATGAAAAGAAATTACCAAATTATCTTTGGGCAGAAAGTGTATCCACTGCCACTTATCTCATAAATAGGTTGCCATCCAAATCACTTGATGGCATGACACCATATGAAGCTTGGCATGGTAAGAGACCTTCTCTGGATCATTGCAAAATTTTTGGTTGTGTAGCATATGTACATATTCCCTCACAAGTAAGGGGAAAGCTAGATCCTAAAGCTGAAAAATGTATCTTCATTGGCTATGATTTGAACCAAAAGGGATACAGATTCTACAACCCAACAAACAAAGGCTTCAAGGTAAGCAGAGATGTCATCTTTGATGAGAATGACTCATGGTATGAGAATGAATGCAGGAAGGTTAGTCTACCCTATGATATGGAAGAAGATTTCCCAAAGCTCACCAAGGAGGAACCAATCCAGAAAGATGAATCAAGCTCAGATGATGATGATCCAATAAACCTTGAGGAATTCAAGGCATGGAAGTCCAAAGGAAAGATGAAAATGAAGAAATTAGAGGATACACCAGAATCCTCAACTCAAGCAATGAGGAGATCTCAGAGAGAAAAGAAGAAGCCTATCAGATTTGGGTATGACACATCACTTGTAACTAAACATTCTGTATATCTTGCAAAGGATTTGTTGAATGAAGAACCAGGTACCTATGAAGAAGCAATCACCAAACCAGAATGGAAAGGAGCTATGGATGAAGAAATGGAAGCTCTCAAGGAGAGTGATACTTGGGACTTAGTACCCAAGAAGGACTCTATGAAGGTGATAGGATCCAGATGGATCTACAAGCTAAAGAGAAATTCAGATGGAACAATAAACAGGTACAAAGCTAGGTTGGTTGCCAAGGGTTTTGCACAAACCCAAGGCATTGATTATGAGGAGACATTTTCTCCTGTGGCCAAGATGCCAACTATCAGAATATTGGTGAGTGTAGCTGCATCCAAGAATTGGAACATGTACCAATTAGATGTCAAGAATGCTTTCTTGAATGGATGGATATCTGAAGAAGTCTACATGTCACAACCACCTGGCTATGAAGATCCCAAGAAGGTAAATTATGTTTGTAAATTGAAGAAGGCTCTATATGGATTGAAGCAGGCACCTAGAGCATGGAATTACAGGTTGACAACATATCTCCAAGACCAAGGATTTGTGATGAGCAAAGATGACACTTCTTTATTCATAAAGAGGAGTAGTACAGAGGTAATATACTTGTGTGTTTATGTTGATGACATCATCATTACATGCAATGATGTCAATGGGATTAGACACATCAAAGGACAGATGATGAAGGAATTCAAGATCAATGATCTTGGATTATTGAAGTACTTCTTAGGTCTTGAGTTAGTCTACACCAACTCAGGTATATATATCACTCAAAAGAAGTACATACAGGATATGGTCAAGAAGTTTGGCTTGCAGGATGCTAAAGACTCAACTACTCCAATGGAGGTCAACCTAAAGCTAAGTGCTCATGAAGGGGAGGAAGTCCAAGACATCACAGGATATCAAAGCATAGTAGGTAGTTTGAATTATGCTACCTTGACAAGAATTGACATAGCATATGGAGTTAGTGTGCTAAGTCAATTCATGCACAAACCAAGGGTACCTCAACTAGAGGCAGCAAAGAAAATCTTGAAGTACCTCAAAGGAACTCAAAGCCATGGTTTGTACTTTCCTTATACATCAGATATTTACATTAAAGTATATTCAGATGCAGATTGGGCAGGATGCAAGGATTATAGGAGGAGCACATCAGGATACATTTGTTTTGCAGGAGATAAACCTATTTCTTGGTCATCCAAGAAGCAACCTACAGTTGCATTGTCATCCACTGAAGCAGAGTATAGAGGGCTTGCCAATGCCACTCAAGAAGCTATCTGGTTGAAGCTCTTGTATACAGAGTTAGGTCTATACACTAGACCTCCTATTATCTTTGGAGATAACACAAGCTCTCTTGACCTTGCAGCTAACCCAATATATCATGCCAGAACCAAACACATAGAGGTTCATTACCACTATGTGAGAGAGAAGCTACTTAGTAAAGACATTCAATTGACTTATGTATCTACTAATATGCAATGTGCAGATTTACTTACAAAAGCTCTGGATGGAAACAAAATATGCAGATTCAAATCCATGATTGGATTGCAAGATGTGATTGAAGACTAAGACTAAAGATGAAGACTTAAGCCAAAGTGCTTGGCTTGAGGGGGAGCTGTTGGTGCATTTCAAGCCTTCACACTTGGCTTGGAACTTTGGACGATTGGCTTGGAACCCTTGAAGGGTATCACTATGTGAAGCTAGAACCATAGGAACACTTGCCTATGTGTTATTACATTTTACTCATTGTAAAAGTCTATATGACTTGGCATTTACAAGTAATCACTTACCTACTTGATTAGTCGTGGAATTTGGATGGTGTAATTGGAGAGAATATCTCCCTACTTTTAGAGGAGTGATTGAAGGTAGCCAAGAATTCAAATTTGAATTCAACTCTACACTAAACCTCTATAAAAGATGAAGGGAAAAAGTCGCGTGTGTGTCTCTCACTTCAGCTCACTTCCCGAGGCATATTATCATTGTATCTCTGTGTGTGTTAGTGCTACTTCATAGCCTACACCACAACACCTCATTTAGCTATGCTTTTCATGCTAATGAGATTGTACAACTACATCAATCAATAGAAGTATACATATTCACTATCTTTGATTTTCTCTGAGTCATCATCCCTAATTCTGTCAACTTCAACAAGGCATATCTCAAGATCTACTCAACCAAATCAAGTGATTCAAAGCACATTGGATTCAGCTTACAGTCTTCTACACGTTTACAAATTTTGAAGTCAATTGGTTCAGCCATTACAGAGAAATCTCAGTCGAAGTGCTCACTGGTCTGTGTCTGCAAAGCTCCTAAAATATCGGGGGTAAACTTTATTTTGCTAAAGTGATTTCTCAGAGTATAGTTTATCATTTCTTCTCATTCCACTTGCAAATGGTAGCTTGTTAAGCAAATTTAATATGTCTAGAAGGAATTTGATCAATTGTAAATGTGCTGGTCATACTGAGTGAAAGACTGAGCAGGTGTCAATACCAAAATAGCAAGTTTTCTTGGATTTGTGAAGTGCAAAGTTATCTGTTTTCATTTGATCATTACACATATCATTTGCAAAGTACATATATGCTTTCTTGGTATCATTTGGAAGCTAATCAAGTGTACTAAGCATATCTGGAATCAAAGGAGGGCTGGTGTGAAGTAGGTTTAGCAGCACCAACTCAATCTTCTGAGTGCATCCAACCATCTCTCCCAACACCTGCTCCTTGGAGGCCATAGGAAACATTGGATCTTGGTGGCGGGAAAATCAATTCACTCTTCCAAGTGCTTGCATATCTATCATGTTCCGTTACCAAGAAGATTCTTCTTGAGGTGTTATCCAAATAGAAAACTTGGCGTGGTGTCTCAGGATCTTTCAACTCATAAATGATGACTATTGGGCTGGGTTTATTAGGTGCGAATCTCCTAAATGCTTCCTCCATTTCTCTATTCAAGAATAGTTCTATGCTTTTGTTGTCTTGAGGGATCCAATCTGGAGTGATGACTTTGGTAAAAACTAACTGACCTCTAGGAGTCTTGGGTTCCCATCGTACATCTCCTTGCTCTAGGTCCCCTATCTCATTCTTAGGAATGATATTTCCAAACTCATCTGTCCTGTCTAGTAAGTTGGTGACCACATACATAGTGTAGCTCAGTGATGAGTAGCACCTCCTTTAATGTCAATCCGGGAAGACGTGAGGATGGTATGAAGACCTCGAGCAAGTGGAGGCACAAGTGCGTGAGTGAGAAGCACACAAACATGCACACACACGTGCACACACGACAAGACAAAGAGTGAGAAGCAATGGAGTTCTTAGATTATTTTCAAAAAGCTCTTACAATTTCATTTCAATTACAATCTAAGCTCAAAAATGAGCTCTCTAGCTCTTTTTATAGTTTTTGACTAGGTTTTGGCCCTGTCCAGACCTAGTGTCCGGCCTAGTTAAAAATTAGGTTCCAGGGCCGATTTGAGGGCTTAAACGGAGTCTAAAAAATACGAAAATTGATATGTAGGTACTTCTAAGGCTCCTCAAGCTCAAGGACTCCTTGGCTTGCACAAAATGGAGCTACAAAAATATGAAATGGTATTTACAATGATTGTTAGTGATAAGAATCACTTGTTATAAAGATGTTGGTTTGGAAAAATTTGAAGGGCCTATCTGCCAGATTTGCATCGACTGCTTTGTCTACTTACTCCTTCACCTCGCTCTGACTCTCTCCGCTGGCTTCCTTGTCTAGTCAGTCCTTGGGTGCCCATACTGCTCTCAACACCCCCCCCCCTCTCTCGCGTCTGTCGTCCCTCACAGACCCTTGTTGCTGGGAATGTTGGATGTAATATTCCACAACCTGAGTGGCAAGCTGATGTTCTTGTATGCGTAGTTCTTTGGCCAAGTCTGTCATCATACGATCCCAATCAATTGGTCCTGGAATGTTCGGGTGTGGCAGACGTAACTGATCTGCATGGATCGCTTGTTCTACTGCGAATAGATGTAGCAAATGTGTGGGTCCGGGAATGAAAATTTCTGAATGATATTCCCAGAATCCCGTAGAGAACATTTCCTCAAATGTCTGCTTGAAGCATGCGGGTAAGTACTTTATTCGTGCATGCCAAGCAAAGATTATAGTGACCGAGGGGGTTTGGCTCATGTCGTAGACTAAATCCTTGTTACCTTGAGAGAATCCAGGGGCAGAGATGTATGGAGCTTGTATCTTTCGAAAGGTTTTGAAGACAATGGTCATGAGCTCGAATATCTTCATACACATTTTCGCTGCTATGTCGGGTACATTATTTAGACGTGTAGACCAGTGCCGAATTATTGATATCATGTAGGCTACGGTTGGGGTCCCTTGAGGTGGAGCAAAATATGGATAGTTAACCCAAGCCGAGCATTCTTTGTTGTTGCGTACCTTGATTGCAAATGCTTGCCAGGATCTGCGACATACCACTGGGCAATAGCATGGATTATACTTGATATATAGTGGCATGGTTGCCTAGGTGCTCATCATCTCTGGGTAATCGGTTAGTAGACGTGCACGCCAATTAGGTTGGAAGATCAAGCCAGCACGTGCATCTGTCGGTAAATCCCCTAGCTCAAATTGAGTGGCGAATGTGGGCTCCTTCCCTGTATGTCTTTTGACTTCTGCATTATAATCATGTAGCAAGACAAAATAAGGCATGTATTGCGACTCTGATGTTGTGATTAACCGTTGATGGGATAGGTTTTGAAAGTAAGAAGACCGAAGGACAGTTTCTTCCAGATTTGTGAGAGATTGCATTTGCACAGCCACACAATCATCATGTGTCTTACCCACTTTCTCGACCCTTTTGACCCAATCTGGAACTTGAATTTCTAAAGTGTCTTGTCCTTCCTCTGTAGTTCGACCACCGGGTGTCGGCATCAGCTCATATGGCTCTTCATAGCTGTCATCGACGAGGATTTCCACCACTGTTTCAGGTTCTGGTTCTTCAGTTGGCAAGGGTGACCTTTCATATGGTAAGAGGCGCGCTTGGAGTTCGGTCACCTATTTCCGGAGGGTCTCTAATTCTTCTGGAGAGTGTTGTAAGACTACCGGCTCCTGTTGAGCTGTGGGGGCACTGGCTATCTGTTTCTTTAGGTCTGCACATTCAGTCTCTAACTTTTCATATGACTCCAAGAAATTTGCATGCTCCTCAAGTAATATGCGAATGTCTTCCGATGGGACTGCTCTATATCTAGTAGGGCTAAGGGGTGCTCCTGCAGTTCCTTCCATAGCCGCTTCAAAGTTGTCTTGGTTTTGTTGTTGAAGCCTCTTGTTCTCTTCTAGTGCTGCTGCCATATGCTTCCTTAATAGCCCAAGGTTACGTCTGAGTGTAGCATTAGATATCATTTGCGCTTGGAGCACTGTTTCTAATTCCTTGACTGCTTGGTCGTCCACTGTTGATGTCTTTGATTCCAATTCGGAGTGAGCCTGCTGTAAGGTGGTATGCTCGGTTAGGAGCGTTTGGTAATCAGCTTCAAGAGAGGTGACTCTAGCTTGCAGACGTTTAGATTCTGCCTGGAGGGCAGCAGTGCGTTCTTCCAATTGATGGTATTCTTGTTGTAGTTGATGTGCACACTGAAGTAATGTGTTGAACGTGCTATTTACATTATGAGATGCAAGGGGAAAAGTTTGAAATGCAGGGGAGGTGGGATTGGGTAGGGGGGTAGTGAATGCTGTGTGTGCCAATGATGTGAGTGGTGAGGTGGGGGGTAAGGGAGGGGGAGATGGTGGAATCGTGGGGAGAGGTGCTGTGGTTGGTGAAATGTCCATTGGGTCAGACAAGGTGGTGTGTATAGGGGCTACCATGTAGGTGGGTATGGTAGGAGAAGTGAGTGTGGTGTTCGTGTAAATTGATGTCGTTGCGAACGTCGGGGAAATGTGCCTCTGAAACATTGGAGAGCGGATGAGCTGCTCCACAAAGGACGGGTATTGGGGTGGTGAGGTCAGGTTGAAAGAGGGGTAGGGGCCAGATGGGAAGTGAGGGTCATGGAATGGAGGTACCCGTAGTGGGGAATAGGCTGGGAAACACAGGGTGCCTTCGGTGGGTGCTGGGTTTCCAACCACACTTGGAATTATGGGATGGCCAGTTATGGGTTCGGCGGATAGAAGGGATGAAATGTACAAGGGATTGGTGACAAAGGAGAAGAGGGTGTCTTGTGAGGTGGGTTCTCGAAATGAGAATGATGTGAATGAGGATGGGTTATAAGTGTAGGTAGAGGTGATGACTGTCGTTTTTTCCATGGGGGGAGGTGGTGGTGGGGTTGGAGAAGGTGGTGACGGAGGATGCTGGGGTGAGATGGGTGATGTTTGAACGAAGGTTTCAGCAGAGAGGTCAGTGGTGGTTGTGGGGGTAGCTGTGGTTTCAATGGTTACTTCTTGTTCGGTGACGGGTATCCTGATAGTCTTACCTGCTCATGGTAATGTGTCAACTCTGCGTTTGTCATACCTCATGGACTGGCGGACTGCAGTGTGGATACCCTCTGGAACTCCTAAAGATTCTGACACTAATTTGAGAGTGTCAATGAAATGTTGGTCCACCCCCTCATCTGATAGCATTTCTTGCATCAAAGCTTGACCTGATACAAGAGAGAGTTGATGCCTTTCTTGTACTGCTTTGATTGTGTCGTATAACCTTTGTAGTTGAGCTGTATATGCTGGTGCACCTACAAGTTCTGGCACTTCTTGTTGCTCATCTTGATGCTCTTGATCATAATCCTCCTCATCTTCCTCCTGTTCTTCATCTCCATCATCCTCTTCGTCCACTTCAACGGTGGTGACAGGTGCTTGGGAGGTTGTGGCCTGCGTTTGCACGTTCTCCACTTGTTGTGCCTCTTCTGCCTCCAGCTCTACATCTTGTAATAATTGTTCGAAATCTTCATTCGTGAGTTCTTCCAAAGGTGCACCACTGGGAAATTCAAGATCGGTTGGGATGGGAGGGAATATCAAGGTAGAACCATCGGTGCTGCGTCTTGGAAGTCGGAGTGTGAATGGTCGGACTCTTCGGGGTGGAGGTGTGACATCTGGTGTTAGGGTGGCTCCACGTAGTTGAGCACATGGGACTTGGACAGTGCCTCTCATCTTCTTAGAAGGGGGTCCAGTGGATGTCTTACCTCTAAACTGCTCTACACGATTCCACATTAGGGCCCGTTGAATGGGGATGCCATAAGCCAAACACCTATAAATGATTCTCGTCAAAGCACAACAACCATATAAAACCTGTTTCCGCGGCCATCGTTTGTGAGCTAGGTGTATCTGATCAATTATCCAATGGGGTAAGTTGATGGTGAGGCTCTGTGTCTCTGCCAGATACAAACTAAACCAAATCTTTTTGGGCGGCATGGTGAATCTATCTTGTGTAGGAAAAGCAAAGTGTTGCATGCACATGCGAAGGTGTATTGCAATATTAGGCGTCATGGACACCATGTCCTTGAGTTTGGTGAGACTTCGATTCTTCATGTAATCCGGTACTAGGGTTTCCTTCTCTGTAGGAATATGCATTCCGCGCATATCTAGAGCCTCTCTCACCAAGTTGTTTGATAGCCTGAACCTCTTGAGCTCATTCCCCTTTGTCAAAGATGGAATCACAAATGAGCTTGCACCTTTTGGGTTCTGGTTTGGAGTCAAGGTGTTGATAAGATAGTAGCATCGCATGAAGTCAGGCTTTGGGAGCCGTGCACTGAAATATGCATTCAATCCTACCTTTTCCCATATCGAACGTAGACCTTTTGCATTTTGTAATTTCTCGAATTCTCTTGTAAAGAAATGGTATCTGCCTTGCTTCCCATTGAAGTCCAACTCTGATTCCCATAGGTACGTTCCCTCACCCAAGGGTCCTGCCACTTTAGTAAACCAGTGGGAAGTCTTTCCTACGGGCATGGTGTGGCCACGCGGCGGGTCCGCAATAGGTATGATTTTGATGGCCCGCAATTCTTCTGGTCTTTCATTTGTCTCAGGCAACACGGGTAAGCTGTCTAAGTCCACCACTTGCTGGCTGGTTTCTGTTTGAGAGCTAGTTCCTGCTGCCTCAAACTTCGCAGCTGGTTCTGTGAGAATATATGAATGAATGTTAACATTGCAATGGACACAAAAATGACACGATGTCCCTTGTTACAACATTAACCTAAGGTTCGAGGGAGGTTAGGGGTTAATAAGTGCTCGGTGCTTGTGTGTGTAGTTAGGAATTGGGTAGACCTACAAGCTAAGCGGAATGATGTGATGTGAGAGTGAAGTGGTTAGTAGGTGGTCATGGATTTACAATTGGGGTCCGGGGGTTTGTTACAAGTCTTAGGCTGCCAAATGCCGTGGACGGGTTTTGCTCTTGGTTTCGTAGAGACTCTCAAGAGCTTTATAGGTGTGCCAGCTTGAAAGTGAGGCCTTTTAGGGACCCATTTACAAGTGATTCTGTTCGTGCTCATTGGCCTTGGTGTGTTCCTGAGTGTTAAAAACGAGTGGATGCCGGCTGTGCGAGTGAATGGATCATGCTGTATAGGGTGTGTTCTTGGTGTAGCTATTTGAGCCCTCAAACAAGCCTTAGGCACCCAAGTTTGTCTTGATTGTGGGCTGGCCTTCATCGACTTCTTGGGCACCCAAATAGAATTCACGTTAGCAGAAAAACTTCTGAAAGACTTCTTATTAGTGTCGTGTTGTTGGTTACTAATAAGAGGCTTTGCCCGTGTGGTTGGCTTGAGTGCAACCGGGTGTTCGCCTTTCCGCACCCACACTTGTTTCACTAGCTAAGATATTTTGTTGCGTGGGTACTTTTGATCTCCGACATAGGTAGTACTCTGCTTCTTCTGCCTTTGATCCACCTTTGGTTGCCGCCTCCCTCTGGCCTTTGGAAAAGAAGGGAGTTCCGTTGCATCCCTGACTCCTTTTTTGCGAACATCATTCCTCTGCAACACATAGTTTTGGACAAGAACAGCATGGTCATCTTCATGTGTACTCCTGGAAGGACCAGGAGTGTGTGCCTTTCCTAGTTCCTTGAGTGCTCCATTATCTAACTCTACTGTAATTCGGCTATGATTGACCCAAACATGAAGAAGTCCACTTCTTAGGTTTAAGTTGACTGCTTGGTCATAGATCCAGTCTTGACCCAAGACAAGGGGTTTAGTGAGGTCCTCATCTTGACATACTAGTACTTTAACTGTCATTGCCTCATCATGAATATAGAGGGGAAGTTCCACCTCGCCCATGCAAGGGGTTTCCATGCCTCCCAATCCTATGAGATATGCTTCCACAAGATTGACAGTTAATTGCAACTCTTGACAGTGAGACAATTTAACAGCACTAGTGGCTGCACCTGAGTCAATCAAGGCTCTTACAGTCCTTGCACTCTTTCCTTGCCCTAAATCCACGGTTATGAAAGGACGTCGATCAGTTATCCTATGTGAGCTAATACCTGAAACTTCACACATAGCCACATGATATCCTTGATCTGCATATGCATCTGGCACAGGTTGCTCTCTACCTTGTCTTCTTAATTTCATTCTTCGTATGCGCTCTAGGGCTTCCGCTTGAGCTTCTTCTCGAATTCGTTTTTCCTCCTCTTTACGTTGCTTAGCAGTATTGAGTCGACTTAGCATTTCCTCCGTGAGGGGTTCCTGATACAACTTGACTCTGCATCCGCTAATATAGTTTGGGAGAACATCACCCTCTAAAGTGGCTAGTTGTACTGCTCCACTCGTGGAGATCCTATTGATGATCATAGGTCCGTAGCCTCTCTTTTCTAGCTTCCTTGCGTGTTGTTTCAATGTGTAGACTAAAACTAGATCTCCTGCTTACAAGCCCTTATCCTTCACATGGGCATCAAAGTATGCCTACTGTCTCTTCTTAGCTGCATATATCCCTGCAGCTGCTCTCAGTCTTGTTTCTCCTAATCGTTCAAGGTCAAAAAGTCTAGAGGAGAGTTCATGACCCGCCCATTCGTGCTCTTGTGCCACCTTCAATGTAGGTATCAAGAAGTCCAAGGGTAGCACCGCGTTTTGGCCAAATACCATCTGAAAGGGGGTGGCTTGGAGTACCGTTTTGTAGGCGACTCGATATGCCCAAACAACATGGTGTAGCTGTTTGTCCCAATCAGAGCGTTTAGTGTTCACGAATTTTGTCAGTACATTGCATAAGATCTTGTTGGTGCTTTCGGCTTGTCCATTAGCTTGAGGGTGATAGGGGGCAGACTTCTTATGAACTACCAAGAATTCTTGGAGTAGATTTTCAATCACTTCGTTCAAGAAATGAGTGCCTCTATCACTTACTAGCTCTATAGGTAGCCCATATCTTGTGAATACATTTTCAAACAAGAATTTAGCCGTTGTCTGAGCGTCGTTCTTTGTCGTAGCTTTTACCTCCACCCACTTGGTGAGATAATCCGTGGCCACAATGATATATTCAGCATGTGAACCCTTAGCTGGGGGATTAATAGGGCCTACAAAGTCTATTCCCCACTTAGAGAATGCACGTCCACCCATCATATGTTTCAGTGGCATCTCATCTTTGCGTATAGGATACTGAGTTCGCTGACAGACATCATACCGTTTCACATAGGTATGTGCATCCATGTGAAAGGTCAGCCACCAGAAGCCCGCAAATAGTATTGCCTTGATCACTTGATCTGGTCCAAAGTGTCCTCCTGCTACACCTTGGTGAGCAGTGTCCAAGATCTTGAGATACTCACTCTCATGGACACATAGTCTCAGGTAACCGTCTTTACCACGTTTGTATAGATTATCACCAATAAGTGAATAATCCTGGGCTTCTTGTTCTAAACTCCTTTTCCTAGCCAGAGTCATATCTGGAGGGAATGTTTTCGTCCTCAGGAAGGATACTAGTGGTTCACTCCAATCTGGCACTATGGAAACTTGATAAAGAGTGGCATGTTCCACAGGTGGTTTAGTGCAGCAGATTGGGCATTCCTTGCACAACCTTTGGACATCAGCTTCCATAGTTGGCCAATGCACTCCGAGTCTCCTTAGTGTCTGTAAGGTTCGTTGTTTTGAGTAGTGTTGCTCTAATGCACCTACATGTGCTAATTGCAACCATTTAGCGTACTCATCCTCTTCCACACAACAAGCCAAGATTCCTTGATCTGTGTGCTTGTACATACTTCCTGCTATGATGTGATACTTTTGGGCTTTTACGACCTCTCTATCCTGTGTGGCTATTATTGGGTGGTTAGGCCCGTATGTCAATACTCGCACTAATGGCTTAGCCCACTGCGGCACCACTTCCAAATTAAACAAGTAAGCGTCAGGAAGGTCATCTGATACTCCTTGTGGGGCTTCTCCAGATGTGAGCGTAGAAAGATGATCAGCTCTCAAATGAGTCCTCCCTTTCCTTACCACAACCTCGAAATCATATTCCATTAGTAAGAGAAACCATCTTCCTAACCTTCCTGTATTGCATGGCTTGTTCACTAGATATAACAATGCTTGGTGGTCAGTAAAAAATTTAAACTTATTTGCAAGGAGATAATGTCTAAACATTTTGACCGCATACACCATGCCTAAGCCTTCTCTCTCAGTAGTGGTGTAATTTCGTTCAGCTGCATTCAATTGTCGACTAGCATAGGCAATTGGAAGATCCATATTACCTTCACCAGTAGGTTGTGCAAGCACACATCCAATGGCATAATTGGATGCATCCACGTGAACATGGAATGGCTTATTCCAATCTGGTGTGGTCAAGATTGGTGTTGAACATAATCTTCGTTTAAGCTCTTGGAAGGAATTCTCACATTCATCCGTCCACTCAAAGTTTGTCAGAAGTCCGTACATGGGCTTTGCAATGACAGCATACCTGTGAATGAACCGACGGTAGTAACCACAATGTCCCATGAAAGCTTGTACTTCCTCGACATTCCTTGGCCTAGGTAGCTCTGCTATGGCTCTCACTTTCTCTTCGTCCGTAGATATGCCATTCTTTGACACTATGTGTCCTAGAATTTTGCCTTGCCTGACCATAAAAACACATTTTTCTGGGTTTAGACAAACTTGATATTCTCTACATTTGTCAAAGATTTGTCTGAATTCAGGGATATGGGTTTGTCTAATGTTGGAATGAGCACAAAGATCATCAACATAGACTTCTAAGTTCTTTCTCAGGAACTCCTTAAATACATGGCACATCAGCCTTTGGAAGGTTGCGGGAGCATTGGTCAGCCCGAATGGCATTACCCTAAAAGAAAATATGCCCCACTCTGTGGCAAAAGCCGTTTTATGCTGATCTTCTGGTGCAATGGCCACTTGATTGTAGCCAGAGAATCCATCAAGGAAGCTGTACACTTCCTTGCCTGCCACTCTTTCTAAGAGATGTTCTGTGATGGGAAGCGGATAGTTATCTCGGATTGTGGCTGCATTGACCTTCTTTAAGTTAATGCACACATGTAATTTACCATTCTTTTTGGGCACCACTACGATGGGGGATACCCACTCAGTGTGCTCAATTTCATAGACAAATCCGGCTTCAACCAGCCTATCTATCTCTTCTTTGATCTTGGCAGCATAATTATCATTATATGTATATGGCTTTTGCTTAGAGGGTTTGGCATCTGAGGTCATGGGGATAGTGTGTGAGCATATGTCAGGGTCAACACCTTTCAAATCCTTGTAACTCCAAGCGAATACATCTCTGTATTCTCTTAGCAAGGCTATTAACGCATGCTCTTCTTCCTCTGTTAGGTCATGGCCTATGTACGTGCATCTCTCCTCTCCTTCTTCTAGGGCCACTACTATTTTCTTGGTGGTTTCTTTGTTATCATAGGCCTCTCCTGATTGTGCCTCTCATTTAGGCATTCTTATCATAACTCTCCTGTCATCTATCTCATACTTCTTAAAATTTTCCGGGACCTCAAACAAAGATTCTTCCTCTTCTGGTGTGACTTCTCTCTTCTTTCTTTTCTTTCCTTCTCCCTTCGGGGTCACATGTGTTGCTAATCTTACATCATTTGTAAGCTCTCCATGCCTCTGGGGTTGAAATTCTACTTCGTGGAAGTATTCTTCATCTGATGCAAATGGTGGGTCCATAATGATTGACTCTAGCTCGGAGTCACTTGCATCCTCAAATGCATCAGGGCTAGGTTCACATTCTTCTAGAACTGCCTCTCCCATGATTGGCTCTATGGAGAAGACTGAAATGTCATAGCCATCCTCATCACAGTGAGGTGTCCATTGTTCCTCATTGATGGCTACATCCATTGTTGCTAGGATTTCTGCCCAGCCATGGGGTTCAAATTCCTCATCAGGAAAGACTACAGGTGCATAGGCTGGGTCGTGAATTGATCTATGGTTTTCTTTTGCACCTACCTCTCTGGCTTTTTCTCTCTTCTCTTCCTCTACTGCTACTTTACACATCCATAAGTGAGTGTCTTCATGCATCCATGAGGATCCTGATCCTATGGAATGCACCGATTCCGTATCATCTTTGGCTCTATGGATGGGGTTCCATTGGATAGGAGGGACATCTCTATGAGAGTAATCCTTGAGATTGACTTTGGTCGTAACACCTAAGTGCTGCAGGTACAAAGAATTGGTTCCCCAATCCTATACCACTTGCAACTGTCGCATAAAGGGTCGTCCCAAGATCATTTCATAGGCATGGTTCTTGCTAAAATCACATATGGCAAAGGTATGCTCGAACTCGACACCACAGGTGGTGAGAGTTATTCCTTCTAGCAACCCTAGGGGTCTCTCTATATGACCATCGGCCATCTGCAATTTCATCCTCGTGGGCCTGAGTGCTGGCTTGCCCCAACGCTTCCATGGGGAAGTGGTGGCAATTGCAACTCCTGCGCCTGAGTCCAAAATTGCCTTGGTGGTGTACTCCTGGTAGGTAATGGGAAGATAGGTGTTCCCTTCTTCACCTTCACACATATCTCCTATCTTATCCAAGGGTATCTCTGGCACCGTCCTATGTGATCCTACCTGGGAATGAGGTTTCACTATCGCTGGTACTTGTTTGGCGACATGTTTCCATAATTCAGGTCTAACCTTGAGTAGCTCTTCCAAAGTGAGATTGCACTGCACTTTGGTGTTTTTCACTACCTCTGTGTTCCTAGGTAAGACTGAGTCCTCATTTCGTACCATGACCGTGGGTGCTCTCATACAAGTAGACTTAGCTTCCCATGGACCTGTGAAGTGGGGTAATTCTTGTAAAGAATTAGACTCAAAGTCTAGTCTTTCCTGAGAGTGGGTGCTCTCCTGCTCCTCATAAATGGATGAGATGTCTTGTGGGAATTGGTCGTGTGCATCATCCACAAGTTCAATGGGAGGAGGGACTTCACTCTCTTTAGCCCATTTGTCTTCTTGAATCTCGTGTAGGAATTCTGGTGTGAACCGATTCATAGAAGATGATGTGTCTGGCTCCGTAGAGTTAGGCACATAGGCTTCAGGCACATAGGCTTCCTGAGCAGGAATGCTTACTCTTTCACTGGCCTTGTCCTCGTGTTGAGAGGCGGGTTCCTTTTTTGATTGTGCAATCCGCTTCTCTATTCTTTCTAACAGTCCATCAAAGTGCAACTGTGTCTTCGCTGAACTAGAGATGTTAAACATGCGACTGGCCTCAAACATGGTCTGAGCCAATTCCACCATCTTAGCACAAATTTTGGTTCGTTCTAACTCTAGTTCTGCTCTTGGGTAACATTTTTCATGATCAGTTATGTTTGGCCCTTCTTGGATTCTGGCCTGATATGCTTTAAGCATCATATTAAGGTCTTCGGGAGTGGGATCTGCTAGGACTGATCCTACTCTAGGGGGTGGTGGAATTAGTTGAGGCGGGTCGGAAGGTGGTGGGTCGGATGGAGGTGGGAATGGTGGAAGTGGGGTAATGTGAGAGGGAGTTTGAGACGTGAGTTCAATTATCCTGGCCTTTGTTTCTCTGAGGCTTTCCTCGAGTTCACTCATCTTTTTTTCCCATTGCCGTTTCATTCTTTCACGGCTATCTCTCCAAGCTCTAGTACTCTTTTTTGTCATGCTCTCTGTTTCACTAACATCTGGGCTCTTCTCCTGGTTTACCCCTGGGTTTTGCTGCACTGGTTGAGCTCTAGTGATCACTTGCACGGGTGTAGTGGAAGTGACACTTCCTGTGGAATCTACTACTAACCCAATAACGTTAACAGGAGTAATTTTTGGCATATTATTAGGATTCTTGGGGCAGTCTCATAAGAGATGATCCTTTCCACACTCTTGGCAAAAACCCTGAATCGTCACTGACTGGGGTTGTGTAGGTGGAGGCAAGGGACAATCACGAATGAGGTGATCCCCCTGACATCTGTAGCATGGTCCTCTAGGGAATGGGGGTCTTACCTGCCTAGGTTGAGGTCTAGGGTTGGGGTTTGCATACATGACGTTTGTGTAATCTGCCTCCCAACTAGGTTCATTTGGCTCTTCACTATAGTAGGACTCACCATGTTCAGGAGATTGCATGTAGTAAGCCTGGGGGCTATCAACATGTGTAGAATCAAAGCTATGGTCACTGAGATCACTTTCTGAAAGCACTGGTGTTACAGGGACTATGGCTGTATTCAGGTTTTCTTCTGCAGCAGCATACTTTACCGGAATCACATTAGCTGGAGCTGGGGGTTGTTGTGCTAGCACAGGCTGAGGCCTTTGTTGGTTTTGGTAGGGTTGGTAGGTTTGTTGAGGCCTAGCATACTACTGAGGTGGGTACTGGTTCTGGTATCTTCCTTGTTGAGGGTATGGCTGTGGGTACATCTGCCTAACGGTTTGCTTATTGTAGGGGCAATCTTGCGCGGTGTGATTGGTGTACCTTCGTTCTATGGTGCAATACTGGCTACTAGGATTAACTTGGGGTTGGGCCATAATGGGACATACATTCGCCATGTGGTTGCCACCACAAGTATAGCACCTTTTCACAGGGGCGAACCTTGGGATTTGTTTGTTAGTGACACCTAATTTCTGAGCTACTTTCTCTGCAAGTTCCTCAATTGATGTGGATTGCGTGGAAGAGAGGTTAGAGGCACTATCCGAATCTTTATATATCTTGGAAAGCTCTAACTCCTCCCCTAGGTTATCCTCAATGTCAATGCACATGCGTACACAATCTTCTATGGTCCTAGGGTCCTTCAAGTACACATAGGATCTCAATTTGGTACTTAGCAGTCCATCCAAGAATAAAGCCACTTGCTTAGCTGGTGTGGGTAGCTCCGAAACAGGGCATCTTTCTAAGTATTGCCTAAATCTTCTTCCTGCAAGTCTCACGATTTCTTGAGGGGTCTGCTTGAAGCTGTGAATCAGCGAGGAGGTATTATGCCTTATGCCACTCTTAGAGAATTCAATAATGAAAGCCTCTAGGAGTTGGTCTATGCTCCTGAACTGCCTCTCATTTAGTGGCTGAAACCATGTCAGGGCAGTGTTCCTAAGGGTCAGACCAAAGGCATTGTACTGCGTGAATAGATCCTCCACTTGTTCAGCTCTCAGGACTTGCCTAAACTCAGCCACATGATCGTATGGATCTCCAGTACCATCGAAGTAATTCTTCATGGACTTAACTAGCTGAGTCGGTCTCAAAGTCCTTGTGTGCTCTCTAGGTCGTGGTAGAGGGAACTCATCCGCATTTCTTTGATTCCTGTGAGCTCTAAGTATCTTAGGTTCTACTCTATTTGTTTCCGTCCTCGTTCTTTCTCTGCCCATTGGGTTGGCAAAGCTAACTTCTGGTCTATCTCTACTTTTGTCTCTTTGCATTCCATGAGCTTGGGATGTTCCAGCTCCAGGGTGACCATAGGATACATTCGATCTTGGTTGGGGGAAAACGAATTCACCCTTCCAAGTGTAAGCATGCCTTTCATTTTCTGTCACCACAAAGATCCTCTCCGAAGCGTGATCTAAGTAGCTCACTCTACCTGGGCTATCAGGATCCTTAAACTCATAGATCATGATTGTTCCTATCTCAATTGGCCGATCAGGTTTGTACCTCCAAAAGGCTTCGTCAGTCTCTTGATTGAGGAGCAAATCTCTGCTCTTATTATCCTGGGGAATCCACTCCGGTGTGATAATCCTAGTGAGAACCGATTTACCTCGAGGGGTTCTAGGTTCTGCACCCATGTTTCCTTGCTCTAGGTCATCTAAGTCCGATTCTAGGACTACATTCCCAAATTCATCAGTCCTATCGGGATGACTGGTGACTACATATATTGTCCCTTCCTTGTCTAAGTACGCTCCGTTTTCGAACTTGACAGCTGGGCGCTCTAGTCCAATGGATTGATCAGGATTCTTAATCTGTACCACAGATCTTCCTAGGCCGTCCTCATAGATGGTGGCACCTAATCGGTTGGTCCTAAGGTATTCCAACTGCGTTTTGTAAGGGCCTTCTACTCTGTGCAAGTATGGCACACCTGAACTTCCCGTAGGTCTGTCCATGCCTTGAGACGTCTCTGATTCACTGGTATCAGAGCTAGGGTAATGCGAGTGGTGACTCAACTACTGGGCCCAAGACCTTGCAGTATGATTGACACTAGCCTCTGAAGACCTAAGGCTTTGTCTATCCCTCACTAGATGTCGCCCTGATCTAAGGTTCATATGCCTAACTGATTAACCCAATTTTTCCCGATACAACCACGTTTCTGAGTCCTTTGTATCAATTACTTAAACCCCTTTTTATGTTGATTATCGTGTTTATACTCTTGTCTGATATCACGTCGTTAGGAATACTTGAGTTTAATTTCGCACTTTAGTTTGGTCGTTTCACGTTAGGTTCTTTTCCTTTAAGGTTGTCGTTCACACACACAGGTTATCTCTTGACTTGAACTTGATTTCTTAGATATTCTTTGATTTATCTCGTGCCTATCGTTGCCTGGAATTACTTCTAACACTACCCGCACTTAACCTAAACTAAGAATTGACAGAGGGTGTTGCGGGTTTTCCAACCTTGAGTTCCTTTCCTTGAGTTGTTGCCCTGGTGTGCCCAGGATGCGTGTTCCCAAGCCTGCACTTACTCTTGCTTTGCGTACCCTTCGATGCTCTCAAAGGACCTGTAAAAGGCCCAAGATTAGCTCAAGACTTAAATTCAAAAGACAACCCCAAGCACTTCCATTCATGTAACTCAAACACCAATTAGCCCTTTGGTTTTTATGGAAAATAATTCTAGGGATCCCTGAATTTTGTTCCCCCTAGAGCTCAAAAAATGGATTTCGTATGAAAAAGTTATGACCGTTCAGGGTTTTGGAGTTAAAACAGGATTCAAAACAGGCTAACAGGTAAACAGGAATTCTCGAGTTGCTTGTGGCACGGCCTCGCGATGCAATTCTACACCCTAGTGTTTGCCCCACACTTAGCCAAAATTGAGACCAATATTTTTTTCCCAAAAAATTTGACCTAATTTGCCCTTCTAACGTGTTCGCAAAGTCTGTCGGTCGCGATTGACAGGTCAATCGCGATCGACGTGTCGATCGCGATTGACAGGTCCGTCGTGGCTGTCAGTCACGATTGATGTGTCAATCGCGATTGACAGGTGTCTCGAAAAGTCAATCAGTCGTGGTCAAAGGGCCGTTGACTCTGTCAGTCGTGATTGATGAGTCGATCGCGATTGACAGGTCGGTCGCGAGGGTCTATCCGTCGTGGTCAAACAGTCGTTGACTGTGTCGGTCGCGATTGACAGGTCCGTCGTGGGCTGTCAGTCGCGATTGACAGGTCGATCGCGATTGATGGCTCGATCGCGATTGACACGTGTCACGCGTATGGTCCGTCAGTTGTGGTCAATCGGTCATTGACTGTGTCGTTGTTGACCCTATCGGTCGTTGACTGTGTCGGTCGTTGACCCTGTCGGTCGTGATCGAGGTGTCCGTCGCGATTGACAGAGCCGTCGGCAACTGTCCGTCGTGGTTTGTCGGTCGCGATTGACAGAGCAATCGCGATTGACTGAAATCTGTGGAATTTCAAAAAACTAAACACATTTTTGGGAAGCTCTAGGCCTGTAGGTCATGGATATGCACTTTGTTTAGCAAATAGAGCAACTTTCCTGTCGGTCGCGATTGATAGAACCCGGCGACATAGAGATAGGACCGAATAGTTCCGTACTTGCGCAGAATGCTGGGGATGGTGATACAGCAAGAACCTGCAGAATGCTCAAAAAACATGCAAGAAATAACGCACGCAATACATCTCTCTCGCTCTCTCTCACAAGTGAAATGAGGTAAATGAAAGGGGGAAGGAGATATAGTCAAAAAATTGAAATTTTTTGCGATGATGGAGATGGAGGTGGGAGATGGTGATGATGATGATATAGAAGAAACAAGAAAATAGATGAAAGTGAAGAAATTACCTACAACTCCAACGTGTCAACTCTACGTCTTACCATCACACGCTCGTCCTCAAAGCTCGGTCCCCGGCAACGGCGCCAAAATTTGGTGTAGCTCAGTGATGAGTAGCACCTCCTTTAATGTCAATCCGGGAAGACGTGAGGATGGTATGAAGACCTCGAGCAAGTGGAGGCACAAGTGCGTGAGTGAGAAGCACACAAACATGCACACACATGCACACACATGCGCACACACGGCAAGACAAAGAGTGAGAAGCAATGGAGTTCTTAGATTATTTTCAAAAAGCTCTTACAAGTTCATTTCAATTACAATCTAAGCTCAAAAATGAGCTCTCTAGCTCTTTTTATAGTTTTTGACTAGGTTTTGGCCCTGTCTAGACCTAGTGTCCGGCCTAGTTAAAAATTAGGTTCTAGGGCCGATTTGAGGGCTTAAACGGAGTCTAAAAAATACGAAAATTGATATGTAGGTACTTCTAAGGCTTCTCAAGCTCAAGGACTCCTTGGCTTGCACAAAATGGAGCTACAAAAATATGAAATGGTATTTACAATGATTGTTAGTGATAAGAATCACTTGTTATAAAGATGTTGGTTTGGAAAAATTTGAAGGGCCTATCTGCCAGATTTGCGTCGACTGCTTTGTCTACTTACTCCTTCACCTCGCTCTGACTCTTTCCGCTGGCTTCCTTGTCTAGTCAGTCCTTGGGTGCCCATACTGCTCTCAACACATAGTTCCTTCCTTATCGATGTATGAACCCTCTTCGAACTTGACTACTGAGTATTCAATTCCAAAGGGTTGATCTGGATTTTTGAGTTGGACCACTGATCGCCTCAGGCCATCCTCATAGATGCAAGCACCTAATCGGTTGGTCCAAATATATTCCAATTGTTTCTTATATGGACCTTTTGGTGTTTGTAGATAGGCAGTGCCTAAGCCACCTGCATGTTTCCCCATGCTAAAAGGCATTTCTGAATCACTTGTGTCTGAACTTAGTGTGTAAGGATAACCACTTAGTTTTTGTGCCCAAGACTTAGCTGTATGGTTGACACTAGCCTCAGAGGATCTAATGCTTTGTCTATCCTTTCCTAGGTGTCTACCAGATCTCAGGTTCATAAGCCTTGTCTTCTAGTCCCAAAATTCCCCTTGGTAATGCTCAAAATTCTTTGGAGCTCCCTTGGCTTCCCAACCCCACTTGAAGGTCAACTTCAAATTACTCTATCTGAAAATCAATGCATTATTTGTATAAAAAACAGTTGAGGCCGAGTGGGATTTGAAACGAGCTTTCCAACGAGCTATAGAGCTCAAAAAATGGACTTTTGATGAAAAGTTATGTCAAATCAGGCTTCTAGGGATCAAAACAAGAAAACAGGATCTCTCAGAGAATCACGACTTTTTTCAGATCAGGTAACCAGAAAGTAATCACGATTTTCTCAAAAATGCCCAAGTCCAAAGAATCATGAATTTCTTGCAGAGAGTCACGATTTTCTTGCAGAGAATCGCGATTTTCTCAAAAGCCCAAAGTCTAGGAGATTGCGACTTTCTTCTAGGGAATCGCAAATTTTTCAAATTTCCTTAAGTCCAAAGAATCACAAATTTCTTGCAGAGAATTGCGAATTTCTTCCAGAGAATCGTGATTTTCTCAAAAATGTCTAAGTCCAAAGAATAGCGAATTTCTTGCAAAAAATCACAATTTTCTCAAATTCCTCTCAATCCAGAGAATCGTGAATTTCTCAACTTTCCCCCAGGTCTAGAGAGTCGTGAATTTCTTCCAGAGAATCGCGATTTTCTCAAAATGCACAAACGAAAAGAATCACGATTTTCTCCAAAATTTCTAGGCGGGAAAAAATTTTTGAATTTTTTAGAGAATCGTGATTTTTTGAGAAAGTCGCGATTTTTTGAGTTTTTTGGCAGGAATTTTGAATTTTTACGCCAAGCCCCAAATGTGCAAAAAATCATGAAAAACACAAGTGCATGCACTTTCAAGCACTTCCTAGCTCTTTCTTGCAGTCCCACACATATGAAATGATGTGAAAATGGTGAAAGTGCACTCAAAAACAAAAAAAATTCTATGAAGATGAAGATGGTGATGATGAAGAAGGAGAAGAAAAATAAAAAAAATAACAAAAAATGACTATTTCTTACCTTCCAACATTGCAAATCCACAATCTTACCATCACAACACTCGTCCTCGAAGCTCTCTCCTCGACAATGGTGCCAAAATTTGGTGTAGCTCAAGCATAAGCACCACCTCCTTTACTTGTCAATCCGCGGAGACGTGAGGACCGGTATGAAGACCATGAGCATGTGAAGACACAAATGTGTGAGTTGTGAAGAGATGGATAAGTATGTGTTTGAAGATGAAGAGGTGTTGCAAAATCCTTGATCTACACCAGCCAAATGAACTCCAGGAGTAGATGGTGGGCTCTTTTAGCTTGCCAATGGATGTATTAGACACCCTATGTACCTTGGAAGATCACTCTCAAAAAGATAGATCAAAACAGATAAGTTGGAGTTAGCTCAGAGGTGAAAACTTGCTATTCTTGGTTCATACACCTGTCCAATGTTTTACATAATTCTCTGAGCACAGCAGCAATTAGCTTAATTCCTCTTGGGGAAGTCTAGTTAGCTTAAAGAGCTAACTTTCAAGAGTAATCTCATCAAAAATAACAAAGCACACACTGAGAATGAGTTTTAACAAGTGATGACATCATCCCGATTTTCACAGGCTGCTACAGAAATAGACCAGTGAGCAGAAAAATCACCATAACTCAAAATGTAGAAATCCAATGATTATGAAAATTTGTATGGTTATACTAGACAGTAAGCTGAATCAACAAGCTTTAAATCACTGAATTTGAATAAGTAACCACTGAGAAACACCTCTGACAAGATGAGTGAAAAAATCGGGTACCTGACAGAGAGGTGAAGATGAACAGACCCTGTTGACTTCAAATGAACATAACTGAAGATTGCAACATCCAAATGACATGAAAATTTATGAGCATATAGTAGACTTATAGAGCTAACTTTACCAAGTTAAATCACGGAAAAGGATGCACCAAGCTCAGAGAAAAAATCTCTGCAAGCTGACTGAGAAAACTGAGAGTAATGGCAGTGAGTAGTACACTTCACAAGAACATGGAAAGATGAACTCAAATAATCATGAGAATGAAAGTATATTGCTTGTACAATACAGTGACTTACTGATACATATGTGTGCCTTGTAATCACACCTTGATATGGCATAAAGCTCAGCTCTTGGAGGTCTTCACATAGGTCTCTCTAACCACGACTAAAACTGCCATCTATTTATAGTTGAGTTTGGGAGGCTAACTTCCCTCAATCACTCCCCAATCAATCAATGATTGATTTGATTCTCTACCTACCACAAATCACAAATTCGTGGCTCCTCTTTCCATTCTTGATCAAGTGGACTCAACCACTTAAGATTCTCTTACTTTTACATTAAGTAAACTCTTCAAAAGTTACAAGAGGTAGTTCACAAGTGAATTTTACATTGTCTTCTTTTTAAAGCTTCTTCTAAGACTTTGTGAGACTCAAGCCAATACTTAGGCTTGTCATAGACTTGCTCCAACAGCTCCCCCTCAAGCCAAGTATGCTTGAGGTCTTCAATCTTCCAAGATTACCTGCAAACCTATCATAGCCTTGAATTTGCAAAGCTTTGTACCATCCAATGCTTTGGTTAGAATATCTGCACATTGTTGATGAGTGGACACATATGATATTTGAATCTCTTTGCTTAGAACCTTCTCTCGTACATAGTGATAATGAACTTCAATATGTTTAGTCCTTGCATGAAAAATAGGATTAGCAGCCAAATGAATAGAACTCATATTGTCACCAAAAATAGTTGGAGTTCCAAACTCCAATCCAAGATCTTTGAACAATGTCTTCATCCACATAGCTTCTTGTGTAGCTATGGCAAGACCTCTATATTCAGCTTCAGTAGAAGAGAGAGCTATTGTGGGTTGCTTCTTGGATGACCATGAAATAAGCTTTGAACCTGCAAAGGTAAGATAACCTGAAGTGCTCCTTCTATCTTCCTTGGAGCCAGCCCAATCTGCATCAGAAAATAGCTTCAAACCTAAATCAGATACATAAGGATAATAAAATCCTTCATTTATGGTTCCTTTGAGATACTTGAGAATCCTTTTGGCAGCATCCATATGTGGTTTCCTTGGTGTGTGCATAAATTGGCTTAGCACACTCACACTGTAACATATATCTACTCTTGTCAATGTGGCATAGTTGAGACTACCCACTAGACTTTGATATGATGTGATGTCCTCTATGAGTTCACCTTCATGTGAGCTCAATTTGTGATTGACCTCCATTGGAGTACCTGCAATCTTACAATCTTGCATCTTGAATTTTGCCAACATGTCCTTAATGTACTTCCTTTGAGTGAGAAACAAACCATGATCTTTGTAGACAACTTCCAAACCTAGGAAGTAGGTAAGTGAACCCAAATCACTTATCTTGAACTCTTCTCTCATCTCATCTTTGATCTTCTTCATACCATCTGCATCATTTCCTGTCAATATAATGTGATCTACATATACACATAGATAGATGACCTCAGAATTACTCTTTTTAATAAAGAGTGAAGGATCTGCCTTGCTTGGTTGAAAGCCTTTGTCCTGCAAGAATGAAACAAACCTGAAATTCCAAGCTCTTGGAGCATGCTTGAGACCATACAATGCTTTGTTAAGTTTACACACATAATCAGGATAAACTTGATTCTCAAAACCAGGTGGTTGTGCCATATATACCTCTTCTGTTATCCAACCATTCAAGAATGCATTCTTTACATCTAGTTGAAGTATCTTCCAATTCTTGGAAGAGGCAATACTAAGCAAAACCCTAATAGTAGGCATCTTTGCCACAGGAGAGAAGGTCTCCTCATAATCAATTCCCTGAGTTTGTGCAAAGCCTTTTGCTACAAGCCTTGCCTTATACCTGTTAATGGAACCATCATAATTCTTCTTGAGTTTATAGACCCATCTTGAGCCTATTACCTTCATGGATGAAGTCTTGGGCACCAAATCCCAAGTGTTGTTTTCCTCAAGTGCTTCAATCTCTTCCTTCATTGCATGCTTCCATTCTGTTTTTGCTTTGGCCTCTTCAAATGATGATGGCTCCTCTTGGTTTATGTCTTGTGCTATGTAGATAGAATGTTTAGTTACTTTTCCCTCATAGATCTTCTTAGGCCATGATGTGATGATTCTGCTTCATGTCCAAGTTCCTGCAATTTTTCTTTACCTTTAGACTTCCATGCTTTGATCTTTTCCATGTGAGATTCTTCATCATCCTCTGAGGCGTCTTGTTCTTCAATCTTTGATTGTTCTCTACCAAGCTTTGGAAAATCTTCTTCAAGATCATATGGTAAATTGATCTTCCTGCATGAATCTTCATACCATGAATTGTTCTCATCAAAAACTACATCTCTGCTTACCAAGAATCCTTTGTTGGTAGGGTTGTATAACCTGGAGCCCTTTTGATTGTTGTCATATCCAATAAATACACACCTTTCTGCCTTTGGATCCATCTTGCCTCTAACCTATGAAGGAACATGAGCAAAAGCAATACATCCAAAAATTTTACAATGATCTAAGCTTGGTCTTCTTCCATTCCAAGCCTCATATGGAGTCATCCCATCAAGGGATTTTGAAGGCAACCTGTTAATCAAGTAAGTGGCTGTAGATACAGCCTCGGCCCATAAGTAATTAGGTAAATGCTTTTCATTTAACATAGACCTTGCAGCTTCAACAATTGTCCTATTCCTCCTTTCTGCCACTCCATTTTGCTCAGGAGTGTACCTTGTAGTTACCTCTCTTTTGATTCCTCTTTCTTGAAGAAAAAAATCAAAATCATGGGAGAAGTATTCTCCCCCTCCATCTGACCTTAGCCTTTTTAGTGATTTACCTGTTTGGTTCTCCACAAGAGCCAAATATCTTTTGAAACATGAAAAAACTTCATCTTTGTGTTTCATAAAGAATAGGATAGTCCATCTATTGCAATCATCAATAAAGGAAACATAATACCTTGATCCAGATATTGAAGCTTCCTTGCTAGGTCCCCATACATCTGTATGAACCAACTCCAAGAGATCTCCATGCATATAACCTTTCTTCATGAATGGTAACCTGTGAGACTTTCCAAATTGACATGCACTACACTTATAAATCATATGTTGTTTTGACAAATTAGGAAGTCCAAGTACACTTTGGTCCTTGCAGATTTGCTTTAATGACCTTTCACCAATATGTGCTAACCTTTTGTGCCATACTTCCAATTCTGTGAGTGTCTGACTACCATAATTAAAGAGAGCAATGTTTCTAGTGTCTTGTAATTCAAGTGTGAACAATCTACCTGTCTTTTCACCTTTTGCAATTCTTCTGAATCCTTGACTTGGATCTTCAACAAATGCTCCTGCTTTTGTGAACCTGACTTGCAACCCTTTCTCTACTATCTTCCCAACACTTATCAAATTCTTTGTAATGGTAGGGACATAGAGTACCTTACTGAGTAGGTTGATGTTTCCATCAGGTGCTTTGACATTGCCTATTTTCTCCACAGGATGTTTTGTATCATCTCCTGTTTGTACCTCATGCTTATTCCTTGGATCTTCTAAATCTGATAGGAGTGCCACATTTCCTGCCACATGATTTGAACAACCTGAATCTATGTAGAGAACATACTCATAAGATTTACCTTGTGGCATAGCCATGTTCATGATCAATAATGAATCCTCTTTGTTTGAGTCTTCTGTGTAGTTATTGTAGTCTCTCCTTCCTTTGTAGCCTCCTTGATAGTTTGAATGATTGTAGTTGTTGTAGTTTCCATGGTAGTTGTTGAACCTTCCTCTTGAGTAGCCATAACTTCCTCTATTGTATCCTCTGCCTCTTTGATTCCTGGAATTCCTAAAGCAATTTTCAGTTGTATGATTAGTTAATCCACAAATAGAACATGAGTTGGAGTCTTGAGATCTCCCCCTGCCTTGTCTACCTCCTCTTCCTCTACCTCTGCCATGTCTTCCTCTACCTGCATAGTTAGCTTGATATGTACCTGCTTCATCATCCACTTTCTTTGCCTTTCCTTTGTTATCTTTAGACTTGCTTTTATCCGTGTATAAAGCTGAAGATTGATTACCTTTAGAGCTTTCTCCATTTTTGATAAGCTTTGCCTCTTGAGTAAGTAGTTGTCCAATGAGTGTGTTGAAATCAGGTACATGCATGTCCATGTACAAATCCATAGCTGTGGTGAATGCTTCCCAGTTGTCATCTGCCTTCAAGCCATTGATCACCTGCCTTACAATTTGCTCTTCATCTATTACCTCTCCAATGCTTCCCAACTGATCCGCTATGTCCTTGAGCTTTGTGACAAAATCAGTCACATTTTGTTTGGGAGCCTTCTTGAGAGTTGTGAACTCCAGCCATAGTTGATGCTTCCTATCTTTGGTACTTGAAGAAAAGAAAGCTTCAAGTGCATCCCACACTTCCTGAGATGTCTTACAACTTCTAATGTGAGGCAACAAAAAATCTGAGATAGAGTTGAGGAGATAAGACCTTGCAAGTGCATCCTTGGAGCACCATGTGCTCAATCTTTCTTGCTCTTCTTGTGTTGGTTGACTTTTGTTCCTGAAAATTGGCATAACTTCATCTCCAACCACATAACCATATAAAATTCTACCTTGGAGATAAGCTTCCATTCTTAATGACCAAGCTGAGTAGTTACCTCTGTCCAATTTGTCAATTGATGAAGGAAATCCATCTGCCATGTTGTCCAACCTTGCTCTGATACCACTGTGAAGAGATGGATAAGTATGTGTTTGAAGATGAAGAGGTGTTGCAAAATCCTTGATCTACACCAGCCAAATGAACTCCAGGAGTAGATGGTGGGCCCTTTTAGCTTGCCAATGGATGTATTAGACACCCTATGTACCTTGGAAGATCACTCTCAAAAAGATAGATCAAAACAGATAAGTTGGAGTTAGCTCAGAGGTGAAAACTTGCTATTCTTGGTTCATACACATGTCCAGTGTTTTACATAATTCTCTGAGCACAGCAGCAATTATCTTAATTCCTCTTGGGGAAGTCTAGTTAGCTTAAAGAGCTAACTTTCAAGAGTAATCTCATCAAAAATAACAAAGCACACACTGAGAATGAGTTTTAACAAGTGATGACATCATCCCGATTTTCACGGGCTGCTACAGAAATAGACTAGTGAGCAGAAAAATCACCATAACTCAAAATGTAGAAATCCAATGATTATGAAAATGTGTATGGTTATACTAGACAGTAAGCTGAATCAAAAGCTTTAAATCACTGAATTTGGATAAGTAACCACTGAGAAACACCTTTGACAAGATGAGTGAAAAAATCTGGTACCTGACAGAGAGGTGAAGATGAACAGACCCTGTTGACTTCAAATGAACATAACTGAAGATTGCAACATCCAAATGACATGAAAATTTATGAGCATATAGTAGACTTATAGAGCTAACTTTATCAAGTTAAATCACTGAAAATGATGCACCAAGCTTAGAGAAAACATCTCTGCACGTTGACTGAGAAAACTGAGAGTAATGGCAGTGAGTAGTACACTTCACAAGAACATGGAAAGATGAACTCAAATAATCATGAGAATGAAAGTATATTGCTTGTACAATACAGTGAATTACTGATACATATGTGTGCCTTGTAATCACACCTTGATATGGCATAAAGCTCAGCTCTTGGAGGTCTTCACATAGGTCTCTCTAACCACAACTAAAACTGCTATCTATTTATAGTTGAGTTTGGGAGGCTAACTTCCCTCAATCACTTCCCAATCAATCAATGATTGATTTGATTCTCTACCTACCACAAATCACGAATTCGTGGCTCCTCTTTCCATTCTTGATCAAGTGGACTCAACCACTTAAGATTCTCTTACTTTTACATTAAGTAAACTCTTCAGAAGTTACAAGAGGTAGTTCACAAGTGAATTTTACATAGTCTTCTTTTTAAAGCTTCTTCTAAGACTTTGTGAGACTCAAGCCAATACTTAGGCTTGTCATAGACTTGCTCCAACAGCTCCCCCTCAAGCCAAGTATGCTTGAGGTCTTCAATCTTCCAAGATTACCTGCAAACCTATCATAGCCTTGAATTTGCAAAGCTTTGTACCATCCAATGCTTTGGTTAGAATATCTGCACATTGTTGATGAGTGGACACATATGATATTTGAATCTCTTTGCTTAGAACCTTCTCTCGTACATAGTGATAATGAACTTCAATATGTTTAGTCCTTGCATGAAAAATAGGATTAGCAGCCAAATGAATAGAACTCATATTGTCACCAAAAATAGTTGGAGTTCCAAACTCCAATCCAAGATCTTTGAACAATGTCTTCATCCACATAGCTTCTTGTGTAGCTATGGCAAGACCTCTATATTCAGCTTCAGTAGAAGAGAGAGCAACTATGGGTTGCTTCTTGGATGACCATGAAATAAGCTTTGAACCTGCAAAGGTAAGATAACCTGAAGTGCTCCTTCTATCTTCCTTGGAGCCAGCCCAATCTGCATCAGAAAATAGCTTCAAACCTAAATCAGATACATAAGGATAATAAAGTCCTTCATTTATGGTTCCTTTGAGATACTTGAGAATCCTTTTGGCAGCATCCATATGTGGTTTCCTTGGTGTGTGCATAAATTGGCTTAGCACACTCACACTGTAACATATATCTACTCTTGTCAATGTGGCATAGTTGAGACTACCCACTAGACTTTGATATGATGTGATTTCCTCTATGAGTTCACCTTCACGTGAGCTCAATTTGTGATTGACCTCCATTGGAGTACCTGCAATCTTACAATCTTGCATCTTGAATTTCGCCAACATGTCCTTAATGTACTTCCTTTGAGTGAGAAACAAACCATGAACTTCGTAGACAACCTCCAAACCTAGGAAGTAGGTAAGTGAACCCAAATCACTTATCTTGAACTCTTCTCTCATCTGATCTTTGATCTTCTTCATACCATCTGCATCATTTCCTGTCAATATAATGTCATCTACATATACACATAGATAGATGACCTCAGAATTACTCTTTTTAATAAAGAGTGAAGGATCTGCCTTGCTTGGTTGAAAGCCTTTGTCCTGCAAGAATGAAACAAACCTGAAATTCCAAGCTCTTGGAGCTTGCTTGAGACCATACAATGCTTTCTTAAGTTTACACACATAATCAGGATAAACTTGATTCTCAAAACCAGGTGGTTGTGCCATGTATACCTCTTCTGTTATCCAACCATTCAAGAATGCATTCTTTACATCTAGTTGAAGTATCTTCCAATTCTTTGAAGAGGCAATACTAAGAAAAACCCTAATAGTAGGCATCTTTGCCACAGGAGAGAAGGTCTCCTCATAATCAATTCCCTGAGTTTGTGCAAAGCCTTTTGCTACAAGCCTTGCCTTATACCTGTTAATGGAACCATGAGAATTCTTCTTGAGTTTATAGACCCATCTTGAGCCTATTACCTTCATGGATGAAGTCTTGGGCACCAAATCCCAAGTGTTTTTTTCCTCAAGTGCTTCAATCTCTTCCTTCATTGCATGCTTCCATTCTGTTTTTGCTTTGGCCTCTTCAAATGATGATGGCTCCTCTTGGTTTATGTCCTGTGCTATGTAGATAGAATGTTTAGTTACTAATGAGGTGTCAAACCCATACCTTTCTGGTTTTCTCTTTTCCCTCATAGATCTTCTTAGGCCATGATGTGATGATTCTGCTTCATGTCCAAGTTCCTACAATTTTGCTTTACCTTTAGACTTCCATGCTTTGATCTTTTCCATGTGAGATTCTTCATCATCCTCTGAGGTGTCTTGTTCTTCAATCTTTGATTGTTCTCTACCAAGCTTTGGAAAATCTTCTTCAAGATCATATGGTAAATTGATCTTCCTGCATGAATCTTCATACCATGAATTGTTCTCATCAAAAACTACATCTCTGCTTACCAAGAATCCTTTGTTGGTAGGGTTGTATAACCTGTAGCCCTTTTGATTGTTGTCATATCCAATAAATACACACCTTTCTGCCTTTGGATTCATCTTGCCTCTAACCTGTGAAGGAACATGAGCAAAAGCAATACATCCAAAAATTTTACAATGATCTAAGCTTGGTCTTCTTCCATTCCAAGCCTCATATGGAGTCATCCCATCAAGGGATTTTGAAGGCAACCTGTTAATCAAGTAAGTGGCTGTAGATACAGCCTCGGCCCATAAGTAATTAGGTAAATGCTTTTCATTTAACATAGACCTTGCAGCTTCAACAATTGTCCTATTCCTCCTTTCTGCCACTCCATTTTGCTCAGGAGTGTACCTTGTAGTTACCTCTCTTTTGATTCCTCTTTCTTGAAGAAAAAAATCAAAATCATGGGAGAAGTATTCTCCCCCTCCATCTGACCTTAGCCTTTTTAGTGATTTACCTGTTTGATTCTCCACAAGAGCCAAATATCTTTTGAAACATGAAAAAACTTCATCTTTGTGTTTCATAAAGAATAGGATAGTCCGTCTGCTGCAATCATCAATAAAGAAAACATAATACCTTGATCCAGATATTGAAGCTTCCTTGCTAGGTCCCCATACATCTGTATGAACCAACTCCAAAAGATCTCCATGCATATAACCTTTCTTCATGAATGGTAACCTGTGAGACTTTCCAAATTGACATGCACTACACTTATAAATCATATGTTGTTTTGACAAATTAGGAAGTCCAAGTACACTTTGGTCCTTGCAGATTTGCTTTAATGACCTTTCACCAATATGTGCTAACCTTTTGTGCCATACTTCCAATTCTGTGAGTGTCTGACTACCATAATTAAAGAGAGCAATGTTTCTAGTGTCCTGTAATTCAAATGTGAACAATCTACCTGTCTTTTCACCTTTTGCAATTCTTCTGAATCCTTGACTTGGATCTTCAACAAATGCTCCTGCTTTTGTGAACCTGACTTGCAACCCTTTCTCTACTATCTGCCCAACACTTATCAAATTCTTTGTAATGGTAGGGACATAGAGTACCTTACTGAGTAGGTTGATGTTTCCATCAGGTGCTTTGACATTGCCTATTTTCTCCACAGGATGTTTTGTATCATCTCCTGTTTGTACCTCATGCTTATTCCTTGGATCTTCTAAATCTGATAGGAGTGCCATATTTCCTGCCACATGATTTGAACAACCTGAATCTATGTAGAGAACATGCTCATCAGATTTACCTTGTGGCATAGCCATGTTCATGATCAATAATGAATCCTCTTTGTTTGAGTCTTCTGTGTAGTTATTGTAGTCTCTCCTTCCTTTGTAGCCTCCTTGATAGTTTGAATGATTGTAGTTGTTGTAGTTGCCATGGTAGTTGTTGAACCTTCCTCTTGAGTAGCCATAACTTCCTCTATTGTATCCTCTGCCTCTTTGATTCCTGGAATTCCTAAAGCAATTTTCAGTTGTATGATTAGTTAATCCACAAATAGAACATGAGTTGGAGTCTTGAGATCTCCCCCTGCCTTGTCTACCTCCTCTTCCTCTACCTCTGCCATGTCTTCCTCTACCTGCATAGTTAGCTTGATATGTACCTGCTTCATCATCCACTTTCTTTGCCTTTCCTTTGTTATCTTTAGACTTGCTTTTATCCGTGTATAAAGCTGAAGATTGATTACCTTTAGAGCTTTCTCCATTTTTGATAAGCTTTGCCTCTTGAGTAAGTAGTTGTCCAATGAGTGTGTTGAAATCAGGTACATGCATGTCCATGTACAAATCCATAGCTGTGGTGAATGCTTCCCACTTTTCATCTGCCTTCAAGCCATTGATCACCTGCCTTACAATTTGCTCTTCATCTATAACCTCTCCAATGCTTCCCAACTCATCCGCTATGTCCTTGAGCTTTGTGACAAAATCAGTCACATTTTGTTTGGGAGCCTTCTTGAGAGTTGTGAACTCCAGCCATAGTTGATGCTTCCTAGCTTTGGTACTTGAAGAAAAGAAAGCTTCAAGTGCATCCCACACTTCGTGAGATGTCTTACAACTTCTAATGTGAGGCAACAAAAAATCTAAGATAGAGTTGAGGAGATAAGACCTTGCAAGTGCATCCTTGGAGCACCATGTGCTCAATCTTTCTTGCTGTTCTTGTGTTGGTTGACTTTTGTTCCTGAAACTTGGCATAACTTCATCTCCAGCCACATAACCATATAAAATTCTACCTTGGAGATAAGCTTCTATTCTTAATGACCAAGATGAGTAGTTACCTCTCTCCAATTTGTCAATTGATGAAGGAAATCCATCTGCCATGTTGTCCAACCTTGCTCTGATACCACTGTGAAGAGATGGATAAGTATGTGTTTGAAGATGAAGAGGTGTTGCAAAATCCTTGATCTACACCAGCCAAATGAACTCCAGGAGTAGATGGTGGGCCCTTTTAGCTTGCCAATGGATGTATTAGACACCCTATGTACCTTGGAAGATCACTCTCAAAAAGATAGATCAAAACAGATAAGTTGGAGTTAGCTCAGAGGTGAAAACTTGCTATTCTTGGTTCATACACCTGTCCAGTGTTTTACATAATTCTCTGAGCACATCAACAATTAGCTTAATTCCTCTTGGGGAAGTCTAGTTAGCTTAAAGAGATAACTTTCAAGAGTAATCTCATCAAAAATAACAAAGCACACACTGAGAATGAGTTTTAACAAGTGATGACATCATCCCGATTTTCACGGGCTGCTACAGAAATAGAATAGTGAGCAGAAAAATGACCATAACTCAAAATGTAGAAATCCAATGATTATGAAAATGTGTATGGTTATACTAGACAGTATGCTGAATCCAACAAGCTTTAAATCACTGAATTTGGATAAGTAACCACTGAGAAACACCTCTGACAAGATGAGTGAAAAAATCGGGTACCTGACAGAGAGGTGAAGATGAACAGACCCTGTTGACTTCAAATGAACATAACTGAAGATTGCAACATGCAAATGACATGAAAATTTATGAGCATATAGTAGACTTATAGAGCTAACTTTACCAAGTTAACGCATTGAAAATGATGCACCAAGCTCAGAGAAAACATCTCTGCAAGCTGACTGAGAAAACTGAGAGTAATGGCAGTGAGTAGTACACTTCACAAGAACATGGAAAGATGAACTCAAATAATCATGAGAATGAAAGTATATTGCTTGTACAATACAGTGACTTACTGATACATATGTGTGCCTTGTAATCACACCTTGATATGGCATAAAGCTCAGCTCTCGGAGGTCTTCACATAGGTCTCTCTAACCACGACTAAAACTGCCATCTATTTATAGTTGAGTTTGGGAGGCTAACTTCCCTCAATCACTCCCCAATCAATCAATGATTGATTTGATTCTCTACCTACCACAAATCACAAATTCGTGGCTCCTCTTTCCATTCTTGATCAAGTGGACTCAACCACTTAAGATTCTCTTACTTTTACATTAAGTAAACTCTTCAAAAGTTACAAGAGGTAGTTCACAAGTGAATTTTACATAGTCTTCTTTTTTAAGCTTCTTCTAAGACTTTGTGAGACTCAAGCCAATACTTAGGCTTGTCATAGACTTGCTCCAACAGCTCCCCCTCAAGCCAAGTATGCTTGAGGTCTTCAATCTTCCAAGATTACCTGCAAACCTATCATAGCCTTGAATTTGCAAAGCTTTGTACCAGCCAATGCTTTGGTTAGAATATCTGCACATTGTTGATGAGTGGACACATATGATATTTGAATCTCTTTGCTTAGAACCTTCTCTCGTACATAGTGATAATGAACTTCAATATGTTTAGTCCTTGCATGAAAAATAGGATTAGCAGCCAAATGAATAGAACTCATATTGTCACCAAAAATAGTTGGAGTTCCAAACTCCAATCCAAGATCTTTGAACAATGTCTTCATCCACATAGCTTCTTGTGTAGCTATGGCAAGACCTCTATATTCAGCTTCAGTAGAAGAGAGAGCAACTGTGGGTTGCTTCTTGGATGACCATGAAATAAGCTTTGAACCTGCAAAGGTAAGATAACCTGAAGTGCTCCTTCTATCTTCCTTGGAGCCAGCCCAATCTGCATCAGAAAATAGCTTCAAACCTAAATCAGATACATAAGGATAATAAAGTCCTTCATTTATGGTTCCTTTGAGATACTTGAGAATCCTTTTGGCAGCATCCATATGTGGTTTCCTTGGTGTGTGCATAAATTGGCTTAGCACACTCACACTGTAACATATATCTACTCTTGTCAATGTGGCATAGTTGAGACTACCCACTAGACTTTGATATGATGTGATGTCCTCTATGAGTTCACCTTCACGTGAGCTCAATTTGTGATTGACCTCCATTGGAGTACCTGCAATCTTACAATCTTGCATCTTGAATTTTGCCAACATGTCCTTAATGTACTTCCTTTGAGTGAGAAACAAACCATGATCTTTGTAGACAACTTCCAAACCTAGGAAGTAGGTAAGTGAACCCAAATCACTTATCTTGAACTCTTCTCTCATCTGATCTTTGATCTTCTTCATACCATCTGCATCATTTCCTGTCAATATAATGTCATCTACATATACACATAGATAGATGACCTGAGAATTACTCTTTTTAATAAAGAGTGAAGGATCTGCCTTGCTTGGTTGAAAGCCTTTGTCCTGCAAGAATGAAACAAACCTGAAATTCCAAGCTCTTGGAGCTTGCTTGACACCATACAATGCTTTGTTAAGTTTACACACATAATCAGGATAAACTTGATTCTCAAAACCAGGTGGTTGTGCCATATATACCTCTTCTGTTATCCAACCATTCAAGAATGCATTCTTTACATCTAGTTGAAGTATCTTCCAATTCTTGGAAGAGGCAATACTAAGCAAAACCCTAATAGTAGGCATCTTTGCCACAGGAGAGAAGGTCTCCTCATAATCAATTCCCTGAGTTTGTGCAAAGCCTTTTGCTACAAGCGTTGCCTTATACATGTTAATGGAACCATCATAATTCTTCTTGAGTTTATAGACCCATCTTGAGCCTATTACCTTCATGGATGAAGTCTTGGGCACCAAATCCCAAGTGTTGTTTTCCTCAAGTGCTTCAATCTCTTCCTTCATTGCATGCTTCCATTCTGTTTTTGCTTTGGCCTCTTCAAATGATGATGGCTCCTCTTGGTTTATGTCCTGTGCTATGTAGATAGAATGTTTAGTTAGTAATGAGGTGTCAAACCCATACCTTTCTGGTTTTTTCTTTTCCCTCATAGATCTTCTTAGGCCATGATGTGATGATTCTGCTTCATGTCCAAGTTCCTGCAATTTTGCTTTACCTTTAGACTTCCATGCTTTGATCTTTTCCATGTGAGATTCTTCATCATCCTCTGAGGTGTCTTGTTCTTCAATCTTTGATTGTTCTCTACCAAGCTTTGGAAAATCTTCTTCAAGATCATATGGTAAATTGATCTTCCTGCATGAATCTTCATATTATGAATTGTTCTCATCAAAAACTACATCTCTGCTTACCAAGAATGCTTTGTTGGTAGGGTTGTATAACCTGTAGCCCTTTTGATTGTTGTCATATCCAATAAATACACACCTTTCTGCCTTTGGATCCATCTTGCCTCTAACCTGTGAAGGAACATGAGCAAAAGCAATACATCCAAAAATTTTACAATGATCTAAGCTTGGTCTTCTTCCATTCCAAGCCTCATATGGAGTCATCCCATCAAGGGATTTTGAAGGCAACTTGTTAATCAAGTAAGTGGCTGTAGATACAGCCTCGGCCCATAAGTAATTAGGTAAATGCTTTTCATTTAACATAGACCTTGCAGCTTCAACAATTGTCCTATTCCTCCTTTCTGCCACTCCATTTTGCTCAGGAGTGTACCTTGTAGTTACCTCTCTTTTGATTCCTCTTTCTTGAAGAAAAAAATCAAAATCATGGGAGAAGTATTCTCCCCCTCCATCTGACCTTAGCCTTTTTAGTGATTTCCCTATTTGATTCTCCACAAGAGCCAAATATCTTTTGAAACATGAAAAAACTTCATCTTTGTGTTTCATAAAGAATAGGATAGTCCATCTGCTGCAATCATGAACAAAGGAAACATAATACCTTGATCCAGATATTGAAGCTTCCTTGCTAGGTCCCCATACATCTGTATGAACCAACTCCAAAAGATCTCCATGCATATAACCTTTCTTCATGGATGGTAACCTGTGAGACTTTCCAAATTGACATGCACTACACTTATAAATCATATGTTGTTTTGACAAATTAGGAAGTCCAAGTACACTTTGGTCCTTGCAGATTTGCTTTAATGACCTTTCACCAATATGTGCTAACCTTTTGTGCCATACTTCCAATTCTGTGAGTGTCTGACTACCATAATTAAAGAGAGCAATGTTTCTTCATCTATTACCTCTCCAATGCTTCCCAACTGATCTGCTATGTCCTTGAGCTTTGTGACAAAATCAGTCACATTTTGTTTGGGAGCCTTCTTGAGAGTTGTGAACTCCAGCCATAGTTGATGCTTCCTAGCTTTGGTACTTGAAGAAAAGAAAGCTTCAAGTGCATCCCACACTTCGTGAGATATCTTACAACTTCTAATGTGAGGCAACAAAAAATCTGAGATAGAGTTGAGGAGATAAGACCTTGCAAGTGCATCCTTGGAGCATCATGTGCTCAATCTTTCTTGCTCTTCTTGTGTTGGTTGACTTTTGTTCCTGAAACTTGGCATAACTTCATCTCCAGCCACATAACCATATAAAATTCTACCTTGGAGATAAGCTTCCATTCTTAATGAGCAAGCTGAGTAGTTACCTCTGTCCAATTTGTCAATTGATGAAGGAAATCCATCTGCCATGTTGTCCAACCTTGCTCTGATACCACTGTGAAGAGATGGATAAGTATGTGTTTGAAGATGAAGAGGTGTTGCAAAATCCTTGATCTACACCAGCCAAATGAACTCCAGGAGTAGATGGTGGGCCCTTTTATCTTGCCAATGGATGTATTAGACACCCTATGTACCTTGGAAGATCACTCTCAAAAAGATAGATCAAAAAAGATAAGTTGGAGTTAGCTCACAGGTGAAAACTTGCTATTCTTGGTTCATACACCTATCCAGTGTTTTACATAATTCTCTGAGCACAGCAGCAATTAGCTTAATTCCTCTTGGGGAAGTCTAGTTAGCTTAAATAGCTAACTTTCAAGAGTAATCTCATCAAAAATAACAAAGCACACACTGAGAATGAGTTTTAACAAGTGATGACATCATCCCGATTTTCACGGGCTGCTATAGAAATAGACCAGTGAGCAGACAAATCACCATAACTCAAAATGTAGAAATCCAATGATTATGAAAATTTGTATGGTTTTACTAGACAGTAAGCTGAATCCAACAAACTTTAAATCACGGAATGTGGATAAGTAAACACTGAGGAACACCTCTGACAAGATGAGTGAAAAAATCGGGTACCTGACAGAGAGGTGAAGATGAACAGACCCTGTTGACTTCAAATGAACATAACTGAAGATTGCAACATCCAAATGACATGAAAATTTATGAGCATATAGTAGACTTATAGAGCTAACTTTACCAAGTTAACGTGCTGAAAATGATGCACCAAGCTCAGAGAAAACATCTCTGCAAGCTGACTGAGAAAACTGAGAGTAATGGCAGTGAGTAGTACACTTCACAAGAACATGGAAAGATGAACTCAAATAATCATGAGAATGAAAGTATATTGCTTGTACAATACAGTGACTTACTGATACATATGTGTGCCTTGTAATCGCACCTTGATATGGCATAAAGCTCAGCTCTTGGAGGTCTTCACATAGGTCTCTCTAACCACGACTAAAACTGCCATCTATTTATAGTTGAGTTTGGGAGGCTAACTTCCCTCAATCACTCCCCAATCAATCAACGATTGATTTGATTCTCTACCTACCACAAATCACGAATTCGTGGCTCCTCTTTCCATTCTTGATCAAGTGGACTCAACCACTTAAGATTCTCTTACTTTTACATTAATTAAACTCTTCAAAAGTTACAAGAGGTAGTTCACAAGTGAATTTTACATAGTCTTCTTTTTAAAGCTTCTTCTAAGACTTTGTGAGACTCAAGCCAATACTTAGGCTTGTCATAGACTTGCTCCAACAGCTCCCCCTCAAGCCAAGTATGCTTGAGGTCTTCAATCTTCCAAGATTACCTGCAAACCTATCATAGCCTTGAATTTGCAAAGCTTTGTACCATCCAATGCTTTGGTTAGAATATCTGCACATTGTTGATGAGTGGACACATATGATATTTGAATCTCTTTGCTTAGAACCTTCTCTCGTACATAGTGATAATGAACTTCAATATGTTTAGTCCTTGCATGAAAAATAGGATTAGCAGCCAAATGAATAGAACTCATATTGTCACAAAAAATAGTTGGAGTTCCAAACTCCAATCCAAGATCTTTGAACAATGTCTTCATCCACATAGCTTCTTGTGTAGCTATGGCAAGACCTCTATATTCAGCTTCAGTAGAAGAGAGAGCAACTGTGGGTTGCTTCTTGGATGACCATGAAATAAGCTTTAAACCTGCAAAGGTAAGATAACCTGAAGTGCTCCTTCTATCTTCCTTGGAGCCAGCCCAATCTGCATCAGAAAATAGCTTCAAACCTAAATCAGATACATAAGGATAATAAAGTCCTTCATTTATGGTTCCTTTGAGATACTTGAGAATCCTTTTGGCAGCATCCATATGTGGTTTCCTTGGTGTGTGCATAAATTGGCTTAGCACACTCACACTGTAACATATATCTACTCTTGTCAATGTGGCATAGTTGAGACTACCCATTAGACTTTGATATGATGTGATGTCCTCTATGAGTTCACCTGCACGTGAGCTCAATTTGTGATTGACCTCCATTGGAGTACCTGCAATCTTACAATCTTGCATCTTGAATTTTGCCAACATGTCCTTAATGTACTTCCTTTGAGTGAGAAACAAACCATGATCTTTGTAGACAACTTCCAAACCTAGGAAGTAGGTAAATGAACCCAAATCACTTATCTTGAACTCTTCTCTCATCTGATCTTTGATCTTCTTCATACCATCTGCATCATTTCCTGTCAATATAGTGTCATCTACATATACACATAGATAGATGACCTCAGAATTACTCTTTTTAATAAAGAGTGAAGGATCTGCCTTGCTTGGTTGAAAGCCTTTGTCCTGCAAGAATGAAACAAACCTGAAATTCCAAGCTCTTGGAGCTTGCTTGACACCATACAATGCTTTGTTAAGTTTACACACATAATCAGGATAAACTTGATTCTCAAAACCAGGTGGTTGTGCCATATATACCTCTTCTGTTATCCAACCATTCAAGAATGCATTCTTTACATCTAGTTGAAGTATCTTCCAATTCTTGGAAGAGGCAATACTAAGCAAAACCCTAATAGTAGGCATCTTTGCCACAGGAGAGAAGGTCTCCTCATAATCAATTCCCTGAGTTTGTGCAAAGCCTTTTGCTACAAGCCTTGCCTTATACCTGTTAATGGAACCATCAGAATTCTTCTTGAGTTTATAGACCCATCTTGAGCCTATTACCTTCATGGATGAAGTCTTGGGCACCAAACCCAAGTGTTGTTTTCCTCAAGTGCTTCAATCTCTTCCTTCATTGCATGCTTCCATTCTGTTTTTGCTTTGGCCTCTTCAAATGATGATGGCTCCTCTTGGTTTATGTCCTGTGCTATGTAGATAGAATGTTTAGTTACTAATGAGGTGTCAAACCCATACCTTTCTGGTTTTTTCTTTTCCTTCATAGATCTTCTTAGGCCATGATGTGATGATTCTGCTTCATGTCCAAGTTCCTGCAATTTTGCTTTACCTTTAGACTTCCATGCTTTGATCTTTTCCATGTGAGATTCTTCATCATCCTCTGAGGTGTCTTGTTCTTCAATCTTTGATTGTTCTCTACCAAGCTTTGGAAAATCTTCTTCAAGATCATATGGTAAATTGATCTTCCTGCATGAATCTTCATACCATGAATTGTTCTCATCAAAAACTACATCTCTGCTTACCAAGAATCCTTTGTTGGTAGGGTTGTATAACCTGTAGCCCTTTTGATTGTTGTCATATCCAATAAATACACACCTTTCTGCCTTTGGATCCATTTTGCCTCTAACCTGTGAAGGAACATGAGCAAAAGCAATACATCCAAAAATTTTACAATGATCTAAGCTTGGTCTTCTTCCATTCCAAGCCTCATATGGAGTCATCCCATCAAGGGATTTTGAAGGCAACCTGTTAATCAAGTAAGTGGCTGTAGATACTGCCTCGGCCCATAAGTAATTAGGTAAATGCTTTTCATTTAACATAGACCTTGCAGCCTCAACAATTGTCCTATTCCTCCTTTCTACCACTCCATTTTGCTCAGGAGTGTACCTTGTAGTTACCTCTCTTTTGATTCCTCTTTCTTGAAGAAAAAAATCAAAATCATGGGAGAAGTATTCTCCCCCTCCATCTGACCTTAGCCTTTTTAGTGATTTACCTATTTGATTCTCCACAAGAGCCAAATATCTTTTGAAACATGAAAAAACTTCATCTTTGTGTTTCATAAAGAATAGGATAGTCCATCTGCTGCAATCATCAATAAAGGAAACATAATACCTTGATCCAGATATTGAAGCTTCCTTGCTAGGTCCCCATACATCTGTATGAACCAACTCCAAGAGATCTCCATGCATATAACCTTTCTTCATGAACGGTAACCTGTGAGACTTTCCAAATTGACATGCACTACACTTATAAATCATATGTTGTTTTGACAAATTAGAAAGTCCAAGTACACTTTGGTCCTTGCAGATTTGCTTTAATGACCTTTCACCAATATGTGCTAACCTTTTGTGCCATACTTCCAATTCTGTGAGTGTCTGACTACCATAATTAAAGAGAGCAATGTTTCTAGTGTCCTGTAATTCAAATGTGAACAATCTACCTGTCTTTTCACCTTTTGCAATTCTTCTGAATCCTTGACTTGGATCTTCAACAAATGCTCCTGCTTTTGTGAACCTGACTTGCAACCCTTTCTCTACTATCTGCCCAACACTTATCAAATTCTTTGTAATGGTAGGGACATAGAGTACCTTACTGAGTAGGTTGATGTTTCCATCAGGTGCTTTGACATTGCCTATTTTCTCCATAGGATGTTTTGTATCATCTCCTGTTTGTACCTCATGCTTATTCCTTGGATCTTCTAAATCTGATAGGAGTGCCACATTTCTTGCCACATGATTTGAACAACCTGAATCTATGTAGAAAACATGCTCATCAGATTTACCTTGTGGCATAGCCATGTTCATGATCAATAATGAATCCTCTTTGTTTGAGTCTTCTGTGTAGTTATTGTAGTCTCTCCTTCCTTTGTAGCCTCCTTGATAGTTTGAATGATTGTAGTTGTTGTAGTTGCCATGCTAGTTGTTGAACCTTCCTCTTGAGTAGCCATAACTTCCTCTATTGTATCCTCTGCCTCTTTGATTCCTGGAATTCCTAAATCAATTTTTAGTTGTATGATTAGTTAATCCACAAATAGAACATGAGTTGGAGTCTTGAGATCTCCCCCTGCCTTGTCTACCTCCTCTTCCTCTACCTCTGCCATGTCTTCCTCTACCTGCATAGTTAGCTTGATATGTACCTGCTTCATCATCCACTTTCTTTGCCTTTCCTTTGTTATCTTTAGGCTTGCTTTTATCCGTGTATAAAGCTGAAGATTGATTACCTTTAGAGATTTCTCCATTTTTGATAAGCTTTGCCTCTTGAGTAAGTAGTTGTCCAATGAGTGTGTTGAAATCAGGTACATGCATGTCCATGTACAAATCCATAGTTGTGGTGAATGCTTCCCACTTGTCATCTGCCTTCAAGCCATTGATCACCTGCCTTACAATTTGCTCTTCATCTATTACCTCTCCAATGCTTCCCAACTGATCCGCTATGTCCTTGAGCTTTGTGACAAAATCAGTCACATTTTGTTTGGGAGCCTTCTTGAGAGTTGTGAACTCCAGCCATAGTTGATGCTTCCTAGCTTTGGTACTTGAAGAAAAAAAAGCTTCAAGTGCATCCCACACTTCGTGAGATGTCTTACAACTTCTAATGTGAGGCAACAAAAAATCTGAGATAGAGTTGAGGAGATAAGACCTTGCAAGTGCATCCTTGGAGCACCATGTGCTCAATCTTTCTTGCTCTTCTTGTGTTGGTTGACTTTTGTTCCTGAAACTTGGCATAACTTCATCTCCAGCCACATAACCATATAAAATTCTACCTTGGAGATAAGCTTCCATTCTTAATGACCAAGCTGAGTAGTTAACTCTGTCCAATTTGTCAATTGATGAAGGAAATCCATCTGCCATGTTGTCCAACCTTGCTCTGATACCACTATGAAGAGATGGATAAGTATGTGTTTGAAGATGAAGAGGTGTTGCAAAATCCTTGATCTACACCAGCCAAATGAACTCCAAGAGTAGATGGTGGGCCCTTTTAGCTTGCCAATGGATGTATTAGACACCCTATGTACCTTGGAAGATCACTCTCAAAAAGATAGATCAAAACAGATAAGTTGGAGTTAGCTCAGAGGTGAAAACTTGCTATTCTTGGTTCATACACCTATACAGTGTTTTACATAATTCTCTGAGCACAGCAGCAATTAGCTTAATTCCTCTTGGGGAAGTCTACTTAGCTTTAAGAGCTAACTTTCAAGAGTAATCTCATCAAAAATAACAAAGCACACACTGAGAATGAGTTTTAACAAGTGATGACATCATCCCGATTTTCACGGGCTGCTACAGAAATAGACTAGTGAGCAGAAGAATCACCATAACTCAAAATGTCGAAATCCAATGATTATGAAAATTTGTATGGCTATACTATACAGTAAGCTGAATCCAAAAAGCTTTAAATCACTGAATTTATATAAGTAACCACTGAGAAACACCTCTGACAAGATGAGTGAAAAAATCGGGTACCTGACAGAGAGGTGAAGATGAACAAACCCTGTTGACTTCAAATGAACATAACTGAAGATTGCAACATCCAAATGACATGAAAATTTATGAGCATATAGTAGACTTATAGAGCTAACTTTACCAAGTTAACGCATTGAAAATGATGCACCAAGCTCAGAGAAAACATCTCTGCAAGCTCACTGAGAAAACTGAGAGTAATGGCAGTGAGTAGTACACTTCACAAGAACATGGAAAGATGAACTCAAATAATCATGAGAATGAAAGTATATTGCTTGTACAATACAATGACTTACTGATACATATGTGTGCCTTGTAATCACACCTTGATATGGCATAAAGCTCAGCTCTTGGAGGTCTTCACATAGGTCTCTCTAACCACGACTAAAACTGCCATCTATTTATAGTTGAGTTTGGAAGGCTAACTTCCCTCAATCACTCCCCAATCAATCAACGATTGATTTGATTCTCTACCTACCACAAATCACGAATTCGTGGCTCCTCTTTCCATTCTTGATCAAGTGGACTCAACCACTTAAGATTCTCTTACTTTTACATTAAGTAAACTCTTCAAAAGTTACAAGAGGTAGTTCACAAGTGAATTTTACATAGTCTTCTTTTTAAAGCTTCTTCTAAGACTTTGTGAGACTCAAGCCAATACCTAGGCTTGTCATAGACTTGCTCCAACAGCTCCCCCTCAAGCCATTTATGCTTGAGGTCTTCAATCTTCCAAGATTACCTGCAAACCTATCATAGCCTTGAATTTGCAAAGCTTTGTACCATCCAATGCTTTGGTTAGAATATCTGCACATTGTTGATGAGTGGACACATATGATATTTGAATCTCTTTGCTTAGAACCTTCTCTCATACATAGTGATAATGAACTTCAATATGTTTAGTCCTTGCATGAAAAATAGGATTAGCAGCCAAATGAATAGAACTCATATTGTCACCAAAAATAATTGGAGTTCCAAACTCCAATCCAAGATCTTTGAACAATGTCTTCATCCACATAGCTTCTTGTGTAGCTATGGCAAGACCTCTATATTCAGCTTCAGTAGAAGAGAGAGCAACTGTGGGTTGCTTCTTGGATGACCATGAAATAAGCTTTGAACCTGCAAAGGTAAGATAACCTGAAGTGCTCCTTCTATCTTCCTTGGAGCCAGCCCAATCTGCATCAGAAAATAGCTTCAAACCTAAATCAGATACATAAGGATAATAAAGTCCTTCATTTATGGTTCCTTTGAGATACTTGAGAATCCTTTTGGCAGCATCCATATGTGGTTTCCTTGGTGTGTGCATAAATTGGCTTAGCACACTCACACTGTAACATATATCTACTCTTGTCAATGTGGCATAGTTGAGACTGCCCACTAGACTTTGATATGATGTGATGTCCTCTATGAGTTCACCTTCACATGAGCTCAATTTGTGATTGACCTCCATTGGAGTACCTACAATCTTACAATCTTGCATCTTGAATTTTGCCAACATGTCCTTAATGTACTTCCTTTGAGTGAGAAACAAACCATGATCTTTGTAGACAACTTCCAAACCTAGGAAGTAGGTAAGTGAACCCAAATCACTTATCTTGAACTCTTCTCTCATCTGATCTTTGATCTTCTTCATACCATCTGCATCATTTCCTGTCAATATAATGTCATCTACATATACACATAGATAGATGACCTGAGAATTACTCTTTTTAATAAAGAGTGAAGGATCTGCCTTGCTTGGTTGAAAGCCTTTGTCCTGCAAGAATGAAACAAACCTGAATATCCAAGCTCTTGGAGCTTGCTTGACACCATACAATGCTTTGTTAAGTTTACACACATAATCAGGATAAACTTGATTCTCAAAACCAGGTGGTTGTGCCATATATACCTCTTCTGTTATCCAACCATTCAAGAATGCATTCTTTACATCTAGTTGAAGTATCTTCCAATTCTTGGAAGAGGCAATACTAAGCAAAACCCTAATAGTAGGCATCTTTGCCACAGGAGAGAAGGTCTCCTCATAATCAATTCCCTGAGTTTGTGCAAAGCCTTTTGCTACAAGCCTTGCCTTATACCTGTTAATGGAACCATCAGAATTCTTCTTGAGTTTATAGACCTATCTTGAGCCTATTACCTTCATGGATGAAGTCTTGGGCACCAAATCCCAAGTGTTGTTTTCGTCAAGTGCTTCAATCTCTTCCTTGATTGCATGCTTCCATTCTGTTTTTGCTTTGGCCTCTTCAAATGATGATGGCTCCTCTTGGTTTATGTCCTGTGCTATGTAGATAGAATGTTTAGTTACTAATGAGGTGTCAAACCCATACCTTTCTGGTTTTTTCTTTTCCCTCATAGATCTTCTTAGGCCATGATGTGATGATTCTGCTTCATGTCCAAGTTCCTGCAATTTTTCTTTACCTTTAGACTTCCATGCTTTGATCTTTTCCATGTGAGATTCTTCATCATCCTCTGAGGTGTCTTGTTCTTCAATCTTTGATTGTTCTCTACCAAGCTTTGGAAAATCTTCTTCAAGATCATATGGTAAATTGATCTTCCTGCATGAATCTTCATACCATGAATTGTTCTCATCAAAAACTACATCTCTGCTTACCAAGAATCCTTTGTTGGTAGGGTTGTATAACCTGTAGCCCTTTTGATTGTTGTCATATCCAATAAATACACACCTTTCTGCCTTTGGATTCATCTTGCCTCTAACCTGTGAAGGAACATGAGCAAAAGCAATACATCCAAAAATTTTACAATGATCTAAGCTTGGTCTTCTTCCATTCCAATCCTCATATGGAGTCATCCCATCAAGGGATTTTGAAGGCAACCTGTTAATCAAGTAGGTGGCTGTAGATACAGCCTCGGCCCATAAGTAATTAGGTAAATGCTTTTCATTTAACATAGACCTTGCAGCTTCAACAATTGTCCTATTCCTCCTTTCTACCACTCCATTTTGCTCAGGAGTGTACCTTGTAGTTACCTCTCTTTTGATTCCTCTTTCTTGAAGAAAAAAATCAAAATCATGGGAGAAGTATTCTCCCCCTCCATCTGACCTTAGCCTTTTTAGTGATTTACCTGTTTGATTCTCCACAAGAGCCAAATATCTTTTGAAACATGAAAAAACTTCATCTTTGTGTTTCATAAAGAATAGGATAGTCCATCTGCTGCAATAATCAATAAAGGAAACATAATACCTTGATCTAGATATTGAAGCTTCCTTGCTAGGTCCCCATACATCTGTATGAACCAACTCCAAGAGATCTCCATGCATATAAACTTTCTTCATGAATGGTAACCTGTGAGACTTTCCAAATTGACATGCACTACACTTATAAATCATATGTTGTTTTGACAAATTAGGAAGTCCAAGTACACTTTGGTCCTTGCAGATTTGCTTTAATGACCTTTCACCAATATGTGCTAACCTTTTGTGCCATACTTCCAATTCTGTGAGTGTCTGACTACCATAATTAAAGAGAGCAATGTTTCTAGTGTCCTGTAATTCAAATGTGAACAATCTACCTGTCTTTTCACCTTTTGCAATTCTTCTGAATCCTTGACTTGGATCTTCAACAAATGCTCCTGCTTTTGTGAACCTGACTTGCAACCCTTTCTCTACTATCTGCCCAACACTTATCAAATTCTTTGTAATGGTAGGGACATAGAGTACCTTACTGAGTAGGTTGATGTTTCCATCAGGTGCTTTGACATTGCCTATTTTCTCCATAGGATGTTTTGTATCATCTCCTGTTTGTACCTCATGCTTATTCCTTGGATCTTCTAAATCTGATAGGAGTGCCACATTTCCTGCCACATGATTTGAACAACCTGAATCTATGTAGAAAACATGCTCATCAGATTTACCTTGTGGCATAGCCATGTTCATGATCAATAATGAATCCTCTTTGTTTGAGTCTTCTGTGTAGTTATTGTAGTCTCTCCTTCCTTTGTAGCCTCCTTGATAGTTTGAATGATTGTAGTTGTTGTAGTTTCCATGGTAGTTGTTGAACCTTCCTCTTGAGTAGCCATAACTTCCTCTATTGTATCCTCTGCCTCTTTGATTCCTGGAATTCCTAAAGCAATTTTCAGTTGTATGATTAGTTAATCCACAAATAGAACATGAGTTGGAGTCTTGAGATCTCCCCCTGCCTTGTCTACCTCCTCTTCCTCTACCTCTGCCATGTCTTCCTCTACCTGCATAGTTAGCTTGATATGTACCTGCTTCATCATCCACTTTCTTTGCCTTTCCTTTGTTATCTTTAGACTTGCTTTTATCTGTGTATAAAGCTGAAGATTGATTACCTTTAGAGCTTTCTCCATTTTTGATAAGCTTTGCCTCTTGAGTAAGTAGTTGTCCAATGAGTGTGTTGAAATCAGGTACATGCATGTCCATGTACAAATCCATAGCTGTGGTGAATGCTTCCCACTTGTCATCTGCCTTCAAGCCATTGATCACCTGCCTTACAATTTGCTCTTCATCTATTACCTCTCCAATGCTTCCCAACTGATCCGCTATGTCCTTGAGCTTTGTGACAAAATCAGTCACATTTTGTTTGGGAGCCTTCTTGAGAGTTGTGAACTCCAGCCATAGTTGATGCTTCCTAGCTTTGGTACTTGAAGAAAAGAAAGCTTCAAGTGCATCCCACACTTCGTGAGATGTCTTACAACTTCTAATGTGAGGCAACAAAAAATCTGAGATAGAGTTGAGGAGATAAGACCTTGCAAGTGCATCCTTGGAGCACCATGTGCTCAATCTTTCTTGCTCTTCTTGTGTTGGTTGACTTTTGTTCCTGAAACTTGGCATAACTTCATCTCCAGCCACATAACCATATAAAATTCTACCTTGGAGATAAGCTTCCATTCTTAATGACCAAGATGAGTAGTTAACTCTGTCCAATTTGTCAATTGATGAAGGAAATCCATCTGCCATGTTGTCCAACCTTGCTCTGATACCAGTATGAAGAGATGGATAAGTATGTGTTTGAAGATGAAGAGGTGTTGCAAAATCCTTGATCTACACCAGCCAAATGAACTCCAAGAGTAGATGGTGGGCCCTTTTAGCTTGCCAATGGATGTATTAGACACCCTATGTACCTTGGAAGATCACTCTCAAAAAGATAGATCAAAACAGATAAGTTGGAGTTAGCTCAGAGGTGAAAACTTGCTATTCTTGGTTCATACACCTGTACAGTGTTTTACATAATTCTCTGAGCACAGCAGCAATTAGCTTAATTCCTCTTGGGGAAGTCTACTTAGCTTTAAGAGCTAACTTTCAAGAGTAATCTCATCAAAAATAACAAAGCACACACTGAGAATGAGTTTTAACAAGTGATGACATCATCCCGATTTTCACGGGCTGCTACAGAAATAGACTAGTGAGCAGAAGAATCACCATAACTCAAAATGTCGAAATCCAATGATTATGAAAATTTTTATGGCTATACTATACAGTAAGCTGAATCCAAAAAGCTTTAAATCACTGAATTTATATAAGTAACCACTGAGAAACACCTCTGACAAGATGAGTGAAAAAATCGGGTACCTGACAGAGAGGTGAAGATGAACAAACCCTGTTGACTTCAAATGAACATAACTGAAGATTGCAACATCCAAATGACATGAAAATTTATGAGCATATAGTAGACTTATAGAGCTAACTTTACCAAGTTAACGCATTGAAAATGATCCACCAAGCTCAGAGAAAACATCTCTGCAAGCTCACTGAGAAAACTGAGAGTAATGGCAGTGAGTAGTACACTTCACAAGAACATGGAAAGATGAACTCAAATAATCATGAGAATGAAAGTATATTGCTTGTACAATACAATGACTTACTGATACATATGTGTGCCTTGTAATCACACCTTGATATGGCATAAAGCTCAGCTCTTGGAGGTCTTCACATAGGTCTCTCTAACCACGACTAAAACTGCCATCTATTTATAGTTGAGTTTGGAAGGCTAACTTCCCTCAATCACTCCCCAATCAATCAACGATTGATTTGATTCTCTACCTACCACAAATCACGAATTCGTGGCTCCTCTTTCCATTCTTGATCAAGTGGACTCAACCACTTAAGATTCTCTTACTTTTACATTAAGTAAACTCTTCAAAAGTTACAAGAGGTAGTTCACAAGTGAATTTTACATAGTCTTCTTTTTAAAGCTTCTTCTAAGACTTTGTGAGACTCAAGCCAATACCTAGGCTTGTCATAGACTTGCTCCAACAGCTCCCCCTCAAGCCATTTATGCTTGAGGTCTTCAATCTTCCAAGATTACCTGCAAACCTATCATAGCCTTGAATTTGCAAAGCTTTGTACCATCCAATGCTTTGGTTAGAATATCTGCACATTGTTGATGAGTGGACACATATGATATTTGAATCTCTTTGCTTAGAACCTTCTCTCATACATAGTGATAATGAACTTCAATATGTTTAGTCCTTGCATGAAAAATAGGATTAGCAGCCAAATGAATAGAACTCATATTGTCACCAAAAATAGTTGGAGTTCCAAACTCCAATCCAAGATCTTTGAACAATGTCTTCATCCACATAGCTTCTTGTGTAGCTATGGCAAGACCTCTATATTCAGCTTCAGTAGAAGAGAGAGCAACTGTGGGTTGCTTCTTGGATGACCATGAAATAAGCTTTGAACCTGCAAAGGTAAGATAACCTGAAGTGCTCCTTCTATCTTCCTTGGAGCCAGCCCAATCTGCATCAGAAAATAGCTTCAAACCTAAATCAGATACATAAGGATAATAAAGTCCTTCATTTATGGTTCCTTTGAGATACTTGAGAATCCTTTTGGCAGCATCCATATGTGGTTTCCTTGGTGTGTGCATAAATTGGCTTAGCACACTCACACTGTAACATATATCTACTCTTGTCAATGTGGCATAGTTGAGACTGCCCACTAGACTTTGATATGATGTGATGTCCTCTATGAGTTCACCTTCACATGAGCTCAATTTGTGATTGACCTCCATTGGAGTACCTGCAATCTTACAATCTTGCATCTTGAATTTTGCCAACATGTCCTTAATGTACTTCCTTTGAGTGAGAAACAAACCATGATCTTTGTAGACAACTTCCAAACCTAGGAAGTAGGTAAGTGAACCCAAATCACTTATCTTGAACTCTTCTCTCATCTGATCTTTGATCTTCTTCATACCATCTGCATCATTTCCTGTCAATATAATGTCATCTACATATACACATAGATAGATGACCTGAGAATTACTCTTTTTAATAAAGAGTGAAGGATCTGCCTTGCTTGGTTGAAAGCCTTTGTCCTGCAAGAATGAAACAAACCTGAATATCCAAGCTCTTGGAGCTTGCTTGACACCATACAATGCTTTGTTAAGTTTACACAAATAATCAGGATAAACTTGATTCTCAAAACCAGGTGGTTGTGCCATATATACCTCTTCTGTTATCCAACCATTCAAGAATGCATTCTTTACATCTAGTTGAAGTATCTTCCAATTCTTGGAAGAGGCAATACTAAGCAAAACCCTAATAGTAGGCATCTTTGCCACAGGAGAGAAGGTCTCCTCATAATCAATTCCCTGAGTTTGTGCAAAGCCTTTTGCTACAAGCCTTGCCTTATACCTGTTAATGGAACCATCAGAATTCTTCTTGAGTTTATAGACCTATCTTGAGCCTATTACCTTCATGGATGAAGTCTTGGGCACCAAATCCCAAGTGTTGTTTTCGTCAAGTGCTTCAATCTCTTCCTTGATTGCATGCTTCCATTCTGTTTTTGCTTTGGCCTCTTCAAATGATGATGGCTCCTCTTGGTTTATGTCCTGTGCTATGTAGATAGAATGTTTAGTTACTAATGAGGTGTCAAACCCATACCTTTCTGGTTTTTTCTTTTCCCTCATAGATCTTCTTAGGCCATGATGTGATGATTCTGCTTCATGTCCAAGTTCCTGCAATTTTTCTTTACCTTTAGACTTCCATGCTTTGATCTTTTCCATGTGAGATTCTTCATCATCCTCTGAGGTGTCTTGTTCTTCAATCTTTGATTGTTCTCTACCAAGCTTTGGAAAATCTTCTTCAAGATCATATGGTAAATTGATCTTCCTGCATGAATCTTCATACCATGAATTGTTCTCATCAAAAACTACATCTCTGCTTACCAAGAATCCTTTGTTGGTAGGGTTGTATAACCTGTAGCCCTTTTGATTGTTGTCATATCCAATAAATACACACCTTTCTGCCTTTGGATTCATCTTGCCTCTAACCTGTGAAGGAACATGAGCAAAAGCAATACATCCAAAAATTTTACAATGATCTAAGCTTGGTCTTCTTCCATTCCAATCCTCATATGGAGTCATCCCATCAAGGGATTTTGAAGGCAACCTGTTAATCAAGTAGGTGGCTGTAGATACAGCCTCGGCCCATAAGTAATTAGGTAAATGCTTTTCATTTAACATAGACCTTGCAGCTTCAACAATTGTCCTATTCCTCCTTTCTACCACTCCATTTTGCTCAGGAGTGTACCTTGTAGTTACCTCTCTTTTGATTCCTCTTTCTTGAAGAAAAAAATCAAAATCATGGGAGAAGTATTCTCCCCCTCCATCTGACCTTAGCCTTTTTAGTGATTTACCTGTTTGATTCTCCACAAGAGCCAAATATCTTTTGAAACATGAAAAAACTTCATCTTTGTGTTTCATAAAGAATAGGATAGTCCATCTGCTGCAATAATCAATAAAGGAAACATAATACCTTGATCTAGATATTGAAGCTTCCTTGCTAGGTCCCCATACATCTGTATGAACCAACTCCAAGAGATCTCCATGCATATAACCTTTCTTCATGAATGGTAACCTGTGAGACTTTCCAAATTGACATGCACTACACTTATAAATCATATGTTGTTTTGACAAATTAGGAAGTCCAAGTACACTTTGGTCCTTGCAGATTTGCTTTAATGACCTTTCACCAATATGTGCTAACCTTTTGTGCCATACTTCCAATTCTGTGAGTGTCTGACTACCATAATTAAAGAGAGCAATGTTTCTAGTGTCCTGTAATTCAAATGTGAACAATCTACCTGTCTTTTCACCTTTTGCAATTCTTCTGAATCCTTGACTTGGATCTTCAACAAATGCTCCTGCTTTTGTGAACCTGACTTGCAACCCTTTCTCTACTATCTGCCCAACACTTATCAAATTCTTTGTAATGGTAGGGACATAGAGTACCTTACTGAGTAGGTTGATGTTTCCATCAGGTGCTTTGACATTGCCTATTTTCTCCATAGGATGTTTTGTATCATCTCCTGTTTGTACCTCATGCTTATTCCTTGGATCTTCTAAATCTGATAGGAGTGCCACATTTCCTGCCACATGATTTGAACAACCTGAATCTATGTAGAAAACATGCTCATCAGATTTACCTTGTGGCATAGCCATGTTCATGATCAATAATGAATCCTCTTTGTTTGAGTCTTCTGTGTAGTTATTGTAGTCTCTCCTTCCTTTGTAGCCTCCTTGATAGTTTGAATGATTGTAGTTGTTGTAGTTTCCATGGTAGTTGTTGAACCTTCCTCTTGAGTAGCCATAACTTCCTCTATTGTATCCTCTGCCTCTTTGATTCCTGGAATTCCTAAAGCAATTTTCAGTTGTATGATTAGTTAATCCACAAATAGAACATGAGTTGGAGTCTTGAGATCTCCCCCTGCCTTGTCTACCTCCTCTTCCTCTACCTCTGCCATGTCTTCCTCTACCTGCATAGTTAGCTTGATATGTACCTGCTTCATCATCCACTTTCTTTGCCTTTCCTTTGTTATCTTTAGACTTGCTTTTATCTGTGTATAAAGCTGAAGATTGATTACCTTTAGAGCTTTCTCCATTTTTGATAAGCTTTGCCTCTTGAGTAAGTAGTTGTCCAATGAGTGTGTTGAAATCAGGTACATGCATGTCCATGTACAAATCCATAGCTGTGGTGAATGCTTCCCACTTGTCATCTGCCTTCAAGCCATTGATCACCTGCCTTACAATTTGCTCTTCATCTATTACCTCTCCAATGCTTCCCAACTGATCCGCTATGTCCTTGAGCTTTGTGACAAAATCAGTCACATTTTGTTTGGGAGCCTTCTTGAGAGTTGTGAACTCCAGCCATAGTTGATGCTTCCTAGCTTTGGTACTTGAAGAAAAGAAAGCTTCAAGTGCATCCCACACTTCGTGAGATGTCTTACAACTTCTAATGTGAGGCAACAAAAAATCTGAGATAGAGTTGAGGAGATAAGACCTTGCAAGTGCATCCTTGGAGCACCATGTGCTCAATCTTTCTTGCTCTTCTTGTGTTGGTTGACTTTTGTTCCTGAAACTTGGCATAACTTCATCTCCAGCCACATAACCATATAAAATTCTACCTTGGAGATAAGCTTCCATTCTTAATGACCAAGATGAGTAGTTAACTCTGTCCAATTTGTCAATTGATGAAGGAAATCCATCTGCCATGTTGTCCAACCTTGCTCTAATACCACTGTGAAGAGATAGATAAGTATGTGTTTGAAGATGAAGAGGTGTTGCAAAATCCTTGATCTACACCAGCCAAATGAACTCCAGGAGTAGATGGTGGGCCCTTTTAGCTTGCCAATGGATGTATTAGACACCCTATGTACCTTGGAAGATCACTCTCAAAAAGATAGATCAAAACAGATAAGTTGGAGTTAGCTCAGAGGTGAAAACTTGCTATTCTTGGTTCATACACCTATCCAGTGTTTTACATAATTCTCTGAGCACAGCAGCAATTAGCTTAATTCCTCTTGGGGAAGTCTAGTTAGCTTAAAGAGCTAACTTTCAAGATTAATCTCATCAAAAATAACAAAGCACACACTGAGAATGAGTTTTAACAAGTGATGACATCATCCCGATTTTCACGGGCTGCTACAGAAATAGACTAGTGAGCAGAAAAATCACCATAACTCAAAATGTCGAAATCCAATGATTATGAAAATTTGTATGGTTTTACTAGACAGTAAGCTGAATCCAACAAGCTTTAAATCACTGAATTTGGATAAGTAACCACTGAGAAACACCTCTGACAAGATGAGTGAAAAAATCGGGTACCTGACAGAGAGGTGAAGATGAACAGACCCTGTTGACTTCAAATGACCATAACTGAAGATTGCAACATCCAAATGACATGAAAATTTATGAGCATATAGTAGACTTATAGAGCTAACTTTACCAAGTTAACGCATTGAAAATAATGCACCAAGCTCAGAGAAAACATCTCTGCAAGCTGACTGAGAAAACTGAGAGTAATGGCAGTGAGTAGTACACTTCACAAGAACATGGAAAGATGAACTCAAATAATCATGAGAATGAAAGTATATTGCTTGTACAATACTATGACTTACTGATACATATGTGTGCCTTGTAATCACACCTTGATATGGCATAAAGCTCAGCTCTTGGAGGTCTTCACATAGGTCTCTCTAACCACGACTAAAACTGCCATCTATTTATAGTTGAGTTTGGGAGGCTAACTTCCCTCAATCACTCTGTTGAAGCTCAAAGTCAAGGACAAAGCATGGAAGCACATAAAAAGGTGGACACACAAGGAAAGGGAGCAAGTAGGGAGCTCCAAGAAGTTTATGTCAAATCTTCAGAAGAATCCCCAACGAAAATAGTGATTTTCATCACTAAAAACCATTGTAAATACCATTATCTATGTTTAGTAACTCCATTTTGTTCAAGCCGAGGAGTCCTCGAGCTTGAGGAGTATTAAAAGTACCATCGTACCAATTTTCATAATTTTTAGACTTCGTTTGAGCCCTCAAATAAGCCCTGGAACCTAATTTTTAACTAGGCCGGACACTAGGTCTGGACAGGGCCAAAACTAGTCAAAAAACTATAAAAAGAGCTAGAGAGCTCATTTTTGGGATTAGCTGGAGAGAGAATAGAGCTTTTGTAAGAGAACTCTTTGCAATCTAAGCTTTCCATTGTTCCTCTCTTTGATCTTACTTTGTGCGCGTGTGTGTGTATGTGTGTGTATGATTGTGTACTTTCACTCACGCACTTGTGCCTTCACTTGCTCGTGGTCTTCATACCGGTCCTCATGTCTCCGCGGATTGACAAGTAAAGGAGGTGGTGCTTACGCTTGAGCTACACCAAATTTTGGCGCCGTTGCCGGGGAGAGAGCTTCGAGGACGAGCGTTGTGATGGTAAGATCGTAGATTTGCGACGTTGGAAGGTAAAAAAACTGTCACTTCAGTTCATTTTCTGTTTTTTCCTCTTCATCTTCATCATCATCATCATCTCCACCTTCTTCCATCTTCTTCTTCATAGAAAATTCTTGTTTTTTAGTGCATTTTCACCATCTTCATACCATTTTTCATGCATTATTGTGTGGGAAGGAGTTAGGAGAAGCAAGGGAGAGCAAGCGTTGTGTTTTTTTCATGATTTTTTGCTCATACGGAGCTCGCCATAGCCGGCGCTCAGAAATTTGAATTTCCCGCCAAAAAAAAAGATTCTGTGATGAAAATCGCGATTCTGTGAAAATTCAAAATTTTTTGAAAAATCACGATTTTCTGTTTTCCCGCTTAAAAGTTGGCTGAAAAAATCACGATTCTGTGGTCATTCTCAAAATCACGATTCTGTGAGTGTGCTCAAAATCGCGATTCTCACAAATCACGATTTTCAGTCAAAAAACACGATTTTGAGAAAACACGATTCCCTACTCAAAATCGCGATTCTCAAAAAATCACGATTTTCAGTAAAAAACACGATTTTGTGAAAAAAAAGGGCGATTCTGTGTAATCACGATTTTTTGCTCAAAATTGCGATTTTCAAAAACACGATTTTGTGCTCAACATCGCGATTTTCATGCCAAAAACACGATTATGAGAAAATACGATTTTCAGCGGGTTCAAAATCGCGATTCTCACAAATCACGATTTTCAGCAAAAAACACGATTTTGTGAATCACGATTCTCTGAGTCAAAATCGCGATTTTCAAAAACACGATTCTGTGCTCAACATCGATTTTCATGTCAAAAAACACAATTCTCTAAAACACGATTCTATGCTCAAAATCGCAATTTTCATGTCAAAAAACACGATTTTCTAAAACACGATTCTGTGCTCAAAATCGCGATTTTCATAAACACGATTTTGTGCTCAACATCGCGATTTTCATGTCAAAAAACACGATTCTCTAAAACACGATTCTGTGCTCAAAATCGTGATTTTCATAAACACGATTTTGTGCTCAACATCGCGATTTTCATGTCAAAAAACACGATTCTCTAAAACACGATTCTGTGCTCAAAATCGCGATTTTCATAAACACGATTTTGTGCTCAACATCGTGATTTTCATGTCAAAAAACACGATTTTGTGATCAAAATCGCGATTTTCAGAAACACGATTTTGTGATCAAAATCGCAATTTTCAAAACACGATTTTGTGAAAACACGATTTTGTGAACACGATTCTCAAGGTACAAAATCGCGATTTTTTCAAAAGGTCCTGTTTGCCTGTTTTGACCCCAGGAGCCTGATTTGACATAACTTTTTCATCCAAAGTCCATTTTTTGAGCTCTATAGCTCGTTGGAAAGCTCGTTTCGAATCCTACATGACCTCAACTGTTTTTTATAAGAATAATGTGTTGATTTTCAGATAGGATAATTTGAAGTTGGGCATCAAGTGGGACTAGGAAACCAAGGGGGCTCCAAAGAATTTTGAACCATACCAAAGGGAAAATTTGGACTCTTGACTAAAGCTTATGAACCTGAGATCTGGTAGACACTTAGGCAAGGATAAACAAAGCATTAGGTCTTCTGAGGCTAGTGTCAACCATACATCCAAGTCTTGGGCACAACAACTAAGTGGTCATCTTTTACTAAGTTCAGACACAAGTGATTCAGAAATGTCTTTTAGCATGGGAAAACCTGCAGGTGGCTCAGGGACTGCCCATCTACAAACACCAGAAGGTCCCTATAAGACACAGTTGGAATATATTCGGACCAACCAATTAGGTGCTCGCATCTATGAGGATGGTCTGAGGCGATCAGTGGTCCAACTCAAAAATCCAGATCAATCCTTTGGACTTGAACACCCGGTGGTCAAGTTCGAAGAGGGTTCATACATTGATAAGGAAGGAACCATGTATGTGGTCACCAACCTACCAGATAGGACGGATGAGTTTGGAAATGTCATTCCTGAGAATGAAATAGGAGACCTAGAACAAGGAAATGTAGGACAAGGACCCCAGACTCCTAGAGGTAAGTCAGTTTTGACCCGAGTGATCACTCTGGACTGGATCCCTCAAGACAACAAAAGCATGGAACTGTTTTTGAATAGAGAAACAGAGGAAGCCTTTTGGAGATTCAAGCCAGATCAACCTAGCCAATTGGGCATAGTTATCATCTATGAATTCAAAGATCCTGAGATACCAGGCAAAGTTGTCTACCTGGATAACACATCAGAGAAGATATTCTTGGTAACAGAACATGATAGACATGCATATACTTGGAAGAATGAATTGATTTTCCCCCCACCAAGATCCAATGTTTCCCATGGCCTCCAAGGTGTAGGATCTTCCCACGCTCATGAAGCCCAGAGAGAAAGAACTAGAGAGAGACCTGAGGTAAGTTTTGCACACACCGTGGGCAGGAATAGATCACGATTTGAAAATGAAAGACCTGAAAGAGAGAGACATCAAGCACATAGGCAAAAAAGAGATGAACATGATTTTCCATTGCCTAGACCCCGAGAGCACCCAAGAACCCTTAGACCCACTCAAGTGATCAAGGCAATGAAGAATTATTTTGACGGGTCAGGAGATCCTTATGATCATGTGGCCGAGTTCAAACAAGTGTTAAGAGCTGAACAGGTTGAGGATTTATTCACCCAATACGAGGCATTTGGTTTGACTCTTAAGGGCACTGCCTTGGCTTGGTTTCAACCATTGAGTAGTCACAACTATCGCGATATAGGTCAATTGCTGGACGAATTCATTGTAGAATTTTCCAAGAGTGGTATCAGGCATAACACATCATCCTTGATCCACAGTTTCAAGCAGACACCCCAAGAAACAGTGCGACTAGCAGGTAGAAGGTTCAGACAATACCTAGAAAGATGCCCTGCTCCCGAGTTACCCACACCAGCCAAACAAGTGGCTTTGTTCTTAGATGGCTTACTGAGCACAAAGTTAAGATCATATGTATATTTGAAAGAGCCTAGATCCATAGAAGAGTGCGTGCGGACATGCATTGACATAGAAGATAACTTGGGTGAGGAGTTAGGATTATCCAAACTCTATAAGGATTCAGATTGTTCTACTAGTGATACTTCAAAAATCTCCACGAAAATAGAGGAGATAGCTGAGCAAGTTGCCAAGAAGCTGGGAGTCCAAAATAAACAAACACAGAGAGTCACTCCAGTGAATCGGTGTTATACTTGTGGGGGCGACCACATGGCTAATGTATGCCCAATGCAAAACCAAAACATTAGAGAAAGGAATGCTTCATATTGCACTATTGAGAGAAAATACACAAACCACACGGCTCAAGATTGTCCCTACAATAGGCAGGCTGTTAGACAGAATTATCAGCAACCTTTCCCACAAGGTCGGTATCAGAACCAATACCAACAGCCATATTATAGACCACAACAGCAATATCAGGTACCATATAGGCCACAACCTGTCTTGGGAAACCAACCACTAGCTCCAGCCAACGTGATTCCAGTCAAATATGCGGTGGGAGAGGAAAATCCAAATAGAGCATTGGTGCCCCTAACCCCATTGATACTAGATAATGATTCTCATGCTCATAGTTCAGACTACTCCCATGAAGGTAGTCCACATGCGTATTACACAGAGTCACCTGAACATAGTGAGATTTACTCGTATCAATATGAGGCACCACCTATGGAGCAAAATTTGGAGCCAGAATACTCCAATGTCATGTACACAAATCCTAACCCTAGGTCCCAATTGAGACAAATGAGACCACAAGCCCCTAGAGGATCTTGTTTTAGATGTCAAGGTGATCATTTCATTCGTGATTGTCCCCACCCATCATCTCCGAGTCAAGGACAGGCTATCACAATACAGGCTTTTTGCCCTGATTGTGGCAAAGACCATCTCCCTCGAAATTGTCCAAGAAACCCCTCCAGCGCACCCAAGATTACACCCATTAATGTGGTAGGCTTAGTGGCGGATTCAAGTTCAAGTAGCAGTAATGTGGCACCTATACAGGCAGTTACTAGGGCACAAGCATTAAAACAGGATAAACCAATAGAACAATCAGAGTCGAGTGAATCGGGAGAGCCTAGTAAGAGGAAAACAAGAACATGTAAGGATACCAGAGAGAAGGCCAATCGCAAGTGGAATAAAAAGTTATCGGAACTAGAAGAAAGCTTAAAAGAAGCGAAAACAAAAATAGAAGACATTGCATCTCAAAGCCCCTCGCATGCCGAAACTCCATCCACTCCACCTCATCCCACCCCACCACCCATTGTAAATAGACCACAACCAGGGTCTGTTCTTGCAGATCCAACCCCAGAAGGCTTGGACATGATGTTCAAGGCCTACCAGGCTCGACTTCAAGAAGGGCCTACACCTGCAAACCTAGACAAGAGTTACCCTAGAGCGGACTTAGAGATTGAACGGATGAAAATGTGCATGAAAATGGTAGAACAAGCTCAAGCTATACTTGAGACTAGTCAAAAGTTCAATCAGACAAACTCTGTCAAAGGGGAATTGCATTTCTAGGGCTTACTAGAATGATTAGAGCAGTTGGTAAACAAACCACAAGTTTCTTTACCTCCACAGGCTCAACCAGTTATTGAAAGAGGAAGCTCACCACCAATGGGAGCTTATGTTCCTAATTCCACGGATCCAGGAATACCTCCTTCAATTCAACAGTACTCTCAAGAATTCTTGCGGGAAATACAAGAAGAGAAATGGGCCAAGGAGAAGGGTAATTCCCCTCCTATTCCTGAGATTGATGATCTTCATGATCAATTTCCCCAAGACATTCCATCTATTTACAGAGATGAAGCAGAACAACAAGAAGACGAAAGGTTAGATTTTGAATCTAATACCTTAGAAGAACTGCCTCAATTTCCAGGCCCATGGGAATCTGAATCTCTCCAGATTAGAGCTCCCACAATACTAGTAAGAAATGAAGACTCAGTGGTTCCAAGGAACACGGATGTCGTGAAGAACACTAAGGTTCAGTGTCATCTCACTGTAGAAGAGCTGCTCAAAGAAAAACCTGAGCTTTGGAATCATGTGAAGGATCAGGTTCCAGAACTTGATTCCAACATGCCAAAAGCAGGCTCCAAGCAAAGGGTACCAGAGATACCTCTAGACAAAATAGGGGACATGTGTGAGGGTGAAGAAGGTAATACTTATCTTCCAATCACCTACCAAGGTTACACAACCAAAGCAATCATAGATTCAGGTGCTGGTGTTGCTATTGCGACCACCTCCTTGTGGAAGCAATGGGGCAAGCCCACATTAAGACCAACTAGAATGAAGCTTCAAATGGCTGATGGTCATTTTGAAAGACCTCTAGGATTGCTAGAAGGGATCACTCTAACCACTTGTGGTGTAGAGTTTGAGCACACATTTGCTATATGTGACTTTGAGAAAAATAATGTCTATGAGATGATCCTAGGAAGACCCTTCCTACGACAATTGCAAATAGTACAGGATTGGGGAACTAACTCCTTGTACTTACAGCACTTAGGGGTCACCACCAAGGTCAATTTGAAGGATTACACCTTCAGAGATGTACCACCCCTACAGTGGAATTCTATCCACAAAGCGAAAGAAGATTCCATCTCTGTGCATTCTGAAAGTTCACCTGATCCATCATGGCTGCATGAAGATACTCATTTGTGGATGTGCAAGGTCGCAAAGGAAGAGGAAAAACGTTTAAAGGCAAGAGAAGAAGGAACTTCGCTACGAGATAGACCAGTTAGAGACCCAGCCTACACATCGATGATCTTTCCAGATGAGGAGTTTGAGCCTCATGGCTGGCCAGAAATCTTAGCCACCATGGACATTGCTGTCAATGAGGAACAGTGGACACCTCATTGTGATGAGGAGGGTTATGATATCTCAGTGTTCATGTGTCAACCCTTGCTAGAAGAATGTGACCCTAGTGATGTCATAGAAGAAGAAGAGAATGACGATGATCTGGAGTCTATTGTGATGGATAGTTGCTTTAACTCAGAGCAGCACTATCTAGAAGATATAGGAGTGTTCACCCAGAAAGAAGAAGAACCTCTCACAAGTATTAAAACAGTAAACTCAAAGGATGGAAGTGAGAGTAGTCAAAAGAAAAAGAAAAGAAAAGCAGTGAAACAAGAAGAGGAGGAATCATTGTTTGAAGTACCAGAAAACTTCAAGAAATATGAAGTTGACGACCACAAAATTTTGGTACGAATGCCTAAGAGAGAGGCCATCATAGGAGAATCATATGATAATAAAGAAAAGACCAAGAAGATTGTAGTGACCATTGAAGAGAACGAAGAGAGATGCACATATATAGGAGATGACCTAAGTCCAAGAGAAGAAATGGAGCTCATAGCTCTATTAAGGGAATATAGGGATGTGTTTGCATGGCACTATAGAGACTTGAAAGGAGTAGATCCAAGAATTTGCTCTCATACTATCCCCATGACTGTTGATGCTAAGCCCACCAAACAGAAGCCCTACACATATAATGATACCTATGCAGCCAAAATAAAAGAGGAAATTGATAGGTTGATTGAAGCTGGATTCATCTATGAGATTGAGCATACCGAATGGGTGTCCCCCATTGTTGTGGTACCCAAGAAGAACGGGAAGTTGTGAGTGTGTATTAACCTTAAAAAAGTTAATGCCGCTACGATTAGAGATAGTTATCCACTTCCAATCACAGAACACCTATTGGAGCGTGTTGCAGGCAAGGAAGTTTATAGCTTCCTTGATGGATTTTCAGGTTACAATCAAGTAGCCATTGCCCCAGAAGATCAACACAAAACAGCTTTTGCTACAGAGTGGGGAATCTTTGCGTTTCGTGTGATGCCATTTGGGCTCACCAATGCACCTGCAACATTCCAAAGGCTCATGTGTCATGTCTTCAAAGAGTTCTTGCGAAAGAGCTTAGAAGTGTATGTGGATGATTTATGTGCTCATTCCCAAGAAAGAAGGTTTCACATCCCTGAGCTCAGACAAATCTTCAACAAGTGTAGAGAATATCGAGTGTGTCTGAACCCAGAAAAGTGTGTGTTTATGGTGCGTCAAGGTAAAATCTTAGGTCATATTGTTTCTAAGAATGGAATCTCAACAGATGAAGATAAGGTACGAGCCATAGCGGAGCTACCAAGGCCAAGGAATATTAAAGAGGTACAAGCCTTTATGGGCCATTGTGGATACTACCGTAGGTTTATCCACATGTACGCGATCATAGCTAGACCCCTTTATGCCTTGTTGTCTAATTTTGAGTGGAACGATGAATGCGAGAATTCTTTCAATGAACTGAAGAAACGTTTGTGCACGGCACCAATACTCACCACTCGTGATTGGAATAAACCCTTCCATGTCCATGTGGATGCATCCAATCTTGCCATAGGATGTGTGCTAGCACAACCCACAAGTGAAGGAAACTTAGATTTGCCCATAGCATATGCTAGTAGACAGCTCACTGCAGCTGAACGAAACTATACCACAACTGAGCGAGAGGGCTTAGGCATGGTATATACTGTGAAGAAGTTTAGACACTATTTATTGGCCAACAAGTTCAAGTTTTTCACTGATCATCAAGCTTTGTTATATTTGGTCAATAAACCTTGCAATACTGGACGCTTAGTAAGATGGTTCCTCTTACTAATGGAATATGACTTTGAAGTTGTTGTCAGGAAAGGTAGAACCCACCTTCGGGCAGATCACCTTTCTCGCATTACTTCAGGAGAGTCACCGCAAGGAGTGTCTGATGAACTACCTGATGCCTATCTGTTCAATTTGGAAGTTGTTCCCAAATGGGCAAATAAGTTGGTACCAGTCCTAACCTTTGGCCCTGCAAATAAGAATGTGAAAACATCACAAGAAGAAATTGTAAGATCACAAAAATATCACATATTGGCAGGAAGCATGTACAAACAAGATACTGAGGGTGTATTAGCTTGTTGTGTGGAGGATGATGAACATAGTAGTTGGTTGCAACAGGCCCATGAAGGAATGCTAGGAAATCACTATTCTAAACAACGAACATTGCAGAATCTAAAGCGTTTAGGAGTGTATTGGCCTAGCATGGACAAAGAAATACATGAGTGGATTAAGAATTGTCCAAGGTGCAGAGAGAGACCCCCAGTGGAGCATGCGACCCTTTATCAAGTGTCATTAATTCCAGATTGGAGTGCTCCATTGGTAGAGTTTATGAGATCGGGAAAATTACCCAAAGAGGCTAGTCTAGCAAGAAGACGAAGCATGGAGCAAGAGGCTCAAGGCTACGCCTTAGTAGGGGACAACCTATACCGAAGAGGCAAAGATGGTTACTTAAGACTATGCGTTCATGAATCAGACTATTTAAAGGTCTTAGAGACTGCACACAGCAGTGTTGCAGGTGGACATTTTGGTCCTGACCGAGTGATCAAGACCATTCTATTCTCAGGACTTTGGTGGCCCACTCTTCATATGGACGCACATACCTATGTGAAGAAATGTGACACATGCCAACGTGCACAATATCCAGTGAGAAAAGATGAGATGGCCTTGAGGCCAATGATGGGAGGACGTGCATTTTCGAAGTGGGGCATAGACTTCATAGGTCCTATTAACCCCCCAGCTAGAAACTCCCATGCAGAGTACATCATTGTAGCCACAGATTACCTTACAAAGTGGGTAGAAGTCAAAGCCACAACAAAGAATGATGCTCAGACTACGGCTAAGTTCTTATTCGAGAATGTGTTCACGATATATGGACTACCAATAGAGTTGGTGAGCGATAGAGGCACACACTTCTTGAATGAAGTCATTGAAAATCTTCTCCAAGAATTCTTGGTGATACATAAGAAATCTGCCCCCTATCACCCACAAGCCAACGGACAAGCCGAGAGTACCAATAAGATCCTCTGTAACGTATTGACAAAACTGGTAAATAATAAACGCTCTGATTGGGACAAACAACTTCATCATGCTGTTTGGGCTTATCGAGTTTCCTACAAAACGGTACTCAACGCCACCCCATTTCAGATGGACTTCGGACAGAACGCTGTGCTACCATTAGATTTCTTAATCTCTGCCTTAAAAGTAGCACAAAAGTATGAGTGGAATGGGCATGAATTGTCCTCTAGGATCTTTGATCTCGAACGCTTGGGTGAGACGAGGCTACGAGCGGCAGCAGGCATCTACGCTGCAAAGAAGAGGCAAAAGGCATACTTTGATGCACACATCAAGGATAAAGGATTGAAAGAGGGAGATCTAGTGTTGGTATACACACTAAAACAACATGCCCGTAAGTTGGAAAAAAGAGGATACGGACCCATGATCATTAATAGAATTTCCACTAGTGGTGCAGTTCAGTTGGCCACGCTAGAAGGAGATATCTTGCCAAACTATATTAGTGGCTGTAGAGTCAAGCTATATCAAGAACCTCTTACTGAGGATATGCTAATGAGACTCAACACTGCTAAGAAGCGAAAAGATGAAGAGTTGAGAGTGAGAGAAGAAGCACAAGTAGAGGCCAGAGAGCGTATTAGGCGAAATAAGTTAAGGCGATTAGGCCTAGAAGTCAACTCAAAAGCCCCAAAATATCACATGGATATGTGTCAAAAGTCAGGCATAGCGACTTCTCAGGTCATTGACCGAAGACCCTTTGTGACCATAGAGATAGGACAAGGGAAGGGTGCAAGGATGGTGAAAGCATTGATTGACTCAGGTGCAGCAAGTAGTGCAGTTAGACTTTCCGGCTGCCAAGACTTGGGGTTGAACATCAATCCCATAGAAGCTTATCTCATAGGATTGGGAGGTGTGGAAACCCCTTGTTTGGGCGAGGTGGAACTTCCCATCTACCTTCAAGATGTTCCAATGAAAGTCAAAGTGCTAGTATGTCAAGATGAGAACCTTACAGAACCACTTGTCTTGGGTCAAGATTGGATCTATGACCATGTAGTTAACTTAAACCTAAGAAGTCAAATTCTTCAAGTTTGGGTACATGAACAATGCATTACATTAGAATTAGAGAACTGCATGCTCCTAAATCATGGCACCACACACTCTCTTAGTTCTTCCAAGACTAATCATATGAAAGAAGATGTTGTATGTGTCAAAAGCTCTATGATGCAGAAGGAGTCAATCGTGGAAGACCAGGTTCGAAGGCGGGTGGATCTTTCTTCTTCTCCAAAGAATCAAGTAGCCACAGTAGTGAGTCCACCACACAAGCAAACACAACCGTTCACGACAACTGCTACATCAAATAGAAAGACACCATTCGATAAAAAAGCAGTTCCGAGCATGAAGCAGAGATGGGTACGCAAAGGAGAGCAACCACCAACCTTGCCCCCACAAATCCCATCCATGCAAACCAACCAGGCCAGAAGACGAAGGAAGCAGCTCAGACAAGCTCAATCACAAGGTATCCAACAAGTTTGGGTGCCTAAGAAGTTAGCTGCAGCTCAACAAGGGCAATTACAGATGTGGGTACCTAAGAAACTCCTACATCCACAACAACCTTTGTTCTCCCACATGCAAAAGGTTTCAACAAAGAAGCCCAAGAGAGAAAAGGGTAAGAACCACGTACAGAGACCAAAGGAAGATCAAATCAGCTCTTCAACTTAGTAGGAAGACATGCAAAAAGGATATGGGTTTGGAAGCCAAAAGTGCAAGTAGCCTCCACCGAACCAAAGCGTCAACCACACTGGATACCACAGTTCAGAAAGCATCCAAAGAGAAAGACGCCTGAAGTGACCTCTACAGTGCCAAATGATGTTCTAAAAAGGACTCCCATAAGGAGGATTACATTAGTTCGAGACTCAATGGATACCTCCACCAAGGTCGGCATCAACCTCCGCAAATAACATCGAAAGCCTCGAACGAGCAACAACCATGTGCTCCTTGCACAACCCTGTCTTTTGCACCATTCAGGTCATGCATTTCCAAAGTATGCATTAATATAGGGCCACATTACATGGCCGTGCATAGACACACTTGAGAATCCCACGCACAAGAGCACAGTGACATATGTCAAATATTTCTATTGTGCTAACTTTTGTGTTCTTGTTTTGTGATATCCTTTTCCTCCAAAAAAAAAAAAAAAAAAAGAGAGGGAGAAAGAAAAGCGGGAGAGAGCTTGTTCCCAGGTTTGGCTTATGAAACATGAATGAGTCATGCTTAGTTGAAGGTGGAACTGTTGATTACTAGGCATTTATCAATTTGGATAGAAGTGTGTCTCGGCCAGCAATGAGATTATTGCTGCCTTATCTGGTAGATGACAAGCATTTGGCATGAACATGGCATCTACAACTATGATTTTCTCTTACCATGGTAGGAATGAAGAGCTTGAAGGTCCGCAACTTGAGTGATGCTTAACTACTTCATGTACCAGAGCATCCAAGGAGATATCTGCAAAGGGTAGTTCTGGAGGAGAAGACTCCTGCATATGGTGAGCTAAAGAGAATATGTGAAACTCAGCTTGGTGTAGTTACCCCATGTTGCTTGCCAAGGAATATAAAGAAATTCAATTCTCAGTATTTGACAAATGTTGCTTTGAAAAGAGGAGAGAGGATCCACCACTCAAACGATCTCATCAGTGGACAAGCAACATGGACATTCATCAACAATGTTCCATCCCAAAGGCCGAGTGTACAACACGAAGAGACAAACATCCATCAAACTTCTCCATGGTAAGTATCTTTACTCTAGAAACACCATAACCATGATAGTTTAGGAAACCTCTTCGTCAGCATACCCTTGAGCACTTAGCTCAAGACCCGCAATTTTTGCACCATACTTCTTCCAATGCATTTTCCAAGTAAGCATGCGTAGGGCTACATTACAAGGCCGTGCACAAGGCACATACTTTTTTCAACCCAGGCACGCACACACTTACCCATCATTCATTATGGGTTATGAGTAGTTGGCATGACTGCTCTCAACATCATCTTTGGAAGAGCTAGCGGATGTCATGGGAACAACATCCCTATCTCGGAAGCAAATTGAAGCCAGTAGTTGCTCCAAATCACTCTCGACAACCTCTTTTGAGCAACTTGCAGTTTTGAAAGCTCACAACAACACATTCTTGCTGGAATCCAAGGAACCAGCTCATACAACGGATGGACACCACCTCTCAAAGCACTACATGGAACAGCCCTTCCAATAAGGGTCTGTCAGGGACGACAGACTCGAGAGGGGGGGAGTGTTGAAGCTCAAAGTCAAGGACAAAGCATGGAAGCACATCAAAAGGTGGACACACAAGGAAAGGGAGCAAGTAGGGAGCTCCAAGAAGTGTATGTCAAATCTTCAGAAGAATCCCCTACGAAAATAATGATTTTCATCACTAAAAACCATTGTAAATACCATTATCTATTTTTAGTAACTCCATTTTGTTCAAGCCGAGGAGTCCTCGAGCTTGAGGAGTATTAAAAGTACCATCGTACCAATTTTCATAATTTTTAGACTTCGTTTGAGCCCTCAAATAAGCCCTGGAACCTAATTTTTAACTAGGCCGGACACTAGGTCTGGACAGGGCCAAAACTAGTCAAAAAACTATAAAAAGAGCTAGAGAGCTCATTTTTGGGATTAGCTGGAGAGAGAATAGAGCTTTTGTAAGAGAACTCTTTGCAATCTAAGCTTTCCATTGTTCCTCTCTTTGATCTTACTTTGTGCGCGTGTGTGTGTATGTGTGTGTATGATTGTGTACTTTCACTCACGCACTTGTGCCTTCACTTGCTCGTGGTCTTCATACCGGTCCTCACGTCTCCGCAGATTGACAAGTAAAGGAGGTGGTGCTTACGCTTGAGCTACACACTCCCCAATCAATCAATGATTGATTTGATTCTCTACCTACCACAAATCATGAATTCGTGGCTCCTCTTTCCATTCTTGATCAAGTGGACTCAACCACTTAAGATTCTCTTACTTTTACATTAAGTAAACTCTTCAAAAGTTACAAGAGGTAGTTCACAAGTGAATTTTACATAGTCTTCTTTTTAAAGCTTCTTCTAAGACTTTGTGAGACTCAAGCCAATACTTAGGCTTGTCATAGACTTGCTCCAACATGAGTGAGAAGCACACTAACATGCACACACATACACACACACACATAAGGCAAGATCAAAGAGAGGAACAATGGAAAGCTTCGATTACAAAAGAGTTCTCTTACAAAAGCTCAAATCTACAACAAGCTAGCCCCAAAAATGAGCTCTCTAGCTCTTTCTATAGGTTTTTGAGTAGTTTTGGCCCTATCCATACCTAGTGTTTGACCTAGTTAAAAATTAGGTTCTAGGGCTTATTTGAGGGCTCAAACGGACTCTAAAAATTGTGAAAATTGGTAGGATGATACTTCTAATACTTCTCAAGCTTGAGGACTCCTCGACTTGAACAAAATGGAGTTACAAAAAGGTGAAATGATATTTACAATGATTTGAGTGATCTAAATCACTGTTTTTGTAGGGGGTTCTTTTGAACATTTGATATACACTTCTTGGAGCTCCCTACTTGCTCCTCTTCTAGTGTGTCCACTTTTTTTATGTGCTTTCATGCTTGTGCTTGACCTTGAGTTCCAACAACTGACCATTGCGATCCTCACTGATCATCATGGGTTGACTGTCGTGATCCTGAGTGATCGTCGTGACTTGACAATCGCGACTGTGATTGACCATCGTAAGGCTTGACCATCATGACTTCTGATCATCATGGGTGTCACATCATCACGACGGTAACACACCATTGCGATTATGTCTTACCATCGTGACTATCATACAAAATGCAAAATTAGGGTTTTTTGCACAAATTTTCAAATTTTTTGGGTCAATTCTTGGACATTTATTATGAACTCTTCTGTGGCATAGAGCAAAGGAAGAAGAGGGCAAGCACCTTGAGTTCTAAGGCAAAGTCAAAATAGCCACTTTTTAAGTCCAAAAGAACTCTATAAGTGGAATCTCCATTTCTTAAATTGTTAACAATTTCTTTGAGTATATTATACTGTGATCAACGGAGTGTCTTAGGACTCCTAGTGTAGCCAGGTATCACCCTAACTCATTGAGTGGTAAGTAGCTGATGAGAGGACGTAAGTGGGTGAAGGCACTAAGCCTAAATGATTTTTTTGTGAGTTGAATACGCAATGCTCAAATGAATTAAACTCAAAACATATCAAAACGATTCCTTGCGACAAATGTGAACAAGACAAGAAGCTTTAAAGAAAATTCAAAAAGAACTAAGTGATTGACCGAATTAAAGGGGTGAGTGTGGTAAGGTGAGCTTAGGATTAATGAACCTGAGGTTTGGAAAATACTTAGGAAAAAATGATAAACAAAATGTCTGATCTTCCGAGGTTAGCGTAAGGACTACAACACAATAGTGGGCACAACAGCTAGGCAATTATCCATATGAGGTTAGTTCATATACAAGTGACTTAGATATGTCTTTCAACAAGGGTAGACTAGGGGTGCTCGTGTATATGAGGATGGCCTTCATTGGTCAATGATTCAACTACATAATCCCGATCAACCTATGTGATTAGAACATCTAGTCATTAAGTTTGAAAATGAGGCTTACATAGACAAAGAAGGGATCATGTATATCGTTGCAATTAGGGTCAACTCAACGAATGAACTAGGTGAGATGGTAGAAAATGCAGACATAAGTGTGGAAGGACATGGCAAACAAATTGAGGAACCTAGAACACTAAGAGGAAAATCCGTACTAACAAGGGTGATAACGCCTAAGTGGATGCCCCAAGACAACATGAGTATAGAATTGTTCTAGAATAAGGAAACTGATGAAGCCTTTTGGAGATATAGGCCATAACAGCCTACTACGGCAAGAACAAACACGATTTATGAACTAAAGGACCCAGAAATCCCAGGAAAATTAGTATACTAAGATGACACCTTAGAATGAATGTATACGGTCATAGAACATGGAAGACATGCTTACACATGGGGAGGAGAATTAGGTTTTCCTCTAGTAAGATCACAAGCACTTAAGGATATTTTGGGTGTTGGCACATCTCAAGGACATGAGAGAAAAGAACAAGGAAGGAGCAGAGAGTAGTTTCATTCATCACATAGGAAGGGAGAGGATTCCAACCGAAAGTGGAAGGGTTGAAAGAGATCCTCTCAGGGATCATAGGACTCACAGAGGTGGGGATGATTTTCCCCTACCTAGACCAAGAGACTACCCTAGAACCTTGAGGCCTACTCAATTAGTGAAGGCCATGAAGAATTTTTTTGACGGATCAAGAGATCCCTACGAGCACGTAGCAGAATTCAAGTAGGTGCTATAGGCTGAACACGTTGAAGACATGTTTACACAATTTAATGCCTTTGGACTCACTCTAAAGGGTGATGCATTGGATTGGTTCCAACCATTGCACCAACATCAATTTAGAGACATCCACTACATGATGGAATCCTTCATTATGGAATTTTCCAAGATTGGAATCAGACACAACATGTCTTCTTTGATACACACATTCAAACAAACCCCTCAAGAGATAGTAAGGATGGCGAGTCGAAGATTTAGATGGTACATAGAAAGATTTACCCCATTGGAAGTACCCACTCAAGCTAAATTGATAGCTTTGTTCATAGACGGCCTACTGAGTGCTAAGTTGAGATCATACGTCTTCTTGAAGGTGCCAAGAACCTTGGATCAATGTTTATGTATCTGTGTAGACATAGAAGATAACTTAGGAGATGAGCTAAAACTTCCTAAGTTTCATAAAGACTTGGATAGCACCACAGAAACTTCATCTAGAAATTCCAATTCAATTGAGGACTTAGCGGAACAAGTGGCCAAATGATTGGGAGCTTCTAGCAAGCAAGACATCAAATTAGCCCCGCCTCAAAGGTGTTATACTTGTGGAGGTGACCATATGGAAAACATGTGTCCACATGCATTGCAATCCATAGGAAACTCTAATGGAGTGTATTGTACTATAGAGTGAAGATACACAAACCACATAGCTCAAGATTTTCCATATAAAAAACAAGTGGTTACCCCCCTTAGCATCAAGTGCCATATCAAACACAACCAAGACCGCAACTAGTCTTAGGACAACAACCTCCACCCCCTGCTAATGTAGTTTCGGTAAAGTATGCTACACCAAAGGATAATTCCAACATGGCATTAGTACCCACAACCCCTTTGATCACAGATAATGAACTGAATGCCAATAGTTTTGACTCCACTCATGTGGATAGCTCACCAGTGTCTTACACGGAGTCATCGAAAAACTCATACCCTTACTATGAGAACCCTGTATATGAGCAAAACTGGGAACTAGATTATGCTCAGGTCATGTACACAGTACCCCAACTCGAGACCACAGGCTAGAGAACAAAGACCACAAGCACCCAAAGGACCATGTTATAAATGCCAAGGAGACCACGTCATATGAGATTGTCCACATGTAGCAACTGTTGTGCAATCACAATACTTCAATATTCAAGGCTTTTGCCATGAATGTGGAAAGGATCACTTCATAAGAGATTGCCCCAAGAACCCTACGAACATCTAAAGTGACGCCCATCAATGTGATAGGCATACTATAGCATTGTGAAGGTTCTATATCTCAATACATACCCATCCAAGTAGTAACTAGAGCCCAAGTGCAAAGGCAAACGCAACTAGAAAACCCAAGAAAGATAGCTGAAGCGAGTGAAGTAGGAGAATCAATAGGGAAGAAAACTAGAACTTGGAAAGAATCATGAGAGCATCAAAAGAGGAAATGGGGTAAAAAGATCAATGAGTTAGAGGAAAGCCTAAGGGAAACCAGAGCCAAAATCTTAGAAATGACATCACAGGAGGCTGAACCACGAATAATCACCTCTAAACTAGGATCAGTACTAGCATATCCCACCCTAGAAAACTTTGATATGATGTTGAAAGCCTATCAAGCAAGAATACAAGAAGGACCACAAGTAGGAGAATCTAGCAAGAATTACCCAAGAGCTGACTTAGAAATTGTGAGAACCAAACAGTGCATGAGAATCGTGGAATTAGCCCAAGCAATGTTTGAGGCATCACAATACCTCAATCAGGAAATTATGGCCAGGCCTGAGTTACATTTTCAAGGACTCCTAGAGAAACTAGGGCAAGTCGTATCTAACCCTGTGAAAGTCAGCTCTAGCACACAAACTATCCCAATGGAAACCTTGCAAACCACTCTATTTGAACGGGCTAGGTCAGATTTAAAAAATCATCAAACGGGTTATATGGATGCACACGCAGTCTTGAAAGAGATTCAAGAAGAAAGATGGAGACAAGAACAAGAATCTCCACCTCCCATACTCGAGATTGATGACTCAGAAGAACAATTCCCTGCAGACATCCCATCTATCTATGGAGATCAAGTGGATGATTGGCCAAGTGAGCACACTAGTTTTGAATCGAACTCTTTGCAAGAGTTACCTCACTTTACGGGCCGTTGGGAAGATTGTTCAGTTCAAGTGAAAGCCCCCACTATTCGAGTAAGGGGATAGAACTCAGTTCTTCCTAGGAATACCGAAGCTATTAGGAACACTAAAGTTCAATGCCATTTAACTATAGACGAGTTGTTGAAGATCAAACATGAACTATGGAAACATGTAGTGAAACAAATCCCAAAAATAGCCACAACCTCCTCTAGACCAAGTGCACGATGAAAGGTGCTTGAGATACCCCTAGACAAAGTGGGAGATCTGAGTGGAGGAGAGGAAGGTAAAACTTATTTGCCCATTACGTACAAGGGTCACACTACCAAAGCCATTCTAGGTACAGGTGGAGGAGTAGCCATCGTGACCACTTCATTCTGGAAATGTTGGGGAAAACCAGCCTTTAGACCTACTAGGATGAAGCTGTAGATGGAAGATGGACACATCGAAAGGCCTTTAGGACTATTGGAAGGAATTACCCTATCCACTTGCGGAGTAGAATTTGATCACACCTTTGAAATATGGGATTTTGGAAAGAATCAAGCATATGAGATGCTCTTAGGTAGACCCTTTATGCGACAACTACAAGTTGTACGAGGTTGGGGAACCAACTCTTTGTACTTACAACACCTAGGAGTAACCATGAAAGTGAACCTCATAGAGTATTCACATAGGGACATACCACCTTTGCAATGGAACACGGTACATAGAAACGAAGAGGAGAAGGAATCGGTACATTCCTTAACATCAGATCCATCGTGGTTGCATGAGGATACACACCTGTGGATGTGTAAAATCGCAGCCAAGGAAGAGGAGCGTGCTACAACAAGGATGTCAATAGTAGGACACACTTCCAGACCCATTGAGGACCCAACATACACTCCGGTAGTATTTCTAGATGAGGAATTCCAACCCCATGGCTGGGCAGAGATCTTAGCGATTATGGATATTGCAATTAACGAAGAACAATGGACTCCCCATTGTGAGAAAGACGGTTATGATATATCCATCTTCACTGTAAGCCTAGTAAGAGAGAAAAAAGAAGAGGATAATCCTAAAGAGGAAACCTCGGATTGTAGTAAGCAAGTGAACGATGTGGAATGGGAAGAAGATTCAAACAGACCTGAATGTTTATCAGAAGAAGAATTCCTAGGCTGGGTAGAAGCCATGTCCCCGGAACTCACCACCCCTAGGAAGGAAAAGGAAAATTCAAGATCTAGTCAACGAGATCAAAAGGTGAGGAAGAAAAAGAGTGTGAAAAATGAGGAGGAAGAACCCATGATGGAAGTGCCACAAAACTTTAGGAAATATGCGATGGACGACTAAAAAATCATGATCCAAATGCCCAAAAGAGAAAAAAATTTTGGAGAAGCCTATGACAATAAGACGAAGAAAGTCACAATGGCAATCGAGGAAGGAGAAGAATGATGCACATACATAGGACATGATTTAACTGACGAGGAGGAAGAAAGTTTGATTGCCCTATTGAAGAGGTATAGGGATGTATTTGCATGGAGTTACAAAGATTTGAAAGGAGTAGATCCGGACATATGTTCCCATAGGATACCCATGACCATCGAGGCAAGACCCACTAGCAAAAGCCCTATACGTATAATGAAAATTATGCATTAAAAATCAAGGAAGAAATAGACAAACTCATAGAATCCAGATTCATCTATGAAATAGAACACACAGAATGGGTCTCACCCATCATAGTCATGCCTAAAAAGAATGGTAAGCTCAGAGTGTGCATTAACTTAAAGAAGGTCAATGCTACCATGATTAATGATAGTTACCCTCTACCCATTACAAAACACCTGCTGGAAAGAGTCATAGGCAAGGAAGTGTACAGCTTTCTTGACAGATTCTCAGGCTATAACCAAGTTGCCATTGCCCCTGAGGACCAACACAAGATGGCATTTGCCATTGAGTGGGGTATCTTTGCATTTCATGTTGCACCTGCAACTTTCCAAAGGTTGATGTGCCATGTGTTCAAAGAGTTTTTAAGAAAGAACCTAGAAGTGTATGTGGATGACCTCTGTGCTCACTCAGTACTTAGACCACAACATATCCTTGAGCTCAAACACATCTTCAAAAAGTGTAGGGAATATCAAGTCTGTTTAAACCCAGAGAAATGTGTTTATGGTTAGACAAGGCAAGATACTCGGCCATATGTTAGAATTTTAGCAATCTCAAGTGTGGGAACGCATGGTAAGTTGAAGTGCCACATCACTCACACTTTTTGGTAGAATATACAACCACTTTTCCACGAGTTTTCTTAGCCGTTTACTCACCTAATTGATGGAGAAAAGTCAGGATCATTTGGAGGGCATTTTTGAATTCAAATTTACAACCACTTTTTTTGAGCATTATATAAGCAAAGACATGGAGCAAAGTCGTGGCTATCATCCTCTACCATTTGAGCACTTGTAGGCTCTCATTAGGAGTGTTTACTCCAGGTCTAAGCTAGCCCCTAGCTAAGCAAGCCCCTTGCTTGCTGAAGGTTTCTCATAGGAAGTGATCTTTGATCACCCATATGTCTTTGTGTAGTAGTCCGATTCATTTGCAAGATAGCTCATTTTGTTTCTATGATTGTAAGATTTCTTTTGGATGTAATCTTAGTATCAAGTGTTCATTAATCTTGAGTATATTGAGCTTGAAAGTTCTCTGGTCTAATCTCTGCATATTCCCTAATATATGTGTGTTGGGAGGCACACATAGGTGCAAGCACCAGTTTGGGCAGATTTTGGTCTGTCTTGTGCAAGGAGTTTGGCATAGATCACATTCTCCAAATTGAGTGATCTATGGCTTGTTAGAAAGCTTAGAGAGTCTATTTCTACTGTGCAAAATTTCATAGGTTCAGTCTTCAGGTCCAGAGAGAAATTCAATTTTTGGTGGACTATGGTAGTAAATTGTTTGGTCCTAGGAAGGGCCTATCATTCTTCTGCTGCAACTAGGAGTGGATATACTCTATCAGTGGTATCAGAGCTCATCATTGATCATTGAAGACATCAAAAGGAGGCCTTGAAGTTGCTTGAGAGCCAAGGATTGAAGCAAAGACCAGCAAGATTTGAAGAAGGATTTGAAGCAAGGGGGAGCTTCTATCATCATTGAAAGTTCACGACAAGTGGAGACTCTTGTGGGAAGGTAACATATCATTCTTTCTCACATCTATCACAATCCAAGGAGGGATTAGGATCCACATATAGTCTCATACACAATGGGAGACTATAATACTCAGATTGAGAAGCTTGAAAAAATCAATTACCAACCTTGGAAGTTTAGAATCTCTAACTTCCTCATGGGAAAGGGTCTTTGGGGGTTGGTTAGTGGTACTGAGGTGAAGCCATACATAGATCCACATACACCTACTGAGAATCAAAGGAGAGCCATTAGAGAATGGGAATAAAGGGATAGGAGAGTGATCTTCATTCTTTCTCAACACATAAGTAACTCCATGATAGGTCATGTCCAAGACCTAGATACATCTAAGAAGATTTGGGAGTGTTTAGAAAGGTTGTACTCTACCTCTACAAAGGCTAGAAAAATTCAGCTCAAGAATGAGCTCAACAACCTTAGGAAGTCATCAAATCAGAGCATTAATGACTTCATACTCAAAGTAAAAGAGATCTCGGATGCACTTGGTTCAATAGGATGTGTTGTAGATGATGATGACCTAGTTGCCCACATACTTAATGGGCTTAGAGAAGATGATAAATGGAAGGTATTCACAACCTCTATGTATGTAAGGGATTCATTACCAAATTTTGAGCAACTTACTTCTCTTATGGTGACTGAGGAGCTCAACCATGGAGGCAACAAGTCAAAGGGCAGCCAAGACCAGCTCTTCTATGCAGGCACAAGAGGAAGAGGCAAAGGCAATAGAGGTGCTTCAAGAAGAAGAGGTAGAAGCAACTACCAACAAGGCAGCCAAAGCTATCAAGGGAGTCAATCAAGCGAAGATGAAGGTCAATCATCAAGAGGAAGAGGAAGAGGAAGAGGTAGAGGAGAAAGATATGGAGGTCGAGGATACTCCAACTCAAATGGATGCTTCAATTGTGGGAAGCAAGGACACTATGCCAAGGATTGTTGGCAAAAGCAAGGTGGGAACAATTACGAAAGGCAAGGTAATTATGCTAACTCCTCAACAAATTCAGAAAATGAGCATTTGTTAGCTATGAAGCATAAAAGTGAAGGTCAACCACATGATGAGGTGTGGTATATAGATAGTGGTTGTAGTAACCACATGTCAGGTAAAGAGGAGTACTTCAGCAATCTTCAAGCACCCAAGCAAAGAGGATTTGTGGAGACAAGAGACAACACAGAGCATGAGATACAACAAATGGGAGATGTGAAGCTTGAAGGCAACCACAAAGCAAAAGGATTATTTGAGGTATTGCATGTTCCTACTATTACAAAGAACTTAATCTCTGTTGGACAGATGGTTGAAAAGGGATACCAAGTCAAGTTCAACCACAAAGGATGCTTTATTGAAGACCCAAGGAATGGCTATGAGCTGATAGCCAAAGGAAAGAAGGAAGGAAGAATGTTCACTCTTGACATTGGCAAAGAACAAAGCAACAAGGCAATGTTCATCACCTATGGCGACAAGAAGATTGGAGATTTGGATTTGTGGCATAAAAGGTGTGGTCACATCAACATTCAAAGGTTGAAAGACATGGAGAAGAGGCAATCGGTAAGAGGTTTACCACATTTTTCATTATAAATGTTGCATGAGATGTGTGAAGCTTGTCAACTAGGCAAGTCTACTAGGCAGCCCTTCAAGAAGAGTGGATATGTAGCACATGGTGTGTTAGACCTTGTGCACACAGATATGTGGGGGCCAACCAAAGAGCTCTCTCTTGCACGTAATAGGTACTTTGTAACCTTCATAGATGAATACTCAAGAAAAGTATGGTTGTATTGTATAAAGCAAAAATCAGATGTGTTTGATGTATTCAAAAGATTCAAGGCACAAGTTGAAAAGGAGACAGGTTGCTTCATCAAAACCCTAAGGTCCGATGGAGGGGGAGAATAATTCTCCCATGCTTTTTGTGATTTCTTGCAGGACCAAGGTATAAATAGGCAAATCACTTGTAGGTATACTCCCCAACAAAATGGGGTGGCAGAGAGGAAGAATAGGTATATTGCTGAAATTGCTAGGAGTATGTTAAATGAAATTAATGTGCCTTTAACATATTGGGCAGATGATGTATCTACTGCTGTGTACTTGATGAATAGGTGTCCCACATCAGGGGTACATGACATGACACTTGAGGAGGCATGGAGTGGAAGGAAACCAGACCTTTCACACATTAGAATCTTTGGTTGTGTATGCTACACACATGTGCCACAAGAGTTGAGAGGTAAGATGGATGCAAGGGCTGAAAGATGTATGTTTATTGGTTATGCTATGGAGCAAAAAGGTTACAGGTGCTACAATCTTAATACAAAGGAGTTAAAGGTATCTAGAGATGTAGTGTTTGATGAATTCAAACCATGGTATGCTTCCAAAGCTCCATTGCAGGATGAAGATATTGAAGAAGCAGAGAGAAGATATGAAGCTAGGTTTCAAGATAGCTTGGAAATTAGTGGTCCAAGCATACAAAGGAGTTCAAGCATGGATTCAGCCCATCAATCAGTGAATAAAGGAAAGGCAAGATTGGTAGAGCTTGATGAAGATGGACATGAAGTTGAAGACTTTGAAGAACTTATGTTAGAAGGGGGAGCTACATCAAAAGCAGAAATCAAGGCACCAAGGCAAAGAAGGTTCATTCCACCAAAAGGAGAAGAAAGGAGGTCAACAAGGGTAAAACATCCAATCTCAAGGCTTTTTTATGATAGTTATATTGCTAGGCATTATGCTTTCATGACTAAGGTTATCAAAGATCATGAACCTTCTACCTATGAAGAGGCCAAAGACACAAAGGAATGGCAAGAAGCTATGGAAGAAGAGTACAAAGCCCTTGAAGACAACAACACATGGAGTCTTGTTCCAAGACAAGAAGGGATGAAGGTAATTGGCAACAAATGGGTCTATAAAGTGAAAATAAATTCTGATGGTTCAATTGCTAGGTTCAAAGCAAGGCTTGTGGCAAAAGGATTTGCTCAATCCTATGGGATTGACTATGAAGAAACATTCAGCCCGGTTGCAAAGATGACAACAATTAGGGCAGTCATTGGGGTTGCTACATCTAGGAGGTGGACAATCTATCAATTGGATGTAAAGAATGCTTTTCTTAATGGTGATTTGCAGGAGACAGTCTACATGACTCAACCATTAGGGTTTGAGAACCCTAAATATTCAGATTTTGTTTGTAAACTTAGAAAAGCATTGTATGGTTTAAAGCAAGCTCCTAGGGCATGGAATCAAAGGCTTGTGGAGTATTTGTGCAGGTGTGGATACAAGTCAAGTGATGGAGATCCTTCCTTAAACCTCAAGAAGGAGGGAGGACTAGTTGTCTATGTATGCATATATGTGGATGAATTGATTATAACAGGAAGTGATGATGCAGGTATCACATGGATCAAGGCCAAGATTGGAAATGAATTCAAGATTTCAGATCTTGGAGTTCTTAAATACTTTCTTGGGATTGAAGTTATTTATGTAGAAAATGGTATTTACCTTGCTCAAAGGAAATACTTGCTAGATGTACTTTATAAGTATGGTATGAGTGGATGTAAGCCACTCACACAACCTGTGGATCCAAACACTAAGCTATGTGCAAGTGAAGGACAACCTCTTGAAGACATTTCAGCATATAGAAGCATAATTGGTAGCCTTAATTATGCTACCATCACAAGACCTGACTTGTCTTATGTTGTAGGAGTTCTCTCTCAATTTCTAAATTCACCAACTGATGTTCATATGAATGCAGCCAAGAGAGTGCTTAGGTACATCAAGCACACTATCAACCAAGGGTTGTACTACCCTTATGGAGATGGATTACAACCTCAAGGCTTGAGTGATGCTGATTGGGATGGTTCAAAGGAGGATCGAAGGAGCACATCTGGTTATGTCTTCATGCTAGGTCAAAGAGTCATTTCATGGATGTCCAAGAAGCAACCTACAGTTGCATTATCATCTACTGAGGCTGAGTATAGAGCTTTAGCACTTGCTACATGTGAGATCATGTGGCTCAAGAAGCTCTTCAAAGACTTGGATGTGGAGGTCAAAGAGTTCACTCTTGTTGCTCTAGCACAATGGTGAGAACCACGTTAAGAAGCTCCACCTCCTTAATGTCAATCCGCGGAAGAGATAGGAGTGATATGAAGATCGTGAATGTGAGATGAAGTGAGAGTGAAGGTGAGAAGCATAGAAATGCACACACACATACACACACACTACGAAGAGATAAGCAAGACACAATGGAAGGTGAGAAATCACTTCTATTACTCAAGAACACTATTTCAAGCTCAAAAGAACTCTATGCTCACACTAGCTAACCTCAAAAATGAGCTCTCTAGCCCTTTTTATAGTTTCTAGACTAGTTTTGACCGGTTTCACATCTAGTGACCAGCATAGTTAAAAATTAGGTCCTAGATGCTATTTGGATGGGTAAACGGTGTCTAAAAATAACAAAAATTGATACGCTTGTTCTACCTAAGCTCCTCAAGCTCGAGGACTCCTCGGCTTGCACAAAATGGAGCTAGACTTTGAGAAAAGGGTTTTTCTATGTTACATATGTTACATTAGTGATGAAAATCACTATTGGATGTTTTTGGAAGGTGTTTTGAAAACATAATTCTTTGACAAAAGATTCGACTGGCTCCTTGCTCCATTGTTACATGCTTCCATGTCATCTGTGCCTCTGGCTGCTTCCAACACCCCCCTCCCTCTCGCTTCTGTCGTCCCTGACAGAACCTTGTTGTGAGGTCTGCCGGATATAGTTTTGTAGGAGTTCTTGAGCGAGGGTGTGCTCGGAGAGACGAATGCCTCGGGCCAAGTCGGCCTCGAGTTTATCCCAGTCGATTGGTTGCGGTTCCTCCAGTGGCGGAAGCTGATAGTGCGTGGAATAAACCATTCGTTCACAGGCAAATAATTGTAATAAGTGTGTAGGCCTGCTTATGAATACCTCCGAATGGTATTCCCAGAAGCCGGTTGTGAACATTTCTTCGAATGTCTGCTTGTAGCACGCCGGTAGGTACTTTATTCTGCAGTGCCAGGCATAACACACCCGTAGCAATGGCGTGGTACTCATATCATATACCAGATCGAAATTGCCATGCTCGAAGCCCGGGGTGTTCACATGAGGTGCCTTGACGCGTCAGAAGACTTTAAAAATCATTTGCATCATGTCAAAGATTTTGACAGTCATGTGCGCCGCTATATCATCCATGTGCTTGAGTCTCGGGAGCCAGTGGCGAATTGTAGCCATCATGTATCCAATAGTGGGTAATTCAATGGGTGGCTTCAAGTAGGGGTAATTCAACCAGTCTTGGCACTGCTTATTGTTTTGTACCTTAATAGCAAAGGCAGTCCAGGAGCGGCGTCGTGGTACTGGTCCCCAACACGGGTTATACTTCAAGTGCAACGGAGCCTTCACCCATGTACTCATCATCTCTGGATACTGCTGTAGTAAATTTTTTCGCCACTCTGGTTGATAGATCCTTCCTTGCTGTGCATCTCGTGGCAGATCAGCCTCCTCGAATTGCGTGGCATGCGATGGCTTCTTTCCTGTTACTTTCTCAATGGCTAACTGGTATTCAGCTATTAACATGAAATACGGTTTATATTGTAGCTCATGCCCAGATATGTATCGTCGCGGGGCCAAATGAGCAAAGAATGGAGACTGTAATATTCTTTCTTCTATCATTGCCATCGCATGTAACTGCGCCTCTACTCTAGCGGAGTGCGTTGTTCCTAGTTCCTCAATAGTTTTCATCCATGCGGGGGTCGGAAGTTCGTACGTCATCTGACCTTCGGCCGTGACGCGTTCGCCTGGGATGGGTTGTGGCTCGTATGCTTCTTCAAATGTTTCCTCCACCGGGATGGTGACAGTTTCTTCCTCAGCTGGTATCTCCGGTGGGGAATCTGGCCGTGGTGGTGCTTCATAAACTGCAATCTTTGATTCAAGGTTTAGTACCTGGGCCCGTAATGCGTTGAGTTCCTCTAAAATGTCAGGAGAGGGGTCCGCAGGTGCTGGTAAGTCTTGTTGTGTCGGTGCTCGTAACTAGAGTAATCTATGATCTTCTTTGAGTTTCTGGAACTCCTCGTTCATGCTATCATATTCATCCAATAGTCTTACATGATCGTCTAGCAGCATTCTCATCGAATCTGAAGGAATGGCTTTGAACCTGCTAGGACTGAATGGTTGGTCTGGGTTGTCGAGCGCTGCTTCTAGGTTTTCTCGGTTCTGATCCTGTAAGCGCTGGTTTTCTTCCTTGGCGGCTGCTAGGTGCCTACGTAGTAAGCCCATGTTTCGTGTGAGCGTTGCATTACGGACTCTCTGGGCTCGTAATAGGTTATCCAGATCAGCAGTGGCTTCCTTGGTCTTCTCTTCGCTTTCTAGTTCTAATTTGTGATATGCCTCGCGTAATTCCTGGTAGCGGGTGTTCAGAGAGGCATTCTCAATAGACAATGAATTAAGCTGCGACTGTAAGTCATTGGTTGTCCGTTGCAGCTGCTGGTAGTTATCACCAAGAGATGTGAACTCATCTCTTACTTGTGTCATACACATGAACATTTGACGGAATGCATTATCTACAGTGTGTGAGAGTATTAATGGGGTGCTAACAGAAGATGCAGTGGGTGTCGATGCAACGGGAATGGGGATTGGGGGTGGGAAGGTGGATGTCGTGGTGATTGTGGAAAATTGGGATGTGCCTAAATATGTTTGTGCCGTGAATGAAGTGAGTGCTGGTGCAGTGGGTGGTGAGATGTCCATCTCATTGGACGTGTCTAGTGCGGTGACTGTGAATATGGGTGTTACCGTGGGTGCTGGTGCCGGTGTAAATACAGGATTTACAAATGTTGAGGAATAATTTACAGGGGGACTGGCTGGAACAGCTTGGTGGAAAGGGAAATTGGGGGTTACAGTGGGTCGGGGAGGTGAGACGGGGGAGAAGGTTAATGGTGGTGGGAATGGGAACAGTGGTCGTGGGGTTGTGGGGGAGGGTTGAAAAGCTGGGTGGAGGAATGGGTTGAATGGAAAGGGGGATGTGGGAGGGTGTAGACTAGGTCTAATGGGTGTAGGAATTGTGGGCAGAGTGGTCGTAAAGACGATTTCTTCTACACTACCGGCGAACGAAGATGTTAGTCTGGGGGAAGGAGGGTGGATAGGGGAGGCTGGGTGGACAGGCGGTGATGGGGGAGCGGATAGGGTGGTCGGTACTTCGGTGACTACTGAGGTATATACAGTTGTAGCGCGAGGTGGGGATTCTACCAAGGTGGTTTCTGCGTCCAACGATGTGTCGGGGACAAGGCGCGCCTCCCTGGCTTTTTCTGAAGATTGTGCTCCTATTGGTACACGGATGTATTCGCCAGGCTTTGAAAGGAGTCGTACCCTGCGGGGGTCAAACTGCGGTAATGGCTTTCGTTGCAGGTACCTGAGCGCTTCGTTGGAGCCTACGGATTTGACTAATTCGCGGAATCCCTTGATGTAGGCGTCTTCGAATCCGCCCGTGACAAGTTCTTGCTCTATTATAGCTTGACTCTCTTCCTCGGTCATCTTTTTGCGTGCCCAAACTTGTTCCATAGTTCTATACAGCTTTTTAATGGCCAGTGTGTAAGCTGCCGCTTCATACGTTTCATCTTCATGGGTGCTTGTATCACCGTGTGTGTCCGTTTGTTGGCCTTGGCCATCTGTCTGCTCAGGCTCTTGGGATTCGTGAGTGCCCTGGCTGGCTTCGTCATCACCTTCGTCGTCATCTGTGGCTGTTCTTTCATCGTCAGAGCTAGACACGATCTGTCCTTGTGGCTGACCCCTGGGTGTGGTAGGGTAGCTCGGGCGTTCATATTCTTGAGAAAAGAACTGTCCTTCTGAAAACTGGAACTCATTGGAGAATGCATCATGCATCTCAAAATCAAAAGTTTGTTCCAGTGGCTCTGCTTGTCCTGCTTCCAAATGGGGTACTGGAAAAGAGAAAGCTTCCGCACCAATAGTGGTGGGAAGTTCAGCTGCGGTGGTGACAGTTTCTGTGGTGGTGGCTACTGGGGGTTCAACTATACGGGTGGCGCCCTCCGGCGTAACTGGTCGTGATAACCGTATACGGATTGGTGGTACCGTGGGAGCGGCTGTTGTTGGTGACTGCTCTGGAGATGGTTGTGGTGAGGGTGATTCTGGGACTTGCAGGCATGGAATGGTTCCTCGCATGAGTTTGCCGGCTCTGCCTTTGCTAGACTTTCGGGCCTTCCTAGTGGTGCCTTTGAATGCCTTCAGTTCTTCACTGGTCATGGCACGCTCAATTGGTAAGTCATATGCCAAGCACATGTATATGATCCTGGTGAGTGCGCAGCATCCGTTGATTACCTTCTTTCGCTCCCATCTATGTTGTGCCAAATAAAGCTGATCGATGATCCAGCTAGCTAAATCAACTGTTTGAGGTCCAGTGCATGCTAAGTATAATCCAAACCATATTCGCTTGTGGGGCATGGTAAAGCGATCCTGATCTGGGAAAGCAAAGTGTTGCATGCATATCCGTAGTGGCTTTGAGAGCTCAGGCGTTATGGCAGAAATATCCTCCCACTTTGTTACATCACCACGCTTGTAGCTCAGTGATGAGTAGCACCTCCTTTAATGTCAATCCGGGAAGACGTGAGGATGGTATGAAGACCTCGAGCAAGTGGAAGCACAAGTGCGTGAGTGAGAAGCACACCAACATGCACACACATACACACACACGCGCATACACGGCAAGACAAAGAGTGAAGAGCAATGGAGTCTTTAGATTACTTTCACAAGCTCTTACAAGTTTGTTTCAATTACAATCTAACCCCAAAAATGAGCTCTCTAGCTCCTTTTATAGTTTTTGACTAGCTTTGGCCCTGTTCAGACCTAGTGTCCGGCCTAGTTAAAAATTAGGTTCCAGGGCTTATTTGAAGGCTCAAACGAGATCTAAAAAATACGAAAATTGGTAGGTAGATACTTCTAAAGCTCCTCAAGCTCAAGGACTCCTTGGCTTGCACAAAATGGAGCTACAAAAAGATGAAATGGTATTTACAATGGTGTTTAGTGATGAGAATCACTTTTAATTGGTGTAGAGGTTTTGAAAAATTAAGGTTGCCTTAGTGCTAAATCTGCGTGAATGCTCATACGTACTTCTTCCTGAAGAAATTTATTGGCCTATTTGCCAGATCTTCGTTGAATCCCTTGTTTGCTTATGCCTTCTCTCCCCTCTGACTCTCTTCTCTGACTGCCATGCCTTGTCAGTCCTTCAGTCCCTTGTCGGCTGCTAACACCCCCCCCCTCTCTCGCGTCTGTCGTCCCTGACAGACCCTTGTTGTGGGGGCTTTTGGATGTAGTACTCGACGACATCCTGCGCTAAGTGATGTTCGGCAATCCTCAATCCTTTGGCTAAATCTGTGAGTAGCGCATCCCAATCTACCGGTCCGGGAACCTCTGGATGTGGTATACGTAGCTTTTCGGAATGGAGAGCTTGTTCCACTGCAAACAACTGCAAGAGATGGGATGGTCTGGGAATGAATATCTCGGAGTGATATTCCCAGAACCCCGTGACGAACATCTCTTCAAACGTTTGTTTGAAGCAGGCCGGGAGATATTTGATGCGAGCGTGCCATGCATACACAACATTAATCGATGGGGTTGTGCTCATGTCGTATACAAGGTCCTGATTACCTTCATTAAATCCTAATGCTGAGAGATGCGGTTCCTTGACATTTTTGAAGGTCCTGAAGGTGACCAACATAAGTTCGAAAATCTTCAGGCACATCTGAGTCATGACATCAGGTACATTCTTGAACCGGACCCCCCAATGTCGAATCGTCGAAATCATATATCCAATCGTAGGTGGGCCCTTCCGGGGTGCAAAGTACACATAATTGAGCCACTTCTCACACCCTTTAATCGTCAGCACTGTTTGTGTGTACTCCGGCCATGATCTCCTTCGAAATACAGGGCAGTAACATGGGTTATATTTGATGTACAAGGGCATATTGTTCCATGTTCTTACCATTTTTGGGTATGTTTCAAGCAGCCGAATTCTCCACATCGGTTGGCGAATATGTCCCTGCTTGGCACTTTCTGGGATGTCGTCAGGTGCAAACTGGGTGGCAGAGGTGGGTTCCCTTGAGGTGTGGTGCTTGATCTCTGCATTATAATCCGCCATTAGCACACAAAAAGGAACATACAGGTCATCCGATGGGCCGATCCACCTATGGTGTGAGAGATTCTGAAAATAATCGGATTTTATTACAACATCTTCCAATTTTGACATCAATGCGATTTGGACTGCCACCCTGTCATCATGCGTCATGGCTACTTTCTCTAATTTTTGCATCCATTCAGGTGCCTCGATTTCAATTGTGTCCATGCCCTGTTCTGTTCGCTTACCCCCGGGTGTTGGCATCGGAACATAGGGATCCTCAAATGTTTCTTCTACTTCAATTGGCACAAGATCGTCAGGCTCGGGCTCTACCAGAGGGGAGGGCTGACGCTCATATTCCATGACCTTGCTACGTAATTCCTCAAGTTCGGCCTGGAGTTTAGTGATCTCTTCTGATGTATCTTCTGCGGTTGTGCTTTTGCTGGGTGATGTCTGTCGAGTGGCCAACTGCCTTAGCAAATCATCTCTCTCTTTTTCTAAGGCGGCATGCGCCTCCATTAGATCTGCATGAGTTTCTAACACCACTTTCATATTCTCAGAGGGAATTGCCTTGAATCGTTCTGGGTCAATCTCCTGTGGGGAACCCTCCATGGCCGCTTCCAGATTTTCTTCATTCTGTTTCTGTAATCGTTTATTCTCCTCTAGCGCTGTAGACATATGCTTGCGTAGGAGGCCCAAATTCCGTCGAAGCTTCAGGTTGTCCGTGATCTGAGAATGTAGCAACTCGTCCATGTGTCGTCGCTCTTCATCATCTGCTTGGGGTGGGTTGGCTACTAGTTGTGCATATTGTTCCTGTAAGGTCACGTGCTGCTGTTGTAGTAGCTGCTTCTGCTCTTCAAGATCCCTACATCGTGCTTGGAGATCTTCGTGGCTTCGGAAAAGCCTTGTATGTTGGTTGTCAAGGTGTTGGTAATGTTGCTGAAGGTGGGACATGCATTGATACATATTATTAAATACATTATTAAGAGGAATGGTGGGAGAAATGGTGTTGCATGCAGAGGGAAAGGGGAAGGGAAAGGGAAGTGTGGATGCAGTACTAGAGAAGGGTGAGGGGGGAGGTGGGGGAATGGGGGATTGTGGGTATATGGGGGGTGGGAGAGGTGCAGAGGTGGGTGACACCTCCATGGATTCAAAAATGGAGGCCGTGATGGGAGTGACTGTGAACATGGGGATTGTGGTTGCGGTGAGAGTTGTGAACGTGTATAGAGGGGTGTGTAATTGTGAACTCCCAGGAAGTGTGATCGGAGGAGTGGGGCTTACTGTGGTTGTGGTTAGACTTATGTTTCCCGTGGAAATAGAGTATGTGGGTTGACAGATGGTTTGTGCGTCAGTGTGTGTAGTGGGTTCGGAGGTGGTGACAGTAGAGGTTACAGTGGCAGGGGGAGGTGAAGGGGGCTGATGTGGGGGAGAGGGTGGCAAGGGAGGTGATGGAGGTGCACTCAATGTGTGGGCTTCCTCTGTGTCGTGAACAGTGTGTGCTGTGCCAGTGGTTGTGGGGGTGCCTTGTGGTCCTGATCCTAATACATTCATTTGTTTTCCCGTTCGTGGGGGGCGTCTTCCATATCTTTTCTCTGTCCTTCGTGATTGCGCTAGTGCAGTATGCACCGTTTCAGGTACTCCCAAAGCATCTGATATCATTTCCAGGGTGGCACGGTATTGCTCGTCCACGCCTTCCTCCTCCAGAATCTGGTTCATGAGGGCTTTACCTGCAGCTAATGATAGCCTGTGTTGCTCTTGGACTCGGTTCATCGTATCGTAGAGCTTCTTTAATGCGTTAGTATAGGCGGGGGCACCTTCCAGTACTTGTAGGGCTTCCTGATCATACTCTTGTTCTTCTGCTTCTGATTGTCCACCCTGTGCCTCCTCATGTGCTTCTTCTTCATCGCCCACATTGACTACGTCCGGTTGGCTGGGCTGGGCTTGGTCTGGGGCAGTTTGCTATCCACCAGCTTGCTCTGCTTCAACTTCTGCATTAACGACTTCAATAATTCTAGCCACTTCCTCATCCGTTAGATCTTCCAAAGTAAATCCATGAGGAAATTCCAGATCAGTTGGCACTGGTGGAAACACAAGGTTAGGACCCTCTGTGTTGTGCCTGGGTAACCTGATAGTGAAAGGTTGCACTCTTTGAGGAAGCCTTGGAGTTGTTTCTGGTGTTAGGGCTACACCGCGGGGTTGTGCACAGGGCATCTGTACGGTGCCTCTCATCTTCTTAGAGGGAGGGCCGACAGCTGACAATCTGCGTTGAAATTCCTGTGCTCTGGACCAAATGAGGGCCCGTTGCACCGGTACATCATAGGCGAGACATCTGTAGACGATTCTGGTGAGCGCGCAGCATCCATAGAGTACAGATTTCTGTTTCTTGTACCATCTTTGATGAGCCATATGGATCTGATCGATAACCCAGTGGGGCATATTGATGGTCAAATCGAAGGCATCCGCTAAGTAGAGGCTAAACCAATCTTCTTGGGAGGCATGGTGAACCTGTCTTGTGCGGGGAACGCGAAGTGTTGCATGACCATACGTAAATGAATGGCTATCGTGGGAGTCATCGCCACCATGTCCTTTAGTTTTGTCAGATTCCTGTTCTTCATATTATCGAGGACCATAGTCTCCTTTTCAGTAGGAATATGCATTCCGTGCATATCAAGAGCTTCTCTTACTAAGTTGATAGTCAGGCGGAAATGCTTCAGCTCATTGCCCCTTGTGAGTGAGGGAAGCACAAAGGAGCTGTATCCTTTTTTGTCTTTGCTTGGAGTGAGAGTGCTAATCAGGTATGAGCACCTTAGAAAATCGGGCTTTGGTAGTTGGGACTTGAAATAATCATAGAGCCCAGCCTTCTTCCATATTGGCTTCAGTCCTTCGTTGTTCTGTAGCTTTTCAAACTCTCTGGTAAAGAAGTGGTATCTGCCCCAACGGCCATTGAATTCTACTTCAGATTCCCACATGTATGTGCCTTCACCCAGAGGTCCCGCAACATCACTGAACCAGTGTGAAGTTTTGCCCACCGGCATTGTGTGACCTTGTGGAGGATTCTGAATCGGGATGGCATGCAATGCCCTTAATGCCGCTGGTCGTTCCTTTAATTCCTCCTCCACCGGAAGGCTTTCAATGTCCACAATTTGAGGGGTGGTACCTGCCTGGGAGCTAGGTCCTGCCGTATCTACCATGTTACTTCTTACTGCCTGTCTCTGTGAGAATATACAACATGTGTTAACATTGTACAGGACAGGGGAGAGCTGTTGTTGTTCCCTTACATTATTAACATGAGGGTTGGGAGCGAATAATGGTTAGTAAGTACCGTGTGTGCATGCGTGTGTGTGTGGTTAGGAGTTCAGTGCACCTTATAGCTAAGTGGAATGATGTAGCGTGATAGTGATGTGGTTAGTAGATTAGCATGGATTTACAATTGGGGTCCGGGGGTTTGTTACAAGTCTTAGGCTGCCAAATGCAGCGGATAGGTTCTGCTCTTGGTTCCGTAGGGACTTTAGAGAGCTTTATGGGCGTGTCGGCTTGAAAATGAGTCTTTTTAGGGACCCATTTACAAGTGAGTATGTTTGTGCTCATGGGCCTTAGTGTGTTCTTGAGTTTCGAAAATGAGTAGATACCGGCTGTGCGGGTGAGTAGATCATGCTGTCTAGGGTGTGGTCTTGGTGTAGCCATTTGAGCCCGCCAACAAGCCTTAGGCACCCAAATTTGTCTTGATTGTGGGCTAGCCTTCATCGACTTCTTGGGCACCCAAATTGACTTCGCGTTAACAGAAGAACTTTTGAAAGACTTCTTATTGTTGTTATGTTGTTGGTTACTAATATGCAGCTTTGCCTGTGTGGTTGGCTTGAGTGCAACCGGGTATTCGCCTTTCCGCACCCATACTTGTTTCACTAGCTGAGACATTTTGCTGCGCAGGTACTTTTGATCTCCAACATAGGTAGTACTCTGCTTCTTCTGCCTTTGATCCACCTTTGGTTGCTGCCTCCCACTGGCCTTTGGAAAAGAAGGGAGTTCCGTTGTGGTTCTGACTCCTTTTTTGAGATCCTCATTCTTCTGCATCACATAGCCTTGGACAAGAACAGCATGGTCAGCCTCATGTGCACCCCTGGAGGGACCAGGAGTCTGTGCCTTTTCTAGTTCCTTGAGTGCTCCATTATTTAACTCAATTGTAATTCTAGTTTGATTCACCCATACCTGAAGAAGTCCACTTCTTAAGTTTAAGTTGACTGCTTGGGCATAAATCCAGTCTTGACCCAGGACGAGGGACTCAGTGAGGTCCTCATCTTGACATACTAGCACTTTAACTGTCATTGCCTCATCATGAATATAGAGGGGAAGTTCCACCTCGCCTATGCAAGGGGTTTCCACGCCTCCCAATCCTATGAGATATGCTTCCACAGGATTGACAGTTAATTGCAACTCCTGACAGTAAGACAATTTAACAGCACTGGTGGCTGCACCTGAGTCAATCAAGGCTCTTACGGTCCTTGCACTCTTTCCTTGTCCTATATCTAAGGTTATGAAAGGACGTCGATCGGTTATCCTATGTGAGCTAACACCGGAAACTTCACACATAGCCACGTCATATCCTTGATCTGCATATGCATCTTGCCTAGGGTGCTCTCTACCTTGTCTTCTTAATTTCATTCTTTGTATGCGCTCTAGGGCCTCTGCTTGGGCTTCTTCTCGAATTCGCTTTTCTTCCTCTCTGCGCTTCTTAGCAGTGTTGAGTCGACTTAGCATTTCCTCTGTGAGAGGTTCCTGATACAACTTAACTCTGCATCCGCTAATATAGTTTGGAAGAACATCACCCTCTAAAGTGGCCAGTTGCACTGCTCCACTTGTTGAGATCCTATTGATAATCATGGGTCCGTAGCCTCTCTTTTCTAGCTTTCTTGCATGTTGTTTCAGTGTGTAGACTAAAACTAGATCTCCTGCTTTCAAGCCTTTATCCTTCACATGGGCATCAAAGTATGCCTTCTGTCGTTTCTTTGCTGCATATATCCCTGCGGCTGCTCTCAGCCTTGTTTCTCCTAATTGTTCAAGGTCAAACAGTCTAGAGGAGAGTTCATGAGCTGTCCAATCGTGCTCTTGTGCTATTTTCAACGTAGGTATTAAGAAGTCCAAAGGTAGCACCGCGTTTTGGCCAAATACCATCTGAAAGGGGGTGGCTTGGAGTACCGTTTTGTAGGCGACTCGGTATGCCCAAACAGCATGGTGTAGCTGTTTGTCCCAATCAGAGCGTTTATTGTTTACTAATTTCTTCAGTACATTGCATACGATCTTGTTGGTACTTTCAGCCTGGCCATTAGCTTGGGGGTGATAGGGGGCAGACTTCTTATGAACTACCAAGAATTCTTGGAGCAGATTTTCAATAACTTCATTTAAGAAGTGAGTGCCTCTATCACTGACTAGCTCTATAGGTAGTCCGTATCTAGTGAACACATTCTCAAATAAAAACTTGGCTGTTGTTTGAGCATCGTTCTTTGTTGTGGCTTTTACCTCTACCCATTTAGTTAGATAGTCTGTTGCAACAATGATGTATTCTGCATGGGAACCCTTAGCAGGGGGATTAATGGGACCTACGAAGTCTATTCCCCACTTAGAGAATGCACGTCCACCCATCATAGGTTTCAGTGGCATCTCATCTTTACGTATAGGATACTGGGTTCGCTGACAGACATCACACCGTTTCACATAGGTATGTGCATCCATGTGAAGGGTAGGCCACCAGAAGCCCGTGAATAGTACTGCCTTGATCACCCGATCTGGTCCAAAGTGTCCTCCTGCTACACCTTGGTGAGCAGTTTCCAAGATCTTAAGATATTCACTCTCATGGACACACAGTCTCAGGTAACCATCTTTACCACGTTTGTATAGATTATCACCAATGAGTGAGTAATCCAGGGCTTCTTGTTCTAAACTCCTTTTCCTAGCCAGAGTCATGTCTGGAGGGAATGTGTTTGTCCTCAGGAAGGATACTAGAGGCTCGCTCCAATCTGGCACAATGGATACTTGATAAAGAGTAGCGTGTTCCACAGGTGGTTTAGTGCAACACATTGGGCACTCCTTGCACAACTTTTGGACATCAGCTTCCATAGTTGGCCAATGCACTCCGAGTCTCTTTAGAGTCTGTAAAGTTCGTTGCTTCGAGTAGTGTTGCTCTAACGCACCTACATGTGCCAATTGCAACCATTTCGCACACTCGTCCTCTTCTACACAACAAGCCAAGATCCCTTGATCGGTGTGCTTGTACATGCTTCCTGCCATGATGTGGTACTTTTGGGCTCTCACTACCTCCCTATTCCGTGTGTTCACTACAGGGTGGTTAGGCCCGTATGTCAATACTGGCACCAATGGCTTAGCCCACTGCGGCACCACTTCCAAATTAAACAAGTAAGCATCAGGAAGGTCATCTGCTACTCCTTGTGGGGCTTCTCCCGACGTGAGCCTAGAGAGATGATCTGCTCTTAAATGAGTCCTACCTTTCCTTACCACAACCTCAAAGTCGTATTCCATGAGCAAGAGAAACCATCTTACTAATCTGCCTGTATTACAAGGCTTGTTTACTAGGTACAGTAGAGCTTGGTGATCAGTAAAAAATTTGAACTTATTTGCAAGCAAATAATGTCTAAATTTCTTAACTGCATACACCATGCCTAAGCCTTCTCTTTCAGTAGTGGTGTAATTTCGTTCAGCTGCATTCAACTGTCTACTGGCATAGGCAATTGGAAGATCCATATTACCTTCACCAGTAGGTTGTGCAAGCACACACCCAATGGCATAATTGGATGCATCCACATGAACATGGAATGGATTATTCCAATCTGGTGTGGTCAAGATTGGTGCTGAACATAATCGTCGTTTAAGCTCCTGGAAGGAATTCTCACATTCATCCGTCCACTCAAAGTTAGTCAGAAGTCCGTACATGGGCTTTGCAATGACAGCATACATGTGTATAAATCGTCGGTAATAACCACAATGCCCCATGAAAGCTTGTACTTCCTTGACATTTTTTGGCCTAGGTAGCTCTGCTATAGCTCTCACTTTCTCTTCATCAGTGGATATGCCATTCTTTGACACTATGTGTCCTAGGATCTTGCCTTGCCTGACCATGAAAACACACTTTTCTGGGTTTAGGCAGACTTGATATTCTCTACACTTGTCAAAGATTTGTCTGAGTTCGGAAATATGGGTTTGTCGAATGTTGGAATGAGCACAAAGATCATCAACATAGACTTCCAAATTCTTCCTTAGGAACTCCTTAAATACATGGCACATTAGTCTCTGGAAGGTAGCTGGAGCATTGGTAAGCCCAAATGGCATTACTCGGAAGGCAAATATCCCCCACTCTGTGGCAAAAGCTGTCTTATGCTGATCTTCTGGAGCTATGGCTACTTGATTGTAGCCAGAGAATCCATCCAGGAAGCTGTACACTTCCTTGCCTGCTACTCTTTCTAAGAGATGTTCTGTGATGGGAAGCGGATAGTTATCTCGGATTGTGGCTGCATTGACCTTCTTCAGGTTAATGCATACACGCAGCTTTCCATTTTTCTTGGGCACCACTACAATGGGGGATACCCACTCAGTGTGCTCAATTTCATAGATAAATCCAGCTTCAACCAGTCTATCTATCTCTTCTTTGATATTAGCAGCGTAATTATCGTTATATGTGTAGGGCTTTTGCTTAGAGGGTTTAGCATCTGAGGTCATGGGGATGGTGTGTGAGCATATGTCTGGGTCAACACCCTTCAAATCCTTGTAACTCCAAGCGAATACATCTCTGTATTCTCTTAGCAAGGCTATTAACGCATGCTCTTCTTCCTCTATTAGGTCATGGCCTATGTATGTACATCTCTCCTCTTCTTCTTCTAGGGCCACCACTATTTTCTTGGTGGTTTCTTTGTTATCATAGGCCTCTCCTGATTGCGCCTCCCGTTTAGGCATTCTTATCATAACTCTCCTGTCGTCTATCTCGTACTTCTTAAAATTTTCTGGGACCTCAAACAAAGATTCTTCCTTTTCTTGGGAGACTTCTCTCTTCTTTCGTTTCTTTCCTTCTTCCCTCAGGGTCACATGTGTGGCTAGCCGCACATCATTTGTAAGCTCTCCATGCCTTTGGGGTTGAAATTCTACTTCATGTAAGTATTCTTCATCTGATGCAAAAGGTGTGTCCATAATGATTGACTCTAGATCGGAGTCACTTGCATCCTCAAATGCATCAGGGCTCGGTTCACATTCTTCTAGAACTGCCTCTCCCATGATTGGCTCTATGGAGAAGACTGAAATATCATAGCCATCCTCATCACAGTGAGGTGTCCATTGTTCTTCATTGATGGCTACGTCCATTGTTGCTAGGATTTCTGCCCAGCCATGGGGTTCAAATTCCTCATCCGGAAAAACTACAGGTGCATAGGCTGGGTCTTGAATTGATCTATGTGTTTCTTTTGCACCTACCTCTCTGGCTTTCTCTCTCTTCTCTTCTTCTACTGCCACCTTGCACATCCATAAGTGAGTGTCTTCATGCATCCATGAGGATCCTGATCCTATGGAATGCACCGATTCCGTATCATCTTTGGCTCTATGGATGGGGTTCCATTGGATAGGAGGGACATCTCTATGAGAGTAATCCTTGAGATTGACTTTGGTCGTAACACCTAAGTGCTGCAGGTACAAAGAATTGGTTCCCCAATCATGTACCACTTGCAACTGTCGCATAAAAGGTCGTCCCAAGATCATCTCGTAGGCATGATTTTTGCTGAAGTCACATATGGCAAATGTGTGCTCAAACTCGACACCACAGGTGGTGAGAGTTATTCCTTCTAACAATCCTAAGGGTGTCTCAATATGACCATCGGCCATCTGCAATTTCATTCTCGTTGGCCTGAGTGCTGGCTTGCCCCAACGCTTCCATAGGGAAGTGGTGGCAATTGCAACTCCTGCGCCTGAGTCCAAAATTGCCTTGGTGGTATACTCTTGGTAGGTAATGGGAAGATAGGTGTTCCCTTCTTCACCTTCACACATATCTCCTATCTTATCTAGGGGTATCTCTGGCACCGTTCTATGGGATCCTACCTGGGAACGAGCTTTGGCTATTTCTGGTACTTGTTTGGCTACATGTTTCCATAATTCAGGTTTAACCTTGAGTAGCTCTTCTAACTTGAGATTGCACTGCACTTTAGTGTTCTTCACTACCTCTATGTTCCTAGGTATGACTGAATCTTCGTTTCTTACCATGACTGTGGGTGCTCTCATACACGTGGACTTTGCTACCCATGGGCCTGTGAAATGGGGTAGCTCTTGTATGGAATTGGATTCAAAGTCCAATCTCTCGTGAGACTGAGTACTCTCATGTTCCCCGTAAATAGATGGGATGTCTTGTGGGAATTGGTCGTGTGCATCATCCACAAGTTCAAAGGGAGGGGCGACTTCACGTTCGTTATCCCATTTATCTTCTTGAATTTCTCGTAGGAAGTCTGGTGCAAACCGATTCATAGAAGAAGAAGCGTCTGGCTCCGTAGAATTAGGCACATAAGCAACCTGGGAAGGAGGGCTTATTCTATCGTTGGCTCTTTCCTCGCTCTCATAGATGTTTGGAGCACAAGCTTCCTGGGAAGGATTACTTATTCTATTACTTTTCCGAACAGGCTGATATGCTCCCTGAGGAGGAATGTAGGCAACCTGTGGAGGTACGTGAGCTTCCGAGGGAGGCTCTTCTGCCTTTTGGGGGAAAAGATAAGCTTCTTGAGGAGGCACATGGGCTTCCTGAAGAGGCTGGCTTATCCGTTCTCTTGCCCTTTCCTTTCTTTGGGGGCAGGCTGATTGTGCAATTAGCCTCTCTATTCTTTCTAGCAGTCCATCAAAATGTAACTGCGTCTTAGCTGAGCTAGAGATGTTAAAGAGGCGACTAGCTTCAAACATGGTTTCAGCCAATTCCACCATTTTGGCACAAATTTTAGTTCGTTCAAGCTCTAGCTCGGCTCTAGGGTAGCATTTTTCATGATCGGTTATGGTTGGCCCTTCTTGGATTCTGGCCTGATATGCTTTAAGCATCATACTAAGGTCTTCGGGAGTGGGATCTGCTAGGACTGATCCTACTCTAGGGGGTGGTGGGTTTAGGTGAGGCGGGTTGGAAGGTGGCTGATCGGATGGCGGTGGGAAAGGTGGTGGTGGGGTAGTGTGAGAGGGAGTTTGAGATGTGAGTTCAGTTATCCTGGCTTTGGTTTCTCTTATGCTTTCCTCAAGTTCACTCATCTTTTTAGCCCATTGTCTTTTCATTCTTTCTCGGCTATCTTTCCACGCTCTAGTCCTTTTCTTGGTTATGCTCTCAGTTTCACTAGCTGTTGGGCTCTTTTCCTGGTCTACCCCTTGGTTTTGCTGCAATGCTTGAGCTCTAGTGATTACTTGTACTGGTGCAGTGGAAGTCACACTTCCTGTGGAGTCTACCACTAATCCAATAACGTTGATAGGCGTGATTTTTGGCATATTATTGGGGTTCTTTGGGCAATCTCGTAAGAGATGCTCTTTTCCACAATCTTGGCAAAAGCCTTGGATCGTCACTGATTGGGGTTGTGTAGGTGGGGGTAAAGACAATCACGAATGAAGTGATCTCCTTGGCATCTATAGCACGGTCCCCTTGGGAACGGAGGTCTTACCTGCCTAGGTTGAGGCCTAGGGTTGGGGTTTGCGTACATGACATTTGTGTAATCCGATTCCCAACTAGATTCATTTGGCTCTTCACTATAGTAGGATTCACCATGTTCAGGAGACTGCATGAAGTAAGCTTGGGGACTCTCAACATGCGTAGAATCGAAGCTATGGTCACTGGGATCACTTTCTGAAAGCAATGGTGTTATGGGGACTATAGCTCGGTTTAGGTTTTCTTCTGCTGCTGCATACTTTACAGGGATCAAGTTGGATGGAGCTGGAGGTTGTTGGGCTAACACAGGCTGAGGTCTTTGCTGGGCTTGATATTGTGGTTGGTAGGCTTGTTGAGGTCTAGCATACTGTTGTGGTGGGTATTGGTTTTGGTATCTGCCTTGTTGGGGGTATGGCTGAGGGTAGGCTTGCCTAACTGCTTGCTTGTTGTATGGGCAGTCTTGCGCGGTGTGATTTGTGTATCTTCGTTCGATAGTGCAGTACTGGCTACTAGGGTTTACTTGGGGTTGAGCCATAATGGGACATACATTCGCCAGGTGGTCGCCACCACAAGTGTAGCATCTCTTCACAGGGGCAAATCTCGGAATTTGTTTGCTAGAGACACCTAGTTTTTGGGCCACTTTCTCTGCGAGTTCCTCAATTGATGTGGATTGTGTGGAAGAGTGACTAGATGCACTATCTGAATCTTTGTAGATTTTGGAAAGCTCTAGTTCTTCCCCTAGGTTATCTTCAATGTCAATGCACATGCGTACACACTCTTCTATAGTCCTAGGGTCCTTCAGATACACATAGGATCTCAATTTCGTACTCAGTAATCCATCCAAGAATAAGGCTACTTGTTTAGCTGGTGTAGGTAGCTCCGAAACAGGGCATCTTTCAAGATATTGCCTAAATGTCCTTCCTGCAAGTCTCACGGTCTCTTGAGGGGTTTGCTTGAAGCTGTGAATCAGTGAGGAGGTATTGTGTCTTATGCCACTCTTAGAGAACTCTACGATGAAAGCCTCTAGGAGTTGGTCTATGCTCCTGAACTGTCGCTCATCCAATGGTTGAAACCATGTAAGTGCTGTGTTCCTAAGGGTTAGACCGAAGGCATTGTACTGCGTGAATAGATCCTCCACTTGTTCAGCTCTCAAGACTTGCTTGAATTCCGCCACATGATCATAGGGATCTCCTGTGCCATCAAAGTAATTCTTCATGGACTTAACTAGCTGGGTTGGTCTTAGAGTTCTTGTGTGCTCTCTAGGTCTCGGCAGAGGGAATCCATCCACATTTCTCTGATTCCGGTGAGCCCTAAGTATCTCTGGTTCTACTCTATTCGTCTCCGTCCTCGTTCTTTCTTTGCCCACGGGGTTGGCAAAGCTTACTTCTGGTCTATCTCTACCTCTGTCTCTTTGAGTTCCATGAGCTTGGGATGTTCCAGCTCCAAGGTGACCATAGGATACATTCGATCTTGGTTGGGGGAAAATGAATTCACCCTTCCAAGTGTAAGCATGCCTATCATTTTCTGTCACCACAAAGATCCTTTCCGAAGTGTGATCTAAGTAGGTCACTCTACCTGGGCTATCCGGATCCTTAAACTCATAAATCATGATAGTTCCTATATCAGTTGGCTGATTAGATTTATATCTCCAAAAGGCTTCGTCAGTTTCTCGATTGAGGAGCAACTCTATGCTCTTGTTGTCTTGGGGAACCCACTCAGGCGTGATAATCCTAGTGAGAACAGATTTGCCTCGAGGGGTTCTAGGTTCCGCACCCATGTTTCCTTGTTCCAAGTCACCTAAGTCCGCTTCAGAGATTACATTTCCAAATTCATCTGTCCTATCTGGGTGACTGGTGACTACGTATATAGTTCCTTCCTTGTCCAGGTACACACCGTTTTCAAATTTGACTGCTGGGTGCTCTAGTCCAGTGGATTGATCAGGATTCTTAATCTGTACTACGGATCTTCCTAAGCCGTCCTCATAGATGCTAGCACCTAATCGGTTGGTCCTAAGGTATTCCAGCTGTGTTTTGTAAGGGCCTTCTATCCTGTACAAGTAAGGCACTCCTGAACTTCCCGTAGGTCTGTCCATGCCTTGAGACATCTCTGACTCACTGGTCTCAGAGCTAGGGTAGTACGAGTGGTGGCTCAACTGCTGGGCCCAAGACCTAGCAGTGTGGTTAACACTAGCCTCTGAAGACCTAAGGCTTTGTCTCTCCCTTACAAGATGTCGTCCTGATCTAAGGTTCATATGCCTATCTAAGTACCCCGATTTTTTCCCAGAGTACAACCTCGTTGGTATCAGTCACTTGATTTTTTATAGTTATTTATCGTGTTTAAGGTCTTGTCTGATATCACGTCGTCAGGAATACTTGAATGTTTTTCGTACTTTGAGGTTGATCGTTCCACGTTAGGTTCTTTTTCTTTATGTTATCGACAGTACAGAGATTAGGTTTTTAGCTTGGACTTGAGTTTTTAGGTAGTCTTCAACTTGATACCTGCCTATCGTCTCCCTGACTTACTCCTACCTCTCGTCGTTCTTAGCATAAACTATGAATTGACAGAGGGGGTTAAAAGTTTCCAACCTTTTGTTTCCTGCTTGGTTGCCCTTGAGTGCCCAGGAAGTGTGTTCCCAAGCTTACACTTACACTTGCTTAGAACGCCTTGCGATGCTCTCAAAGGATCTGTAAAAGTTCCAAAGTTAGCTTAAAAATTTATATTCCAAAGACAGAACCCAGTATTTTCATTCCTGTAGCACAAACACAAACTTGCATAGTGATTTTTTTAAGAAAACAATTCTACAGACCCCTGACTTTGATCCCCCTGGGTATGGTCAACTTCAAAATACCCTATCTGAAAATCAACGCATTATCTTTATAGAAAACAGTTGAGGGCGTGTAGTAGATGCCACGAGCTTTCCGACAAGCCCCAGAGCTCAAAAAATTGACTTCGTATGAAGAAGTTATGACTGTTCAGGGTTTAGGGGGTTAGGACAGGATTCAACCTGGCTGACAGATCCTAGGATTTTCTCCCAATCACAAGTGTAGGAACCTCCAAAATGCTAATGGATTGACTATTTTGCTCCAAAATTATCCCAATTTTGAACACAAACAAAACCCTAATTTTTGGCCGAAAAAGCCTGTCAATCGCGATCGACAGGTCTGTCAATCGCGATTGACAGAGGTGTCCGTCGGGCCTGTCAGTCGCGATGGACAGTGTCAATCGCGATCGACAGTGTCAATCGCGATCGACAGAGTCGATCGTGGCTATCAATCGCGATCGACGGTATCAATCGCGATCGACGCGTTTTCCGGATTTTTCGCCGAAATTTCAGTCAATTGGGGGCCTATCAGTCGCGATGGACACGTGGCTACGCGTAAAAGTCAATCAATCGTTGAAGTTCAGTCAATCGCGATCGACGGTGTCAATCACGATTGACAGAGGTGTCGGTCGTGGCTGTCAATCGCGATCGACGGTGTCAATCGTGATCGACAGGGTCTGTCGGTCGTGGCTGTCAATCGCGATCGACGGTATCAATCGCGATTGACAGAATCCTACGTGGCAGTCTGTCGGTCGTGAAGTCTGTCGATCGCGATCGACGGTGTCAATCGCGATTGACAGGGTCTGTCGGTCGCGATTGACAGAGGCTGTCGATCGCGATTGACAGAAAACCTCGGAATTTTTCTACTGTTTTTAGTGTTTTAGGATGTGCTCCTTGTGCTTGTTCTAGTGGTGCACTCAATTTTGTGAAAAACCAAAAATTTCTGTCAGTCGCGATCGACAGAAGCCTGCGACCGCGAGACAGTTTCGACAAGTTTCGTACCTGCGCCGGAAGCTGGGGATGGTGATACAGCCTGTACCTGCAACACAACTCAGAAACATGCAAGAAAACACACACGCAATATCGCTCTCTTGCTCTCTCTCACACGTGAAATGAGGGAAATGAGGTGGAGATGGTGATATGATCAAGAAACAGAATTTTTCGCGATGATGGAGATGGAGGTGGGAGATGGTGATAATGATGATGGTGATGAAGATGGTGAAGAAAGTAAACGAAAATCGATGAGAGTGAAGAAATACCTACAACTCCAACGCGTCAACTCTACGTCTTACCATCACACGCTTGTACTCAAAGTTCGTTCCCCGACAACGGCGCCAAAATTTGGTGTAGCTCAGTGATGAGTAGCACCTCCTTTAATGTCAATCCAGGAAGACGTGAGGATGGTATGAAGACCTCGAGCAAGTGGAAGCACAAGTGCGTGAGTGAGAAGCACACCAACATGCACACACATACACACACACGCGCATACACGGCAAGACAAAGAGTGAAGAGCAATGGAGTCTTTAGATTAATTTCACAAGCTCTTACAAGTTTGTTTCAATTACAATCTAACCCCAAAAATGAGCTCTCTAGCTCCTTTTATAGTTTTTGACTAGCTTTGGCCCTGTTCAGACCTAGTGTCCGGCCTAGTTAAAAATTAGGTTCCAGGGCTTATTTGAAGGCTCAAACGAGATCTAAAAAATACGAAAATTGGCAGGTAGATACTTGTAAAGCTCCTCAAGCTCAAGGACTCCTTGGCTTGCACAAAATGGAGCTACAAAAAGATGAAATGGTATTTACAATGGTCTTTAGTGATGAGAATCACTTTTAATTGGTGTAGAGGTTTTGAAAAATTAAGGTTGCCTTAGTGCTAAATCTGCGTGAATGCTCATACGTACTTCTTCCTGAAGAAATTTATTGGCCTATTTGCCAGATCTTCGTTGACTCCCTTGTTTGCTTATGCCTTCTCTCCCCTCTGACTCTCTTCTCTGACTGCCATGCCTTGTCAGTCCTTCAGTCCCTTGTCGGCTGCTAACAACGCTTCATCTGTTCTGGGATTAGCCGTTCTTTCTCCGTTTGAGTGTGTGTTCCATGTATTTTGATGGCAGCCCTGATTAAATCCTTCAAAAGATAAAATCTTTTGTAGGGTGGGTCATCCACTAAAGAAGGCAAAATAAAGGTTCCTGGGATGTCCCTATTCTCTGAGGCCAGCAAAGTGGTGATTAAATAATAACACCTATAAAAGTCAGGTTTGGGTAGAGGATCACTGAAATACTCCGTGAAACCGGCTCTGGCCCAAACATGAGTTAAGTCCTGGGTGTTCTGTAGGTCTTCGAATTCCCTGGAGAAAAATTGATACTTGCCCCATGTGCGGTCATCAAATGTCATATTTGCTTCAAAAATGAAATCAGCATCAGCTAAGGGTCCTGCTAGGCCTTGGAACCAGTGAGAGTTACGGTGTATCTTCTCGGTGTATCCCATAGGTGGGTTGTCGATTGGCATGGGTCCCGGAAATCCTTGGAACTTTGGCGGAGGAGCAGTTGGGTGGGCTTCTGCCCGTAAAACATTGAATGGTACGGCCGCCACGCTGGGGCCTGCTTCTGATGGTCCTGCTTCGGTTTGCATGATGACTGATGAACTAATGGAAAAGATCTGCTACAAACGATTAACACATTAGTAGGGAAATTAATTATGATCCCAATAAAGTGAGACCGCAATCCCTTTCCATAACCGATGTGTAACCCGTGTAGCCAAGTGTCGTGAAGTGCTTGATGCAATGATTTTTTTCAGAGCTAATGCAGGTCTCTAGACACCTACATGGTCAGATTATGCATACATTTCGTGATGAGCTTTTATCATGCATGACGTGGGGTTATTGTGTGTGAATTTATACAAGGTTTGGTTGAGGGTGAATTATTACAAGGGTGGAGTTTAAACGGGATGGGAGAATTGTTAGATAATGGGGTACAAGAAGACGTCTGGATACGTTTCGGTATCCATTTCTTGAGGGTCCTTGGGTGGGTGGTGTGTTTCTGCTGAGGTACAAAAAATGGTATCGGGTTTGGTGGTATTGAAGGATGAAAAGATTTCTGAGGGGTATATATTACATGGCTAGAGGGTTGGGCTATAATACATTGTTTGGGTACCCAAATCTGCATGGGTGTGGGTCTATGGATAAGATACTTCTTGGCGATCCAAATCTTTCGAGTGTTTGTACTTGCAGAAGAAGATTCAGGGGACTTTGAATGCTGACTTTGCTTTTTTTGAAACTCTCTCCTGTTCTTGTCTGCAGTGTTGCCGATAGGCTGTGGTTGCTGTCTTTTTGGCATCCATACTTGTCTCGTGCCACTTGTTCTGTGAGTTTGACACTGCTGCTGTCTCTGCCTTATCTGGTGGTGTCGTCGGTCTTGGTTCCTCTGTTGTGGTTGACTCCTTCGTGGTTGGGTTTGAGAGGTCCATTGGACGCTCTACTTTGGAAAAGAAGGGAGATCCAACACTTGCGTGACCTGCCCATCAGGAAGTGATTCGTTCGTTATCTTTAATCTAGGCCAGCCCGCAGCAAGTTTGGAAGGATGAGCACCGCAGGGTGTCGTGCTCATTTGGCCGCTGATGCAACCCACCTGGCCGCTGATTGTGTCCATCTGCCCTAGCGGTTGGGTAGCTGCCCCTTCTAGTTTGCAGGAAGCCCCAGGGAAGATCTCCTGTCGTCCTTCTGATTGACCATCGTCGATAGCCAAGCCCGAGTGGGTTGGTGTAGACGTAACGTGATTGATCTGACCCAAGATCTTCCGGCCTTCCATCGCATGTATTGCATAGGGTCTAGGGTTACAACCCTCAGTCGGAATGCCATTAGGGAAGTCAAGCGGTATCACTCGCTTCTGTTCTAAGGTTCCAATCTGTAAGGAGCCTTGTCTAAGATTTAGGTCCACTGAGTGATCGTATAGCCAATCTTGGCCAAGGATTAGGGGTTCTATCAGGTCGTCATCATGGCACACTAGTAGCTTCGCTGTCATGGTCACATCCTTAATGAGGATAGGAAGGTCCACCTCACCCATGCAAGGGGTTTCCATGCCTCCTAGCCCTATGAGGTATGCCTCAATTGGCCGCATTTCTGTTCCTGAATCCTTATAGTGGGACCATCTGATCGCGCTAGTCGCAGCACCTGAATCAATTAAAGCCCTGAGTTCTTGGCAAGGGTTGCCGTGCTCTAGCCTAACTGTGATGAATGGTCTCCTATCTACGATACTAGGATGAGTGGTTGACTTTACTTGACACATAGCCATGGGATATCTGGGTGTAGTTTCCAGATGGTTACCATGTTCTTTCCCTAGTCCTTGTCTTCTTAGCTTCATGCGCTTAATGCGTTCTATGGCTTCTGCCTGAGCTTCAGCTCGTATTCTATTTTCTTCCTCCTTACGCTTCTTTGCCAACGTGAGTCGTCTAAGCATATCCTCCGTAAGAGGTTCCTGATATAACCTGACTCTACAGCCACTAATATAATTAGGCATTATGTTTCCTTCTAAGGTGGCTAACTGTACTGCTCCACTTGTCGAGAGTCTGTTAATGATCATAGGTCCATAACCTCGCTTTTCTAACTTCCGTGCGTGTTGTTTCAGCGTATATACTAGAACCAAATCTCCTTCTTTTAAGCCTTTATCTTTCACATGTGCATCAAAATATGCTTTCTGTCGCTTCTTCGCTGCATATATTCCTGCTGCTGCCTTTAGCCTGGTTTCTCCTAATCGTTCCAAGTCCATTATTCTTGCTGATAATTCATGGCCGGTCCACTGATGTTCTTTTGCAACCTTAAGGGTCGGTATCAAGAAGTCCAAAGGAAGCACAGCATTCTGACCAAAAACCATCTGAAAGGGAGTGGCATTGAGCACGGTCTTGTAGGCCACTCGATATGCCCAAACAGCGTGGTGTAACTGTTTGTCCCAATCTGAACGTTTGTTGTTCACGAGTTTTGTCAGTACGTTACAAAGGATCTTATTAGTGCTTTCAGCCTGACCGTTGGCCTGAGGATGATATGGTGCGGATTTCTTGTGAATCACCATAAAATCCTGTAACAAATATTCAATGACTTGGTTTAGAAAGTGAGTTCCTCGATCGCTCACTAACTCAATAGGCAATCCATATCTTGTGAAGACATTTTCAAATAAGAATTTTGCAGTTGTGTGTGCATCATTCTTTTTTGTGGCTTTTGCCTCTACCCATTTCGTAAGATAATCTGTGGCAACAATAATATATTCCGCATGTGTACCTTTTGCAGGGGGGTTAATGGGTCCTACAAAGTCTATACCCCACTTAGAAAATGCGCGTCCGCCCATCATGGGTTTCAATGGCATTTCATCTCTGCGAGTAGGAAACTGAGTTCTTTGGCACACATCACATCTCTTAACATAGGTATGAGCATCCATGTGAAGAGTGGGCCACCATAATCCTGCAAAGAGGATGGCTTTGATTATCCTATCGGGTCCAAAATGACCTCCTGCAACACCTTGGTGTGCAGTCTCTAGTATGCTCAGATAATCGCTTTCATGAACACATTGTCTTAGATATCCATCTCGTCCTCTTTTGTATAGATTATCGCCAATCAGTGAATAATCTTGAGCTTCCTGCTCCAGACTACGTTGTCGAGCTAAGGTCATTCCTTGAGGGAATGTGTTCGTCCTCAAGTATGTCACTAAAGGTTCACTCCAGTCTGGTGTGAGAGACACGTGATATAAAGTGGCATGCTCTACTGGTGGTCTTTCACAACAAACATGGCATTCTTTACACATCTTGTAGACATCTGCTTCCATTGAAGGCCAATATACTCCTAGTCTATGCAGAGTCTGTAATGTGCGATGTTTTGAATGATGTTGCTTTAATGCACCTACGTGTGCTAATTGCAACCAATTTGCATGTTCTGATTCATCTACACAACAAGCAAGAATCTTTTGATTATCCTGTTTATATATGCTTCCTGCTAAGATTTGGTATCTCTAAGATTTGGTAATCTCTCCTTCTTTGATCTTTATCCTAGGGTTCTTGGGTCCGTATGTCAGGATAGGGACTATAGGCTTAGCCCATTCTGAGACGTTCAAACCCACAAAATGCACAAGCCAACACAAGGGACACCAAGAAGATTGCCAGAACACGTTTATATTCGATTAGCAACTCGTGTTGAAGAAGGCAATGAGAGCTTGGTATGAGGAGTACTAGTACCCCTCATAGTTGCGCACAATTTGGCGCCACAGGGCATACCCCCCAAGCACTGAAAAGGGCTGGATAGAAAAACAAGTTGTGACATCCTCCCCCGGCTTGAAGAGCTTGGTGTCCTCAACAAGCGGGTTCGGGTCTTACAAACGTTGGTGTGATTACAAAATTTGGGAACATTACATGGGGCTCATAGCCAAAAGAGGCTTAAGTGTGGCGATAATATTTTCGAACTAATGGGTGTTCGGGCTCAAAGATGTTGGCCGGAAGCCAGTCCGAATCGACTAAGGGTCGTCCTTTGAATTTAATGAGGAACTGGGGACCATCGCGAGTGATCCGGTCCCGTAAGATAGCTTCTGCCTCGAACTGGTTCTCTCCGTCGTGCAGCACCGGGATCTCGCGTCCGTACTTGGAGTCGGGTTTGAACCGCTTCAGGAGGCTGACGTGAAAGGCGTTGTGAAATTGCACGTTGTCGGGAAGCTCCAAGCTATACGTGACTTCATTGATCCGCTTTTCCACTTTGTATGGTCCGTAGTAGCGATGGTTGAACTTCTGCGTGATGTTCTTTGGGAGAGTAATATTTCGTGCGCTGACGAGGACAAGTTCACCGACTTGAAATTCTTCTCCGGGCCGTCGTTTCTTGTTTGCGTAGCGAGCCATGCGTTCTTTGCTTCTTTGTAAGCTGGATTTTGCTTCTTCTAACTTTGTCTTCCACTGATCCAAGAAGGCGCCGCAGTCGGGGTCGTTTGTTGCAAGTGTGGAGTCTTGCGTGAGAGCCAAGGGCGTGATTACCTCTTTGCCGGTCGCCAACTCGAATGGGGTCATCTTCGTGCTTGAGTGGACGGAAGCATTGTAGTGAAACTCTAGAATGTCCAAGTGCTTCGCCCAATCCTTTTGGTCCGTTCGAACATAGTTCCGGATGTAATCTTCGATCATCTGGTTGACCCGTTCGGTTTGCCCATCTGTTTGTGGGTGATATGATGAGGAGAACCGAAGTTGCGTCCCCAAGATGCGGAAAAGCTCGGTCCATAGCCGACTTAGGAAACGGCCGTCCCGGTCTGACACTATGGCGAGAGGCAATCCGTGATACTTCACGATGTGAGTGAAGAAAAGCTGAGCCACGGCCTTGGCGTTGAGCGGGGGTTTGGCCGGGATAAAGTGTGCTTGTTTGGTGAAGTAGTCCACCACAACGAAGATGGTGTTGAACCCCAAAGACGGTGGGAGTTCAGTGATGAAGTCCATGCTAATCATATCCCACGGTCGGTTGGGAATCGGGAGTGGTTGCAGAAGGCCGGCGGGCTTTACCCGATCTTGACGGACTAACTGACATGTTGGGCATGTTTCTACATATTCCTGGACCTGTGCCTTCATGCGGGGCCAATAAAAGTGTTTGTGGAGCATTTCATAACTGCGGTTTTGACCTCCATGGCCGGCCACTTTGCAATCATGTGCCTCCCACAGTAGCTCTTTGCGTAGCTCTAAGTCGTTCGGGACATAAATTTTTCCTTTGCGGTGGAGAATGCCTTCTTGTAGTGTATAGCGCTGCGGGGCTTGAGCCGTTTGCATTTCCTGAAGTATTTCTTGAACTTGGGCATCCTGTGCTTGTGCTCGTTGAATTCTGCCTCTGAGATCTGAAGATACGGTGGATATCACCTGGAGCTCGGGTCTTCGACTGAGTGCATCGGGCATCACGTTCTGTTTTCCCGGCTTGTGAATGATTTCGATATCAAATTCGGCCAGAAAATCCTGCCATCTTGCTTGCTTTGGACTTAACTTGGGTTGAGATGTGAAGTACTTCAAGGAGATGTTGTCCGTGAAGACCTTTGTGTGCTTGTCCAGAATGTAGTGCCGCCACTTGCGTAGGCAGTGGATAACGGCTAACATTTCTTGCTCATGTGTGCTCCATCTGAGCTCGGGGCCGGTGAGTTTGTGCGACTCGTATGCAATGGGTTGTCCGTCTTGTAAGAGGACGCCGCCGATGGCTGAGCCTGATGCATCTGTGTGAACTTCAAAAGGTTTGTCAAACTCTGGGAGTTTGAGAACCGGGGCATTGCACATAGCGACCTTCAATGCTTCGAAGGCGTCTTCTTCGTCTGCTCCCCACTTGAATGGTTCCTTTTCTTTGACCAACTCCAAGAGCGGGGCCGCGATCTTGCTAAAACCTTGGATGAAACGGCAGAGAAATTGGCAAAAGCCGATGAATTCTCGCACCTCTTTGATGGTCTTCGGGGGTGCCCACTTGAGTACTGCTTCTACTTTCTGGGGGTCGGCATGGAGGCCTAATTCTGAAACGATGAACCCCAAGAATTCCACCTTCTTCATGCAAAACTCGCACTTGCTTGGTTTGGCGAAGAGCCGGTGTTGCCGTAGTCGTAACAAGACCGCCCGAACGTGCGCATAATGATCCTCTAATGTTCGGCTATAGATTAGTAGGTCATCAATGTAGATGATGAGGAAGAGGTCGAGCATGTCCCGGAAGCCATCATTCATCTCTCGACAGAAAGTAGCCGGTGCACTTGTAAGCCCGAATGGCATTACGAGCCACTCATAGCTACCATAGCGTGTGCGGAAGGCCGTCTTCTCGATGTGTTCCTGTGCCACCCGGATTTGGTGGTACCCGGATCGGAGGTCTATGCGCGTGAAGTATCGTGCCTTGCCCAGGCGATCTAGAAGTTCCTCCATCACAGGCACGGGGTATTTGCTCTTGATTGTGCCTTTGTTGAGTGCTCGGTAGTCGATGCATAGGCGTAGGGAGCCGTCTTTCTTCTTCACAAATAGGACCGGGGCTCCATATGGGGAACTACTTGGTCGGATGTATCCTTGCACTTCAAGTTCATGTAATTGCCTCTTCAGCTCCTGAAGGTCGGCCTCATTCATCCTGTATGGCGCTCGCGACGGTGGTGGGTGGTCCGGGAGCGTGTCGATCCGATGTTGGACATTACGTAAAGGGGGAAGACCGGGTGGGAGAGTATCCGTGAGAACATCTGAAAATTCTTCCATTAGCATCTGGAAACTTGGGTGCCCAATCTTTGAGACATCGATCGGCCGTGGTCCCGTCTCCTCTGCGACCGGTCTGAGAACGCATAAGTGTGCGATCCCGCCTTGATAGACTGCCCGTCGAAATTGCTTGTGTGATAATGGTGATGGCGTGGGTGTGGAGGTTGACGTTCGAGCTTGTGCTTTCTCTTTGCTTATCTGTTTCTGCTGAAATTCCCTTGGTTCACTATCAGAAGGCTCGTCCGTACGAGGAGCCTGGACTCGATTGCAGTCAACGACGATGGCCTGCCCACTCTGATCAAGAAGTACTTTGTCTACCCCTTTGCCGAAAAAGGAGATCATGTGTTTATCCATAAACTCAAGGCCGAGAATGACTTCGAATGTTTCCATCGGTATAATCAGGAATTTCAGGTGACCAAACCATTGGCCTAACATGACCGGGACACCGTCTGCGTAACGCACATGACTGGCCTCGCCCTGAGCAAAGACCACGGACATGCGGAGCCGTTTACTGAGCTTGATTCCAAGGCGTTGAGCACACTCCGGAGTCATGAAGTTGTGGGTTGCACCCGTGTCCAGCATCACCGGCATGCGTTCGCCTGTGACTTCTCCCATAATGAAGACTTGGTGTATGATGGGTAATGCAACTGAATGGCACTGAGCCTTGCCCTTTGATGTGGACGGTCCGCGGGGGGAGCAGTCGTCGGATTCATCGCTGTGAATCTCGGTGATTTTCGGGCCGGAGGTGGATGCCTCTTCGGTCTTTGTTGCTTGCACTCGAGTGTCAGTTCGTTTCCGCCAGCATTTCTCAGTGGGGTGACTGCCTTGGCATTGTTTGCACACCGGCCAGGGGTCCCGTCGGGTTTGGTTGCTTCGGTTAGGGGATCCTGAACGGTTATCTGGTGGGGCCGGGAGGGCTTTGTAACTGTGACCACGTTGTTGTTCGGATGATCTTCGGTATGTGGAGGTTTGCTCTTTGTTGGAGGTTGATTCTTTGCGGGTAGCTTGGTTTCCCTCGGTTGAACGAGCCAGCCGGTTGGAGTAAGCGTCATTGAGTCGTTCGGCGATGTGCACTGCGTCCTCCCAAGTTTGGGGGTCTTGCTTCTCCACTTCTTTGCGGTAGTACGGGGAGCACCCATAAAGGAAGCTGTGTAGGCAATCAATTTCAGCCATGTTGTCGATGCGAAGCATGAGCCTGCGATATTGTGATACATAGGGCCCGATGAACTTGTCTTGACGGAGGTTGCGCCATTCGTCGCGTGCTTGGAACGCTTCATTGCGAGGTACAAAGTATTTGACGATGGATGCCGTGAAATGATCCCATGAGGGCCAGGCTTGCTTCTTATGTTCCACCATGTACCAAGCTGAGGCTTCGTCTTGTAAGAATTGGCCGGCGATGCGCGTCCAATGGTTGCGGCCAACCCGGAGCATCTGGAGATAGCTTTCCATACCTTCGATCCATCGGTTGACGGCAATGGAGCTTCGGCCGCCTCGGTACTTGTCGGGGGGGTTAGGTTTAAAGAAGCCGAAGGAGTCCGGGTCATCGATGTCCACCGGTTGCATTTGAGTAATCGGGGTTGGGTTTAAAGGAGTTGGTGGCTGTTGGGATGTATGTGTCGGGGTAGGTTGGGGTGCCGGTTGGGTGCTTGATTGCGGTTGTGGTTGGGGTTGAGATTGGTCTTTGGCTAAGAGATGGGATTCTACTAGGGTGGATAATCTAGATAGGGTGTCTTCGAGTCTATCTATGCGATCGTGAACCGCGTCAGGACGTGGTGGAGCTTGGTCAGATTCGGGTTGGGTGTGGATCTCGGCGTTGATTTCGGCCTCCTGGAGCCGTTCATGTAGCTCGGCGTTCACCAAGAGAAGGCGGTTGAGTTCCTCTTCTAAGGCAGCCCGTTGGGCCTTCTGACGTCGGCGCCGTTCAGTCACGTTTTTGGCGCGTTCTGTCCCCGAAGTTAGACCGGCCGTGCCAACGTCGTGTTCGCTGGCCATGGTGGCGTGGAGCCAACCGGCGGCAACTCGGGAGGGAGAGAGAGCCTAAGAGAAGGGAGTCTAGGGCACGCGGGCACCTAACAACGAGGGGAGAGGTTCACCGGTTAAACGGGTTCGGAGTTGCTGTGCGGATAGCGCGACGGTGAGGGCGGATAGCGCGGGACGGCGGCGGGTAGCGCGGCGCCAACGGTGGAAAACACGGGGACGGCGAGAGGGCAAGGGGGGCCTTGCTTGAGGGGGGGGGGGAGGGGGGGCAAGGAGGGCCTTGCTTGAATGGGGGGGGGGGGGCGGGGGGAAGAGGGGGGGGGGGGAAGGGGGGGGGGAAAACAAGGGGGAGGGGGAGGGGGGGGGGGGAGGGGAGGGCAAGGGGTTGCCTTGCTTGAGGGAGGGAGGGAGGGCAAAAGACCTCTTGCGACGTCAAAGAACTTCCCACGGATGGGCCCGGGACGTTAGATGGCGCTGCCAGCACTGGTGTGATAGTCCGCCCGTCCAAAGGCTTCCCCTAGGGTCGTTGCTCTGATACCACTTGAGACGTTCAAACCCACAAAATGCACAAGCCAACACAAGGGACACCAAGAAGATTGCCAGAACACGTTTATATTCGATTAGCAACTCGTGTTGAAGAAGGCAATGAGAGCTTGGTATGAGGAGTACTAGTACCCCTCATAGTTGCGCACAATTTGGCGCCACAGGGCATACCCCCCAAGCACTGAAAAGGGCTGGATAGAAAAACAGGTTGTGACACATTCGGGTGCTATCTCAAGGTTAAACAAGTATGCGTCTGGTAGATCATCCGCTACTCCTTGAGGAGCTTCTCCTGATGTTAATCTTGAAAGGTGGTCAGCTCTAAGATGTGTCTTTCCTTTCCTGACTACTACTTCAAAATCGTACTCCATGAGTAATAGAAACCAACGTATTAGTCGTCCCGTGTTACATGGTTTGTTGACTAAGTACAATAGGGCTTGATGATCTGTAAAGAACTTGAATTTGTTGGCCAGCAAGTAGTGCCTAAACTTCTTTACTGCGTAGATCATCCCTAATCCTTCTGGTTCCGTCGTGGTGTAATTTCTTTCTGCTGCGTTCAATTGTCTGCTTGCGTAAGCTATGGGGAGATCGATGTTACCTTCACTCGTGGGTTGTGCTAACACACATCCTATGGCGTAGTTGGATGCATCCACATGCACATGGAACGGCTTACTCCAATCTGGGGTAGTCAATATAGGTGCTGAGCACAAGCGTCGTTTAAGTTCATTGAATGAATTTTCACATTCCTCTGTCCATTCAAAATTGGTTAAAAGAGAGTACAATGGCTTGGCTATGATTGCATACATGTGTATGAATCTCCTATAATAGCCGCAATGGCCCATAAATGCCTGTACCTCTTTCACATTAGTTGGTCTAGGTAATTCTGCAATTACCTTCACCTTTTCTTCATCTGTAGAGATTCCATTTTTTGACACAATGTGTCCCAGAATTTTGCCTTGTCTGACCATGAAAATGCATTTTTCTGGGTTCAAACAAACCTGATATTCTCGACATTTGTCAAATATTTGTCTTAACTCCGGGATATGCGTCTGTCTTACATTAGAATGAGCACATATGTCATCGACATAAACTTCCAAACTCTTGCGTAAGAATTTCTTAAAAACATGACACATGAGTCGCTGGAAAGTGGCGGGTGCATTTGTTAAGCCAAAAGGCATTACACAAAATGCAAATATGCCCCATTCTGTGGCAAAAGCCGTCTTGTGTTGATCTTCTGGAGCAATGGCTACTTGATTATAGCCTGAAAATCCGTCAAGGAAGCTGTAAACTTCCTTGCCCGCAACTCTTTCCAATAGATGTTCTGTGATAGGAAGAGGATAACTGTCTCTGATTGTGGCGGCATTAACTTTTTTAAGGTTAATACACACATGCAATTTTCCATTCTTCTTGGGCACTACCACAATGGGTGATACCCATTCGGTATGTTCAATTTCGTAAATGAATCCTGCTTCTATCAGCCGATCTATCTCCTCTTTAATCTTCGCAGCGTAGTTATCATTGTACGTGTAAGGTTTCTGTTTCGTAGGTTTTGCCTCTGGAGTCATAGGGATTCTATGAGAGCATATATCTGGATCTACTCCTTTCAAATCTTTGTAACTCCAAGCAAACACATCTCTATATTCGTGCAATAGAGCAACTAATTCTTCTTCTTCGTCAGCTGTCAAATCATGCCCTATGTATGTACATTTTTCTTCTTCTCCTTCTATGGCTACTATTATTTTCTTGGTTTTCTCTCGGTTATCATATACTTGGCCGTCATTCGCCTTTCTATTAGGCATTCGTACCATGATTCTTCTATCTTCGATTTCATATTTCTTGAAATTCTCCGGTACTTCAAATAAAGATTCTTCTTTTTCTGACATGGTTTCTTTCTTCTTTCTTTTCTTGCCTTCACTTTTGCTAGTCACTTGAGTGGCTATTCTCACGTCATTCATAACTTCTTCCTGTTTCTGAGGGTGAGTCTCTACTTCATAAAAATATTCTTCTTCTGATGCAAAGGGTGGGTCCATGATAATTGATTCTAAATCAAAATCGCTTGCGTCCTCAAATGCATAAGTGTTAGGTTCACACTCTTCTAAAATTGCATCGCACATGATTGGCTCTATCATGAAAACTGAAATGTCATAGCCATCCTCGTCACAGTGGGGTGTCCATTGTTCTTCATTGATGGCTACATCCATGGTTGCTAGGATTTCTGCCCAACCATGGGGTTCAAACTCTTCGTCAGGGAATACTATAGGTGCGTAAGCAAGATCTTGAAGGGTTCGTGGATGTTGTTCTGCACCTAAGGTCCTTGCTTCTAACCTTTCTTCCTCTTGTTTTGCAACTTTACACATCCATAAATGAGTGTCCTCGTGCAACCAAGAAGGATCTGATTCTAATGAGTGCACGGATTCCGTCTCTACTTGTGTCTTATGGATGGTATTCCATTGTATTTGGGGTACGTCTCTATGTGAATAGTCTTTAAGATTGACTTTGGTGGCCACTCCTAAATGTTGCAAGTACAACGAATTAGTTCCCCAATCTTGTACAATTTGCAACTGACGCATGAATGGTTGTCCCAATATCATTTCATAAGCATGGTTTTTACTAAAATCACAAATGGCAAAGGTATGCTCAAATTCTACACCACAAGTGGTGAGAGATATTCCTTCTAGTAAGCCTAATGGTTTTTCTATGTGTCCGTCAGCCATTTGTAGCTTCATCCTGGTAGGTTTGAGTGCTGGCTTACCCCAACGTTTCCATAAAGCGGTGGTAGCGATGGCTACTCCGGCTCCTGAATCTAAGATGGCTTTCGTGGTGTAGCCCTGATGGATTATCGGAAGATAAGTGTTACCTTCCTCTCCTTCGCTTACATCTCCGATCTTTTCCACTGGTATCTCTAGTACCTTATTATGTGATCCTATTTGTGAGGGAGTAGTAGCAAGCTCGGGGAATTGATTTGCTACATGCTTCCACAATTCTAGTTTTACTTTTAACAACTCCTCTAGAGTGAGATTACACTGTACCTTAGTGTTCTTGATCACCTCTGTGTTTCTAGGGATTACTGATTCTTCATTCCTCACTATTATCGTGGGTGCTCTCATATTAATAGACTTTGCTTCCCAAGGTCCTGTGAACTGAGGTAACTCTTGTAAAGAATTAGATTCAAAGCCTGTGTGTTCACTCAATGGTTCTTCCTCTACATCATCATATATAGAGGGAATGTCTTGGGGAAATTGTTCCTGCAAGTCATCTATTTCCTGAATAGGAGGATGAGTTCCTTGTTCTTTTCTCCATTTCTCTTCTTGGATTTCTCTCAAAAATTCATGTGAGTACCTATGTATAGAAGACACATTGTCTTGACTTTCTGTATCGGGTACTTGAGACGGGGATGGTGCATTCCTTTCCTGTGTCTCTGGGACAATAGGGTTCCTATGCTGATCCTTTTTCTCTTTACTCTCTATCAAGTATTCTAGCCTCTCCATTAGTCCTTGAAAGTGTAACTCCGGTTTTGTCATGTTATTCCAATTAAGATATCTAGAGGCTTCGAACAAGGCTTGTGCTAATTCTACCATCTTCATGCAAAGTTTAGTTCTCTCAATTTCTAGATCAGCTCGAGGGTAGTTCTTACTCATTTCAGCTACTTGAGGTCCCTCTTTTAATCTAGCCTGATATGCACGAAACATCATGTCTAGATTCTCTGGTATGGGTTCTGCTAACACTGATCCTGATGTCCGAGCTGGATTCTCTTGGTTCAATTCCTGTGAGGTCAATTCCTGGATTTTGGCTCTAGATTCCTTTAAACTTCCTTCCAACTCAGTAATCTTTTTACTCCATTTTCTCTTAATTCTTTCTCTAGAATCTTTCCAAGATTTTGTCTTTTTACTACTAGATTCTGCAGCTTCACTGGTTTCGGCTACTTTCTCCTGATTAAGCTGTTGGTTCTGTAAGAGCGCCTGGGCTCTAGTGATAGCTTGGATAGGCACGTATGTAGGGTTGGATCCATCTGCGTTATTTACAATACCTATCACGTTGATTGGTGTCACATTCGAAGCATTAACAGGGTTCTTAGGACAATCTTTGATTATGTGCTCTTTGCCACAATCGGCACAAAAGCCTTGGATGTTATAGTATTGTGATTGTCCTGCTATTGGAGGATGTGGACAATCCTTTATAAAATGATCTCCTTGGCACCTAAAGCATGGTCCTCTAGGGCCCTGTGGTCTCTGTTGCCTCAGTTGGGGCCGTGGATTTGGGTTGGTGTACATCACATGAGCGTAGTCGGGCTCCCAACTAGGTTCCACTGGTGGACTATCATAATGATATGTCTCCACATGTTCTGGTGAGTCCGTGTAATATGCGGGTGGACTATCTACATGCGTAGAGTCAAAACTATTTGAGTTTGGGTCACTCTCTGTGATCAAAGGTGAAGAAGGCACTAAGGCCCTACTTAGGTTCTCTTCTGCAGCAGCATATTTGACTGAGATAACATTCGCTGGTGGTGGTGGCTGTTGAGCTAAGACAAGTCGAGGTCTCTGTTGAGCCTGGTATGGGTAGTTCTGAGGAGGCCTATAGTAATAAGGCTGAGCATTGTAATGGCCTTGATACCTATCTGGCTGCTGGTATGCTTGCGGGTAGTTCTGTCTCACGGTCTGTTTGTTATATGGGCAGTCCTGAGCCGTATGATTTGTGTATCTTCTTTCAATTGTACAGTATTGGCCACTAGGGTTGGCTTGTGGTTGTGGTGCATTGGGACACACATTTGCCATATGATCACCACCACAGGTATAACAACGCTTGTTCATTAGTACCCTAGGTTTACTAGAAACTCCTAGTTTCTGGGCCACTTTCTCTGCTAGGTCCTCTATCGAGCTAGACAATTTCGTGGATGCTAGAGATGAACAGTCTGAGTCCTTATAGACCTTTGAAAGTTCCAACTCGTCTCCTAAGTTGTCTTCAATGTCTATGCAAATTCTTACACATTGCTCTAGCGTTCTGGGTTCTTTTAGGTACACATAGGAGCGTAGTTTAGAGCTCAACAAGCCATCTAGGAACAATGACACTTGCTTGGCTTGTGAGGGTAGCTCTTGCATTGGACATCGTTCAACATATTGTCTAAACCTACGTCCTGCGAGTCTAACTGTTTCCTGAGGGGTTTGTTTAAAGCTATGAATCAACGAAGACGTGTCATGTCTAATCCCACTTTTAGAGAATTCAGTGATGAATGACTCTAACAAGTGATGGATGTCCCTAAATTGCCTTTGTTGCAATGGTTGGAACCAAGTTAGAGCGGTATTCTTTAACGTTAGCCCAAATGCGTTGTATTGCGTGAACATGTCTTCGACTTGTTCAGCTCTTAGTACTTGCTTGAATTCTGCTACATGGTCATAGGGATCTCCTGTCCCATCAAAATAATTTTTCATGGATTTCACTAACTGTGTGGGTCTCAATATTCTTGCGTGTTCACGTGGTCTAGGTAGAGGAAAATCGTCTCTACCACCTGGTATTCCATGATCTCTTTGTTTATCCATTCTATTAGTGTCCGTGGTTATTCTATCTCTCCCCATGGGATGAGTGAAGCTTACTTCCGGGCTCTCTTTATTTCTCTCTCTTTGATTTCCATGGGCTGATGATGTTCCTACCCCTTGTTGACTTGTATTCATGTTCATTCGAGATGGAGGGAATACCAATTCACCTCTCCATGTGTATGTGTTTTTAGCGTGGTCAGGCACCACAAAGACTCTTTCTGAAGCCTCATCCAGGTATACAACCTTTCCAGGTGTATCCAGGTCCTTGAACTCGTAGATTGTGATGATACCTACCTCACTAAGTAGTTCTGTCTTGTATCTCCAAAAGGCTTCATTAGTTTCTTTATTTACAAACAACTCTATGCTTCGGTTGTCCTGAGGGATCCATTCCGGGATTAGTACTCGTGTCAGTACAGATTTCCCTCTAGGTGTTCTAGGCTCTTCTAATGGTTCTTTTCCTTGAGACTTAGTTTCCGTCTCTAGCTGAATTACGCCAAACTCATTTGTATTGTTTGGCTGCGTACTTAAGATGTACATCGTTCCTTCCTTGTCTATGTACGTGTCTCTTTCAAATTTCACCACTGGACGTTCCAATCCAATGGGTTGATCGGGGTTGTGCATTTGCACCACTTGCCTTTGCAAACCATCCTCATAGATGCGAGCACCTAACCGGTTGGTTCGGAGAAACTCTAGTTGAGTCCTATAGGGTCCCTCTCGTTTTTCTAAGTATGCTACATTTGACCCTTCTTCTGGTCTATGTGTGCTAAATGCCATTTCAGATCCGCTGGTGTCTGAGCTCTCGTAGGGGTAATTGCTATTCAATTGCTGAGCCCACGATCGAGCAGTAGTTCTTACACTTGCCTCTGATGATCTAAGGCTTCGTCGGTCTGACTTACCTATATGTTTGCCCGATCTAAGGTTCATTAATTTTCTTCCTTGCACACTCCGTACACGCTCAGATCGTCAATGATTCTTTGTTATTACTGTCTTGATTCTTTTTAGGTCTCGTTAGGTTCTTGTCTTAATGTAGGCGTCAGGAATTCGACTTTCCGTGGTACTTTGGGTTCTCGTTCCGTCAGACTTATGTTCTTTCCTTTAGGTTTTCGTATCACACACCCTTACTTTTATCTTGGACTTGATAAACTTAATTCTCTTGAACTTGAGGCGTTCCTATCATCGTTAATCCACAACACTACCGTTTAGCCTAAGCTAAGAATTGACTGAGGGGGTTGAGTAATCTTCCAACCTCGAGTCAGCTTTTCTGGTTGCTCTGATGCCCAAGAAGCCGCGCTTCCCAAGCTTTAAGCCCTTTGCTGCCTTGCCTTGGTTGCCCTTGATTGTCCTTGCTAGACCTGGAAAAATTCCAATATTAGAACAATTCACAGTTGGATGATCAAGCACTTGAGTATATACACCTTTTAAGTCCCTTCCCTCTTGCCCAACTTTTCAATGCTTGCCCCCTGGCTTTCTAGTCCCAAACTAGGTCAACCTCAAATTAAATTATCTAAAAATGGATGTATTCTTTAAGAAAAAAATAGTTGAGGTCACGTAGTACTCGTCAAGAGCTTTCTAATGAGCTATTAAGCTCAAAAAATGGACTTCGGATGAAAAAGTTATGACCGTTCAGGCCCTGGGGGGTAAAAACTGACAAACAGGTTTTTCTCCAATTATGAGCTAAGGGGTCTCCTATGAGTATAATCACCCAAAATTTTCCCAAAAATAGCCCCAAAAGTGGCCAAAAAATGAAACCCTAAATTTTGCGATGGGGGTGCACAATCGCGATGGTCTGAGATAATCGCGATGGTCTGAGACCGTCGCGATGGCGTGAACTTACACAATCGCGATGGCGTGGGCTTGCGCAATCGCGATGGTCTGGGATTGCACCGTCGCGATGGCGTGGACTTGCACAATCGCGATGGCGTGGTCTTGCACAATCGCGATGGTCTGAGGTTGCACCGTCGCGATGGCGTGAGGTTGCACAATCGCGATGGCGTGGTCTTGCACAATCGCGATGGCGTGGTCTTGCACAATCGCGATGGCGTGGTCTTGCACAATCGCGATGGCGTCAAAATGAACCGTCGCGATGGTCACAAACGTGATGGCGTGGTCTTGCACAATCGCGATGGCGTCAAAATGAACCGTCGCGATGGTCACAAACGCGATGGCGTGGGCCAATCGCGATGGTCTGAACTTTTGGGCTGTCGCGATGGTCTAGGGGTATCGTCGCGATGGCGTGAGGGTGCACAATCGCGATGGTATGAAATTACACGATCGCGATGGCGTGGGGTTGCACCGTCGTGATGGTCTGACTTGCCACGTGGCACCGTCGTCGCGATGGCGTGACACAATCGCGATGGTCAGAGACCGTCGCGATGGTCCGGCCAAACCGTCGCGATGGTCACAAACGCGATGGCGTGGGCCAATCGCGATGGCGTGACACAATCGCGATGGTCAGAGACCGTCGCGATGGTCCACCAAAATGCAAATTTTGTGAATGCAGCTGTGGATTCCTAGAGGCGCTGGTGTCGCCTACACGCTGGTGTGGTCGCCTTCTCCAAATTCCGAACTTTGCAGACCATCGCGATGGTCTGACACAGTCGGAAATTTCTGACAGAAACTGAAAATTTTACCTTGTCCAAGCTTTCCTGATGCACTGGAGCTCTGGACCTGCAAGAAAACTCAAGAAAACAAAAGTACACACCAGCACAAAAGTTCTCTCTCACTCTCTCGCATGCACAAATGAGGGGAAATGAGGAGAATGGGTGGATATGGTGAATTTTCTGATTTTTTTGGAGATGAAGATGATGATGCGGTGATGAAGATGGAGTGTGGGGGAGGTGAAAAACACTAAAAACTAAGTAAAAACAACAACAAAAACTGAAATTTTTTCCTTCCAACGCCACTTCTTGCTATACTCTTACCATCACACATTCGTCCTAGACTCGATCCCCGGCAACGGCGCCAAATTTGGTGTTGCTCTAGCACAATGGTGAGAACCACGTTAAGAAGCTCCACCTCCTTAATGTCAATCCGCGGAAGAGATAGGAGTGATATGAAGATCGTGAATGTGAGATGAAGTGAGAGTGAAGGTGAGAAGCATAGAAATGCACACACACATACACACACACTACGAAGAGATAAGCAAGACACAATGGAAGGTGAGAAATCACTTCTATTACTCAAGAACACTATTTCAAGCTCAAAAGAACTCTATGCTCACACTAGCTAACCTCAAAAATGAGCTCTCTAGCCCTTTTTATAGTTTCTAGACTAGTTTTGACCGGTTTCACATCTAGTGACCGGCATAGTTAAAAATTAGGTCCTAGATGCTATTTGGATGGGTAAACGGTGTCTAAAAATAACGAAAATTGATACGCTTGTTCTACCTAAGCTCCTCAAGCTCGAGGACTCCTTGGCTTGCACAAAATGGAGCTAGACTTTGAGAAAAGGGTTTTTCTATGTTACATATGTTACATTAGTGATGAAAATCACTATTGGATGTTTTTGGAAGGTGTTTTGAAAACATAATTCTTTGACAAAAGATTCGACTGGCTCCTTGCTCCATTGTTACATGCTTCCACGTCGTCTGTGCCTCTGGCTGCTTCCAACAACTCTATTTGGAGATAATATGTCAAGCATTCATCTAGCAAGCAACCCTATGTTCCATGCAAGAAGCAAGCACATAGAGATCCATTATCACTTCATCAAAGAAAAGGTACTAGCAAAAGAAGTGGACATCAAGTACATCAACACCAAAGATCAGCTAGCAGATATCATGACCAAGTTTATGGATGCAAGCAAGTTGGAGAAGTTCAAAATCAACCTCAACTTGAAGGAGATCAATAAAGACTAACACTTGAGCTTGAGGGGGAGTGTTAGAATTTTAGCAATCTCAAGTGTGGGAACTCATGCTAAGTTGAAGTGCCACATCACTCACACTTTTTGGTAGAATATACAACCACTTTTCCACGAGTTTTCACAGCCCTTTACTCACCTAATTGATGGAGAGAAGTCGGGATCATTTGTAGGGCATTTTTGAATTCAAATTTACAACCACTTTTTTTGAGCATTATATAAGCAAAGACATGGAGCAAAGTCGTGGCTATCATCCTCTACCATTTGAGCACTTTTAGGCTCTCATTAGGAGTGTTTACTCCAGGTCTAAGCTAGCCCCTAGCTAAGCAAGCCCCTTGCTTGTTGAAGTTTTCTCATAGGAAGTGATCTTTGATCACCCATATGTCTTTGTGTAGTAGTCCGATTCATTTGCAAGATAGCTCATTTTGTTTCTATGATTCTAAGCTTTCTTTTGGATGTAATCTTAGTATCAAGTGTTCATTAATCTTGAGTATATTGAGCTTGAAAGTTCTCTGGTCTGATCTCTGCATATTCCCAAATATATGTGTGTTGGGAGGTACACATAGGTGCAAGCACCAGTTTGGGAAGATTTTGGTCTGTCATGTGCAAGGAGTTTGGCATAGCTCACATTCTCCAAATTGCGTGATCTATGGCTTGTTGGAAAGCTTAGAGAGTCTATTTCTACTGTGCAAAATTTCATAGGTTCAGTCTTCAGGTCTAGAGAGCAATTCAATTTTTGGTGGACTGTGGTAGTAAACTGTTTGGTCCTAGGAATGGCCTATCATTGTTCTGCTGCAACTAGGAGTGCATATATTCCATCACCATATAGTCTCAAAAAATGGAATCTGCATGGATGAAGATAAAGTATGAGTAATCAATGAATTACCCAGGCAAAAGAACATCAAAGAAGTACAAGCATTTATGGGCCATTGTGTTTATTACCGAAGATTCATACATATTGTATGAAATCATTGCTAAACCACTCTAAAACCTGCTAACCAATTTTGAGTGGATAGAAGAATGCGAGAGTTCCTTTAGTGAGCTTAAATGATGATTGTGTTCTGCACCTATTCTAGTGGTACCTAATTGGAAGAAACCTTTTCATGTACACATAGATGCCTCTAGTCATGCCATAGGATGTGTGTTGGCGCAACCCACAGAGGAGGGAAATATAGATTTACCGATTGCATATGCCAGTAGGTAGTTGAATGCTGCAGAGAGAAACTACACCATTACTAAGCGAGAAGGACTAGGAATGGTCTATGTAGTGAAGAAGTTTTGCCATTATTTACGGACAAATAAGTTTAAATTCTTTACTGACCACCAAGCTCTTTTTTATTTGGTCAACACACCATGCAACACCAGTAGGTTAATATGTTGGTTTTTAATCTTGATGGAATAAGATTTTGAAGTTGTAGTAAAATGGGGGAAAATACACTTAAGAGAAGACCACCTCTCTAGGATAACTTCAGGAGAAGCAGCTACTAGGGTAGCAAATGAACTACCAGATGCATATCTCTTCAATGTTGAGATTTTCCCTGAATGGGCCAAGCCATTAGTCCCAGTACTGACATATGGACCTAAGAACCCTCGAGTAAAAACCCAAGAGAAGGAAGTAGTGAGAGCGCAGAGATATCAACTTTGTTGAGATATGAAGCTCAACATGTGATGATCCAGGATGACACGTACCAGTTTTTCATTTCTCTGACATGTATAGTGGTCACGCCCGTATATGTCAGGGATACTTCATTGAGCTTTATTAGATCTATCTACTGAGAGTGATGTCACATTTGTTCCTTGCTAGTTCACTCATTCACGGACATTAAGTTTTTCCTTATGTACTGATCTTTATATATTGCACTTGTGTTCTTGTTTTTTAGGTCATTCTTGTACATTCCTTTTATGTAATAGAAGAAGAAAAAGAAGATCATTCTTCCTTGCCTCAATCTGTGTGTGTGAGCTCTCTTCCTTATCTCCTTCGTCGTGACATGGTATCAGAGCTAGCGTGGCTGTAGAGAGCTCGTGGAGAAGGTGAAGGTGAAGAGTACGCAGCAAGGCATGGAGAAAATGCGATTCACAAACGACCTCCGTTTGCTACAAAAATCGGCATGAAGGTAGAAGACCTCAAAATATTTTCGAGAGTTATCCCTTTAGGGTCACTTATTTTTGTCAGATCAAAGTCTCGGAGCCATCTCGACCTCCGTTTTGAGCCCGCAAGGTGGGGCCCATAGAAAAACCACGTCAGTTTCAGAAATTGTAACTTGCGTTGTGTTCGGCAACACTCATATATTCCAGATCCAGAATTTCAAGCGATCCCGTCTATTGTTGATACACAAAAACTGTGTTTTTCTGAGATCGAACTATCACGTCATAATGCGACAATGTTCAAGCAGAAGTGCTGCTTGTAGTGTTTTGTAGTGTTATGAATTGTTGCAGAAATGGCAAACACAGATGGAATGAGTCAGCTTATGAGTGATAAGCTGGACAAGAACAACTTCCATGCTTGGAGATTCAGAATGACGAATTTCCTGATGGGAAAAGGCTACTTGAAGTACATCGAAGGAGAGAATGAAAATGCTCCGTAGTTACGAGAGAGGAATCGGATTGCAGAACAAATAAGAGCATATGAATAATGGAATCAAGGAGCACGAAAGGTAATGTACTGGCTATCTGTTAGCATACAGGATAGCATGGTTGGGCCCATACAGGATGCCAAGACTCCGAAAGAGGCTTGGAACAGTTTGGTCACATTGTACGAGACCAATACAAAGGCACGGGAATTGCAACTCAAGAACGAGCTACATATATTGGAGAAAAAGAGCATGTCGGTAAGTGACTACACTCTGAAAAATCAAAAGCATATGTGAGTCACTTGCATCTATTGGCGTGAATGTAAATGATGATGATATGGTGGAAGTGTGCCTTCGTGGTTTAGGAGCTACATATAAGCAGTTCAAATTTTCTTTACATACTAGGGAAAATATTCTGAATTTTGCTGATTTGGTATCCATGCTGATTATTGCAGAAAAGAATCTTGGTGAGGATTCAAACTCCCAAGGAAAGCCCAGTTTTGAGCAAGTATTCTATTCCGACAGAGGAAGAGGCAGAGATAGAGGTTCTGGAAATGGAAGAGGAAACAATAACCAAGACCAAGGTCAACAACAGAATCATGCAAGAGGAAGAGGACAATTTTGAGGCAGGGGGAGCCAAAGAGGTCGCAAAAATTTCTAAAGAAATGATTCAGGTAATGATAGTAAAGGATGCTAGAATTTTGGTAAACCTGGACACTTTGAACATGATTGCAGGTTGAAGAATCAAAATAACAGAAGGTAGCAAAACAACTATGCATACACAAGTACAGATGATTCTGAGAAGCTATTGATGGTTCAACATCACATGATGAATATGATGTCTGTGGGTGTTTCCAAATTGAATGATAATGTCTGGTATGTTAGGTGCTTCAAATCACAGGACCAGTCATGCGGAATGGTTTAGTACTTTGCAGAAATTGCCAGTTCCTTGATATGTTGAAACAGGTGATGAAACATCACATCCTATTAAGCATACAAGAAACATAGCACTATCAATGGAGGATGGAAAGGTAAAACATCTTGTTGATGTGCTGCATGTTCCAAATATAATAAAGAATCTGGTTTTTGTTGGACAAATGGTTGACCAGGGATTACAAGTCAGGTTCAATGCTGATGGATTATATGTAGAAGAGTACAAGCAGGATGGACGATTGGTTGCCAAAGGAAACAAAGTGGGTAGGATGTTCACCTTAAATGTGAAGATTCCTGAAATGAATGCAACCATGTTTGCAAAAGGTGCATGAGTTATTGCAAATATAGAGATGTGGCACAAACGGATTGGACATGCAAACTTGCAAAGGCTGAAATTGATGCAGTCAAAGGAGATTGTCCATAGACTACCAAATTTCAAAGTTGCACAAATGCAAAAGGTATGTGCAGCATGTCAATTTGGTAAACAGTCAAGAGCATCATTTCCACATGACAAGCATGTTAGTGAGAATGTGCTAGAAGTAGTACATACAGATGTTTGGGGTCCAGCAAAAACCACATCTATGGGCAGTTGTAGGTTTTATGTTACTTTCATTGATGACCACACACGCAAAGTATGGGTACATTTCATGAACGAGAAGAGTGAGTGTTCACTCACTTCCAAAATTTTAAAGCTATGGTGGAAAAGCAGATAGGGAAGTACATTCAGACATCAAGATCTGATGGAGGAGGTGAATACATGTCAAATGAGTTCAATAGTTTTCTAAAAAATCATGGAATTAGGCATCAGTTTTCATGCAGGTACACACCACAACAAAATGGCGTTGTTGAACGCAAGAATAGATATATTGCAGAAATAGCAAGAGCCTTGATGGCTGAGAACAATATGCCTCATTTTTATTGGGCAAAAGCTGTGCATACTGCTGTATACATCATGAATAGAACTCCAAATGCTACTGTACATCAAGTTACACCTGAAGAGAAGTTTAGAGGTAAAAAGCCAAACTTATCACATCTGAAAGTTTTTTGCTGTATTTTATATGTACATGTTCCAGATGAGTTGAAGACGAAGCTTGATCCAAAAGTAGAAAAATGTGTCTTCATTGGATACTACCTTGAGCAAAAGGGGTATGTTAGTAGCAATCAAGGCACCCAAGGATCCACAAGACAAGGAAACCAAAGAAGGGAGTCAGAGCAAGGATCAAGTAGGCAAAGTAGTCAACGTAGATCTAGCAAATAGACCCTTAAAATTTTCCAAATATTTCCCAAATAGTGATTTTAGTCACTCCACACCATTGTAAATACCATTCCACCTTTTTGTAGCTCCATTTTGTGCAAGCCAAGGAGTCCTTGAGCTTGAGGAGCATTAGAAGTACCTACCTATCAATTTTCATAATTTTTTGAGCTCGTTTGAGCCTCCAAATTAGCATAGGAACCTAATTTTTTACTAGGCTGGACACTAGGTCTGGACAGGACCAAAGCTAGTCAAAAACTATAAAAAGAGCTAGAGAGCTCATTTTTGAGGTTAGCTTGTTGTAGAATTGAACTTGTATGAGACGTTTTGAGTAATCTAAAGAACTCCATTGTTTCTCTCTTTGTCTTTCCGTGTGTGCAAGTGTGTGTATGTGTATGTGTGTGCATGTTCGTGTGCTTCTCACCCACACATTTGTGCCATCACTTGTTCGAGGTCTTCATACCATCCTCACGTCTTCCCGGATTGACATTAAAGGAGGTGCTACTCATCACTTATCTATACTAAAATCACGATTGACCCGTCAATCGCGATCGACAAATGACGATGAACACTTGCCGACTGATCTGTCAATCATGACCGACACGTCGATCGCGACCGTCAGAGACAACGACTGTTTGACCATGATTGACAGAGCCTTCGCGTGCCACGTGCCAATCGCGATCGGCCAATCAATTGCTATCGACCCATCAATCGCGATTGACAGCCCCGATGGACCTGTCAATCATGACTGGCCCAATCAACGATTGTTTGACCACGACTGACTAAAATTTTGGGCCACGTGTCAATCGCAACTGACCCATCAATTGCGACTGACAGCCTCGATGGACCTGTCAATCGCGATTGACCCAATCAATGATTGTTTGACCATGACTGACTGAAATTTCGGGCCACATGTCAATCGCGACTAACCCATCAATCGCGACTGATAGCCACGACAGACCTGTCAATCGCGACCGACATGTCGATCGCGATTGACACATCAATCACGATTGACAGACCATTCAATCACGATTGACGAGCAATTTCGGCATTTTTTAGGGAAAAAATGCTTGGTCTATTTTGGGCAAAAAGTTGGGAAATAATTAAGGGTTATTTGAGCATAAAGAGGCCTTAGAAAACACTGTGAATTATTTCTATTTTCCTGATAGCCTATTTTGGTCCTGTTTGAGCCCTAGAGTCCTGAATAGACATAACTCCCTCATCTGAACTCCGTTTTTAGTGATTTTGGTCTTGTTATCCCACTAAAACATCCACTGGTTTTTGTAAGACTAATATAGGGAGTTATAGATAGGGTATTTTGAAGTTGACCATACCCAAGGGGAAGAAATCTGAGGGATCTCTAGAATTGTTGGCCAGAAAGACAAGGGCAATTTGGGCTCTGAAGTACATTATTGAAAGTGAACTGTTATGTCATTTGAATTTAAAACTTGAGCTACCTTGGGACTCTTACAAGTCCATTGAGAAGCACTTGAGGGCATCCAAAGCAAGGGAATTCTGTAAGCTTGAGAATAGGATTCTTGAGCACCAAAGAGCAAGGGATCAACAAGTGAGGTTGGATTATTCTCAACTCCTTTGTTAATTCCTAGCTTAGGCTAAGTGCGAGTAGTATTAGAAGTAAGTTAGGGTGATGATAGGCATCTATCAAGTTGAAGACTACCTAACTACTCAAGTTCAAGCAGAAATATAATCTCTTTGTATCAAAAACATAAAAGGGAAAGAACTTAACGTGGTACGAGCAACTGAAAGTGCAGAAAATTCACTTAAATATTCCTGATGATGTAATATCATACAAGATCCTAAACACGATATCAACTAAAAAAAGGAACCAAGTGATTGTTATAAAGTGATCTGCAACGAGGTTGTACTTGGGTAAAATTGGAGTTGTGAAATCAGGCATATGAACCTTAGATCAGGACAACACCTAGGGAGAGATAGACAAAGCCTTAGGTCTTCAGAGGCTAGTGTCAATCACACTGCTAAGTCTTGGGCCCAGTAGTTGAGCAATTATTCACACTACCTTAACTCTGAGACTAGCGAATCAGAGATGTCCCAAGGTATGGAGTGATCCACAGGAAGCTCAGGTGTGGCTTACTTACACAAGGTTGAAGGTCCTTACAAGACTCAACTGGAATACCTCAGGACCATCCGATTAGGTGCTTGCATCTATGAGGACGGCCTAAGAAGAGCCGTGGTTCAAATTAAAAACCCTGACCAACCCATTGGACTTGAACATCCAGCAGTCAAGTTTGAAAATGGTGCATACCTGGACAAAGAAGGAACCATGTATGTGGTCATCACCTACCTAGATAGGACAAATGAATTCGGTAATGTGATCCCAGAAATGGACATAGGTGACCTAGAGCAAGGAAACATAGGTGGAGAGCCTAAAACACCTCGAGGCAAATTAGTTCTTACTAGAATTATCACACCAGAGTGGATTCCCTAGGATAATTAGAGCATAGATCTGCTCTTGAACCAAGAGACCGATGAAGCCTTTTGGAGGTTAAGCGTGATCAGCCAAATGAGGTAGGAACGATCACGATCTATGAGTTCAAAGATCTTGATAGCCCAGGCAAAGTGACCTATTTAGACAATACTTCGGAGAGGATCTTTGTGGTCACAGAACATGGTAGGCATGCCTACACTTGGAAGGGTGAATTTATTTTTCCTCAACCAAGATCTAATGTCTCTTATGGCCACCAAGGAGCTGGAACATCCCAAGCTCATGGAGCTCAAAGAGACAGAAGTAGAGATAGGCGAGAGGTAAGTTTTGCCAACCCCTTGGGAAGAGAAAGGATGAGAACAGAGATGGATAGAGTGGAAGCTGAGAGACTTAGAGCCCCAAGAAACCAAAGAAATGTTGATGATTTTTCTTTGTCAAGACCTAGGGAACACACTAGAACCTTGAGGCCAACCGAGTTGGTTAAGTCCATGAAGAACTACTTCGATGGCACTAGAGACCCCTACGATCATGTGGCCGAGTTTAGGCAAGTATTGAGAGCTGAACAAGTTGAGGACCTATTCACGCAATACAATGCCTTTGGTCTAACTCTTAGGAACACAACCCTTACGTGGTTTCAACCGCCAAATGAGAGAACAGGGCCAAAACTAGTAAAAAAACTATAAAAAGAGCTAGAGAGATCATTTTTGAGGTTAGCTTGGTAGAGAATAGAGCTTTTGTAAGAGAACTCTTTTGCAATCGAAGCTTTCCATTGTTCCTCTCTTTGATCTTTCTTTGTGCGCGTGTGTGTGTATGTGTGTGCATGTTTGTGTGCTTTCACTCACGCACTTGTGCCTTCACTTGCTCGTGATCTTCATACCGGTCCTCACGTCTCCACGGATTGACAAGTAAAGGAGGTGGTGCTTACACTTGAGCTACACCAAATTTTGGTGCCATTGCCGGGGAGAGAGCTTCGAGGATGTGTTGTGATGGTAAGATCGTAGATTTGCAACCTTGGAAGGTAAAAAAAACTCTCATTTTTCTTCATTTTCTGATTTTTCTTCTTCATCTTCATCATCACCACTAGCTCCATCTTCTTCCATCTTCTTCTTCATAGAAATTTCTTGTTTTTTAGTGCATTTTCACCGTTTTCATACCATCTTTCATGCATTATTATGCGAGGAGGAGTTAGGAAGTGCAAGAGAGAGCAAGCGCTTGTGTTTTTTCATGATTTTCTGCACATACGAAGCTCGCCATTGCTCGACGCTTAGAAATTCGAAGTCCCCGCTGTTGAAGCTGAAGGTCAAGGAAAAAGCATAGGAACACATCTAAGAGGTGGACACACAAGAAGAAGGAGCAAGTAGGGAGCTCCAAGAAGTACATGTCAACTTTTCAGAAGAATTCCCTACAAAAATAGTGATTTCCATCACTAAAACCATTGTAAATACCATTTTCTATTTTTTGTAGCTTCATTTTGTGCAAGCCGAGGAGTCCTTGAGCTTGAGGAGCATTAGAAGTATCATCCTACCAATTTTCATAATTTTTAGACTTCGTTTGAGCCCTCAAATAAGCCCTAGAACCTAATTTTTAATTAGGCCAGACACTAGGTCTGGACAGGGCCAAAACTAGTCAAAAAACTATAAAAAGAGCTAGAGAGCTCATTTTGGGGGTTAGCTTGTTAGAGAATAGAGCTTTGTAAGAGAACTCTTTGCAATCGAAGCTTTCCATTGTTCCTCTCTTTGATCTTACCTTGTGCGCGTGTGTGTGTATGTGTGTGCATGTTTGTGTGCTTTCACTCACGCACTTGTGCCTTCACTTGCTCGTGGTCTTCATACCGGTCCTCACGTCTCCATGGATTGACAAGTAAAGGAGGTGGTGCTTACGCTTGAGCTACACCAAATTTTGGTGCCGTTGCCGGGGAGAGAGCTTCGAGGACGAGCGTTGTGATGGTAAGATCGTAGATTTGCGATGTTGGAAGGTAAAAAAAAAAAAACTGTCATTTTTGTTCATTTTCTGATTTTTCTTCTTCATCTTCTTCATCATCATCATCTCCACCTTCTTCCATCTTCTTCTTCATAGAAATTTCTTATCTTTTAGTGCATTTTCACCATTTTCATACCATTTTTCATGCATTATTGTGTGGGAAGGAGTTAGGAAGTGCAAGGGAGAACAAGCACCTATGTTTTTCATGATTTTCTGCTCATACGGAGCTCGCCATTGCTCGGCGCTCAAAAATTCAAAGTTCCCGCCAAAAACGCGATTCTGTGATGAAAATCACGATTCTGTGAAAATTCAATTTTTTTTCAAAATCACGATTTTCTGTTTCCCGCCTAAAAGCTTGCTGAAAGAATCATGATTCTGTGGTCATTCTCAGAATCGCGATTCTGTGGTTGTGCTCAAAATTGCGATTCTCACAAATCATGATTTTCAGCCAAAAACACGATTTTGAGAACCACGATTTTGTGAAAAACACGATTTTGTGAAAACACGATTCTCTGAGACAAAATCGCGATTTTCATGTCAAAAAACACGATTCTGAGAACCACGATTTTGTGAAAAACATGATTTTATGAATCACGATTCTCTGAGACAAAATCGTGATTCTCTAGAACACGATTCTGTCAAAACACAATTTTCTGCTCAAAATCGCGATTCTCACCAATCACGATTTTCAGTAAAGACACGATTTTGTGAAAAATGCGATTCTGTGAAAACACGATTTTTTGCTCAAAATCGCGATTTTCAAAAAACACGATTCTCTGCTCAAAATCGCGATTCTCACAAATCACGATTTTCAGCAAAAACACGATTCTGTGAAAACACGATTCTGTGATCCACGATTTTGTGAAAACACGATTCTCTGCTCAAAATCGCGATTCTCACCAATCATGATTTTCAGTAAAAACACGATTTTATGAAAAAGGCGATTCTATGAAAACACAATTTTTTGCTCAAAATCGCGATTTTCAAAAAACACGATTCTCTGCTCAAAATTGCGATTCTCACAAATCACGATTTTCAGCAAAAACACGATTCTGTGAAAACACGATTCTGTGAAAACACGATTCTGTGAACCACGATTCTGTGAAACACGATTCTGTGAACCACGATTTTGTGAACCACGATTTTGTGAAAACACGATTCTTTGCTCAAAATCGCGATTCTCACCAATCACGATTTTCAGTAAAAACACGATTTTGTGAAAAAGGCGATTCTGTGAAAACACGATTTTTTGCTCAAAATCACGATTTTCAAAAAAACACGATTCTCTGTTCAAAATCGCGATTTTCAAAACACGATTTTGTGAAAACACGATTTTGTGAAAACACGATTCTCAAGGTACAAAATCGCGATTCTCTGATTTCATACAATCGCGATTCTCTTGAAGTTCACAAAATCGCGATTCTCTTGAAGTTCACAAAATCGCGATTCTCTTGAAGTTCACAAAATTGTGATTCTCTTGAAGTTCACAAAATCGCGATTCTCTTGAAGTTCACAAAATCGCGATTCTCTTGAAGTTCACAAAATCGCGATTCTCTTGAAGTTCACAAAATCGCGATTTTTTCCAAAAGGTCCTGTTTGCTTGTTTTGACCCCCAGGAGCCTGATTTGACATAACTTTTTCATCCAAAGTCCATTTTTTTGACCCTTAGGTGGGACCAAGAACCCAAGGGGACTTCAAAGGATTTGTGAACCATACCAAGGGGAAATTTTGGACTCTTAGCCAAAGCTTATGAACCTGAGATCTGGTAGACACCTAGGAAATGATAGACAAAGCATTAGATCTTCTCAGTCCAGTGTCAACCACACAACAAAGTCTTGGGCACAACAACTAAGTGGTTGTCCTTACATACTAAACTCTGACACAAGTGACTCAGAAATGTCTTTTAGCATGGGAAAATCTGCAGGTGGCTCAAGAACTGCCCATCTACAAACACCAGAAGGACCCTATAAGACACAATTGGAATATATTCGGACCAACCAATTAGGTGCTCGCATCTATGAGGATGGCCTGAGGCGATCAGTGATCCAACTCAAAAATCCAGATCAACCCTTTGGACTGGAACACCCGGTGGTCAAGTTTGAAGAGGGTTCATACATTGATAAGGAAGGAACCATGTATGTGGTCACCAACCTACCAGATAGGACCGATGAGTTTGGAAATGTCATTCATGAGAAGGAGATAGGAGACCTAGAACAAGGAAATGTAGGACAAGGACCCCAGACTCCTAGAGGTAAGTCAGTTCTGACCAGAGTGATCACACCAGATTGGATCCCTCAAGACAACAAAAGCATAGAACTCTTCTTGAATAGAGAAATAGAGGAAGCCTTTTGGAGATTCAAGCCAGATCAACCTAGCCAATTGGGCATAGTCATCATCTATGAATTCAAAGATCCTGAGATACCAGGCAAAGTTGTCTACCTGGATAACACATCAGAGAAGATATTCTTGGTAACAGAACATGATAGACATGCATATACTTGGAAGAATGAATTGATTTTCCCTCCACCAAGATCCAATGTTTCCCATGGCCTCCAAGGAGTAGGATCATCCCACGCTCATGAAGCCCAGAGAGAAAGAACTAGAGAGAGACCTGAGGTAAGTTTTGCACACACCGTGGGCAGGAATAGGTTAGGATTTGAAAATGAAAGACCTGAAAGAGAGAGACATCAAGCACATAGGCAACAAAGAGATGAACAGGATTTTCCATTGCCTAGACCCCGAGAGCACCCAAGAACCCTTAGACCCACTCAATTGATCAAGGCAATGAAGAATTATTTTGACGGGTCAAGAGATCCTTATGATCATGTGGCCGAGTTCAAACAAGTGTTAAGAGCTGAACAGGTTGAGGATTTGTTCACCTAGTACGAGGCATTTGGTCTGACTCTTAAGGGCACTGCCTTAGCTTGGTTTCAACCACTGAGTAGTCGCAACTATCGCGATATAGGTCAACTGCTACACGAATTCATTGTAGAATTTTCCAAGAGTGGTATCAGGCATAACACTTCATCTTTGATCCACAGCTTCAAGCAGACACCCCAAGAAACAATGTGACTAGCAAGTAGAAGGTTTAGACAGTACCTAGAAAGATGCCCTGCTCCAGAGCTAGCCACACCAGCCAAACAAGTGGCTTTGTTCTTAGATGGCTTACTGAGCACAAAGTTAAGATCATATGTATACTTGAAAGAGCCTAGATCCATAGAAGAGTGCGTGCGGACATGCATTGACATAGAAGATAACTTGGGTGAGGAGTTAGGATTATCCAAACTCTATAAGGATTCAGATAGTTCTACTAGTCATACTTCAAAAATCTCCACGGAAATAGAGGAGATAGCTGAGCAAGTTGCCAAGAAGCTGGGAGTCCAAAATAAACAAACACAGAGAGTCACTCCATTGAATTGGTGTTATACTTGCGGAGGCGACCACATGGCTAATGTATGCCCATTGCACAACCAGAACATGAGAGAAAGGAATGATCCATATTGCACTATTGAGAGAAAATATACGAACCACACGGCTCAAGATTGTCCCTATAATAGGCAGGCTGTTAGACAGAATTATCAACAACCTTACCAACCAGGTAGGTATCAAAACCAATACCAACAACCATATTATAGACCACAACAACAATATCAGGCACAATATAGGCCATAACCAGTCTTGGGAAACCAACCACCAGCTCCTGCCAACCTGATTCCAGTCAAATATGCTGTGGGAGAGGAAAATCCAAATAGAGCATTGGTGCCACTAACCCCATTGATACCAGATAATGACTCTCATGCTCATAGTTCAAACTACTCCCATGAAGGTAGTCCACATGCTTATTACACAGAGTCACCTGAACATAGTGAGATTTACTCGTATCAATACGAGGCACCACCTATGGAGCAAAAATGGGAGCCAGAATACTCCAATTTCATGTACAAAAATCCTAACCCTAGGCCCCAATTGAGACAAATGAGACCACAAGCCCCTAGAGGATCTTGTTTCAGATGTCAAGGTGACCATTTCATTCGTGACTGTCCCCACCCACCATCTCCGAGTCAAGGACAGACTATCACAATACAGGCTTTTTGTCCTGATTGTGGCAAAGACCATCTCCCCAGAGATTGTCCAAGAAAACCCTCCAGTGCACCCAAGATTACACCCATTAATGTGGTAGGCTTAGTGGCAGATTCAAGTTCAAGTAGTAGCAATGTGGCTCCTATACAAGCTGTCACTAGAGCACAAACCTTAAAAAAAGAAAAACAAGAAGAACAATCAGAGTCGAGTGAATCAGGAGAGCCTAGTAAGAGGAAAACAAGAACATGGAAGGATACCAGAGAGAAGGCCAATCGCAAGTGGAATAAAAAGTTATCGGAACTAGAAGAAAGCTTAAAAGAAGCGAAAAAAAAAATAGAAGACATTGCATCTCAAAGCCCCTCGCATGCCGAAACTCCATCCACTCCATCTCTTCCCATCCCACCACCCATTGTAAATAGGCTGCAACCAGGGTCTGTTCTTGCAGATCCAACCCCAGAAGGCTTGGACATGATGTTCAAGGCCTACCAGGCTCGACTTCAAGAAGGGCAAACAATTGAAAACCTAGACAAAAGTTACCCTAGAGCAGACTTAGAGATTGAACGAATGAAAATGTGCATGAAAATGGTAGAACAAGCTCAAGCTATACTTGAGACTAGTCAAAAGTTCAATCAGACAAACTCTGTCAAACCGGATTTGCATTTCCAGGGCTTACTAGAAAGATTAGAGCAGTTTGTAAACAAACCACAAGTTTCTTTACCTCCACAGGCTCAACCAGTTATTGAAAGGAGAAGCTCACCACCAATGGGAGCATATGTTCCTAATTCCACGGATGCTGGAATACCTCCTTCAATTCAACAATACTCTCAAGAGTTCTTGCGAGAAATACAAGAGGAGAAATGGGCCAAGGAGAAGGGTAATTCCCCTCCTATTCGTGAGATTGATGATCTTCATGATCAATTTCCCCAAGACATTCCATCTATTTACGGAGACGAAGCAGAACAACAAGAAGAAAAAGGATTAGATTTTGAATCTAATACCTTAGAAGAACTGCCTCAACTTCCAGGCCCATGGGAATCTGAATCTCTTCAGATCAGAGCTCCCACAATACTGGTAAGACATGAAGACTCAGTGGTCCCAAGGAACACTGATGTCGTGAAGAACACTAAGGTTCAATGTCATCTCACTGTAGAAGAGCTGCTCAAAGCGAAACCCGAGCTATGGAACATGTGAAGGATCAGGTCCCAGAACTTGATTCCAAAATGCCAAAAGCAGGCTCTAAACAAAAAGTACCAGAGATACCTCTAGAAAAAATAGGGGACATGTGTGAGGGTGAAGAAGGTAATACTTATCTTCCAATCACCTACCAAGGTTACACAACCAAAGCAATCATAGATTCAGGTGTTGGTGTTGCTATTGCGACCACCTCCTTGTGGAAGAAATGGGGCAAGCCCACATTAAGACCAACTAGAATGAAGCTTCAAATGGCTGATGGTCATTTTGAAAGACCTCTAGGATTGCTAGAAGGGATAACTCTAACCACTTGTGGTGTAGAGTTTGAGCACACATTTGCTATATGTGACTTTGAGAAAAATAATGTCTATGAGATGATCCTAGGAAGACCCTTCCTACAACAATTGCAAATAGTACAGGATTGGGGAACCAACTCCTTGTACTTACAGCACTTAGGGGTCACCACCAAGGTCAATTTGAAGGATTACACCTTCAGAGATGTACCACCCCTACAGTGGAATTCTATCCACAAAGCAAAAGAAGATTCCATTTCTGTGCATTCTGAAAGTTCACCTGATCCATCATGGTTGCATGAAGATACTCATTTGTGGATGTGCAAGGTCGCAGAGGAAGAGGAAAAACGTTCAAAGGCAAGAGAAGAAGGAAATTCACCAAGAGATAGACCAATGAGAGACCCAGCCTACACACCGATGATCTTTCCAGATGAGGAATTTGAGCCTCATGGCTGGCCAGAAATCTTAGCCACCATGGACATTGCTGTCAATGAAGAACAATGGACACCTCATTGTGATGAGGAGGGTTATGATATTTCAGTGTTCATGTGTCAACCCTTGCTAGAAGAATGTGACCCTAGTGATGTCATAGAAGAAGAAGAGAATGACGATGATATAGAGTCCATTGTGATGGATAGTTGCTTTAACTCAGAGCAGCACTATCTAGAAGATATAGGAGTGTTCACCCAGAAAGAAGAAGAACCTCTCACAAGTATTAAAACGGTAAATTCAAAGGATGGAAGTGAGAGCAGTCAAAAGAAAAAGAAAAGAAAAGCAGTGAAACAAGAAGAGGAGGAATCATTGTTTGAAGTACCAGAAAACTTCAAGAAATATGAAGTTGACGACTGCAAAATTTTGGTACGAATGCCTAAGAGAGAGGCCATCATAGGAGAATCATATGATAATAAAGAAAAGACCAAGAAGATTGTAGTGACCATCGAAGAGAACGAAGAGAGATGCACATATATAGGAGATGACCTAAGTGCAAGAGAAGAAATGGAGCTTGTAGCTCTATTAAGGGATTATAGGGATGTGTTTGCGTGGCACTATAGAAACTTGAAAGGGGTAGATCCAAGAATTTGCTCTCATACTATCCCCATGACTGCTAATGCCAAGCCCACCAAACAGAAGCCCTACACATATAATGATACCTATGCAGCCAAAATAAAAGAAGAAATTGATAGGTTGATTGAAGCTGGATTCATCTATGAGATTGAGCATACTGAATGGATGTCCCCCATTGTAGTGGTGCCCAAGAAGAATGGAAAGTTGCGAGTGTGTATTAACCTTAAAAAAGTTAATGCCGCTATTATCAGAGATAGTTATCCACTTCCAATCACGGAACACCTTTTGGAGCGTGTTGCAGGCAAGGAAGTTTATAGCTTCCTTGATGGGTTTTCAGGTTACAATCAAGTAGCCATTGCTCGAGAAGATAAAAAAAAAACAGCTTTTGCTACAGAGTGGGGAATCTTTGCATTTCGTGTGATGCCATTTGGGCTCACCAATGCACCTGCAACATTCCAAAGGCTCATGTGTCATGTCTTCAAAGAGTTCTTGCAAAAGAGCTTAGAAGTGTGTCTCAACCCAGAAAAGTGTGTGTTCATGGTGCGTCAAGGTAAAATCTTAGGTCATATTGTTTCTAAGAATGGAATCTCAACAGATGAAGATAAGGTACGAGCCATAGTGGAGCTACCAAGGCCAAGGAATGTTAAAGAGGTAGAAGCCTTTATGGGCCATTGTGGATATTACCATAGGTTTATCCACATGTACACGATCATAGCTAGACCCCTTTATGCCTTGTTGTCTAATTTTGAGTGGAACAACGAATGCGAGAATTCTTTCAACGAACTGAAGAAACGTTTGTGCACAGCACCAATACTGACCACTCCTGATTGGAATAAACCATTCCATGTCCATGTGGATGCATCCAATCATGCCATAGGATGTGTGCTTGCACAACCCACAAGTGAAGGAAGCTTAGATTTGCCCATAGCATATGCTAGTAGACAGCTCACTGCAGCTACAAGGAACTATACCACAACTGAGCGAGAGGGCTTAGGCATGGTATATGCTGTGAAGAAGTTTAGACACTATTTATTGGCCAACAAGTTCAAGTTTTTCACTAATCATCAAGCTTTGTTATATTTGGTCAATAAACCTTGCAATACTGGACGCTTAGTAAGATGGTTTCTCTTACTAATGGAATATGACTTTGAAGTTGTTGTCAGGAAAGGTAGAACCCACCTTCGGGCAGATCACCTTTCTCGCATTACTTCAGGAGAGTCACCGCAAGGAGTGTCTGATGAACTACCTGATGCCTATCTGTTCAATTTGGAAGTTGTTCCCAAATGGGCAAATAAGTTGGTACCAGTCCTAACCTTTGGCCCTGCAAATAAGAATGTGAAAACATCACAAGAAGAAATTGTAAGATCACAAAAATATCACATATTGGCAGGAAGCATGTACAAACAAGATACTGAGGGTGTATTAGCTTGTTGTGTCGAGGATGATGAACATAGTAGTTGGTTGCAGCAAGCTCATGAAGGATTGCTAGGAAATCACTATTCTAAACAACGAACATTGCAGAATCTGAAGCGTCTAGGAGTGTATTGGCCTAGCATGGACAAAGAAATACATGAGTGGATTAAGAATTGTCCAATGTGTAGAGAGAGACCCCCAGTGGAGCATGCGACCCTTTATCAAGTGTCATTAATTTCAGATTGGAGTGCTCCATTGGTAGAGTTTATGAGGTCGGGAAGATTACCCAAAGAGGGTAGTCTAGCAAGAAGACGAAGCATGGAGCAAGAAGCTCAAGGCTATGCCTTAGTAGGAGACAACTTATACCGAAGAGGCAAAGATGGTTACTTAAGACTGTGCGTTCATGAATCAGACTATTTAAAGGTCTTAGAGACTGCACACAGTGGTGTTGCAGGTGGACATTTTAGTCCTGACCGAGTGATCAAGACCATTCTATTCTCAAGACTTTGGTGGCCCACTCTTCATATGGATGCACATACCTATGTGAAGAAATGTGACACATGCCAACGTGCACAATATCCAGTTAGAAAAGACGAGATGCCCTTGAGGCCAATGATGGGAGGGCGTGCATTTTCCAAGTGGGGCATAGACTTCATAGGTCCTATTAACCCCCCAGCTAGAATCTCCCATGCAGAGTATATTATTGTAGCCACAGATTAACTTACAAAGTGGGTAGAAGTGAAAGCCACAACAAAGAATGATTCTCAAACTACGGCTAAGTTCTTATTCGAGAATGTGTTCACGAGATATGGGCTACCAATAGAGTTAGTGAGCGATAGAGGCACACACTTCTTGAATGAGGTCATGGAAAATCTTGTCCAAGAATTCTTGGTGATACATAAAAAGTCTGCCCCTTATCACCCACAAGCTAACGGACAAGCCGAGAGAACCAATAAGATCCTCTGTAATGTATTGACAAAACTGGTAAATAATAAACGCGCTGATTGGGACAAACAAATTCATCATGTTGTTTGGGCTTATCGAGTTGCCTACAAAACGGTACTCAACGCCACCCCATTTCAGATGGTCTTCGGACAGAATGCTGTGCTACCATTAGATTTCTTAATCCCTGCCTTAAAAGTAGCACAAGAGTATGAGTGGAATGGACATGAATTGTCCTCTAGGATCTTTGATCTAGAACGCTTAGGTGGGACAAGGCTACGCGTGGCAGCAGGCATCTATGCTGCAAACAAAAGGCAAAAGGCATACTTCGATGCACACATTAAGGATAAGGGATTGAAAGAGGGAGACCTAGTGCTCGTTTATACGCTAAAGCAACATGCCCGTAAGTTGGAGAAAAGAGGATATGGACCCATGATCATTAATAGAATTTCCACTAGCGGTGCTGTTCAATTGGCTACTTTAGAAGGTGACATCTTGCCAAACTATCTCAGTGGTTGTCGAGTCAAGTTATATCAAGAACCTCTTATAGAGGACATGCTAATGAGACTCAACACTGCTAAGAAACGAAAAGAAGAAGAGATGAGAGTCAGGGAAGAAGCACAAGCAGAGGCTAGAGAGCGCATAAGGCGAAATAAGTTAAGGCGATTAGGCCTATATGTCAACTCAAACGCCCAAAAATATCACATGGATATGTGCCAAAAATCAGGCATAGTGATTTCTCCAGTTATTGACCAACATCCCTTTGTGACCATAAAGATAGGACAAGGAAAGGGTGCAAGGACTGTGAAAGCATTGATTGACTCAGGTGCAGCAAGTAGTGCAGTTCGACTTTCCTACTGCCAAGACTTGCAGTTGAACATCAATCCCATAGAAGCTTATCTCATAGGATTGGGAGGTGTGGAAACCCCTTGTTTGGGCGAGGTGGAACTTCCCATCTACCTGCAAGATGTTCCAATGAAAGTCAAAGTGCTAGTGTGTCAAGATGAGAACCTTACAGAACCACTTGTCTTAGGACAAGATTGGATTTATGACAATGCAGTCAACTTAAACCTAAGAAGTCAAATTCTTCAAGTTTGGGTACATGAACAATGCATTACATTAGAATTAGAGAACTGCATGCTACCAAATCATGGCACCACACACTCTCTTAGCTCTTCTAAGACTAATCATATGGAAGAAGATGTTGTATGTGTCAAAAGCTCTATGATGTAGAAGGAGTCAATCGTGGAAGAACAGGTTCGGAGGCGGGCGAATCTTTCTTCTTCTCCAAAGAATCAAGTAGCCACACTAGTAAGTCCACCACAGAGGCAAACACAACCGATCACGACAATTGCTACATCGAATAGAAAGACACCATTCGATAAGAAAGCAGTTCCGAGCATGACGCAGATCTGGGTACGCAAAGGAGAGAAACCACCAGCCTTGCCCCCACAAATCCCATCCAGGCAAGCCAACCAGGTCAGAAGACGAAGGAAGCAGCTCGAACAAGCTCAATCACAAGGTATCCAACAAGTTTGGGTGCCTAAGAAATTAGTTGCAGCTCAACAAGGGCGATTACAGAGGTGGGTACCTAAGAAGCTCTTACATCTACAACAACCTATGTTCTCCCACATGCAAAAGGTCTCAACAAAGAAGCCAAAAAGAGAATAGGGTAAGAACCACGTACAAAGACCGAAAGAAGATCAAATCAGCTCTTCAACAATGGTAGGAAGACGTGCAAAAAGGATACGGGTTTGGAAGCCAAAAGTACAAGTAGCCTCCATCGAACCAAAGTGCCAACCACACTGGATACCACAGTTCAGAACGCATCCAAAGAGGAAGATGCCTAAATTAATCTCTACAGTGCCAAATGCTGTTCTAAAATGGATCCCTATAAAGAGGAAGGATCAGTGGTCATCTCGAGATCCAATGGATACCTCCAACAAAGATGACACAACATCTGCAAGTGACATCAGGCCTCAACGAGCGACAACCATGTGCTCCTTGCACAACCTTGTCTTTTGCACAATTCAGGTCATGCATTTCTAAAGTATGCATTATATAGGGCCACATTACATGGCCGTGCATAGACAGAACTGAGAGTCCCATGCACTAGAGCACATTGAAACATGTAAACCACTTTTTGATACTAAACTTTGCCTTCTTGTTTTGTGACATTCCTCAAAAAAGAAAAAAAAAAGAGAGGGAAAGAACTTGTTCCCAGGTTTCGCTCATGGAACATGAATGATTCATGCTTAGTTGAAGATTGAACCATCGATTACTAGGCATTTATCAGTTTGGATAGAAGTGTGTCTCGGCTAGCAGATGATGTAATTGCTGTATTATCTGGTAGATGTCAAGAACTTAGCATGAACATGGCATCCACACCTATGGTTTCCCCTTACCATGGTGGGAGTGAAGATCTTGAAGGTCCACAACTTGAGTGATGCTTAACTATTGTATGTATGAGAGCATCCAAGGAGATATTTGCAAGAGTTTGTTTGGTACCTCGAAAATCCTTGTCTGTATACTAGATGAGCAGACTCCTGCTTATGGTGAACTAAAGAGAATATGTGAAACTAAGCTTGATGTAGTTACCCAATGTTGTTTGTCAAAGAATATAAAGAAATTCAATTCTCAGTATTTGGCAAACGTTGCTTTGAAAAGAGAAGACAAAACCAGGCACTCAAAAAATTTTTCGGTGGACCAGCAACATGGACATTCATTGACAATGTTCCATCACAAATGTCGGGTATACAACATGAAGAGATAGACATCAATCAACCCTTCACCACGGTAAGTATCTTTACACTGGCAACACCATAACCATGATAGATTAGGAAACCTCTTCGTCAGCATACGCTTGAGCACTTAGCTCAAGACCCGCAATTTTTGCACCATACTTCTTCCAATGCATTTTCCAAGTAAGCATGCGTAGGGCTACATTACAAGGCCATGCACAAGGCACATACTTTTTTCAACCCATGCACATACACACTTACCCATCATTCACTATGGGTTATGAGTACTTGGCATGACTACTCTGAACATCATCTTTAGAAGCGCTAGAGGACATCCTGGGGAAACATCAATACCTAGGAAGCAATTCGAAGCTAGCAGTTGCTCCAACTCAATCTTGATACGCATTCATGCGGGAATCCATGGAAGAAGCACATACCAAGGGACCACGACTTGCAAAGGCGTGTAGTGACAAATGAAGGACCGGACAACCAACACTGCCAAATTTGGAAGATAGACTGCTCTTGTTCATACAGAATGGATACTACCTCCCAAGCACTACATGGAACAAGCACTACAACAAGGGTCTGTCAAGGACGACAGACTCGAGAGGGGGGGGAGTGTTGAAGCTGAAGGTCAAGGACAAAGCATAGGAACACATCTAAGAGGTGGACACACAAGAAGAAGGAGCAAGTAGGGAGCTCCAAGAAGTACATGTCAACTTTTCAGAAGAATTCCCTACAAAAATAGTGATTTCCATCACTAAAACCATTGTAAATACCATTTTTTATTTTTTGTAGCTCCATTTTGTGCAAGCCGAGGAGTCCTTGAGCTTGAGGAGCATTAGAAGTATCATCCTACCAATTTTCATAATTTTTAGACTCCGTTTGAGCCCTCAAATAAGCCCTCGAACCTAATTTTTAACTAGGCCGGACACTAGGTCTGGACAGGGCCAAAACTAGTCAAAAAACTATAAAAAGAGCTAGAGAGCTCATTTTGGGGGTTAGCTTGTTAGAGAATAGAGCTTTGTAAGAGAACTCTTTGCAATCGAAGCTTTCCATTGTTCCTCTCTTTGATCTTACCTTGTGCGCATGTGTGTGTGTATGTGTGTGCATGTTTGTGTGCTTTCACTCATGCACTTGTGCCTTCACTTGCTCGTGGTCTTCATACCGGTCCTCACATCTTCGCGGATTGACAAGTAAAGGAAGTGGTGCTTACGCTTGAGCTACACCCGCCAAAAAACACGATTCTGTGATGAAAATCACGATTTTGTGAAAAATTCAAATCTTTTGAAAATCACTTGTGACCATAGAGATAGGACAAGGAAAGGGTGCAAGGACTGTGAAAGCTTTGATTGACTCAGGTGTAGCGAGTAGTGCAGTTAAACTATCCTACTGCCAAGACCTGTAGTTGAACATCAATCCCATAGAAGCTTATCTCATAGGATTGGGAGGTGTGGAAACCCCTTGTTTGGGTGAGGTGGAACTTCCCATCTACCTTCAAGGTGTTCCAATGAAAGTCAAAGTGCTAGTGTGTCAAGATGAGAACCTTACAGAACCACTTGTCTTGGGTCAAGATTGGATCTATGACCATGCAGTTAACTTAAACCTAAGAAGTCAAATTCTTCAAGTTTGGGTACATGAACAATGCGTTACATTAGAATTAGAGAATTGCATGCTCCCAGATCATGGCACCACACACTCTCTTATTTCTTCTAAGACTAATCATATGGAAGAAGATGTTGTATGTGTCAAAAGCTCTATGATCCAGAAGGACTCAATCATGGAAGGACAGTCACAAAGGCAAGCAAACCCTCCTTCTTTTTCGAAGAGTAAAGCATCCCCTGTAGTTCAACCGAAGAAGCAAGCACAACAATTCAAGACAACTGCTATAGCAAATAGACAGACACCATTCAACAAGAAAGTAGTTTCGGGCATGACGTAGATCTGGGTATGCAAAGGCGAGCAACCTCCAACCTTGGCCCCACAAACCCCATCCAGGCAAGCCAACCAGACTAGAAGACGAAGGAAGAAGCTTGGACAAGCTCAACCACAAGATCTGTGACAAATTTGGGTGCCTAAGAAATTAGTTGCAGCTCAACAAGGGTGATTACACATGTGGTACCCAGGAAGCTCTTGCGTCCGCAACAACCTATTCTCTCCCATACGCAAAAAGTATCAACAAAGAAGATAAGGCGAGGCAAAGGTCAGAACCAAACACCAAGAACAAAAGTAGACCAACTAACCTCTTCAACGCGAGTCAAGCAACCAGCCACAGAGGTATGGGTTTGGAATCCAAAAGCATCAGTGGCCCCTACAAAACCAAAGCACCAACCACAAGGGACACAACGATTGTGAAACCAACCAAGGAGGAATAGGCGAAAGGTGCTCACTACACAGTCGCAAATTGTTCTCAAATGGATCCCCATAAGGAGGCAGGATCAACTATCATCTGAGATCCAATGGATACCTCCACGACAGATGGCATCAACATCCGCAAATAACATCGAAAGCCTCGACGAGCAACAACCATGTGCTCCCTGCACAACCCTGTCTTTTGCACCATTCAGGCCATGCATTTCAAAGTATGCATTAACATAGGGCCACATTACATGGCCGTGCATAGACACAACTAAGAGTCCCATGCACAAGAGCACATTTCCTCAAAAAAAAAAAAAGGAGAGAGAGAGGAAGAACTTGTTCCCAAGTTTGGCTCATGAAACATGAATGAGTCATGCTTAGTTGAAGGTGGAACTGTTGATTACTGGGCATTTATCAGTTTGGATAGAAGTGTGTCTCGGCTAGCAGATGATATAATTGTTGCCTTATCTGGTAGATGTCAAGAGCTTGGCATGAACATGGTATCCACAACTATGGTTTTCCCTTACCATGTAGGAGTGAAGAGCTTGAAGGTCCACAGCTGGAGCGATGCTTAACTACTGTATGTACGAGAGCATCCAAGGAGGTATCTACAAAGGGTAGTTTTGGTACACTGCAAATCCTTGTATGTATACTGGATAAGAAGACTCCTGCTTATGGTGAGCTAACGAGAATATGTGAAACTAAGCTTAGTGTAGTTACCCAATATCATTTGTCAAGGAACATAAAGAAATTCAATTCTCAGTATTTGGAAAATATTGCTTTGAAGAGAGCAGACAGGACCAGGCACCCAAAGAATTTCATCCGTGGATCCTCAACACGGACATTCATCAACAATGTCCATCACAAATGTCGGGAGCACAACACGAAGAGGTCAACATTGATCGATGCTTCACCATGGGAAGTATCTTTTACATTGGCAACACCATAACCATGATAGATTAGGAAACCTCTTCGTTGGCATACCCTTGAGCACTTAGATCAAGACCCCAATTTTTGCACCATACTTCTTCCAATGCATTTTCCAAGTAAGCATGTATAGGGCTACATTACAAGGCCATGCACAAGGCACATATTTTCCTCAACCCATCCACGAACACACTTACCCATCATTCATTATGGGTTATTAGTACTTGGCGTGATTACTATGAACATCATCTTAAGAAGATCTAGAGGCCATCAATGGCGACTCACAACAACACAATCATGTTGTAATCCAAGGAAGGAGCGCATACCAAGGGACAACAACTTCCAAAGGCTTTTAGTGACAAATGAAGAATCGCACAACCAACCCTGCCACATTTGGACACTACCTCTCCAAGCACTACATGGAATAACCATTACAACAAGGATCTGTGAGGGATGACAAACTCGAGAGGGGGGGAGTGTTGAAGCTGAAGGTCAAGGAAAAAGCACAGGAGCACATCAAAGAGGTACACACACAAGAAGAAGGAGCAAGTAGGGAGCTCCAAGAAGTACATGTCAAAATTTTAGAGGAATCCCCTACAAAAATAGTGATTTCCATCACTAAAAACCATTGTAACTACCATTTTCTATTTTTGTAACTCCATCTTGTTCAAGCTGAGGAGTCCTCAAGCTTGAGGAGTACTAGAAGTATCATCCTACCAATTTCGTATTTTTTAGACTTCGTTTGAGCCTCAAATAAGCCTTGGAACCTAATTTTTAACTAGGCCGGACACTAGGTCTGGATAGGGCCAAAACTAGTCAAAAAACTATAAAAAGAGCTAGAGAGCTCATTTTTGAGGTTAGCTTGGTAGAGAATAGAGCTTTTGTAAGAGAACTCTTTTGCAATCGAAGCTTTCCATTGTTCCTCTCTTTGATCTTACTTTGTGCACATGTGTGTGTATGTGTGTGCATGTTTGTGTGCTTTCACTCATGCACTTGTGCCTTCACTTGCTCGTGGTCTTCATACCGGTCCTCACGTCTCCACAGATTGACAAGTAAAGGAGGTGGTGCTTACGCTTTAGCTACACATGTGTATAGAAATAGAGGATAATCTAGGAGAGGAGTTGGAGCTTTCAAAAAATTTACAAAGATTCAGATAACTCTACCAGCATCTCTTCTAGACAATCCACATCTATTGAGGAACTTGCAGAGAAGGTAGCTCAGAAATTAGGTGTCTCAAGCAAACATATACCCCGATTTACCCTAGTGAGACGATGCTACACATGTGGAGGTGACCATATGGCGAACGTATGTCCCATTATGGCTCAACCCCAGGTGAATCCTAGTAGCCAGTACTGCACCATAGAGTGAAGATACACCAACCACACCACACAAGACTGCCCCTATAACAAACAAATTGTGAGACAAAATTACCCTCAACCATATCCACAACAGGGAAAGTACTAGAACCAGTATCCACCACAGTAGTACGGTAGGCCCTAGCAACCCTATCAGCCACCCTATCAAGGGCAGCAGAGACCTCAACTAGTTCTAGCACAACAACCCCCTGCTCCAGCTAATGTGATTCGAGTAAAGTATGCAGCTGCATAAGAAAATCTAAATAGAGCCATAGTCCCAGTCACTCCATTGCTTTCAAAAGGTGACCCTAGTGATCAGAGTTTTGATTCTACACATATTGATAGCCCCCAGGCCTACTACATGCAGTCACTTGAGCATAGTGAGTTCTACTATTATGAAAAACCAAGTGAACCTAGTTGGGATCAAGGGTATGCAAATATCATGTACAAAAATCCCAACCCTAGACCTCAACCAAGGCAAGGAAGACCCCCATTCCCTAGAGGACCATGCTACAAATGTCAAGGAGATCACCTCATTTGTGATTGCCCCATGCCTGCACCTACACAACCCAAGTCAGTAACAATCTAGGGCTTTTGTCAAGATTGCAAAAAAGGGCATCTCTTACGAGACTACCCAAAGAACCGTAACAACATGCCAAAAATCACTCCCATCAACGTTATTGGGCTAGTAGTAGACTCTACAGGGAGTGTAACTTCCACTGCACCAGTGCAAGTGGTCACCAAAGCTCAGGCTTTGCAGCAGAACCAAGGTTTAGGCCCAGAAAAAAGTGCCGAAGTTAGTGAAACTGAGAGCATAACCAAGAAACAGACAAAAGCCCAGAAAGATAGTTGGGAAAGGATGAAAAGATAATGGTCCAAGAAGATGAGTGAATTAGAAGAGAGAATAAGAGAAAAAAAGGCCAAAATTGTTGAACTCACCTCTCAAACAAACTCTCACATACCACCACCACCTTCATCCCTACCACCTTCCAACCCACCGCATGCAACTCCACCACCCCCTAGAGTAGGATAAATATTAGTTGACCCCACTCTTGAGGACATAGACATGATGCTTAAAGCATATTAGGCCAGAATCCAAGAAGGGCCAAATGTTACAGATCATGACAGATGCTACCCTAGAGCTGATCTAGAGATAGAGAGAACTAAGCTTTGTGCTAAAATGGTAGAGTTGGCTCATACCATGTTTGAAGCCAGTCGCCTCTTCAACTACTCTTGCTCAGTTAAGGCACAGTTGCACTTTGATGGAATGTTGGAGAAGTTGGAGAGCATAATTGCAAGATGTGATAAGGAAGCCATATCCCAAGGAAGAGCCAAGGCAAGTGAGAGAATAAGCATTCCTCCCTAGGAAGCTTATGTGCCTAATTCCACTGAACCAGACACCTCTTCTTCTATGAATAGGTATTCACCACAGTTCTTGCGAGAGATTCAAGAAGAGAAATGGGCTAAAGAAAGTGAACTCCCTCCTCCCATTGAACTTGTGGATGATACGCATGATCAATTCCCACAAGACATTCCTTCCATTTATGGAGAGCAGGAGAGTGCCCAATCTCATGAGAGATTAGTCTTTGAGTCTAATTCCTTGCAAGAACTACCCCATTTCACAGGCCCATGGGAAGTAAAGTCTACTTGCATGAGAGCACCCACGGTCATGGTAAAAAATGAAGACTCAGTCATACCTAGGAACACAGAGGTTGTAAAGAACACTAAAGTGCAGTGCAATCTCACTTTAGAAGAGCTACTCAAAGTTAGGCCCGAATATGGAAACATGTAGCCAATCAAGTGCCAGAAGTAGCGAAACCTCATTCCCAGGTAGGTTCTCATAGAACGGTGCCAGAAATACCTTTGGACAAGATAGGAGACATGAGTGAAGGAGAGGAAGGGAACACGTATCTTCCCATTACCCATCAGGGGTACACCACCAAGGCATTTTTGGACTCAGGTGTAGGAGTTGCAATTGCTACCACTTCCCTATGGAAGCAATTAGGCAAGCCAGCACTCAGACCAACGAGAATGAAATTGGAGATGGCTGATGGTCACATAGAAAGACCCTTAGGATTGCTAGAAGGAATCACTCTCACTACATGTGGTGTGGAGTTTGAGCATACTTTTGCTATATGTGACTTTAGCAAAAATCATGCCTATGAGATGATTTTGAGAAGACCATTTATGCGGCACTTGCAAGTGGTACAGGATTGGGGAACCAATTCCGTATACTTGCAACACTTAGGTGTCATGACCAAAGTTAATCTCAAGGACTATTCTCATAGAGACATACCTCCCATCCAATGGAATCCCATCCACAGAGCCAAAGATGATACTGAGTGAGTGCATTCCATAGGATCACGATCCTCATGGATGCATGAAGACACTCACTTGTGGATGTGTAAAGTTGCAATAGAAGAAGAAAAGAGAGAAAGAGCTAGAGAGGTAGGTGCGAATGAAACCCATAGATCAGTTCAAGACCGAGCCTATGCACCTATAGTTTTCCCAGACGAAGAGTTTGAACCTCATGGTTGGGCGGAAATTCTAGCAACAATGGATGTAGCCATCAATGAAGAACAATGGACACCCCACTATGACGAGAATGGCTATGACATTTCAGTATTTTCAATAGAGCCAATTATGGGTGATTTGGTTATTGAAGAATGTGAACCTAGCACTGATGCATTTGAAGATGCAAGTGACTCCGATCTAGAGTCAATCATTATGGACCCACCTTTTGCATCAGAAGAAGAATATTTCTACGAAGTAGAAGTTCACCCTCAGAGACATGAAGAGCTTAGAAATGGGGTGAGACTAGCCACACAAGTAACCTCCAAGAATGAAGGCAAGAAGAGGAAGAAGAAAGAAGTCACACCGGAGGAAGAAGAATATTTGTTTGAGGTCCCTGAAAACTTCAAAAAGTATGAGATAGAAGATAGGCGAGTCATGATAAGAACACCTAAATGGGCATACCGAGTTGCCTATAAAACGGTACTCCAAGCCACACCCTTTCAGATGGTGTTTGGCCAAAGCACAATGCTACCATTAGACTTCTTGATACCTACACTGAAAGTAGCACAGAAGTAGGAGTGGACAGGGCATGAACTCTCTTCTAGGATCTTTGATCTAGAACGACTAGGTGAAACTAGACTTAGAGCGGCCGTAGGGATATATGCAGCTAAAAAAAGACAGAAGGCGTACTTTGATGTACATGTGAAGGATAAGGGCTTGAAAGCAGGAGACTTAGTTTTAGTGTACACTTTGAAGCTACATGTGCGGAAATTAGAGAAGAGAGGCTATGGAACAATGATTATCAATAGGATCTCAACAAGTGGAGCAATTCAGTTAGCCACTCTAGAAGGCGACATCCTACCAAGTTACATCAGTGGGTGTAGAGTCAAGTTATATCAGGAACCCCTCACAGAGGAGATGTTAAATCAACTCAATACTGCAAAGAAACATAAAGAAGAGGAAAAACGAATTCGAGAAGAAGCACAGGCAGAAGCATTGGAATGCATCCGAAGAATGAAACTGAGAAGACATGGTAGAGATCAGCCTTGGACAGATGCCTATGCAGATCCAGGATATCATATGGATATGTGCGAAGTCTCAGGTGTAAGTTCCCATAGAATAATTGATCGACGTCCTTTTGTAACCTTAGAGATAGGACAAGGAAGTAGTGCAAGAACCGTACGAGCCTTGATTGATTCAAGAGCAGCCACTAATGCTGTTAAACTCGCTTACTGTCGAGAATTGAACTTAAGTGTCAGTCCTGTAGAAGCATATCTCATAGGATTGGGAGGTGTGGAAACCTCTTGCATGGGCGAGGTGGAACTTCCCGTATACATCCAAGATGTTCTTATGACAGTCAAGGCACTAGTGTGTCAAGAGAAGGACCTCACAGAGCCTCTCGTCCTAGGTCAAGATTGGATCTATGATCATGCAGTCAGCCTCAACCTAAGAAGTGGACTTCTTCAGGTTTGGGTAAATCAGAATTGCATTACACTTGAGTTAGAAAATTAAGCACTCAAGGAACTAGGAAAGGCACAAACTCTTGGTCCTTCCAGGAGTACACATGAAGATGATGATGCTATTGTTGTCCAAAACTATGTGATGCAGAAGGATGATTTTCTCAACAAAAAATTCAAGGATATGACGGAACTCCCTTCTTTTCCAAAGGTGATCAAGACATGGCAACCGAAGGAGTATGGAATGCAGAGGAATCAGGCGGCATATGCTCGAAGCCAAAAGAAAATACAAAGCACGGTGTCTCAGCCACCAAAACAAGTGTGGATGTGAAAAGGCCATCAACCTGTTGCGGTTCAGTCACAAACACTGGCTCAACTTCATGTTGGTGATCAACGACAGGCCACTAATAAGAAGTCTTTCAAAAATTCTTCTACTAAAGTGAAGTCTATCTGGGTACCCAAGAAGTCGATGAAGGTTGACCCACAATCAAGACAAATTTGGGTGCCTAAGACTTGCTTGCGGGCTCAAATAGCCACACACAAACCACACCATGTACAACATGGCTCACTCACTCGAATAGCTGATACCCACTCTTATTTGACACGCACAAACACATATTTGCCCATGCGCATGAGCATAATCACTTGTAAATGGGTCTGTAAAAAGCCCCATTTCCAAGCAGACACTCTCATAAAGCCCTCCAGAGTCTCCACAAAACCAAAACCAAAAGCCATCCACTGTGTTTGGTAGCCCAAAGCTTGTAATAAACCCCCCGACCCCCATTTGTAAATTCATCTCCACCTAGTAACAACATCATTCTCACACTGCATCTTTCCCTTTAGCTCATACGACAATTCATCCACTAACTACACACTCAATCACCAAGCACTCATTGACCTACTAACCTATCACTAACCTCATGTTAATGTTGTAACGGGGATAAAAATTGTTCTATCTTGTCCATTACAATGTTAACACATGCTTCTATATTCTCACAGGACCAGCAGACAAGAAGTAACATGGCAGAAGCAGCAGGAACTAGCTCCCAGGCAGGGTCAACCGCCTAGATAGTGGATATTGAAAATCTTCCCCTCGAGACCCAGTTAACTGAGAGACCCCAAGAACTCAGGGAAGTGCATGTGATCCCAATTCAGGACCCTCCGCAGGGGCATACCTCACAAGTTGGAAAGCATGCACATTGGTTCAGCGATGTCGCAGGCCCCCTCAGAGAAGGTACCTATTTTTGGGAAGCCGAACTTGAATTTAACGGCAAGTGGGGAAGATACCACTTCTTTACCCATGAGTTTGATAAGTATCAGGATGCAGAAGTAATGAGATCAGTATGGACAAAAGCAAGCTTAGATAGCTACTTTAGGGAACTACTACCTAAGCCTGACTTATTGTGCCACTCCTACTTGATCAGCATGATAACTCCTAGCAGGGCCAAAGGAGGAGATATCACCTTTGTACTCCCCTCACTAACGCCACGACATGAGCTCAAAAGGTTCAGGCTCACCATCAACCTAGTGCGAGAGGCATTGGACATGAAAGGAATGCACATTCCTACAGAAAAAGAAACTCTGATTCCTGGATGGATGAAGCATAACGATCTCAATAAACTAAAGGACATGGCAGCCATGACACCTACCATCGCTCTCCACTTATGCACGATCATGCAGCACTTCGCCTTCCCTGCTCAGGAACGTTTCACCATGCCACCCGAAAAAATCTGGTTTAACTTGTACCTAGCAAAAACAAAGAATCTCACTCTCAACCTACCCCACTAGATCATTGATCAGATCCACTTGGACCATCAGCATTGGAACAAGAAAAATAAGAATGTACTTCATGGGTGCTACGCACTTCCACGAATTATCTACAGATGCCTAGCTTATGATGTGCCCATCTAGAGGGCGTTGATATGGAAAAGAGATGAAGAATTCCAGAGACAGCCATCAACAACGGGTCCACCATCCAAGAAGATGTAAGGAGCAGTGCAAATTCCATGTGCCCAAGTCAGAGGCGCTACACTCATGCGAGACATCACCCCACCTCAAGCCCGACGCATCAGGCCATTTACTATACGTTTACCCAAGCTAAGTATAGAAGGCCCCACCCTTGTTTTCCCTCCTATTCCCTCTGATTTGGAGTTTCCCTAGGGCTATATCCTGGACGATTTAACAGATGAGGAAGTTGCATGGATGATCAATGAAGCAAGTATTGAGACTGAAGACACCTAGGCTCGCGGACTGCAAAATACTACAGGGCAGCTAGTCCCCACTCAACCTGAAGTAGTAGAGGTGAATGACGAAGAAGAAGAGACCAAAGATGAGGACTCAGATGAACATCAAGACAAAGAGCAGGACAAAACCTCAGAATTAGCAAGTGCCCCCACCTATATGGCACAAATAAAAAGATTGTATGAAACCATGAAGAGGGTTGAGGAACATCACAAGCTGTCACTAGAAATAGGGAAGATGCTAATAAGCCAAATGTTAGGAGAGGAAGGGGTAGATGAACAATTTATTGAGTCCTTGAATCTTCATGCGGATGCGCTGGGCCTGGATGAAGCTATTCATTTGGCTCTTGCTTATATTCATCACTTTGAGAAATGAGTGCCTAAACGTCCCATGCGCTCCGGCAAGCAACTTCACATAGATGTATTGGCACCAGGAGATACCACACAGACAAAAGAACATTAGGCGGCACCACCATCACCACACTCCTCACCTCTCACTGCACAATTCACTTCGCCCCATGACACTACCACCCCAACATCCACAATCACCACATATGTCATGGGAATTCCTCTCTCTCCAAGCATCCAATTCGGAGCGGTTACCATGGTGTTGAGGGAGAGTCCAACAAAAAGAAGAAAAGAAGAAGACAAAGAAAGAAGCTTCACTAAAAGATCATATTTGAAGATACATCTCTGCACAGAGCCCCACAGGGGCACGCATTAGGCAACAACGCCAAACACCCAGGTCTTGAGGAGTGGAATTAAAGAATAATAATCACCAGGACATCTCAGGGGAAGGAGGAACCAGGGCCAGGAAGTATCCATGAAGAAGTGCAAGAAGATATCCGACGGTTCTAGAACCACAAGAAGGTCCTTAAACATCTGGATCCTTGGAAGGTCCAGATCAAAGAATGAAGGTCCACACCCTCACACCTTCCACTGGTGGCGTGCGTGGAAGCCCGACTTAACACAACAACCCAAAAAAGCTCAATTTACTGTTGGCTGCTGCTCCAAGTATCATGACACCATGACTAACAGTTGAAGCTTATTTGGAAGACTCTTAGCCTTGATTGCACTCTTTGGGAAGCTCATTTACATTGATCGTCATTTGAATGCATGTCTTCATACACTTGGCTAGGTTTTGATACTCCTCGGATTGATAAATAAAGCGTGAATCCCCCCAAATGCACTTGAGAGGGATCGAGGTATAGTCTCTTTCTCCACAAGTCCCTAGGTTTTTCCTTAGATACACACGTTTTTGGAGCTGTTGCCGGGGAGTCGAATCAAACTGAGGCATTCATGTGATGGTAAGCAGCTCTTAGCATTGAAGCGTGTAGAGGAGTTGTGAATTTCTCTTCTTTGGTAAGTCACACTCATCCGCACTTACTACTTCTCACTCTTGGAGTGTGTGTAGTGATTTGATAGTCTAGGGAAGTAAGTGGAGAGAGTAGAGGAGGAGGAAGAAGGGAGTAGTTAGGAAGTTAGAGTAGCATTTAACCTTTGTCTTGTTGGTCTTTGTAGTTAGGAGATCTTTTCAAAAAAGGGTATAAAACCAAAAATTGTCTTTTTTCAAGTCACTTGTTTTCAGAGCAACTATCATGAGAGTCATTAGTCGAGTATCGTGTTCTGATAGCAAGGAGATTGGGGGCAGCGCAGGGCAAATAGGAGTGTGTTGACATTGTAGCATCGCAACTCATACTTGTCAAACCAGGAAGTATCTCATGAGACCCAAATGTTTGCATAGAAACACTCAGCAGACGTAATGGCGCTTCATCAACGTATGATTAACGACGTTATTAACAAGAAGACACATCATAAGCATCACAAATGATGCACATAATCGTAATCACAAGCATAATAGCGACGTAATCATACATCAATGTGTCACAAGTGTTAGGCAAGAAGAGAACAAGCACGCACGCACATCATGACCACACAAGAGTAAGAGTCTAACTACAAACTAGCATTATCTCATTACATCTAAAAGAGATCTCCCCCCAAAAGAAGAGGTGGAGACCTCTTTATATACAAAATGGCAAAAAAGCATGCTATGTGGGACTTCTCAACTGAAAGGAGAATGAATCCCACTTATTCTCTAGTGTGGCACTCACACACACCTATACAAGAGTGCTTATTAACTAAATGAAAGGTAGAAAAAGGTACAAATGATGATGAAAAAAAGAGTGGATCCAAGAAATATATATTTTATCTTTAACACTCCCCCCCTCCTTGACTTTTTCGTCCTCGACAAAGCTTTTGCAAGTATGGAGCTTTTGTGGAAGAGTGTGTAGGAGTTCCTTTTGATTTGCATGATCCGTACACCATTGAGTGTTTTGCTTTGTTGCTTTTCTTCATCTTGCTTTTTGTTTGGAGCTGAGTGCTTTAACTTGGTTCTTTTGCCTCATGAATATGCTAGAATGCCGTTATTTTTTTTTTTTTTGATGGATGGATGAGGTATGAGCATGAAATGATAAAAATGTAGATGATAGATACAAATAGATGAACTTAATTCATCTCTTCTTAGTCCATATGCATGAGTGGGGACTAAGGGTGCATGGGTGGAAAACAAAAAAGTGTCTATGCACGGTCCTGTAATGTGACCCTATCTTATGCATACTCTAAAAATGCATACAAAAAACAATGGTGCAAAAATGATGGATATTGAGCAAAGTGCTCAAGGGTTTAGGTGATGATGAGGCTTCCTCCAAATCTCCAACTCCAAGAACCTTCTCTTTTCCATCACCCATTTGAAATGGATGATACCTTTGTCCACCATCCTGAAAAAAGAAAAATAAAAAGAAAATTTTTGAAATCTATGTACATGTGCCCTCTTTGTGTCTAGGTTAAACTAAGTGTGCCTAATGCTTGGCCTTTGGATGAGGCCCTATTCATGTGCATACTTGGTGTGCATCTTAAACATATGCTGTGTATTGGGCAAGGTTGGGTCCGACACCCATGGATGCTGCACGAAGAGGTTTTAGGCCGCCAATATGTCTTCGCTTTGTTGGTCTTAGCCTTGAGGTTTCTCCTTGGATATTTTCTGAGTGTTGAATTTATTGCTTTGGATCCCTTTGTCAAAAGTGGTCGTTCTTGATGATAAGGCAATGTGAAACTAGACCGTAGATTATGAAGTCTAGTCTAAGAGGATTGATTTTGTATAAGAGCTTTCTTTGGTACCCATATCATAGTGCGATTTGGTTGGGCTCCAAGTAAGTTTTTGGCCACCCAAATTTGCGTTACATTACAAGGGAAATGTGACTTCTTCTTGATGTATGTCTTTTGGGCCTTCTATGTGAGTCTTTAGAAAAAACTCATCTTTACATGGGAAGTTCAACAAAGGTTGAGTTTCTTTACATATATCATGCTCATGTAATGGATCATAAGGTTGTGTGGTTTGAGATTGATCTAGAGATTCAGCGATGCATTTATCTGTATTACACATAGAATCTCTAGATATCACTTTATCTTCCGTAGAACTCATACAAAATTCATGAGAAGATTCCAAACTTAGAGGAAGGGAGGGCCCTTCCATATCCTCCAAGCACTTGGAGTCCTTCATTCCTCCATTCGCCAAGGTTTCCTGCGACTTACTCAAAGAAAGATTAGCTAAAAGAGCATGAGTGGAAAGACTATTTTGTGGATTAAAAGCACAATCTTTGAATAGGTGATCATATCCACAATCCTTACAATGAGGATAATCATTAAGATTTTCAATGGACACACATGTAGAAGTAGACATAATAGATGGACACGACACTTCAAACTCTTGATGACTTTCAATAAACCTTTGAGTGCCTATGACCAATTCTTCATCTATACCTTCCATGACGAAAAACGTTTCAAAAAATTCCATACCATTCACCACAATAGGCAACACAACTTGACCCATGCAATCATAATTTTCACCATTCATGAGGATAGATGAATGAGTGGTTAGTTGAATGTTATCCAAAATAATTGTCACTAAATCAATATGAATTAAATTCCACTCACAATTAGGGTTAATATAAGCACTCATATTTCTATGGTCATGACCAATGAATACATTTACAAAAGTGTTGCTATAATCCCTAGTCGCAACTATGCAACCCACCCCTTTAGAAATCCCACCAATTTCCTCTACCCCTCGTAAATTTTCTCTATTTGTTTCACCTTGATCATGTGTGATTAATGCATGCATTTTAGTTTTTTCTTCCTTCTTTTGTGCAACCTTTTCCCCCTTCCTTCTTTCTTTTGCCTTTTTCTTTCCCATGTCTTGTTGAAACAATTTGTTTTGGTTTTTTGAGTGTTTTGAATATTTGTTTGGTATTTTTGAAAGAGTTTTTAGAATTTGTTTGAGGTTTTGTGTATGTTGTTTGAATGTTTTCTAAGATGTGAAAATAAGTTCTAATGGGGTTCTTCTAGCAAGAATCAAAAGGAATTTCACAAAAAATTACATATGGTACATTCAAGCTTCAAGAGGCATGCGATGCTCATGTAAAAGGAAAAAATTGTAGCCAACTTTCCACCATCCTACCCCTTAAAGCGTGAGCCAAACAGAAGGACAAATCACAAGCAATTTTCACTTATGTTTCAATTCGCATGCATTGGAATTTTAAAGAAAAAAAATCTAACAAGGCGAAATCAATATGTGCAAGGTGAAAATGATATCATGGAATTTGGCCCTCTACGAATTATGGTGGGTTGTATGAAATTTTCCAAGAATTTCCCTATAAAACTTTCATCTATGCAGAGTTGAATAAAGCCATAAATCTCTCTCTCTCTGTCTCGCGCTATACTCTAGTTCTTATTTTACATGGGTGTTACTCAGCTAATCCCTTTTAGTGTGTGGGCCTTGATATATTCAAAAAATCGACAGCTCCTCTCATCTCACTTCCCCTATTTTGTGCTCTACGCGGGGAGTTTGCATCGACAGAAGCGCAAGGTTGTTTTGTGTGTTCACCTGTGGAGACATATAAGCTTGGAGAGGTCTAATCAGGAGTTGGCCTTGATTATCGACGAATATGCTGCCTACTAGTGAGGATTCCGAACTGAGGATGCATCAGTACATGCCCTGCAAGAAACCCCTATTTCGACTCTATCATGTGCGCCTATTTGGAGGCCTTAGATTTTTCCGCTTTCAGTGGAAGAAATTCAGTGAAATGCTTTCAACAAAAACCTTCAGTCATAAAGCCAAAAGTGTGTTAGCGCAAAGCTCAAAACATTCCTACACGAGAGATAGATATGTTCTGCATGCATGAGAGCAAATCTTATCAAAGCTTGGAACTGAGATAATCTAGCCGAACATTTCTGAGAGCCGCTTTGTCCTTAGTGAAAATATGCCTTCTCTGTAAGGGGGACTGCCCCTCCATATGCAGTGAGGGTTTCCTCACCCAAAATAGCTCGATGCGCAGAGCAGCCTGATGTTGGACTGGGCCACTGATGAAAGATTCTTAGCAAGTCAAATGGCCCTAGTTAGAGAGTGTGTAGACTGGGCGGCGTGGTCCACTATCTGTTTCAAGATGATATGATTTCTTCTTGCTATTCTAGAGCATGGAGGCACCTCCATTGAGCTGGAATGTGGAATCTTGGGAGAACTGAACGGGCCAAGCGTATGTATGAGAAGCTTCTACCAATCGACACCATTGCAATTGATTACCTCCTCTAAGCCATTGTTTTCTAAGGGGCATGGCAATAAGCCCACAAGTGGAGTGTGTACTTTCAAGTTGCACTTTTTCCAGTTCTAGCTAGAAAATATGAGAAGATGTCTTCTCAATCAAAATGACCCTGCCCATTCGAAACAGCTGATGTAATCTTTGATGCCCTTAGACCTCTGATTTTGCACTATAGACCTCTGACTTTGCACTTGTTGCATCTACGCAGAGATGGGGCTTCATGATTTTTCTGCTTTTATTGTCCAGTGTTGTTTTTTTTTTGGAGTAAGAGCTTAGAGTAGGAGCCTCTCTATTCTTCATCAACAAGTCCTGGAAATTGAGTGATGTCATTTGGAGATTACCTCGCGCCTTTTCTCATGTCCTATTTTAGGTTGAGCCTATCTTTCAGAGCCTTATGGAAAAGCACGTTCACAAAAAATCCTTTCATTTTCAATAGATCTCATATGTTCCAAACTGATGTAGACACCTCAAGGTAATAATCCTTGCTGTTGCAGGCTGCAGCCATGGCCTATGATTAAGACTGGACTGCTGTCCGAATACCCTTGCATATCTCCTCTCTATTAATAAATCATAGTGTCTCTGTTTGGTCTATGATTGGCTCTCTCCACTGCTAGAAGGAATAGGCGAGATATTTCACCTATAAACGGTACCAGATGTATACTCGACTGAGCCTTCAATTTTTGAAACCTTATGAAGTGAGCTCTCCTTGGCTCCAGCAAGTGAGGGCCATCGTTGAAAAGTAGAGCAGCTGCTTTACCTCGCATGTGAGGCATACCGCTAATACAACAGCTTCATACCATGTGGAAGTCGCATCATATCCTCCTCCTGCTATCTCTGGCATAGGCATACCAGACTTACTCAAAGCAGCCCTAGGAGCTCCAGCAGAAGTATAGCTACCATTCTTTGATTTTGCATTAGGCACTTGCATCTAAGTTGGTGGTACTGCTGCTCTTGAGAGGCTATAGGAACCGATCGATACACAACGGAATAAGAGAGTACAAAACCTATCGAGAAAAAAACTCTAGACAACAGCCAAAACCCAGCCTGTGAATCTTCTAGACATTTCTCTACCCCGGCTTTTATCATCACTGCTCCGATCTCTGTTTAAGCTTTTCTCATTAAATCTTTCTCTCTCAGTGAATCGGTTGATGACAGGCCTTTGTTCACGATCAAAGTGGCCACCAGGTCCTGCAATCCATCCTTTCCTCCAACAGCAAGACCTTGGCCTTTCTCTTAAACATCCCCCACCTTACCTATCAGTCTGGTTCATGTTGCTTGTTGACAGTTGTACCATTAGTGAAATCCTCCACCTTAATCCGACAAGTACAATCTTCGAAAGCCATTTGAGTATGTTGGTCATCGTACTCTGTCTTTGTAGGAGTCAAATGCCCTTCAATTTTCATTAAAGATTTCCAAGCCTACCTTCTGGTGCCTTCCATGAGAGGATGACAGGATCCGGTTTCATGTTGCGTCCAGCCCCCAATTCCCATACCTCCTGTGGAAAATCCATGCATTTTGGCCTTCCCTCAAGAGCATTACTAGCATCATCAACCTCCATGCTGTTATGACACAATCAAATTTGTAGCTGCCTGCCAAATCTTCATAGCTTGTTGCTCCCGTTTTTTTTCAAAAGGACTTCCTGAGATTCTCCTTCTTTAGCAGAGGCTTCTTCATCTCGAAGGCACAATGCATCAAGTCATATGGCACATGTGATAACTATTGTCCGTACTTGCTGGCACATGCATGCTCTCTCTCTACTTCCTAGCGATAGACTTTGGACAGCAATTCAGAGCCCTCTGTAGTAGCGCTTGAAGATTTAGCCTATTAATCATGTATCCTTGCTTGGATTGCCCCTCTTCCAACGTATTCCCAACATGAACTTCCCCGCCCTTTTCAGTTGCTCTCGTCTTACCACATGCCTTCAAAATACAAGAAAAGATATTGCATTTGGAGAATGACCTTCACGCTGCATCTTTTCAAAGAAATTGAGTGCTTCATCGCCTAGTCCATGTTTACAATAGCCTGTGATTAGCATAGTCCAAGAGACCACATCTCTTTTAGGAAACTGATCAAAAGCTTCTTGTGCATCAACGAGTGCCCCACATTTAGTGTACATATCCATCAATACAATGCGAAGCACATTATCTTAGGCTAGTAAACCCCTTCTAAGAATCCTTTTATGTACATCTTTGCCCTTGTGAGTTGCTCCAATACTGCCACAAGCCTTCAAATGCACGCAAATGTCACTACATCAGGAGAATAGCCTTCATGTTGCATCCACTACTTCATCACGTCCAAGCATGATATATCCTGTGATGAGAGCAGTCCATGCTACTTTATTCTACATGGAAAGCTCAACAAACACCTGACGGGCCTTCGCCTAAGCCTCTACCTTCGAATAAATATTGAACAATGCACTTCCTATGAACACGTTCCTTCTGAGCAAACCCTGTTTCAAGATATCTGCATGTAGCTTACTGCCTTTATGTAGGTCGTTCTCTAAGGAGCACGCTTTCAAGAGAGCTACGATTATTCTTGTGAGACCGTTTTGTCTAGGTTCTTGACAGCCTTCATTATCTTTCGAGAGCGTAGGTAAAATGTCTATGTGCAGTGCGAGCCGAAGAGATCTTTCTCCCTGATTTTCGAGACAATGCCGAGCATTCATCTCACTCTCAGTTGCATATATTCTACTCATATGAATATAGGTTATGGAAGCCTTTGCATCTAACCATATAGGATTATCAAATGCCAATCTCCCATGGCTGACATTTCCCATTTCTGGCAAGCATTCATCAAAACATACTATGCAGGAAGATAATCTGACGATGGCATCTTCCAAACTGCTGTTATTGCATGATCAAACAACCCTTGATTACCAAAAAAGAGACCAAAGAGGTGTGATGCTCTCGGCACTATACCACATTAGAGTCTCAAAGCGCTGCTCACTCTCTTGAGTTGAGCCCATAGTCTAGATAATACATATCCCTATTGGCAATATCCTTCAATTAGTTTAGTCCAGGATACTCCGTCCCGGATAGGGAGCTTTTCAAATACTGCCCGTGCCTTTGCAAGTAATCTCCTTGGAATGATCTCCAAGTGCGTCTGTCACTCTAATGTCTACCAAAATGAATAATCTTCTTCTGCTATCCATATGCCAGAGTTTAACCCTTTTGCCAAAGCAAGAAACCTCTACAAAATGGAAAATTCGGGCTCAAAGACATATGGTCTGCGAAACTCATAGACCCATACATCAAGGTCGGACCTATTTTTCTATCTCGGGAAATTGCTCCTTTCAAAACTCTGCTCCTATGCGGCACACAAAAGGGACGCCCCTTCGCATGACCTTTAAGAGTAGAGTTCATCAGGTTCGATATACCATCGTATTTTTCCTTCAGCATTGTGAACTCGGATCTCTCCTAAAACCATGCCATTTTCCGTCTAGTCCATCCAATCCCAACATGCGAAAGTCTCCGTTCTTTTACCTTCGATTGCTTCAACTGTTCGCCTCCCTACATACTGCTCTTATCTCCAACAATCACTGTAGGAGTTAGTAAAACCATGCGAGGGCTCTCCATCCTTCCATAACAGAAGTTAGGGGGCAACACGAGTAGGTCCAATCTTTCCCACACGGACTAGAGAGGACTTCCGCCTGGAGCATCTTTGCTTCTATCCCAGAGAAGTCATTGGTTGCAGCTTCTTCAACGCATTTTGCATAGAGCTGCTAATTCTACACCTTGCTGGGTTAACTAGACATGATATATGTTGGAAAACAATGTCTCATTGGTTGGAAATTGGTCAAAGTTTATACCAGTTTTCAGAATGTATATCTGTTCTTTCCATTACCTCTACAAGTAAATGGCGTGGGCGTAGTGGATAAAGCATTGTCCTCCCATCCAAACGACCCGAGTTCAAGTCCTCCAAGCCGCAGCGCAGCGCGAAATCTTTTCATATGCTTTTTAAACTCAAACGTGAATGGATGATGAGCAGCGGATGCGTTTCTCGATTACGGACAGCGATCGTGGCTTTATTAAGTGCTTTATTGAGTGCTTTTCAAGGGACACAAAATCCTATATAAGACAAGCTTGGCTTATTGTCTTGCATCCTTCACCTAAGTTCAACACAAGCTTGGAGCTTGGACCTCAATAGAGGTGGTGTTTCTTCTAGCACATGGGGCAGCCATGGTGCTAACTTGAAGCATGTTGAGGAGCAGCTATGGAGTTCTTCTTGGTGATTCTTCTTGGAGAAGATGAAGGGTGTGCTCACACTCTATCTCATGGAGAGGAGGTTATCTCTTGTTCATGGCAAGAAGACTTGGTCATTAGCAGCTTGATGGTGAGGATCGCCCATCTACATGATGTATTTGAAGATCATCTTCTACAAGAAGATGTTAGGTTGAAGATTATCTTCTACAAGAAGATGTCTGGATACTTCAAAGACATTGGATGGGACCATCTACATGATTTTGAAGATTATCTTCTACAGGAAGATATTAGGTTGAAGATTGTCTTCTACAAGAAGATGTCTGGCTACTTCAAAGACATTAGATGGTGACTAACATAAGATTCACATCTTATGTTAAGTATTCAGGTACATATTCTCTTTATGCACACAGGTACTACTTGAAGTTTATGGAGGCTGTGGCGTTCATATCAGAAGGAATCCTATTCGGCATAGGTATAAGAGAATCAGTACGTATATGCTTTATGCAGATTTGATGAGGTGTTTGTGAAGGTGTGTTCACATGAGTTTGAGGATTTCCGGCAACAATCTTGTTAGCATTCTATGCTACTTTATAAGTATGTGATCTTTTCACACACGTATCTAACTTAGGGTCTTCCATAGCCTAAGTTTAGATGTAGGTTTGTTGACCATTAGTTTCACACTGATCCTTCCTCATTCAGTCACTCATATTCACTCTTCTATAACCTATAAGGTCACACATCTCATATATATTCAGATTACTGCCCATACATCTGAATATGTTTGTTACATTGTACATTCACTCATACATCTATTTCTCATCACATAGAGTGGTTGAGAGTTTTGCTCCCACATTGTACATTGAACATTGGTATATATGATACTATGAGTAAGCGATGGCTTACGTAACACCTTACACATGTTGTCTATTCTTTCTCTATCTTTGTCTCATCATCTGTATGATTACATTGTGGTATGTTCATGTTTTGTCAATATGGAAGATTGCTAGAATTAATGTTGTACATGAATGGAACTATGGAACCATGGACCTGTGACATGAGCCTAAGGGCCTACCTCACTTCCAACAATATAGATGATATAGAGTTCTCAGTTGAGCTATGAGAGCTGTTGAAAGCCCACCACGACACAAGAGGAGGAGGATCAAGAAACACTATTGTAAACTAAGCGATATCGATAGCCAAGCTTTTGAAACTCAAAGATTTTCGAGCTTAATGGCTTCAAGATCTCCAAACCCAAGAAGAGGATGACCGGAGGTTGTGATTGCGAGCTTATAGATGAAGATGATGAACCACAGATTCCATGATTCCATTGAAACTTGCAGAAGAACCCAAAGAAGCTTATTTACACATGATTAAGGAAATAATTAACATACTGAATGGAAAGAATTGACATAATAGCTTAAAAATTTTGAAAATTTACTATTCTACTCGTGACTTGAAGAATCACCACACATGGTGGATTAATCACCCAAATAGGGGATCCTCATCACACCAAAAATGGCTCATCTCAACAAGTTATTGTGAATCTTGCAAGCCGCAAATGCTCACAAGAGCGTAATGAAATGAAGAACTCAACAAATCGTCATGAAAAGCTTGCATACACGTCTCTTTCACGCCATAAACCATCACGTAAGTGACAAGAGAACGCTCCCCAGTAACGGCGCCAAAAGTTGTTGACATTGTAGCATCACAACTCATACTTGTCAAACCAGGAAGTATCTCATGAGACCCAAATGTTTGCATAGAAGCACTCAGCAGACATAATGGCGCTTCGTCAACGTATGATTAACGACGTTATTAACAAGAAGACACATCATAAGCATCACAAATGATGCACATAATCGTAATCACAAGCATAATAGCGACGTAATCATACATCAATGTGTCACAAGCGTTAGGCAAGAAGAGAACAAGCACGCACGCACATCATGACGACACAAGAGTAAGAGTCTAACTACAAACTAGCATTATCTCATTACATCTAAAAGAGCTCTCCCCCCAAAAGAAGAGGTGGAGACCTCTTTATATACAAAATGGCAAAAAAGCATGCTATGTGGGATTTCTCAACTAAAAGGAGAATGAATCCCACTTATTCTCTAGTGTGGCACTCACACACACCTATACAAGAGTGCTTATTAACTAAATGAAAGGTAGAAAAAGGTACAAATGATGATGAAAAAAAGAGTGGATCCAAGAAATATATATTTTATCTTCAACAGAGTGTTTGAAGAGTTGAAAGATAACTTTCAAGGTGAGCAACTTAATATTCCATTCATCTTTGCCACTAAATCAAGTATCTCAGTAAAACGATCTGCGGTAAGTATCGAAAATTCATCACGGGGTGAAGAAAGTTCATTTTTGAGATTCAGACTGAGGGGAGAGGGTACAGAAGCTCTAGAAACATTTGTATGCATTTCCAATCCAAAAACATTTGCTAAAAAGTGGAAAAAAGCTAAGTATCGTGTTCTCCTGTGGTTAAGTATCGCGATACTTGAGTATCGTGATCTCTTGTGGTAGATTATCGCGATACCTGGCATTGTGGAATATCGTGTATTGTTGAACTTTTTTCACGATACCTTACAAGTATCGGGTATCGTTGAATTGGGTCTAGCGATACATGTCACATATCGTGTATCGTAACTTTTTGATCGCGATACCCATCGTATTGGGGTATAATCAAGTAGCGATTGCTCCTGAGGACCAACATAAAATAGCCTTTGCAAATGAATGGGGAGTATACACCTTTAGGGTTATGCCTTTTGGTCTAACCAATGCCCCAGCCACTTTCCAAAGATTGATGTGCCATGTATTCAAGGAGTTCTTGAGAAAGAGCATGGAGGTATACATGGATGATTTATGCACTTATTCAGCTATACGATCAGAACATATCCCTGAACTAGGAAAGATTTTTGCCAAAATGCCGATAATATAGAGTATGTGCTGAGAGCAGTATGGGCACCCAAGGACTGACTAGACAAGGAAGCCAGCGGAGAGAGTCAGAGCGAGCTGAAGGAGTAAGTAGACAAAGCAGTAGACGCAAATCTGGCAGATAGGCCCTTCAAATTTTTCCAAACCAACATCCTTATAACAGTGATTCTTATCACTAACAATCATTATAAATACCATTTCATATTTTTGTAGCTCCATTTTGTGCAAGCCGAGGAGTCCTCGAGCTTGAGGAGCCTTAGAAGTACCTACATATCAATTTTCGTATTTTTTAGACTCCGTTTAAGCCCTCAAATTGGCCCTGGAACCTAATTTTTAACTAGGCCGGACACTAGGTCTGGACAGGGCCAAAGCTAGTCAAAAACTATAAAAAGAGCTAGAGAGCTCATTTTTGAGGTTGGATTGTACTTGAAACAAACTTGTAAGAGCTTGTGAAAGTAATCTAAAGACTCCATTGCTCTTCACTCTTTGTCTTGCCGTGTATGCGCGTGTGTGTGTATGTGTGTGCATGTTGGTGTGCTTCTCACTCACGCACTTGTGCTTCCACTTGCTCAAGGTCTTCATACCATCCTCACGTCTTCCCGGATTGACATTAAAGGAGGTGCTACTCATCACTGAGCTACACCAAATTTTGGCACCGTTGCCGGGGATCGAGCTTTGAGGACGAGCGTGTGATGGTAAGACGTAGAGTTGACGCGTTGGAGTTGTAGGTAAATTCTTTACTTTCTTCCATTTTCTTGTTTCTTCTACACCATCTTCATCACCATCATCATCATCACCATCTCCCACCTCCATCTCCATCATCGCAAAAATTTCAGTTTTTTACTATATCTCCTTTCCCCTTTCATTTCCCTCATTTCACTTGTGAGAGAGAGCGAGAGAGCGATATTGCTTGCTCTGTTTTTTGCATGTTTGTTGTGTTTCTTGCAGGTATCATCATCATCATCCCCGCAAGCACGCTGCGCAGGTACGAAACTCGTCGAATCTGTCTCGCAGTCGCCGACTTCTATCCATCGCGACTGACAGAAATTTTCACCTTTTGGTAAATCTGAGTGCACCATAGTGGACTAGAGACCCTGCACACCACATTCCCACAAAAATTTTTGAAAAATTTGCAAAATTTCAGTCCATCGCGATTGACTGAACCCCTGTCCATCGCGACAGACTGACTGTCCATCGCGACAGAGTGACTGACCATCGCGACAGACTGACTGTCCATCGTGGCAGACTGACTGTCCATCGCGATTGACTGGACCCCTGTCCATCGCGACAGACTGACTGTCCATCGCGATTGACTGAACCCTCTGTCCATCGCGATTGACTGAAACCTCTGTCCATCGCGATTGTCTCCTGTCCATCGCGATTGACTTCTGTCCATCGCGATTGACTGAAACCTCTGTCCATCGCGATTGTCTCCTGTCCATCGCGATTGACTGAACCCTCTGTCCATCGCGATTGACTCCTGTCCATCGCGATTGACAGCCCTGTCCATCGCGATAGACAGCCAATTTTGGACAAATTTTTGAGGGTTATTAAACTGAAAAGATGGACTAATTTTGGGCATAAACATCTTACTCCAGAGCACATAAGGAGGCCGTAGGAAACCAACCTGGGGAAACCAGTTGCACAGTGATCCTGTTTGAACCCTGTCCTAACCCTAGAACCCTGATCGGTCATAACTTTTCCATACGAAATCCATTTTGTGAGCTCTAGGGCTTGTTGGAAAGCTTGTGGCATATACTACACGCCCTCAACTGTTTTTTATAAAGATAATGCGTGGATTTTTTGCTAGGGTATTTTGAAGTTGACCATACCCAAGGGGATCAAAGTCAGGGGTCTTAAGAATTATCTTTCTAAAACACACTAGGCAAATTAGTATTTGTGCTACAGGAATGATAATAATGGGTTTTGTCTTTGGAATTGAATTATGAAAGCTAACTTTGGAACTCTACAGATCTATTGAGAGCATCGAAGGGCGTTCTAAGCAAGTGTAAGTGCAAGCCTTGGAACACGCTTCCTGGGCATTCAAGGGCATCAACACAAGGAAAGGAATTCAAGGTTGGAATACTCTCAACTCCCTCTGTCATTTTCTAGCTCAGGTTAAGTACGAATAGTGCTAGAAGTAAGTCAGGGCGACGATAGGCAGGTATCAAGTTGAAGACAACCTAAAAACTCAAATTCAAGCTAAAAATTTAGTCTCTGTACTGTCGATAACATAAAGAAAAAGAACCTAACGTGGAACGATCAATTCCAAGTACGAAAACTACTCAAGTATTCCTGACGATGCAATATCAGACAAGATCATAAACATAATAACTCACTAAAAATGAATCAAGCAACTGAGACTAATTGATCAGCAACGAGGTTGTACTCTGGGCAAAAATTGGGCTACTTAACTAGGCATATGAACCTTAGATCAGGGCGACATGTAGTAAGGGATAGACAGAGCCTTAGGTCTTCAGAGGCTAGTGTCAACCACAGTGCTAGGTCGTGGGCCCAGCAGTTGAGCCATCGCTCATACTACCCAAGTTCTGAGACTAGTGAATCCGAGATGTCTCAAGGTATGGAGAGACCTACATGCAGTTTAGGAGTGCCATACTTGCATAGGGTAGAAGGCCCTTACAAAACGCAGTTGGAATACCTTAGGACCAATCGATTGGGTGCTAGCATCTATGAGGACGGCCTAGGAAGGTCTGTGGTGCAGATTAAGAATCCCGATCATTCCATTGGATTAGAGCGCCTAGCTGTCAAGTTCGAAAATGGAGCGTACTTAGACAAGGAAGGGACAATATATGTAGTCACCAGTCATCCAGATAGGACTGATGAATTTGGGAATGTAGTCCCAGAATCGGACTTAGAGGACCTAGAGCAAGGAAACATGGGGGTAGAACCGAGGACCCCTCGAGGGAAGTCTGTCCTTACAAGGATTATCACACCCGAGTGGATTCCCCAAGATAATAAGAGCATAGATCTTCTTCTGAATCGAGAAACTGAAGAAGCCTTTTGGAGATATAAATCTGATCGGCCATTTGATATAGGAACAATCATGATCTATGAGTTTAAGGATCCTGATAGCCCAGGTAGAGTGACCTACTTAGATCACGCTTCGGAAAGGATCTTTGTGGTGACAGACAATGATAGGCATGCTTACACTTGGAAGGGTGAATTCGTTTTCCCTTAACCAAGATCGAATGCGTCCTATGGTCACCCGGGAGCAGGAACATCCCAAGCTCATGGAATGCAAAGAGACAGAAGTAGGGATAGACCAGAAGTAAGCTTTGCCAACCCAATGGGCAGAGAAAGAACGAGGACGGAAACTAATAGAGTGGAACCTGAGATACTTAGAGCTCACAAGAATCAAAGAAATATGGATGAGTTCCCTCTACCACGACCTAGAGAGCACACAAGGACTTTGAGACCGACTCAGCTAGTTAAGTCCATGAAGAATTACTTCGATGGCACTGGAGATCCATACGATCATGTGGCTGAGTTTAGGCAAGTTCTGAGAGCTGAACAAGTGGAGGATCTATTCACACAGTACAATGCCTTTGGTCTGACCCTTAGGAACACTGCCCTGACATGGTTTCAGCCACTAAATGAGAGGCAGTTCAGGAGCATAGACCAACTTCTAGAGGCTTTCATTGTTGAATTCTCTAAGAGTGGCATAAGGCATAATACCTCCTCGCTGATTCACAGCTTCAAGCAAACCCCTCAAGAAACCGTGAGACTTGCAGGAAGAAGATTCAGGCAATACTTAGAAAGATGCCCTGTCTCGGAGCTACCCACACCAGCTAAGCAAGTGGCTTTGTTCTTGGATGGATTGCTAAGTACCAAATTGAGATCTTATGTGTACTTAAAGGACCCTAGGACCATAGAAGATTGTGTGCGCATGTGCATTGACATCGAGGATAACCTAGGGGAGGAGTTAGAGCTTTCTAAGATATACAAAGATACGGATAGTGCCTCCAACCTCTCTTCCACGCAATCCACATCAATCGAGGAACTTGCAGAGAAAGTAGCTCAGAAATTAGGTGTCACTAATAAACAAATCCCAAGGTTCGCCCCTGTGAAAAGGTGCTATACTTGTGGTGGCGACCACATGGCGAATGTATGTCCCATTATGGCCCAACCCCAAGTTAATCCTAGTAGCCAGTACTGCACCATAGAACGAAGGTACACCAATCACACCGCGCAAGATTGCCCCTACAATAAGCAAACCGTTAGGCAAATGTACCCACAGCCATACCCTCAACAAGGAAGATACCAAAACCAATACCCACCACAACAGTATGCTAGACCTCAACAAGCCTACCAACCACAATACCAAGCCCAGCAAAGACCTCAGCCTATGTTAGCCCAACAACCTCCAGCTCCATCCAACTTGATCCCTGTAAAGTATGCAGCAGCAGAAGAAAACCTAAACCGAGCTATAGTCCCCATAACACCATTGCTTTCAGAAAGTGATCCCAGTGACCATAGCTTCGATTCTACGCATGTTGAGAGTCCCCAGGCTTACTTCATGCAGTCTCCTGAACATGGTGAATCCTACTATAGTGAAGAGCCAAATGAATCTAGTTGGGAATCTGATTACACAAATGTCATGTACGCAAACCCCAACCCTAGGCCTCAACCTAGGCAGGTAAGACCTCCGTTCCCAAGGGGACCGTGCTACAGATGCCAAGGAGATCACTTCATTCGTGATTGTCCTTTAACTCCACCTACACAACCCCAGTCAGTGACGGTCCAAGGCTTTTGCCAAGATTGTGGAAAAGAGCATCTCTTACGAGATTGCCCAAAGAACCCCAATAATATGCCAAAAATCACTCCTATCAATGTTGTTGGGTTAGTGGTAGACTCCACAGGGAGTGTGACTTCCACTGCACCAGTACAAGTAGTCACTAGAGCTCAAGCGTTGCAGCAAAACCAAGCTGTAGGTCAGGAAAAGAGCCCAACAGCTAGTGAAACTGAGAGCATAACCAAGAAAAGGACTAGAGCGTGGAAAGATAGCCGAGAAAGAATGAAAAGACAATGGGCTAAAAAGATGAGTGAACTTGAGGAAAGCATAAGAGAAACCAAAGCCAGGATAACTGAACTCACATCTCAAACTACCCCACCACCACCTTTCCCACCGCCATCCGATCAGCCACCTTCCAACCTGCCTCACCTAAACCCACCACCCCCTAGAGTAGGATCAGTCCTAGCAGATCCCACTCCCAAGGACCTTAATATGATGCTTAAAGCCTATCAGGCCAGAATCCAAGAAGGTCCAAACGTAACTGATCATGAAAAATGCTATCCTAGAGCAGAATTAGAGCTAGAACGAACTAAAATTTGTGCTAAAATGGTGGAATTGGCTCAGACCATGTTTGAAGCTAGTCACCTCTTTAACATCTCTAGCTCAGCTAAGATGCAGTTACATTTTGATGGACTGCTAGAAAGAATAGAGAGGCTAATTGCAGAATCAGAAAAGGAACATGACCCTCAAAGAAAGGAAAGGGCAAGAGAACGGATAAGCTAGCCTCTTCAGGAAGCCCATGTGCCTCCTCAAGAAGCTTATCTTTCCCCCCAAAAGGCAGTTGAGCCTCCCTCGAAAGCTCACGTACCTCCACAGGTTGCCTACATTCCTCCTCAGGGAGCATATCAGCCTGTTCGGAAAAGTAATAGAATAAGTAATCCTCCCCAGGGAGCTTGTGCTCCAAACATCTATGAGAGTGAGGAAAGAGCCAACGATAGAATAAGCCCTCCTCCCCAGGTTGCTTATGTGCCTAATTCTACGGAGCCAGACACTTCTTCTTCTATGAATCGGTTTGCACCAGACTTCCTACGAGAAATTCAAGAAGATAAATGGGATAACGAACTTGAGGTCGCCCCTCCCTTTGAACTTGTGGATGATGCACACGACCAATTCCCACAAGACATCCCATCTATTTACGGGGAACATGAGAGTACGCAGTCTCACGAGAGATTGGACTTTGAATCCAATTCCATACAAGAGCTACCCCATTTCACAGGCCCATGGGAAGCAAAGTCCACGTGTATGAGAGCACCCACAGTCATGGTAAGAAACGAAGATTCAGTCATACCTAGGAACACAGAGGTAGTGAAGAACACTAAAGTGCAGTGCAATCTCAAGTTAGAAGAGCTACTCAAGGTTAAACCTGAATTATGGAAACATGTAGCCAAACAAGTACCAGAAATAGCCAAAGCTCGTTCCCAGGTAGGATCCCATAGAACGGTGCCAGAGATACCCCTAGATAAGATAGGAGATATGTGTGAAGGAGAAGAAGGGAACACCTATCTTCCCATTACCTACCAGGAGTACACCACCAAGGCAATTTTGGACTCCGGTGCAGGAGTTGCAATTGCCACCACTTCCCTATGGAAGCGTTGGGGCAAGCCAGCACTCAGGCCAACGAGAATGAAATTGCAGATGGCCGATGGTCACATAGAGAGACCCCTAGGATTGCTAGAAGGAATAACTCTCACCACTTGTGGTGTCGAGTTTGAACATACCTTTGCTATATGTGACTTTAGCAAAAATCATGCCTATGAGATGATTTTGGGACGACCATTCATGCGACAGTTGCAAGTGGTACAGGATTGGGGAACTAATTCCTTGTACCTGCAACACTTAGGTGTTACGACCAAAGTCAATCTCAAAGATTACTCTCATAGGGATGTTCCTCCTATCCAATGGAATCCCATCCATAGAGCCAAAGATGATACGGAATCGGTGCATTCCATAGGATCAGGATCCTCATGGATGCATGAAGACACTCACTTATGGATGTGCAAAGTAGCAGTAGAGGAAGAGAAGAGAGAAAAGGCCAGAGAAATAGGTGCAAACGAAACACATAGACCCATTCAAGACCCAGCCTATGCACCTGTAGTTTTTCCTGACGAAGAATTTGAACCCCACGGCTGGGCAGAAATCTTAGCAACAATGGATGTAGCCATCAATGAGGAACAATGGACACCTCACTGTGATGAGGATGGCTATGACATTTCAGTCTTCTCCATAGAGCCAATCATGGGAGAGGCAGTTCTAGAAGAATGTGAACCGAGCCCTGAGGCATTTGAGGATGCAAGTGACTCTGATCTAGAGTCAATCATCATGGACCCACCATTTGCATCAGATGAAGAATACTTCCATGAATTAGAATTTCAACCCCAAAGGCATGGAGAGCTTACAAATGATGTAAGATTAGCAACACATGTGACCCCGAAGGAAGAAGGAAAGAAACGAAAGAAGAGAAAAGTCTCCCCAGACGAGGAAGAATCTTTGTTTGAGGTCCCAGAAAATTTTAAGAAGTACGAGATAGACGACAGGAGAGTTATGATAAGAATGCCTAAACGGGAGGCGCAATCAGGAGAGGCCTATGATAACAAAGAAACCACCAAGAAAATAGTAGTGGCCCTAGAAGAAGGAGAGGAGAGATGCACGTACATAGGCCATGACCTAACAGAGGGAGAAGAGCATGCGTTAATAGCCTTGCTAAGAGAATACAGAGATGTATTCGCTTGGAGTTACAAGGATTTGAAGGGTGTTGACCCAGACATATGCTCACACACCATCCCCATGACTTCAGATGCCAAACCCTCTAAGCAAAAGCCCTATACATATAACGATAATTACGCTGCTAAGATCAAAGAGGAGATAGATAGACTGGTCGAAGCTGGATTTATCTACGAAATTGAGCACACTGAGTGGGTATCCCCCATCGTAGTGGTGCCCAAGAAGAATGGTAAGCTGCGTGTATGCATTAACTTGAAGAAGGTTAATGCAGCCACGATTCGAGATAACTATCCGCTTCCCATCACAGAGCATCTCTTAGAAAGAGTAGCAGGCAAGGAAGTGTACAGCTTCCTCGATGGATTCTCGGGCTACAATCAAGTAGCCATAGCTCCAGAAGATCAGCATAAGACAGCTTTTGCCACAGAGTGGGGTATATTTGCCTTTCGTGTAATGCCATTTGGGCTTACCAATGCACCAGCTACCTTCTAGAGACTAATGTGCCATGTATTTAAAGAGTTCCTGAGAAAGAATTTAGAAGTCTATGTTGATGATCTTTGTGCTCATTCCAACATTAGACAAACCCATATCCCCGAACTCAGACAAATCTTTGACAAATGTAGAGAATATCAAGTCTGCCTGAACCCAGAAAAGTGCGTTTTTATGGTCAGGCAAGGCAAAATTCTAGGACACATCGTGTCAAAGAATGGCATATCCACTGATGAAGAGAAGGTGAGAGCCATAGCAGAGCTACCTAGGCCAAGGAATGTCAAGGAAGTACAAGCTTTCATGGGGCATTGTGGTTACTACCGCCGGTTCATTCACATGTATGCTGTCATTGCAAAGCCCATGTACGGACTTCTGACTAACTTTGAGTGGACGGATGAATGTGAGAATTCCTTCCAGGAGCTTAAACGAAGATTATGTTCAGCACCAATCTTGACCACACCAGATTGGAACAAGCCATTCCATGTTCACGTGGATGCATCCAATTATGCTATTGGATGTGTACTTGCACAACCTACGGGTGAAGGTAATATGGATCTTCCAATTGCCTATGCTAGTAGACAATTGAATGCAGCTGAACGAAATTACACCACCACTGAGAGAGAAGGCTTAGGAATGGTATATGCAGTTAAGAAATTTAGACACTATTTGCTTGCAAACAAGTTTAAATTTTTTACTGACCACCAAGCATTACTATATCTCGTAAACAAGCCATGTAATACAGGAAGATTAGTAAGATGGTTTCTCTTACTAATGGAATACGATTTCGAGGTTGTGGTAAGAAAAGGGAAGACTCATTTGAGAGCTGATCATCTTTCCAGGCTCACATCTGGAGAAGCCCCACAAGGAGTATCAGATGACCTTCCTGATGCTTACTTGTTTAACTTGGAAGTGGTACCGCAGTGGGCTAAGCCACTAGTGCCAGTATTGACATACGGGCCTAATCACCCAATTATAAACACACAAGATAGAGAGGTAGTAAAAGCCCAAAAGTATCACATCATGGCAGGAAGTATGTACAAGCACACAGATCAAGGGATCTTGGCCTGTTGTGTGGAAGAGGATGAGTACGCAAAATGGTTGCAATTAGCACACGTAGGTGCATTAGAGCAACACTATTCAAAGCCACGAACCCTACAAACACTAAGGAGACTAGGAGTACATTGGCCAACTATGGAAGCTGATGTCCAAAAGTTGTGCAAGGAATGCCCAATCTGCTGCACTAAACCACCTGTGGAACATGCCACTCTTTATCAAGTGTCCACTGTGCCAGATTGGAGTGAACCACTAGTATCCTTCCTGAGGACGAAAACATTCCCTCCAGACATGACTCTGGCTAGGAAAAGGAGTTTAGAACAAGAAGCCCAGGATTACTCACTCATTGGTGATAATCTATACAAACGTGGTAAAGACGGTTACCTGAGACTATGTGTCCACGAGAGTGAGTATCTCAAGATCTTAGACACTGCTCACCAAGGTGTAGCAGGAGGACACTTTGGACCAGATCGGGTGATCAAAGCAATACTATTTGCGGGTTTTTGGTGGCCGACCCTTCACATGGATGCACATACCTATGTGAAACGGTGTGATGTCTGTCAGCGAACTCAGTATCCTATACGCAAAGATGAGATGCCATTGAAACCTATGATGGGTGGACGTGCATTCTCTAAGTGGGGAATAGACTTTGTAGGCCCTATTAATCCCCCAGCTAAGGGTTCACATGCTGAATACATCATTGTGGCCACGGATTATCTCACCAAGTGGGTAGAGGTAAAAGCTACGACAAAGAACGACGCTCAGACAACTGCTAAATTCTTGTTTGAAAATGTATTCACAAGATATGGGCTACCTATAGAGCTAGTAAGTGATAGAGGCACTCACTTCTTGAACGAAGTGATTGAAAATCTACTCCAAAAATTCTTGGTAGTTCATAAGAAGTCTGCCCCTTATCACCCTCAAGCTAATGGACAAGCCGAAAGCACCAACAAGATCTTATGCAATGTACTGACAAAATTAGTGAACACTAAACGTTCTGATTGGGACGAACAATTACACCATGCTGTTTGGGCATACCGAGTTGCCTACAAAACGGTACTCCAAGCCACCCCCTTTCAGATGGTATTTGGCCAAAACGCGGTGCTACCCTTGGACTTCTTGATACCTACCTTAAAAGTAGCACAAGATCACGAATGGACGGGTCATGAACTCTCCTCTAGACTTTTTGACCTTGAACGATTAGGAGAAACGAGACTGAGAGCAGCTGCAGGGATATATGCAGCTAAGAAGAGACAGAAGGCATACTTTGATGCTCATGTGAAGGATAAGGGCTTGAAAGCAGGAGATCTAGTTTTAGTCTACACACTGAAACAACATGCAAGGAAGCTAGAAAAGAGAGGCTACGAACCTATGATCATCAATAGGATCTCCACGAGTGGAGCAGTACAACTAGCCACTTTAGAGGGTAATGTTCTCCCAAACTATATTAGCGGATGCAGGGTCAAGTTGTATCAGGAACCCCTCACGGAGGAAATGCTAAGTCAAATCAATACTGCGAAGCAGCGTAAAGAGGAGGAGAAACGAATTCGAGAAGAAGCTCAAGCAGAAGCCCTAGAGCGCATACGGAGAATGAAATTAAGAAGACAAGGTAGAGAGCAACCTGTGCAAGATGCATCGGTAGATCGAGGACATCATGTGGCTATGTGTGAAGTTTCAGGTGTTAGCTCACATAGGATAACTGATCGACGTCCTTTCATAACCATAGATATAGGGCAAGGAAAGAGTGCAAGGACTGTAAGAGCCTTGATTGACTCAGGTGCAGCCACTAGTGCTGTTAAATTGTCTCACTGCCAAGAGTTGCACTTAACTGTCAATCCTGTGGAAGCATATCTCATAGGATTGGGAGGCGTGGAAACCCCTTGCATGGGCGAGGTGGAACTTCCCCTCAATATTCATGATGAGGCAATGACAGTTAAAGTACTAGTGTGTCAAGATGAGGATCTCACTGAACCCCTTGTCTTGGGTCAAGATTGGATCTATGACCACGCAGTCAACTTAAACCTAAGAAGTGGACTTCTCCAGGCTTGGGTAAATCATAATCGAATTACAGTAGAGTTAGATAATGGAGCACTCAAGGAACTAGGAAAGGCACAAACTCCTGGTCCTTCCAGGAGTACACATGAAGACGATCATGCTGTTCTTGTCCAAAACTATGTGTTGCAGAGGAATGAGGTTCGCACAAAAGAAGTCAGGAGAGCAACCGAACCCCCTTCTTTTCCAAAGGCCAGAGGGAGGCAGCAACCAAAGGTAGATCAAAGGCAGATGAAGCAGAGTACTACCTATCTCGGAGGTCAAAAGTACCCGCGCAGCAAAATGTCTCAGCTAGTGAAACAAGTGTGGGTGCGGAAAGGTGAATACCCGGTTGCACTCAAGCCAACCACACGGGAAAAGCCTCTTATTAGTAACCAACAACACAACAACAATAAGAAGTCTTTCAAAATTTCCTCCGCTAACGCGAAGTCAATTTGGGTGCCCAAGAAGTCGATGAAGGCTAGCCCACAATCAAGACAAATTTGGGTGCCTAAGGCTTGTTGGCGGGCTCAAATAGCTACACCAGGAACACACCCTACAGAGCATAATCCATTCACTCGCACAGCCGGCATCCACTCATTTTTAACACTCAGGAACACACCAAGGCCAACGAGCACGAACAGAATCACTTGTAAATGGGTCCCTAAAAGGCCTCACTTTCAAGCCGACACACTTGTAAAGTTCTCGAGAGCCTCTACGAAACCAAGAGCGAAACCCATCCACGGCATTTGGCAGCTTAAGAATTGTAGCAAACCCCCGGACCCCAATTGTAAATCCATGACCACCTACTAACCACTGCACTCTCACATCATATCATTCCGCTCAGCTTGTAGGTCCATCTAATTCCTAACTACACTCACCAGCACCGAGCACTTATTAACCTACTAACCTCTTCCGGACCTCATGTTAATGCTGTAACGGGGACACGATGTCATTTTTGTGTCCATTGCAATGTTAACATTTATTCATGTATTCTCACAGAACCAGCTGCGAAGTTCTCAACATGGCGGAGGCAGCAGGAGCTAGCTCTCACACAGAAACAAACCCGCAAGTGGTGGATTTAGACAGTTTACCCGTTTTGCTTGAGACAAATGAAAGACCAGAAGAATTGCAGGCCGTCAAAATCATACCTATTGCGGACCCTCCGCGTGGCCACACCATGCCCGTAGGAAAGACTTCCCACTAGTTTACCGAGGTGGCAGGACCCTTGGGTGAAGGAACGTACCTATGGGAATCAGAGTTGGACTTCAATGGGAAGCAAGGCAGATACCATTTCTTTACAAGAGAATTTGAGAAATTACAAAATGCAGAAGGCCTACGTCCGATATGGGAAAAGGCAGGATTGAGTGCCTATTTCAGTGCACGACTCCCAAAACCTGACTTCATGCAATGCTACTATCTTATCAACACCTTGACTCCAAACCAGAACCCAAAAGGTGCAAGCTCATTTGTGATTCCATCTCTGACAAAGGGGAATGAGCTCAAGAGGTTCAGGCTATCAAACAACTTGGTGAGAGAGGCTCTAGATATGCACGGAATGCGTATTCCAACAGAGAAGGAAACCCTAGTACCGGATTACATGAAGAATCGAAGTCTCACCAAACTCAAGGACATGGTGTCCATGACACCTAATATTGCAATACACCTTCGCATGTGCATGCAACACTTTGCTTTTCCTGCACAAGATAGATTCACTATGCCGCACAAAAAGATTTGGTTCAGTTTATATCTGGCAGAGACATAGAGCCTCACCATCAACTTACCCCATTGGATAATTGATCAGATACACCTGGCTCACAAACGATGGCCGAGGAAACAGGTTTTATATGGTTGCTGTGCTCTGACGAGAATAATTTATAGATGTTTGGCTTATGACATCCCTATTCAACGGGCCCTAATGTGGAATCGTGTAGAGCAGTTTAGAGGTAGGACATCCACTGGACCCCCTTCTAAGAAGATGAGAGGCACTATCCAAGTTCCGTGTGCTCAACCACGTGGAGCCACCCTAACACCAGATGTCACCCCTCCACCTCGAAGAGTCCGACCATTCACACTCCGACTTCCAAGACGCAGCACCGATGGTTCTACCTTGATATTCCCTCCCATCCCAACCGATCTTGAATTTCCTAGTGGTGCACCTTTGGAAGAACTCACTAATGAATATTTCGAACAATTATTACAAGATGTAGAGCTGGAGGCAGAAGAAGCACAACAAGCGGAAACAGTGCAAACGCAGACCACAACCTCCCAAACACCAGTCACACCAGTTGAAGTGGATGAAGAGGATGATGGAGATGAAGAACAGGAGGAAGATGAGGAGGATTACGATCAAGAGCATCAAGATGAACAACAAGAAGTGCCAGAACTTGTAGGTGCACTAGCATATACAGCTCAACTACAAAGGTTATACGACACAATTAAAGCAGTACAAGAAAGGCATAAACTCTCTCTTATATCAGGTCAAGCTTTGATGCAAGAAATGCTATCAGATGAAGGGGTGGACCAACAATTCATTGACACTCTCAAATTAGTGTCAGAATCTTTAGGAGTTTCGGAGGCTGTCCACACTGCCGTCCGCCAGTCTGTAAGGTATGACAAACGCAGAGTTGACACGTTACCACGAGCAGGTAAGACTATCAGGATACCCGTCACAGAACAAGAAGTACCCATTGAAACAACAGCTACCCCTACAACCACCATTGAACTCTCGGCCGAAACCTTTGTTCAGACATCACCTATCTCACCCCAGCATCCACCATCACCACCTTCTCCACCCCCACCACCACCTACCACCATGGAAGAAACGACAGCCATCACCTCTACCTCCACTTACAACCCATCCTCATTCACATCATTCTCATTTCGAGAACCCACCTCACAAGAAAACCTCTTCTCATTCGTCACCAATCCCTTGTACACTTCAGCCCTTCCATCCTCCGAACCCATAATTGGCCATCCCATAATCCCAACGGTGGTTGGAAACCCAGCACCCACCGAAGGCACCCTGTGTTTCCCAGCCTATCCCCCAATACGGGTAGCTCCATTCCATGACCCTCACTTCCCATCGGACCCCTAGACCTCTTTCACCCGGACCTCACCACTCCAATACCCGTCCTTTGGGGAGCATTTCATCCGCTCTCCAATGTTTCAGCGGCACATTGCCCCGACGTTCGCAACGACATCAATTTACACGAACACCACACTCACTTCACCTACCATACCCACCTACATGGTAGCCCCAGTACACACCACTTTGTCTGACCCGATGGACATTTCACCCACCACAGCACCGCTCCCCACGATTCCACCATCTCCCCCTCCCTTACCCCCCACCTCACCACTCACATCATTGGCACACACAGCATTAACTACCCCCCTCCCCAATCCCACCTCCCCTGCATTTCAAACTTTTCCCCTTGCATTTCATAATGTAAATAGCACGTTCAACACATTACTTCAGTGTGCACATCAACTACAACAAGAGTACCATCAATTGGAAGAACGCACTATGGCCCTCCAGGCAGAATCTCAACGTCTGCAAGCTAGGGTCACCACTCTGGAAGTGACTACCAAACGCTCCTAACCGAGCATACCACCTTACAGCAGGCTCACTCAGAATTGGAATCAAAGACATCAACAGTAGACGACAAAGTAGTCAAGGAACTAGAAACAGTGCTTCAAGCGCAGATGATATCTAATGCTACACTCAGACGCAACATTGGACTATTAAGGAAGCATATGGCAGCAGCACTAGAAGAGAACAAAAGACTTCAACAACAAAATCAAGACAACTTCGAAGCGGCCATGGAAGGAACTGTGGGAGCCACCATTAGCCCTACCAGATATAGAGCAGTCCCATCGGGAGACATTCGCATCTTACTTGAGGAGCATGCAAATTTCTTGGAGTCATATGAAAAGTTAGAGACTGAATGTGCAGATCTAAAGAAACAGATAGCCAGTGTCCCCACATCTCAACAGGAGCCGGTAATCTTGCAACACTCTACAGAAGAAATAGAGACCCTCCAGAAACAGGTGGCAGAACTCCAAGCACGCCTCTTACCATATGAAAGGCCACCCTCGCCCATTGAAGAACCAGAACCTGAAACAGTAGTGGAAATTCCCGTCGACGACAGCTATGAAGAGCCATACGAGCCTATGCCGACACCCGGTGGTCGAACTACAGAAGAAGGACAAGACACCTTAGAAATTCAAGTCCCAGATTGGGTCAAAAGGGTCAAGAAAGTGGGTAAGACACATGATGATCGTGTGGCAGTGCAAATGCAATCTCTCACCAATCTGGAAGAAACTGTCCTTCGGTCCTCCTACTTTCAAAACTTATCCCATCAACGGTTAATCACAACATCAGAGTCGCAATACATGCCTTATTTTGTCTTACTACATGACTATAATGCAGAAGTCAAAAGACATACAGGGAAGGAGCCCACATTTGCCACTCAATTTGAGATAGGGGATTTACCGACAGATGCACGCGCTGGCTCGATCTTCCAACCTAATTGGCATGCACGTCTACTAACCGATTACCCAGAGATGATGAGCACCTGGGCAACCATGCCACTATATATCAAGTATAATCCTTGCTATTGCCCAGTGGTACGCCGCAGATCCTGGCAAGCATTTGCAATCAAGGTACGCAACAATAAAGAATGCTCGGCTTGGGTTAACTATCCATATTTTGCTCCACCTCGCGGGACCCCAACCGTAGCCTACATGATATCAACAATTCGGCACTGGTCTACACGTCTAAATAATGTACCTGACATAGCAGCAAAAATGTGTATGAAGATATTTGAGCTCATGACCATTGTTTTCAAAACCTTTCGAAATGTACAAGCTCCATACATCTCTGCTCCTGGATTCTCTCCAGGTAACAAGGATTTAGTCTACGACATGAGCCAGACCCCCTCGGTCACTATAATCTTTGCTTGGCATGCACGAATAAAGTACTTACCCGCATGCTTCAAGCAGACATTTGAGGAGATGTTCTCTACGGGATTCTGGGAATATCATTCGGAAATTTTCATTCCCAGACCCACATATTTGCTACACCTATTCGCCGTAGAACAAGCGATCCATGCAGATCAGTTACGTCTGCCACATCCGGACATTCCAGGACCAATTGATTGGGATCGTTTGATGACAGATTTGGCCAGAGGACTACGCCTACAAGAACATCAGCTTGCCACTCAGGTCGTGGAATATTACATCCAACACTCCCAGCAACAAGGGTCTGTCAGGGACGACAGACGCGAGAGAGGGGGGGGTGTTGAGAGCAGTATGGGCACCCAAGGACTGACTAGACAAGGAAGCCAGCGGAGAGAGTCAGAGCGAGCTGAAGGAGTAAGTAGACAAAGCAGTAGACGCAAATCTGGCAGATAGGCCCTTCAAATTTTTCCAAACCAACATCCTTATAACAGTGATTCTTATCACTAACAATCATTGTAAATACCATTTCATATTTTTTTAGCTCCATTTTGTGCAAGCCGAGGAGTCCTCAAGCTTGAGGAGCCTTAGAAGTACCTACATATCAATTTTCGTATTTTTTAGACTCCGTTTAAGCCCTCAAATTGGCCCTGGAACCTAATTTTTAACTAGGCCGGACACTAGGTCTGGACAGGGACAAAGCTAGTCAAAAACTATAAAAAGAGCTAGAGAGCTCATTTTTGAGGTTGGATTGTACTTGAAACAAACTTGTAAGAGCTTGTGAAAGTAATCTAAAGACTCCATTGCTCTTCACTCTTTGTCTTGCCGTGTATGCGCGTGTGTGTGTATGTGTGTGCATGTTGGTGTGCTTCTCACTCACGCACTTGTGCTTCCACTTGCTCGAGGTCTTCATACCATCCTCACGTCTTCCCGGATTGACATTAAAGGAGGTGCTACTCATCACTGAGCTACAGTATGCCTCAATCCAGAAAAGTGTGTCTTCATGGTTTGACAAGGAAAGATAGTAGGACACATTGTCTCCAAAAATGGAATTTCAACTGATGAAGACAAAATCAAATTGATTCTGGATTTGCCGAGACCAAAGACTGCTAAAGAAGTGCAAGCATTTATGGGAGATTGCAGATACTACCGAAGATTTATACACATGTATGCCATAATTGCTAGACCCCTTTATGCTTTATTGTCTCAATTTAACTGGACAGAAGAATGTGAAAAGGCCTTCAACGAATTAAAGAGTCGACTAAGTTCAACACCAATCCTTCGAGTACCAAATTGGAACAAACCATTTCACATTCACATGGATGCCTCCAAATTTGCCATTGGTTGCATCTTAGCTCAACCCGCAAACACAGGAAGGTTAGACCACCCTATAGCCTATGCCAGTAGACAGTTGAATCAAGCGGAGCGCAATTATACCACGACCGAGAGAGAAGGCCTAGGGATGGTGTATGCAGTAAAAAAATTTCGACACCACCTCTTGGCAAACAAATTCAAATTCTTCATCGGTCATCAAGCTCTACTGTACTTAGTCAATAAGCCTTGTAATACAGGACGACTAGTACGATGGTTTCTATTGTTGATGGAATTTGATTTTGAAGTAGTAGTCAAGAAAGGGAATACCCACATTAGAGCAGATCACTTATCAAGAATGACACATGGAGAACCACCCATAGGAGTACCTGATGACCTGCCAGACACTTACCTTTTTAATCTCAAAGTATGTCCCCAATGGGCAGAAAAATTGATCCCTATACTCACATATGGACCTAGAAAGTGGATCACACCAAACAAAAACCAAGACATATGGAAGACTAAAAACCTTCATATCATTGCCGGAAGTTTATATCATCAAGACTCAAGTGGATTACTCATGAGATGCATGGAAGCAAAGGAACACGAGATGTGGCTTCAAAAAGCACATGTAAATCAATGGAAAACTCATTTAAACGCGAACGGAACATGGCAAACACTGAAGAGATTAGACATATATTGGCCAACCACACAGAGGGATGCACATAACTATGTATCAGCCTACCCAACCTGTCAAGAACGAAATCCAAAAGAGAACTCTACTCTATGCTACTCCATAGTGGCACCAAGATGGATCATGCCTATGGTGAAATTCTTGAAGACCCGAGAGTACCCGGAAGGAGCCACTCTAGCAAGGAAACATGCGCTCACATAACAAAGCAAGGACTATGCTCTCATAGGAAAACAACTCTTTAAGCGAGGAAGAGACAATCATTTATGAATGTGCATTCATGAAGATGAATATCTAGCTGTTTTAGAGATGGCACATATAGGAGCTGCAGGAGGACATTTTTCTGCAGATAAAACTGCAAAAATGATTCTCTTTGCTGGAATGTGGTGGCCAACTCTACATCAAGATGCAGCCACATATGTTCAGCATTGTGATACCTGTCAATGAATGAAATATCCAATTAGAAGAGATGAAATGCCGCTGAAACCCATGACGAGTGCCAGAGCCTTCACTAAATGGGGAATAGACTTCATAGGTCCTATTAGCCCACCAGCTAAAGGATCCCATGCAGAGTACATATTTGTAGCTACAGACTATTTGACCAAGTGGGTTGAAGCCAAAGCAACCAAGAAAAATGATGCAAGGACTATGGCCAAGTTTCTCTTTGAGAACGTATTCACTAGATTTGGACTGCCGATAGAAATTGTGAGTGATAGAGGCACACACTTTGTGAATGAAGTGAATGAAGCCCTACTGAATGAATTCTTAGTAATTCATAAGAAGTCAGCCCCATATCACCCACAAGCCAATGGATAGGCCGAAAGTTCAAATAAAATCTTGTGTATAGTTCTCACGAAAATTGTCAACAATGGTTGATCTGATTGGGATAAACAATTACATCATGCTTTATGGGAATTCCGAGTAGCCTACAAGACCGCCATAGGAACTACTCCTTTTAACTTAGTGTACGGACAGAATGCTATTTTGCCAATTGATTTCTTAATACCCACTCTCAGAGTAGCAACAACTTACGAGTGGACTGGACATGAACTATCAGCTCAATTGGATCAAATAGAAAAGTTACATGAAACTAGGTTACAAGCGGTAGCAGGGATTTATGCTGCTAAAAGGCGATAGAAAGCCTATTTTGATGCTCATATTAAAGATAAAAACTTGAGGGAAGGAGATCTAGTTTTGGTTTATACTTTGAAACAACATGCAAAGAAACTGCAAAAAAGAGGATATGGCCCGTTGATCATCAATCGTATATCTACCAGTGCAGCCATCAGTTTAGCAACCATAGATGGAGAAGTATTACCAAACTATATCAGTGGTTGTCGAGTGAAAAAATATATAGAGCCATTGACAGAAGAGATAATGTCACGACTAATAATGGGTTAAAATAGGTGCATAGAGGAAGAAAGAATACGAGAAGAAGCTAGGCAAGAAGCACTAGAACGAATCAGGAAACGAAAAGAGTGGATGAGAGAGAGAGATGAGAGATATCAAGTAGGAGAGGAACTCATCCCAATGGCTAATTTTAGAGCCACTGAAAACCTAGTTCAGCAAATAACGCAACCTTATTTGAATTTAGGTGCTGGAACAAAAGAGTACCACTTAGTGGACGCACTCATTGACATAGGAGCAACCGTAAGCTGTATCAAACTTTCATTGAACCAGAACTCAAGGAAGAACTACGCCCATCTAAGGCACAACTGATTGGAATAGGAGGAAAAATTACCAAATGTATAGGCGAGATTACCTTACCTTTACATCTCGGAAACAACACAATGGAACAGAAACTCTTGGTTTGTCAAGATCAGGACTTATTGGAAGAGCTCGTGTTAGATATGAATATGAACTGACTATTCAGTTGGCCCTAGGATACATCTCGGCCAAGATAGGACATTGTGAGGTATTCAACATGCTAGACGAACGACCGGTCAAAGCCAAAGGTATAGAATTGAGAGCTCACTCAAGCGAACACGATGATGAATGTATGATCACTCACACTACAAAGACCCCATCATCGAGTACCTCATGTGAGAATGCACCAAATCTCACTTTTACACAAAATCACCTGAGTAGTGTTCTATCCCATAAAAGCCTCAATGAGAAATCGAGCACAAGAGAGAATAGTCAGCACAACTATTACAAACCTGCACACATTAGAATATACCCGATTCCTTACACCAGATAGGCTTGGATAAGAAAAGATCAAGTGACGACGTATCTTCAACAACAGAACCACTATCGACACCAGAAAGAACCGCAGAACAAGAATACAAGTCATGTGGGACACCTAGGCCCACAACGAATTGCTAGAGTATGGATTCCAAAGAAAATGGTAGCCACCCAGCCGACCCGAATGCAAATATGGATTCCCAAGTCATGTGCCCAAGTGACAATCATAAAAAAGGACGAGCCACAACACAAGGAGAATCAGTACGATCTAAAGGCAAAACGACAGAAGATAAACCACTATAGGACAGAGCAAGAACCTCGCCTTGCAACAAGAATCATTCAAAGATTCGAACAACAGACGAAACAAAAGTACTACACAAAAAGCACTATATTCTCCAGGAATGCTAGGAATACAGGCTATCCCAATGGAGTAAGGTAGATTTGGATGCCGACAGGCAAGACAATCTGTAATTCAAGTTGCACACATTTGGAGTCACAACAATCCAAAGTATGCATGATAGGGCCACATTACAAGGCCAAGCATTCGGCACATTCTTCTTCTACTTCAGGATAGTGGAGCACATTTCCCTCTTGGGGAATAGGAGAGCACTTGTACATAATCCAAGAGAATAACTCAAAGATTCAATAACCACTTCGGCTATGAACTAACTTTACTGTTTTCTTTCAGACAAAAACATAAAATATAGAAAAGTATGAAAATCTAGGTATTACCTTTCTCACACCCACTGGGATGGGACGACACCATTCACGCGGAAAGTTTCCATACTAATGAAGGATAAGTGAAGGATGATTCTTGATATCAGCTTGCCACTAATTACTGCTATACATTGAATGCAGATGGCATCTTCTAATTCCGAGGCTATGCAAGGGGAAGAGATCCTTCTTCTTCCCTTGGAATCAATTACAAAGGCAAGAGTTCATTGGTTTCTGGACGATCAACCAGTGTCCGAGCTTCTTTTTATGGCTACCATTAAGATCATGGATAGGGATCACTACTTTCCTATCATGTCTCAAGATTTCAAAACTATCATACAAGGACTACCTCGCATGACAAATGTTGGGCAAGGGCTGGTATTGATCAATTCTTAAAACTTCCAATATATTTGCCAGATTTCCAGAGATGCACACAGGTTATGAATACACTACAATCAGCATCAGATACGCCATCAGCCCTTGAAGCAAGAGTGCTTGACAAAGTTGGTACATGGAAAAAAATTCAATTCACTCATGAGTTAATCAACTGAGCTTTTGGATGGAATCAAAATGGTTTAACAGATGTCAAAGATGAATGTCATGATCCGAAAAAGAGAACGTTTTTGGAAATCAACAGAGCAGACATTAAAGACTCGGTTCGCTTAGTGCACCAACATTTTTGTTTCCCTAGTATGCATAGATACACAACACCTCAGAAAATTGTGGTGCAATTGCTTTCACATGCAATGGGACAAGTGGGAAACCAAGTAAATATGAACCCGTATATTCAGGACTGCCTATTTGAAGCAAAGAAAAAGTGGGTCCAGAAAAAGTTCTTGAATGGGAGTTCAGCATTGACCTTGTTCATCTATGAGGCACTAGAAATGAAGGAGTGCTTATGCTTAATGCCAACTTCAATGGAGATTGCAAAATATGCCAAGTCTGCAATGATTCCAAAGAAAAAGAAAAAAGTCATCTCTATTGAAGAAGTGGGAACCAGTTCAAAGAAACCCATGAGAGGGACTAAATGCCTTAGGGAGGAAGAAGCTCAAGAGACACCACAATCGAAGAGGACACACACATTGCCAAAAATTCCTTTGACACAACAACCGATTACAAAAAGGGACCTCTCAGTAGCTCTAGAAGAGACGCACACTTATATGTAGGGGCAAGTGAATTTGAATGTTCAAGGCCACCAATACCGACAGGCAAGCCAACCCAAGCAACAAAAGCATAAGGAACAGACCCCAGAACAAGCTGCTAGATATAAAGAATTAGGCTTGGAAGATTCGAGCTCTAATGAAGAATCTAGCCCTGAGAAGGACACATTGGACACTGACATAAGAACAAAAACACACAATGAGGAATGGACAGAGATTAATCAGGTCGAAGTTACACCTGACAATCAACAATCACAAGAAAAGAGCCTAGAAACATCTACTGAACAAATACATGTTATTCAATTAAACGACCAGTCTAAAATCATCATCAAGGAAGCTCCAATCACAACTAGAGATGTAGTGCCACCTGTAAAGAAGAAATACAGACATGCATGGATAGAGGAGACAGTTTCCCTCAAAATAAGGAACCAATTGTGATTGAAGTACCTGACGATATGCCACAAGGCAAGATTGACCATAGGGAGGCTGAGCCACGAATACAACTCCATATTAGGCAGCCCCATGATACTACATTACATGTTGCACAAGGGAAAGATGTTACAACAGGTGAAGAACCTAGTATCCCTACCACATGGTTGAATGTTGACATCACTCAATTAAAACCTGTTGTTGAGAAAATGATACAAATGGCCATGGACATGCAACAACAAACGATGGAAACAGATGCGGATTTTGACAAAGCCATGCGAGAAAACAATCAGTTTCAAGTAAGGAATGAGCAATTGTCCGCACAACTCATCCAGGCCCAACAAGAAATTTCAGCTAAGGATATGGAGATAACCATAGTTAAAGAGCAATGTAATACATTGATGAAACAACATCATCAGCTACAGAAACAACTCACAGGTTTACAAAGACAGCATGAAGTTAGTGAAGCCAACAAAGAGAGGATAAAAGCTCGAAGCACCCTGCTCGAAACACAACTAAAAGTATACATCGAGGAAAATGATAGCTTACGAAGCAGAAATAAAGAATTGATGAAGGCATTACTGTATGATCAACCTATAGAAAAACCAGATACTTCAGCTACTGATCAAAAGGAGCTAAGAGATCAGATTGAGAAATATGCAGATCTGCTGAAACAAGAGCAAGCCCGAAAAGAAGAATTAGAAAGCAGGTACATCAATGAAACAAATGAACTGAAAACGCAACTGCAAAATGTGAACGCCAAACTTGTCAAGAGTTATAGTGAAAATGTAGACCAAGTAGCAGAAATTGGTAATGAGCTGCTTGCAGCCAAAGAGGCACTCAGGGAAGCTATGCAAGAAGTTAAAGAGAAGGCTGAACGCCTTGCACAATTAGAAACTAAAGCAAAAAGGAAGGTATCCATCGGGACACTAGTAGAGCGAAGACAAGAGAATCCTATTGACGAGGTAGAGGTACGTCCTCTATCTCCCCCGATTTATAATTCTCCAATAAAAGAGCAGATAGTGGATCCAGGTGATGATCATCCAATGCCATATACTGCAGAAATAGGTCAGAAGGAACGGGCACTATTGGTGTCCCGATTGACAGAGAATTTTGAAAATGAAGTGATCAAAGTAATGAAGGAAGCAAAAATAAAAGGCAAAGACTTGGACACAATAATGAAGCCTTTCAACATTCCGTATGGTCTATTGAAAGAGAAAACAAGGCAATATATAAAGAAGATCACACAGAAAGATCCAGATGAGCAGCTACACTTCAAAAATGATACATTCAATTATACTCAAGAAGAATTTGAAGCTGCACAATCGGTATGGAGAAGAAAATTTTTGGAGAAAAATCCTACCTTGCGAGTGCACTTGCAAGCAGCACCGTATTTATTATAGGTAAACCCTTCATTTTGTCCAACACCCCGTCATAGAGAAGCAAGAGAATTTTTGGACATGCAGAAGAATGGTGTGATCAATAAACAGTGGCTGAATTATTCGCTACTTCCAAGTCCACCTCATAACTATCTACCAACAGAAGATTATATGGCAAAAACCATTACATTTTGGCTGCATTGTTATGCAACAGTCCCCAATTTAACCATCAAAATGACAAATAAAATCTTAAGTATGATACTTACAATATTGAAGGTGTTCAAGCACGCAGCGTATACATTTTTGAATTTCATTGGTATTAATCAAGGAACAGATATCCTCATTTTTGATATGTGTGTTATGCCTAGCCGACCCACAATAATGGCATACTATTCTAGGCTTATGCTTTTACCGAGTACATATATGCAAACATTCGAAGAAGCCTTTTTCACAGGGTTTTTTGAAATTGATTTAGAAATCTTCTTAAAGATGTCATCCAACTTGAATGCTCGATTAGTGGCATATGAGTTAAGCTTCTTCGCGGATCACCAACAGCCACCACATGATGGTGTAAAAGCAGAACAATGGAAGCAACTCATGATACGTGAAGCTAATCTGCTTAATGAGACAGAGCAAAAAGTGTACACAACATATTGCTGTCGACTTCCAAAGCCTTTCGGGGACAACAGAGTTCAAGAGGGGGGAAGTGTTGAGGGAGAGTCCAGCAAAAAGAATAAAAGAAGAAGAGAAAGAAAGAAGCTTCACTAAAAGATCATATTTGAAGATACATCTATGCACAGAGCCCCGCAGGGGCACACATCAGGCAACAATGCCAAACACCCAGGTCCTGAGGAGTGGAATTAAAGAATAATAATCATGAGGACATCTCAGGGGAAGGAGGAACCAGGGCCAGGAAGTATCCATGAAGAAGTGCAAGAAGATATCTGGCGGTTCCAGAACCACAAGAAGGTCCTTCAACATCTGGATCCTTGGAAGGTCCAGATTGAAGACTGAAGGTCCACACCCTCATACCTTCCACTGGTGGTGTGCGTGACAGCCCGACTTAACACAAGAACCCAAATTTAAGGATCAATTGGAAAATGATCCACGGGTTGCATACGGAGGCAAGACAAGAAGTAGAGCCTGTAAAGGGACGACAGAGACAAAGAGGGGGAGAGTGTTGCAGAGCTAAGAAGAGCACAAAGCAGAGAAAAAGAATGGCCCCAAAATTTTTCTGATTTGGACACCCTATTTTTGTATCATAACCATTTTGTAACATAATTTCCGTTGTAAATGCACTAGAGGAGTCCTCTAGATGCATACCCATGGAGATTAGTAGCTTACCCATGTAAATTAGTAGGAAATTAACCTTTTAGTGAATAAAGTGCCGGTCTCTTGTGTGAAAGGACCATTTTTAGGGCACATGTATATAAGTCAATTTGTGACTCTTTGTAGAGACTTTTTGCCATTGTGAGAATCAAGAGCACAAAATTTGGAGTTTGTGTCTTCTCCTCTCTATATCATCTTCTTTGTGAGCTTGTACGCATGTGTGTTGCTTGAAAAGAGTGTTAGGAAGTGTTGTCTATCCATGAAAGTGGTTGCTTACTATTGTTAAGGTGTGTGTGAAGTGTAGGAAGTGCTGAAGTGTAGGAAGGTCATTCCTACGACTCAGTGTTTCGCTCGTAACTTGAAATAGAAGCGTCAAAATTGCATGAAGATACCACCATTGGATGCATCTTCTCTAGAGCTTCGAAATGCATATGCTGTTTGTTATATTCGGAGTTTGAAGCTGGGAGAAAAGATCAATTTACTATTGGCTGCTGCTCTAAGTATCGTGACACCATGACTGACAGTTGAAGCTTATTTGGAAGAGTCTTAGCCTTGATTGCACTCTTTGAGAAGCTCATTTGCATTGATCGTCATTTGAATGCATGTCTTCATACACTCGACTAGGTTTTGATACTCCTCGGATTGATAAATAAAGCGTGAATCCCCACTATATGCACTTGAGGGGGATCGAGGTATAGTCTCTTTCTCCACAAGTCCCTAGGTTTGTCCTTAGGTACACACATGCCTACACTCACAACACTATTTACGAACATCACATCCACCCACCTTCCGTTCCCATTTACATAGTCACACACACTTTTGACACAATGGAGACATCACCAGCCACAACACCACTCCCTCCCCACACACAACCACAATCTCCCATACCCCCTCCACCCACATCACCACTTGATTCCACCTCATTCACGATTCCCTTCCCCTTCCCCATCCCCCCTGCATCATCTCGTTTCCCAACATTCTTTAATGTAAATAATGTGTTTTCTACTTTTCATCAATGTGTATATCAACTACAGAGTGAATATCAGACTCTCAAAGATAACCATCGTCAATTAACTACGGACCACCAACAACTACAGAGGCGGCTTGCGACTATAGAAGAAGAAAATGCTGACTTGAATAAACAATATACTATACTTGAACACGCCCACCAAACCGTATTGGAAGCCCCTCAACAATCCGAGTCTTCTAAAGTTAAGAAATTAACAGCTTTACTTGAACTCTATCAGTCAGAGAATGTCAAAGTCCGGTGCAACCTGATGTTATTACGGAAGCACATGGCCATGGCCCTAAAAGAAAATAAACGACTTCAAAAGCAGAACGAAGAAAAGCTAGAAGCTACGATGGAAGGATCCCCCCATGAGATCGACCCAGAACAGTTTAAAGTAGTCCATTCAGATACGATGAAAACAATTCTAGAAAGCTATGCTGATCTCTTGGAAGCACATGATGATATGGAAAAAGAACAAGATACACTACACCGCCAGCTCCGGGAGCAAGAAGAACAACCCAAATCATAGAGTCCGCATCGACTTCAAAGGAGTTAAAGGTGCTAAAAGAGAAAGTTGAAGAATTACAAAGGAAGCTACTTGAGAATGAAAGACAACCCTCTCCAATTATCAAACCAGAGCCAGACGAATTGGTGCCCATCGAAGTGGATGAGTCGTATGAGTAACCCTTGTTCCTATGCCTATGTCGGGTGGCCAACAAACATCAGAAGGAATGGACACCCTGGAAGTCGAAGCACCCGAATGGCTTCAGAAACTCGGAAAGACAGCCAAAACCCATGAAGATCGTGTTGCAGTCCAAATCCAATCAATGGCTAAACTAGAGGAAACTATCATAAACTCCGAGTACTTTCGGCACATGTCACATCACCGATGGATAGGAACAAACGATGCTCAATATGTGCCTTACTGTGTGCTCTTAGCAGATTACAATGCGGAGATTCACCGAAGGTGTGACAAAGCCCCGACTTTTTCCACTCAATTTGGTCCTGAAGATTTACCTGAACTTACGAAACAAAGATGAACCTTCCAACCCACCCTACGGATTTGTCTCCTTGAAACATATCCATAAATGTTCCGCACATGGAACAACATGCCACTATTTATCAAGTATAATCCATGTTACGTTCTAGTCCTATGAAGACGCACCTGGCCCGAGTTTGCCATTGCTGTAAAGAACGTCAAAGGCTGTGCAAAATGGTTGAATTATGTCTATCTAGCACCTCCACAAGGACAGGCCTCGATTGCATATATGATTGCCACCATCCATCACTGGAGTCTTAGACTACGGGACACCCCTGATGTGTGGCTCAAATGTGTATGAAGATATTTGAATTAATGCTGGTCACATTCAGAACATTCAAAAACCCACATTTCTCAGGAGTCGGCTTCACTACAGGAAACCTAGACCTGGTATATGACATGAGCACCACCCCCTCAATCAATGTAATATATTCTTGGCATGCAAGAATAAAGTACCTCCCAGCTTGCTTCAAACAAACTTTCGAGGAGATGTTTGTCACAAGGTTCTAGGAATATCACTCTGAAATATTCGTACCTAGGCCATCACATCTCCTCCAACTGTTCGCTGTGGAGAGGACCTTACACTCAGATCAATTGTGATTGCCATATCCGGACATTCCAGGGCTAGTAGACTAGGACACTTTATTAACATACCTAGCACGGGGGTTGCGGCTAGAAGAACATCACCTAGCTTCAGATGTGGTTGAATACTATGTCAAACGCTCAGCCAAACAAGGGTCTATCAGAGACGACAGACGCGAGAGAGGGGGGTGTTAGTAGCAGTCAAGGCACCCAAGGACCCACAAGACAAGGAAGCCAAAGAAGGTAGTCGGAGCAAGGATCAAGCAGGCAAAGTAGTCAATGCAGATCTGGATAATAGACCCTTAAGTTTTTCCAAATATTTCCCAAATAGTGATTTTAGTCACTCCACACCATTGTAAATACCAATCCACCTTTTTGTAGCTCCATTTTGTGTAAGCCAAGGAATTCTTGAGCTTGAGGAGCATTAGAAGTACCTACCTATCAATTTTCATAATTTTTTGAGCTCGTTTGAGCCTCCAAATTAGCCTAGGAACCTAATTTTTAACTAGGCCGGACACTAGGTCTGGATAGTACCAAAGCTAGTCAAAAACTATAAAAAGAGCTAGAGAGCTCATTTTTGAGGTTAGCTTGTTGTAGAATTGAACTTGTATGAGACTTTTTGAGTAATCTAAAGAACTCCATTGTTTCTCTCTTTGTCTTGCCGTGTGTGCACATGTGTGTGTATGTGTGTGCATGTTCGTGTGTTTCTCACTCACACATTTGTGCCATCACTTGTTCGAGGTCTTCATACCATCCTCACGTCTTCCTGGATTGACATTAAAGGAGGTGCTACTCATCACTGAGCTACAGGGTACAAATGTTATAACCCACTCACACGACAGGTGAAGGTGAGCAGAGATGTGGTATTTGATGAAATGTCGAGATTCTATGCAGATGCCAAAGAAGGATTGAATCTTGAACCAAATGACAAAGAAAATGCTGAAAAATCAAGTGCAAAATCTCAAGTTTTGAGTGGACCGGATGCATCACCAAGCAATAGTTCCAACTCAAATCCATGGAGTGGAAGATTACGTGGAAATTTCAATCCAGCGAATTCATCAAATTCATCCAAGAAAGGTAAAGAAAAGATTTGAAGATGTTGATGGAGGTTCAAGTGGTTCAGAAAAGAGTCTTGATGACAAACTTGGATTGCCCTCTGTGAAGAATCCAGGAGTAAGAAGGGCACATGCCAATGATACAAGGAGAAGTGACCCAAGACCAAGAAGATCTGGGAGGATGCGTAATTTAGTGCAACGATTGACATATGATAGTTACATGGCTCGCCATCGTGCCTACATGACAAAGGTAATACAAGATGCTAAACCTTCTTGTTTTTGAAGATGCAATTGGTAATGTAGATTGGGAAAAAGCTATGGATGAGGAGATGGCTGCACTTTATGGAAATGATACATGGAAGCTGCTTCCATTGCCACATGGAAAGAAACCCATAGGCTGCAAATGGGTTTACAAGGTAAAGCATAATGCTGATGGTAGCATAAGCACGTATAAAACACGATTGGTAGCTAAAGGATATGCACAGACATATGGCATTGATTATGAGAAAACATTCAGCCCTGTAGCTAAAATGTCTACTGTCAGAACACTTATTGCATTAGCTACAACAAAAGGATGGACTTTGCATGAGATGGATGTGAAGAATGCTTTCCTACATGGTGAGTTACAGGAAGAAGTATATATGGACCAACCACAAGGATATGAAGATTCAAAGCATCCAGAATATGTTTGCAGGTTGCAAAAGGCTTTGTATGGGCTGAAGCAAGCCCCTCGTGCATGGCATGCAAGGATTGTTGATTACTTAACCAGCATTGGGTTTTCTATGTGTGATGCAGATCACTTAATATATGCAAGGAAGGCTGATGATGGCATCAGTATTGTGGCTATTTATGTTGACGACCTGATTGTAGGTGGTGATAATGAAGGAAGCATCAAAGAGGTAAAGCAACTTCTTATGCAGGAATTTGACATGAAAGATCTTGGTGTGTTGCGCTATCTCTTGGGCATTGAGTTTATACATACAGAAACAGGTATATGGATGTCGCAAAGGCAATATGCCTTGAATATGCTACAAAAGTATGGTATGGCTGATTGTAAGTCAATTTCTATGCCATTAGACCAGAATTATACTACATCAAGTGAAGCATTGGAAAATGCTACTATGTACAAGAAAATTGTGGGAAGTCTTATATATCTCACAATTACAAGGCATGATCTAAGTTATACTGTTGGACTTGAAAGTCAGTTTATGCGGGGTCCCAGGAAGCCATATTTGGATGCTCTGAGGCGCACTCTACGTTACGTGAGTGCTACTTTGGAGTATGCATTGTTTTATGAGGCTGGTGTAGATTTGCAGGCTTATGGATACACCGATGCAGATTGGGCTGGTAGCATTCCAAATAGAAGATCTACTAGTGGTTTGCTATTCTCACTTGGGAGTGCAGCTATTACATGGAGCAGCAAGAAGCAACCCACTATTGCTTTGTCGAGTATAGAGGCTGAGTATAGAGGTGCTGCAATGGTAGCATGTGAGACATCATGGCTAGAAATGCTACTTGCAGATTTAGGTGTGGAAGTGGGAAATCCTATCACTATTTATTGTGATAATCTTAGCAGCATACAGTTAGCACAGAATCCTGTTTTCCATGCTAGAACAAAGCATATCGAGGTACATTATCACTTCATCAGAGAGTAGCAGGTGATATTGATCTTGTTTATGTGAGAACATATGAGCAGGTTGCTTATATTTTCACCAAAGCACTTGGAGCTGAGAAGTTGAAGAAGTTTTGAGAGATGCTTGGATTACACGATATGGCATTGAGCTTGAGGGGGAGTGTTGAGATATCAAGCTCAACATGTGATGATCCAAGATGACACGTACCAGTTTTTCATTTCTTTGACATGTATAGTGGTCATGCCCGTATATGTGAGGGATACTTCATTGAGCTTTATTAGATTTATCTACCGAGAGTGATGGCACATTTGTTCCTTTCCAGCTCACTCATTTGCGGACATTAGGTTTTTCCTTATGTACTAATCTTTATATATTGCACTTCTGTATTCTTGTTTTTTAGGTCATTCTTGTACATTCCTTTTATGTAATTGAAGAAAAGAACTCCCCTCGAGGAGGAATCTCATTTCTTTATTCCTCTTCATGCTTGCGCACGAGAAGGAGAGAGAGATAGCGCTCTTAATTGAGAGACCACCCATGCTTGAAGGGAATGAAAGCAGAGCGCTCCTTTTGTAGGTGTGCTCAAAAATCCCTCAAATGTGGGATTTATGACTTTCAAATTCTGTATGGCCTCTTCATGCATGCGCACAAAAGGGAGAGGAGCTCATCATTGAGAGAGCTACCCAAGCGTGAAGAAGTGAAAGATGGTGCTCCTTTTATGGCTCATCTTGGGAATCCATCAAATGTGGGATTAGTCCCATCTAATTCTATCCGCTAGGAGAAGACTCACCCCCCAAATAGACATGTACCTATTTGGAAAAATTATACCATACATATGAGAAGTACTTTATATTAGTGGAAAATATATCCACATTGAAGGCATCTAATCTATAATTTTTTGGGCTAATATAAGATCCTATAAAGTTTTCTTTCAAAATTGCAAAAAAATCACCATTGGGCAATAGACTCGGTGCGCACATCCATGTATGCATCATTTTTGGGTACTTTTGTAGTAATTCTATGCGCCAGGTGGGTTGATATATGTGACCTCGCTCTACTTCTAATGGAACATCTTTGGGCTCAAATTGTGTGGCCTACATGGGGTGCTTCTAAGTCTCTCTCTCAACTTGAAATCTATATTCATGTAGCAAAAGGAAATATGGCTTATATTGTAATTCACTGGACATTATATGTCTACAGGGGGCGATAGCAGCTAAATAGGGCAATTTCAAAATAACTTCTTCAAGATTTACCATTGCGTGGAGTTGCGCATCTACGCGAGCAGAGTGTGTCTCACCCGATTCTTCGATGGTCTTTAACCAAGATGGCGGAGGTAATTCGTAGGTTTCCTGTCCTTTAGGGGATGAGCAGCTGCCAACAATAGGTAAGGGTACATATTCTTCTTCGAATGTTTCCTCGACATAGATAGGTATCATTTCCTCCGGTTCTGGTAGATCAGGTGGTGACTCTGGTCAAGGGGGTTCCATCATATTAAATACTTGAGCCTATAACTCTTGGGGTCCCAAAGAATCTTTAAGCAACAAAGTTTTATTGGTGTCCGTGAGGGTTCGGCATTCTTCTTGTAAATGTTCATAGTCCTCAAGCACACGTGCATGGTCTTCCAATAGGATCTGCATCGATTCAGGGGGGATGGATTGAAAGCGAGACGAACTAAGAGGCGTATCTGGATTGTCCAATGTAGCATCAAAATTCTCACAATTCTGTAGTTGTAGACGTTGATTTTCCTCCTTTGCAATGTTGAGGTGTCGGCGAAGAAGTTCCATATTGCATGACAGTTGGACATTTCGCATCAAATGAACATCTAATTGTGATTCAACTTCTTTGACGCATTCCTGTACCTGAGCTTCAAGAGTTTGCTACTGCTTCCGATGTTTGGTTTCCAAGTTTTGATACTTTTGATTAAGCTCCTCATTCTACAGGAAGAGTGCATCTAAGCATACTTGTAACTCCTATGTATTCCGTTGTAGGGTGGAATGTTGTTGCCCGAGCGATGAATATTCTACATTAATTTGTTGTAGGAACTGTATCATTTGTTGGATAGAAGCATCAACAATGGATGACGAAGATGATGCAAGGGTGTGGAATGCCACATGCAAGGTGTTTTATAATGCAATGGGAGTGGGAGTAGGGGTAGGGATAGTCGATGCAGTGGCAAGTGACGGAAGTGACGTGCGAATAGGTGATGTGTGATATGTGTTACAGGGTGTGATGGATGCATGTAATTGTGCATCTAGTGCAGTAGTGGGTGAGATGTCCATGTCACTAGTGGAACTTTCAGTGATTGCAACATGAAAGAGTGATGTCAGTCCTATGGTACATGGTGGTGGGTGCAATTTTGTGGTGAGAGGTGAGTGAGGTGGTGTACTTGGAGGCCATAAGAAGGGGGCTTGGGGCGAAATTCCTACGGGGGTTGTACAAATGGAAAAGGTGTAGACCGGGGTTGCAAAAAGGAGGTGAAAGAAGTATAGAGAGATGTTACCTGTGTGGAGAAAGTAAAGGAGTATAAGGGATTAGTGGTATATGAGGGAAAGTGAGGGGGTGGAGAGATGTTGGTTGGTTTCATAATAGGTGGAATGGAAACAGGGGGAATGGAAGCAGTCGTCAAAATTGGGCTGGAGACAGGGGGAAAAACAAAAATGGGGATGGAATACGAACCTCAAGGCTATCTACAACATCAGAGGAGGTCAGGGTTGGGACCGGGTGAGAAGGGAGGGTTTTGCTAAGGGTATATACAAGAGAAGTGTCTTCCTCAGTCAAGTCGATCGTGGAGGAACCCAGGGGGGGTGCTGAGGTGATGGGACTAGTAGGGACGCGAATGCATGTACCTGGGCATTTATGAATATGAACCCGTCGAGGGTCGAACTTGGGTAAGGGCTTCCATAGCAAATAGTGCAAGGATTTCGACGCACGGACAGATTTAACCAACTCATGCATAGCAGAAATGAAAGTGTCGTCGAAGCCATTGCTGACCAATTCCTATTGTAAGATGGCTTTGCTTTGTTCTTCCGTTAATCTAGTTTGTGCCCAAACTTTATTCATATTATTGTAGAGCCATCGGATGGCAATGGTGTAAGTTGCTGCTTCGGCCGTTTCTTCTTCATACATGCTAGCTTCTCTTGAAACTTCAACATGTGCTTCCAATTGGTGTGCTTCTTCCTCGCTAGCTTCAGTGTCATCTTTACCTTCGTCAGTCATTGTGTGGTCATCATCTTCATCTTTAGAATCAGCATTCACTCCCTCTGATGGTGTAGTGGGGTAAGTCAGGCATTCAAGTTCTTGAGAGACGACATGGGTATTTGAAAATTGAAAATCACTAGACAATACATCGGGGATCTCTGAAGTATTTTGATGGCAATGCATCACAATGCGCTCTCCTTCTTGCACTCACCACGACGATATCCTTGGAGTAGAAAATCGAGCTTCTAAGGGTGCACACAGTACTCCGCATAGAGACTGTAGAATACACAAAAAAACAGAGTACACAAGGAGCACGAAGACATACTTCTTAGGTCTTACAAATGCGATCGAACTTACAGTCTGTGACTGACCAGACCACTATATGTTTTATTAAAGAACATATACAAAGAAGGGTCCAGTGGCCATTTGGCCTTTCACGTGGACACTAACGGTAACAATCTCCCACTAAAGGCCAATACGGCCAAATTAAATATGGGAGAAAATAAATAATGATAAAGAATATCTGACTGTAAGTATACAAACTATACCTCCCACTTGATGGGCATGTTTCACAGTATACAAGTGACTGTGTAAGATCATGAATCAAGTAACCCTCATCAAGTGACAACCGTGTCGAAAGCTATTCTGTGGTAGAGTTTTAGTCAAAGCATCTGCAGCATTATCTCAAGTGTGAACCTTCTCAAGAATAATGCGCTCAATGGCTAAGCAGTCTTGAATGAAGTGATACTTCACCTCAATGTGCTTGGTCTTTGCATGATAGAATGGATTCTTAGCCAAAGCAATGGCACTCTGACTATCACTGAGCAAACGAGGTACAAGCTCAGGTAAACCCATATCACAAACAAGACGAGAAAGCCACAACACTTCCTTACATGCCTCACTTGTTGCAACATACTCTGCTTCTGTGGTGGAAACAGTTGTACATTCTTGAAGATGAGATCGCCAAGAGATAGCACCTCCACCAAAATGAAAAATGTACCCTGATGTAGACTTACGATTGTCTACACAACCAGCATAGTCAGAATCTGTGTAACCAATAATGGATGCGTTCCCTCTACCTAAGCATAGAAACTTGTCCTTAGTGCCACTCAGATATCTTAAAATTATCTTGATCGCTTCCCAATGTTTCTTGCCAGGATTAGACATATATCTGCTCACAACTCCCACTGCAAATGCAATGTTTGTTCTCGTAGTTACCATAGAATACATGAGACTACCAACAACAAACTCATAGGGAATTTTGGTCATGAATTCCTTTTCCTCATCTGATTTGGGGCAATCATCCTTGCTCAATGTCACATATGTGGGTAAAGGTGTATTCAATGCCTTTCCACCCTGCATATTGAACCTATGAAGTACTTTGGATATGTACTCACTTTGAGACAAGTATATGCATCTTTTGCTCCTATCACGAGCAATGTGCATGCCAAGAATATGTTTGGCATTCCCCAAATCCTTCATATCAAATGTCTAACTCAACTTCTTTTTTAGAATTGACAAACCATAAGAGGACTTCCCAGCAATCAACATATCATCAACATAAAGTATCAAGTATATCAAGCTGCCATCTGAGCATCTCTTTGTGTAGAGACAATGATCCTCATTGCTTCGCAAATAGCCTTGAGACTTCATAAAAGCATCAAATTTTTGGTACCATTTTATAGGGGACTATTTAAGTCCATACAATCTCTTCTTAAGCTTACAAACTAGACTTTCCTTGCCAAGAACTACATAACCCTCTGGTTGTTCCATATAGATATCATCTATAAAATCTCCATGCAAGAAAGCAGTTTTCACATCCATTTGGACTAACTCTAAGTCCTCTATTGCACGAATCCAAGCAACATGTGCAGGGTAGTCATCTTGACCATTGGAGAGAAGATTTCCTCAAAATCAACACCATGTTGTTGCTTAAAACCCTTTGCAACAAGTCGTGCTTTATACTTTGGAGAAGCACTATCTGATGTGAATTTCAGCTTATATACCCATTTACATGGTAAAGCTTTCTTGCCCTTTGGCAAAGGTACCAAATCCCAAGTACCATTCTTTTGAATAGAATCCAACTCACTCTTCATGGCACACTCCCACTTGGCATGATCCTCTATCTGCATAGCCTCTTTGTAGCAAGAGGGCTCACCGGCATCTGTTAGCATAACAAAATCTAAACCTGGAACATATCTATCAGGTGCATGTGAGACACGTGCAGAACGTCTCAATGGTTGCTGAACAGGAATATGTGTAGACTGATATGAATGGACATTCTCTTGAACATCCCTATGTGCAGCACTTTTATGCATGCTAGCCGGAGGACTAGTATCCTCAAACTCCACTCTTCCCACTTCAACCTCCTTAATGGGCTGTTCATGCATCTTAGATTCATTGAAAATGACGTCACTACTTTTGATCACTGACCATGTTTCAGGATCCCATAAGCGATATCCAAATTGTCCTTCTCAACCATCATGCATTTCTTTAACTTATGATCCAACTTTTGTCTAAGATTCTTTGGTATATGAACATATGCTTCACACCAAAAAACTCGAAGATGATCATAATATGGTGGCTTCCCTATCCATAACTCTTGTGCCACTTTCAAACCTTTCGCAGTACTAGGTGAAAGGTTAATCACATGAACTGCAGTCAATACTGCTTCTGCCCAAAAACTTGTGAGAGGTTTGCATGATGCAACATAGAGACTACTCTATCTTGAATAGTTCTATTCATCCTCTCAGCTACACCATTCTGTACTAGGGTATAAGGAGCTGTAAACTCTCTACGAATCCCTCTTGACTGATAAAAAAGGCTGAATTCATGAGAGGTATACTCATCCCCATTATCTGAATGTAAAGCCTTAAGCTTAGTTCCTTTTTTAGTTTCAACTGAAGCAAGCCAATTTTTGAAAGTAGGGAATACCTTATCCTTTGATTTGATAGGATATACACAAACTTTTCTAGTAGCATCATCTATGAAAGTGACAAAGTAAAGAGAACCACCTAAAGACCTAGTCGGCATAGGACCACACACATCTGTATGAACGAGATCTAAAGGCTGAATTGAAGAGTCAATGTGTGTTCTATGCACATTTCTAGTTTGCTTTCCATATTGACAATGCTCATAAAATGAAAAATCAAAGAAAGATAACATAGGTAAGAAGCCAGAATGAGAAAGATTTTCCATTCCACTACAAGATATATGGCCCAAAGACAATGCCAAATACAAGCCATAGGCTGTTCAGTAACAACTAACAAGTGTTCTTTCTATGATACAAATAAAGGATGAAGTGAGCCAACTTTGCTTCCTTTTGCAATAACCATATTGCCCTTTGATATGCGAAAGGACTGAGCATAGAAGACCACCTTGTAACCAAGGTCATCAAGTTGACCAACTGACATCAAACTGCATGATAACTGAGGTGCATGGCATACATTATGCATAGTAAATTTTGAGCCCTCAATGCACTACACAACCACATCTCCAATCCCCACAACATCACACTGTTAAGAATCACCAAGTCTCATGGTACCAAGAGACTTTGCTGCATAATTAGAGAACCATTCTCTATGTGGTGTCACATGGAAGGAAGCACCAAAATCTAGCAGCCAGGTGTGGGAAAGAGAACCAGCCATAAGAGCCTCAGTTTGCACAGTACTATCAAGTGTCAACACATCAACATCATCATAAATAGCATTAATTTCTTCAATCTTCACAGTCGAAGTAGATGGTGCAGATAACTGTTTAACATGCCCATCAACATTCTATCCTTTACCTTTAGCATTATTTAATGCATAACAGTCTCTCTTCATGTGTCCTTTCTTATGACAATAATGGCATTCAATATCCCTCTTCCTTGATTTACTTCTACTCTTATTCCGTTGACCATTCTTTTCCTTGTTCTTGCTCCTGCCATGTTGTTGATTCTTTCCTTGCTAAGAATCACGAACATTATATGCATCTCCACTCTGAGTGCCAACCATGGATTTTCTACTAATCTCCTCACTCAAGAGTGCTCCACATATGTCATCATAGACGAGTTTACCACGAGGTGCACTATTGCTAATAGCTGTGCAAAATGTATCCCATGATGAAGGCAAGGTGCATAACAGCAATACTGCTTTCATTTCATTATTCATATCCATTTTTTGAGCCTGTAACTGAGAGAATATAGCATTAAACTCATTTAGATGAGCAGCAACACTATCTACGTCCTTCATACAAAGGTCATATAATTTTCTCATCAGATAGACTTTATTTGATGCCGTCTCTTTTTCATATGTATTGCATAACTTCTTCCAAAGCTCCTCTACACTTTCACAATATAATACTGTAAAGTAAACATATTCTGCCAGGTGCAAACGAATGTTAGACCTGGCCATTTCATCTAACTCATCCCAATCATCTTCATCCATGTCAACAGACTTCTTTGAAATTCCATTTACTGGCTTCCATTGCCTCCTTTGAATCAGCACATCTTTATCTGATTCTTCCATAGAGCAAAGTTTGTGCCATCAAATTTTTAGACCTCAAAATGGTCTTTGCCGTGCAAGTTATAGCTCCTCCTCGGAACACTAGCACTAGACCCTGATCCACCGGATGTGCCTGAGACCTCAGATGCCATGATGGTAGAGAACTGAATGGAATGATAATGGAGCTAGAAGAGTCTGAACACCAACGAATAAGTGTATCAAGGAGTAAATCGACCACTGTATAGTTGACAAAACCAAAATACTAGAAATTTTTTGTGAGAGTATCCTCTACGAAATGAGCATATGAACAGTGTGAAAATATCATAAAACTACAAGTATTGACATGTTTGCCTGCATAGTGAATCACTGACTCCACTGCATATAATCAGTTACCCAATAGAAGCCAACTAGGCTTATCGAGCACCTATGAACAGCTATCATACATCTCCTATGGCGAAGCTGGGTAAGTCTTCCACCTGCATCACCGTAGATACCCCGACATCTAGGTGTCTCCTAGTTAAGAAAACCTCACCACGACCCTCTTTATCAAACATAAAAGGGTTTATGCAAAGAACGTGACCGCTATATCAATGACCACATGGACATACATAAGCGGTATCCACAGAAGTGTACATAATGTGTATGTTCTCAATATATGTAGTAAAATGACACTAAAAAGGCTGAATGCACAGCCCAAGAACTAACCAATAACACCTACAAGTGTCTATCAACTCTGATGTTTTTGGCTCAAAAAACCTGCATAAATTTGCAGCGGCTGCTCCCACAAAAACTGAAATCTTTCAAGAGACCTGTAGTTTTGCAAGTGTGGCTGAAAACACAGCCCCAAAGGTTGATATTTAATGTTGGAGAAGTATAAAGAACACTCTTGTTGATGTTCTTGAACCTGTGTGAAGAGAGCTATGTGTGGAAGTACTCCAAAACGGCTCCAAAAGACACCCCAAAAATGCTTCAAACATAGGCTTTGAAAGCAAAGAATGAAGCTTTGAGGGGCCAAAACATGTTCAAGGTAATGTCAACCTTAGTCTTTCCCCTTCTTCAAACACCACAAGGTTTCGGGAGTTCCACACTGAAATAATTTGCAAATTCTACCCTCTGCCATATAGGTTGGAGATCTTCACTATTCTGGAGATTTTCAAACTCTTGTGAAAAGAATTGGTAGTGTCTCCACACGTTTGCATCGTACATCAAATTAGCTTCATATATGAATTCTGCATCTCTCAAGGGCCCTGCAAGCCCTTGGAACCAGTGTGCCTTACTACTCACCCTTTTTTTCTGTCCTTGAGGAGGGTCTTCAATAGGCATCGGTCCAGTAAAACCCTAGAACTCCACCGAGATAGCCTTAGGCAAACTCTCAAATGGAAGAGCCGAGAAATCCACAATTGGTCGCCCAAGCATCACACTGGTAGAACCTTCCGCTTGCGTGATGGAAAGTTGGTGTTGCGTACATAAGCTGAAGTGAAGAGGAAAACACATTAGTCATGGAAAATAATTAAGATCCCAAGAAGATGAGACCTCCATTCCTTTCCACCACCAACATGCTTCCTGTGCAGTGTGTGATTTAAACGATGTGATACGTGAATTATGAGAAGTGTGTGCTTGATTGTGAGTGGGAGTGTGTGAGGTACATGGCTTTAGCATTGATTTCAAATGAGTACTACCTACAGAGTTAGTGTATGTTACAAGGACAATGGTGACATGAAGTTGTCTAACTGGGTCTACATGTAGTGGTTAATAAGAGTGTTAGTTTCACTAAGTCGATGGTCAGGATGAGCTTGGTCGAAAGTCGTCATGATTACAGAAGGCTTAGGGATCCATTTCTATGTCACATGGGGTGCTAGAAGAGATGAAGTTAAATTTACAAAAGAAGGTGTGTAGGGTTTCCTAGTAGTCTTAGAAAAGGTCTTCTTAGAGCTGACTAAGATTGACGCATAAACTAAGCACTTTTTAGCTACCTGGAGCTGGCAAGACTTGGATTGAGCTGTCACCACGGACTTGGGCACCCAAATTTGTTGAATGTGTTGCCTCAATCGAAATTGAGAGGGTTAATAAAGATCTGAAGACTTACTGGGTACAGTCGCCTTGTGTATCCACCTCGATTGAGGGTATGCCTAAGTGGATGGTCTAACGAACCCCTCTGATATGTTGCACCAAAGAGTACGTGGATGATGTGACTAGGAGGCTTGTCAGGGGTGAGATATCGTATCCACATATTGTTTTGGAAAAGAAGGGAGATCCACTACACTCTTGCATGGAAATGGTGACTGTTGACATTCATCTGAAGATTGAGTCTTATGCCGCCATACTTGTCGGATTCCTCTCTGTCTACCCAATTTTTGCTCCTCGATGGGTGGTAATTCCTGTGTGGGTTCAGTAGGGTGTGCTGACGTGCACAAGGTTGGGGGAACTTCTGTCACATCCAACACCTCTCTGTGTTGACTTTGGAGGGGTAGTTCATGATATTGTCTTGCAAATTCCAACTGAGGCACACTTTTGTGAAGATTTAAACTCACCGAGTAATGGTATAACCATTCCTGGCCTAGGATCATAGGTTCTATTAGATTATCATCATGATAAACCAATAGTTTTACCATCAAGGTCACATTTTCTATGGAGAGGGGTAGCTCAACCTCGCCTATGCAAGGGGTTTCTAATCCACCTAGTCCGATGAGATAGGCTTCAAGAGGTTGTTGTTTCAAGGTGTAAACTAGCATCAAATCTCCTACTCGTAATCCATTATCTTTAATATGAGCATCAAAGTACACTTTCTGTCTCTTCCTAGCAGCATAAATGTCCTTCTACTTCTCACAGTCTTGTCTCTCCCAAACATTCTAATTCAATTATTCTTGAGGAAAGCTCATGACCTGTCCATTCATACTCCTGAGGGATCTTGAGTGTGAGTATCAAAAAATCTAAAGGCAACATGGTATTCTAACCAAACACCATTTGGAATGGTGTAGCATTAAGCACTGTTTTATAGGCTATGCGATAAGCCCACAAAGCATGGTGTAATTGTTGATCCCAATCCAAACGTTGATTATTCACAATTTTGGTGAGAATGTTGCACAAAATCTTTTTACTACTATGAGCCTGTCTATTAGCTTGTGGATGGTATGGTGTTGATTTTTTGTGTACAACCATAAAGACTTGTAATAGATATTCAATAACCTCGTTTAAGAAGTGAGTACCCCTATCGCTTACAAGCTCGATAGGAAGTCCATATCTTGTGAAGACATTCTCAAACAAGAACTTAGCAGTGGTGCGTGCATTGTTTTCCATGGTGTCCTTAGCTTCTACCCATTTCTTAAGATAGTCAGTGGCAACTATGATGTACTCAACATGGCAATTCTTTGTAGGGGGATTATAGGTCCCACAAAATCTATTCCCCATTTTGAGAATACATGCCCTCCCATCATGGGTCATAGGGTCATCTCATCCTTGCGTATGGGATACTGAGTCCTTTGACATACATCACATTGTTTTACGTAGGTGTGGGCATCCATATGCAGAGTGGGCCACCATAATCCTAAAAATAATATGGCTTTGATAATGCAATCAGGTCCAAAATGGCCTCCCACTGCACCCTAGTGTGCAGCTTCCAATAGATTAAGATATTCACTTTCGTGCACACATATCCTCAGATAATTGTCTCATCCTCACTTACACAAATTATCACCAATGAGCTTGTATTACAGTCATGTCCTCTGGAAAGGTATGTGTCCTTAGATAAGTAACTAAAGGTTCACTCCAGTCTGGCATTAGGGTCACCTAGTACAAAGTGGCATGTTCTATTGGGGGTCTATTACCGCATTTAGGACATTCATGACACAATCGTCAGACATCTTTTTCCATTGATGGCCAATACACACCTAAGTTTTTTAAGTTTGATAGCATTGCTTGTCTAGAATGGTGTTGCTCCAATGCACCTACATGTGCTAATTGCAACCAATTATTATACTCATGTTCTTCTACACAATAAGCAAGGATATTGTGTTGATCATTTTGTGAGGAGTTCTATTTAAGTCGTGTGACCTCTTATATGGGACAATGAAGGAGAGCCATAGGCTTTCAATGAGATCCTCTAATCCCTGGCATATGGGATTAAATGGGAGCCAAAGATGCCTCCGTATTCTCATATTTTTTAGAGGTTGGATCCCTCTTGATCGTGTTGAGGTTGAAGGGAGCTCATCTCTAAAACTATGGTTCCATAGAAAAATATCCAAAATATTCGCCAAATATTTCTATAGTTCCAATGAAAGGTATCATGAATATTCGCCCACATTTATATACTTCTATACTAAGAAGGGGCTCTTATTTTTTTCCCTGGCACCGACACACTTGAAATACAACCCGTGTTATGGACCGATTCTGTGCAGACGTACTTGGAAGGCATTCACTATTAAGGTTCAGAATAATCGTCAATGCAGGGATTGGCTCAATTATCCCTATCTCGTGCCTCCCATGAATAATACTCTAACTGTCGGCTATATGATGGCCACCATTCACCATTGGTTACCATGTCTACACACGATGACCAATATTGCTGCTCAAATGACTGTAAAGGTTTTCGATATGATGCAGATTGTATTCAAGACCTTTCTTTGTGTCAATGCTCCCACTATAAATACACCACGCTTTGAATATGGGAATTTTGGACCTCGTTTATGACATGATCATGTCACCTTCTCTCAAGGTATGCTATGCTTGGCACTGTAGATTGAAGTATATGCCCGCCTGCTACAAGCAGACATTTGAAGAAATGTTCACCACCCGCTTTTGGGAATATCATTTAGAAGTGTTTATCATTCATCCAATGCATTTGCTACACATGTTTGCTTGTCAATGAATCATGTATTCAGAACGTTATATGTGCCCACCTCCAGATGAACCCGAGCCCATTGATTGGGAGAAACTGGAACGTGATCTTATCTAGGGACTTTGCATCATAGAACACACATTGGCAATATAGCTACTCACTAACTACATTACTCGTGCTAAATCAGGTTCTATTAGGGACGACAAAAATGAGGAGGAGGAGAGTGTTCAAGGCAAAGGTTTGAGTACTGGTTCTTGTCATAGAAGAAGAGGAAGCAGTTAAAACTACTCAGAAGATTGCATCTTAGCAACAATGATTTTTATCACTAAAACAATGTAATATATGTACATACACCCAATTATCACGAATGCGACTCCATTTTGTGCAAGCCAAGGAGTCCTTGAGCTTGAGGAGTCTAGGTAGAAAGCTCACACCAATTTTTGTAATTTTTGGAAGCCGTTAGATAGTTCAAATTAGAGGGAACCTATTTTTTAACTATGCCGATCACTAGTTGAGAAACCGGTCAAAACTAGGCAAACACTATAAATAGAGCTAGAGAGCTCATTTTGAGTGGTTGTTAGTTTATGACTAAACCTATGAGCTATAGCTAGAAGAGCTATTGTAACTAGATGATGATGAATATGATTATAAGTTCTTTTCTTGCCTTCCATTGATCTCCATCGCGATTTTCCTAGTGTGTGTGTATGCATGTGTGTGTATGCTCTTGCATTTCTCATCATCTTCTTCATGCACATCATTTGCTCTTGATCTTCATATTGGCCTAAACTCTCCATGGATTGACAATAACGAGGCGAAGCTCCTCACGTTGGTACTTTCCATTGTGATAGAGTGACACTCACACAAAGCACACTAAGGTGCACTATCATTATGCCCATGAGAGGTTCACTGTTGGAAAGACCAATTTGGCTTATAAGCCCACATAGGATAATGTTTCAGACGTTTTCACAAAGGCTCTATCTAGTGAGAAGATTGAAGCTTTTCACAAATCTTTGGGCATACTTCCCTTTGCAGATTTATTTCTTTTCACATAGTTTGGAACTTTTTAGGAGGTTCTTTCCTCGTTGCTTGTATATAATCCTATAACACTAATGGGTCACTCATCTTTATACATTCACTTGGTAATACATTCAGTATTATGTTTTTCTCCAAGTTTTTTCTTCTTATTCCTTGTGCTATCCATGTGCTACTACAAACTACAAACTTGAGAAATGGAAATCCTCTTGAAGATGACACTTTGTGCAGGTCTATTGTTGAATTACTCAATTATGCAAATACCACAAGACCCAACATAGCTTATGCAATATGATTCTTGTAACAATTCATGCATAGTTCAAGTACTACTCACTTGTTTGCAACAAGAAAAATGCTTAGTTAAAGGCTACTATAAATGAAGGATTATGCTATGCATATGATGATGATTTGATGGTTAAGGCATACACAAATGCACATTGGGTTGGATCCAAACAAGATTGAAGAAGCCGTGGTTATCTACTAATTCTTGAAAGCAAAGTCATATCTTGGATATCAAAGAAGCAACCCACAATGGCTTTAGCATCTACAAAGGCTGAGTATAGAGCACTCACAGAAGTCACATGTGAGCTTATGTGGCTTAGGTAGTTATTTATGACTTGGATTTGTAGGTTGACATGTATCCTATCTGTGTGATAACATGAGTAGCCTACACCAAGTATCCTATCTTGAGTTATTGTTTCTAGAGTGCAAGTGTGTCTTTGCACGTGTTTGAGATTGTAGGTCAAGTATCCTATTTGAAAGCATTGCCATTTTATGTGTGAGCATCCATTTGGCATGATATGTTTTTCATTTGGAAGAATATTTAGTGACTTGAGTGGCCAAAAGATCTTTAAAAGTCTCTAGGCCATCTATGAGATATGACATATCTTCAAGATGGTGTGCATTTGTGTGTAACTTGGGAGGTGAAATTATGCTTCTAGTTGCATAGGGACTTGCCAAAGTTCCCAATATTTTTTGCAATTAATTTTACATGGTTGAAGGTCTCCACCAATACTTACAATTGATTTTTATGCATGTTGGCTTGAGTGGTTGGTGCCTATGGCTTTTAGTCTAGGAGAAAAGATTCAACCATTGTAGGGTACAAATAGACAACCCTCAACACATGTCTATTGTGGTGGACATAAATCCATCCTTTCTCTAGGGGGGGGGGGGTAATTGAGCCTTCAGACATTCAAACCTATTGTTAGGCCTTTGAGTAGTTCAGACCAGTTACCTCATCTAGCTATAGGGCCATTCCTTCCCAGTTTCTACCTTAATGGGCCTTCAAGCTCTATATCCTAGTAGTTTCTACGTGTCCAACCCTTTCGTTGTGGGATTCAAAGGGGTCCCATGGGTCTTATGCCCACTTTTCATTATACTTTCAAATTAATTTGAGCTTAACCGGAAGATTAGATCTCAATGATCAAGCTTCCTTAAACACAAACTTCTTGTTTTTATCTTTACATTGACAATGCACCTTCCAAATTTATTTTCATGAAAAACACTCTCAAGTTAGGCCACCTAGCTTTATTCCATGTTTTATCCAAGTATTTTACTCACCCAAGTGTGATATCATTTATCACATTTAAAATTGTGCATCCTTAATCAATGTATGCATACATACACACACACACACACACACACACACACACACATATATATATATATATATATATATATATATATATATATATATATATATATATATATATATATATATATATATATATATATGTATATATATTGTGTGTGTGTGTGTGTCTGTGTGTGTGTATGTATGTATGTATATATATATATATATATATATATATATATATATATATATATATATATATATATATATATATATATATATATATATATATATATATATATATATATATATATATATATGTGTGTGTATATATATATATATATATATATATATATATATATATATACATACATACATACATACATACATACATACATACATACATACATACATACATACATACATACATACATACATACACACACACAGACACACACACACACACACACACACACACACACACACATATATATATATATATATATATATATATATATATATATATATATATATATATATATATATATATATATATATATATATATATATATATATATATATATATATATATATATATATCAAGGAATTTTTCTTAGCTCATAGTTAAGAGAACATTTCATTTAACTTACTCTTTGGTATAAATGTTTTAGACCTTAAAAGTCAAGACTCAATATAAAATAAGAGACACAAAAATCTATGAGCTCTATTTGAATTATAAATTCAAATAAGTAGTTGAAAAGATGAATGGAGTCTTTGGTAGATTCATACATTTGTCTCTATAACTTTACATTTTCTTGCCGGTGTGAAGCACTAGATGATGATGCAAAAAATAATGTTGGCATAGGGCTACTTTTTAAGGTGGTTCATAGTTGTTGTGGCTCATCTCTCTGACCTAAGTTTAGAGCATCTTGGGGAGCCTTCTTCAAAAGGAGTTTTGTGATGAAGGGGTACTATGTTAGGCTGGAAGATCATGGTTTGGTGTGCCGCTAGGTAGATGGTCTTCGTTTTAGCTTGGAGCAACTCCCATTTCATATCCCTCTGAACTGGCTAGACCCTTAGATCATAGAATTACTTCATTACATTCTTCCCACTTGGAAATTATTTTCTTCCTTGAGAATAAAGCTATATATAGTAATTATAGGCAACCCTCAAGCCTCATGCTCTAAAATTGGAAGAACACGTTTCATCTCTATGGTGGGATCCCTATGCAAATGATTCAAAACACCATCTAGCTTTGTACTTTGATAAATTGATCAAAGTACAAAGTATTGAATGAATAATGAGGGTAGATCTAAAAACATTCATGGACAATTCACTATTTTACTAGGTGCGATCTGGGCACGAACATGTGAAATGGGTGGATTCCAACTATTACTCCATTTTTGGGCATGACTAGTGCATGTACATAGTAACTAAGGTGGGATTTCTATCCCTATCGAGACTTTGAAAACTCTTAATTCACTTGAATTTGATTTGGAAAACTAAAAATATGGTTGGCCCAAACATCAAACTTGGATGTTTGTACAATGCAATATTTACTTGAATTTTTTCACTCAATTGGAGGACTACTTTATCCTAATGGGCTTTAAAATCCTATGTAGAATGTAAGAGAAAATTTTCCATTTTTTGTGGTCAGCCGTACTTGAGCAAGTCAAATCCAAAATGAAAATTTTCCAACTTAGGACATTTTTCTCAAAAGATTGTAGCTAAAAGTTCTTTGGAAAGTGTCAATCAGATGAGGAATTCCTAACTTCTCTGTTCTAGAGTGTACTTGAGTTATGCTAGATAGCTAGAAGCAAACTAAAATGAATAAGTCAACTCAGACTTATCATCTTTTGAATACTAAAAGGGTTCTTGTACAAAACATCTATTTCGGATGTCTAGTTTAGTTATCTTGTTCCAACTGACTAACCTTAGACTTTTGCAAAAAGAATAAGATAACCTATTTGATTCAAATTTAGAAGATTCAAAAAGTAGGAAGAAAGAACTAAAACTCTTTAGAATCACTTCAAACTTTTAAGGTTTACTATGAGTCAAATTCTAGATGACTCAAGACTTTAACTACGCAAAGATCTGTTTGAACAAAGTATTGAAACATTTTTTTTATTTGTAAGAGAAATAAAGTGGATTCTCAAAAAGATTCAGAGTAAATCTAAAACACCATCCAACCACAAAATAATATTCTTGTATCCAACATCATTTTGTTGAACCATTGAGGTTCTATTGATGATTTTTTATTCAAGTAATGCTTCACTTGAGAGCAAGTTCATTCCTTTATTCAATCTTTATGACTGCTTACTAGAAATGTAATTCTTGTGTATTTCTTTGAGTCAAAGGATTGAATTTACCATGTTACACTAGGAAATTGGTGCATGACTTAGTATATTCCTTAGCTCAAAGGATATTTGAATTTCAAAGTTCTAGTTCTTCAAAAACTTGTAAAATATTTATGAATCAACAACACTTCATCTTTAAGTGTGCCATTTACTTGTGGTGAACCATACATTAACTTAGCCAAGAGTAGATTGTTGAGGAAAATGATTAACCAAGGGGGGAAGAATGTAATAAAGTGATAGGCAGGAGATGGTTGAGACCACACCCTTGATAGGCAAGAGATGGTTGAAATACACCCTAAGCGGGAGGATTAGGAATTGATCCTCAACCATGGCTTTTGGGGCAAGTTGTTAGCCCATCACACACCTAACTAGGAGGTTGTAAGTTCATATCTCCTATAGATAATTACAGATCACCTAATGGTCAAGTTTGAAGACAAATATTATATATATATATATATATATATATATATATATATATATATATATATATATATATATATATATATATATATATATATATATATATATATATATATACACGCAAGGAGCCATGTATGTGGTTAGTAGCTTCCCAAATAGGACTAATGATTTTAAAATGGTCCTCCTGAGTTAAAGATATGAAAACCCAGACAGGAAAATGCCATGAGTGTATCTCCTAGTACTCCTAGTTGAAAGTTGGTATTAACCAATATTATGGCCACTTCTAAGATACCACATGATAATAGAGATAGAGTTCTTTGCAAACAAGGCAACAAAAGATGATTTTTGGCAATCCCTCTCTCAAGGGCCTTACACAAAGGATGATTTCCTCTTGCATAGTTTAAATATTTTAAGATTCTTGAGAAAGTCATGTATCTAGATCACAATTCACATAGATTGGAACAATTCATAAACAAATGCATACATGAAAAGTAGAGAAACTATTCGCTTTTCAAAGCTAGCTAGTTCACACAAGCACATGAGATCCATGGGTGTTAGACCCTCACACACAATAGGTGCACATAAGTACATGTCTAGAGTCCCCACTAAAAGTGAGTTTTGTTCACAATGTAGGCACAAGAAGATTAGAACAAGGCACTAGTATACTTGAAAGAGAAAGAAAAAGTGAGAATATAACACATAGAGATGTGGAAAATTTTCCCTTACCTAGATTGAGAGAGCATTAAAGAATATTGAGACCTTTGCAAGTAGTAAAATCCATGAAGAATTACTCCAATGGAACAAGAGATCCATATGATCATATGAAAGAGTCCAAATAATTTCTTAGAGTCAAACATGTAGAAGACTTGTGAAATCAATTTGAAGCCTTTGGATTAACCTTTAAGGGTATCATCCTTGCTTGGTTTTAACGCTGAATAGAGGAAACCATCATGAGATAAATCAATACTTTATTACGGATTTCTCTAAGAGTGTTATTAGACATAGCACCACTTCGTTTACTCATAGCTTCATGTAGACGCCCCCCCAAGATAATGAGATTAACACAATGAAAATTTAAGCAACACATAGAACGATTTCCAATACCAAATTTACCTACTAAAACAAAGAAATTATCACTATCCCTAGAAGGATTGATTAGCGAAAAACTTAGGTCATGCATGTAACTAAAATAGACTCATATGCTATATCATTGTGTTTGGATGTGTATTGATATCAAAGATAAACTAAGAGAAGAGTTAGAGCTTTCTAAGATCTATGAATGATCTGACTACTCTATGAGTACCATCTCAAAACTTCTTTGTCAATGGAAGTGATAGCAAAACTTCTAGCTAAAAAACAAGGTGGAAATTCCTATATTAGGCAATTCTAGTGAGTAGCCATGGTAATGTACTGATATTCCTATGGAGCAAATCACATGGAAAATGCTTTCCCCATGCAAATACAAGCTATATCTATCCAAGAAAAATATTACTCCACCATTGAGAGGAAGTACACCAATCACTTGGCCAAGGATTATCCATACAATGAACAAGCCATTAGGGAATAGATGCCAAAGTCAATACCCATCCCCCATTGTAGTGGTGACCAAGAAAAACAAAAAAATGTGTATGTGTATCAACATAAATAAGGTTAATGTTGCAACTACACAAGGTAGTTATGCTTTTCCCATCACAAAATAGTTAGAAAGGGTTGTTGATGAGGAACTTTATAGCTTTCTTGATGGATTTTTAGGTTAAAATCAAGTAGAAATAACACTAGAAGACCAAAAGAATATGGCTTTCACCAGCCAATGGGGCATCTATGCCCTTCGTGTGATGCCATTTGGGTTCATGAATGCACTGGTCACATTCAAAAGTTGACGTTCCACGTCTCTAAAGAAATCTTGTGGAAGAATTTAGAATTCAATACTGATGATCTTTGTGTGCATTCTAATGTAAGAAAGGGTCACATCCTCGATTTTGATAAGTGTAGAGAATATCAAGTATGCATTAACTTGGAAACATGCATGTTCATGGTGCAACAAAGAAGATTTTAGGTCATGTTTTTTTGAAGAATGGTATATCAACGGATGAATATAAGATTAGAGTCATCATTAAGTCACCAAGAACCAAACATTTGAAAGAGGTACAAGTCTTTGTAAGCCATTGGGGATATTACAAACATTTTATCCACATGTATGTTATCATAACCAGCCCTCTTTATAGTCTCTTGACTAACTTTTAATGGAATGATGAGTGTGAAACCTCATTTCTAGGGCTTAAGAGATGTTTGTGCTCAACCCCAATACTTACCATGCCAAACTCGAAAACTTTGTTCCATGTTCATGTGGATGCATGCAATTACACTACTCGATTTGGGCTAGCACAATAGATAGGTGAAGTAAACTTGGACTTAACAATAGCTTATGCTAGTAGATAGCTAAATGCAACACAAAGGAAATATACAATCATAGAAGCATAGACATGATGTATGATATATGTGGCCAAGAAATTCAACCACTAACGTTTCACAAAAAAAATCAAGTTCTTCACTAATTATCAAACCTTTCTTTACTTGTTCAATAAAACTTGCAATATTGGATGTTAAGTATGATGGTTTGATAACCCTTCTTAATTTACCTAAGGTGAATCTATGACCTTCAGAAAATATAAGACACTTAGAAGTGTATTGTGCTATAATGGAAATTGAAACACATGCTATTGAAGTAGTAACCTCTCTAAATGAATAGACCCCTAGTGGAGTTTGCAACTTTCTATAATATCTCATTGAAACCAGAGTGGAGCACTCCATTGGTGGAACACTTAACATCAAGAGCTATCACCTCTGGCACTAATCTAGTTAGACAAAAATCCTAGCTCAAGAAGCTCAATATTGTGCATTGATTGGTGATGAATTTCATTGACAAGGTAGAGATAGTTATTTGAGACTATGCATACACAAGAGTAATTACTTGAAAGTTCCAAAAACTACATAGAGTGGTGTTGTAGGTGGACACTTGATCATATGATAATAGAGGGTACAATTCAATATGCTCAATGTATAGGCCCTCATGAGAAGAAATTGGTACAGCATATAGGCCCTCATGAGAAGAAATTGGAATAACAGGGGTACAATATTATTTCCTAGGCAAGGAGACAAAACATATGAGCCCTATAGAAATCTTTCTAGGACTCAATATGCTCAACAAGAAACCACCTCAAATTTCATTCTCGTACTTATATACAAAGTAGGGGATTACAATGAGGGAGATGAAGAGTATATGACTCTCCCCATTTAGTATTAGTGTAAAAACCAAAGAATTTATAGACTCAAGATCTAGTGTAGGAATAGAAACAACCGAACTTTGAAAAAAATGGGGAAAGCTAGCTCTAAGACCTACATGCATGAAATTGCAACTACAAAATGGACATCCAAAAAGATCAATTGATCTTTTAGAGCATATAACTCTAATCGCGCATGGTTCTAAGTTTGATCACATTAGCAATTTGTGATTTCAATAAAACTAGCACCTAAGCAATGCAATTATGATGTCCATTCCTAAGGCAATTGAGTTATGCAAGATTAGGGCCAAAATTTTCTTTATTTGCAACATGTAAGTGTAACCATAAAAGTTAAACAACATGATTTATCTTATAGAGATGTTCCTCCATTGCAATGGAATCTATGCATAAGGAGAATCATGAAGATGATTATTCCACTTCTATCCATAGTGACAATACTAGTGATCTTGACTAGATGAATGACGATGCATATCTTAGGTTATGTTGAGATGCTAATAAAGAAGGTGAGTAGAGGCTCAAGAATGAGTTTGGTATCTTTAACGAGCACATGTTAAACAAGTGTTCAAAGATGAAGAATTTGAGTCACACTCATGGACTCAAATATTCACCATTATGGATGTATGCCTAAATGAAAAATTATAAGAACAATTATTTGATGAGGATGGGTGAAACCTATTTATGATTGGTGTCCTTAGGGGGGGAAAACTCGATAATATAGAAAATCATAGATGAATAGAGATGGCCATACAAAGAGTAGGATTCTATACAAATGGAGCAAAGATAAATAGGAAGGATTATTGAGCCTACTTAGAAAGTGGAAAGCATATGTGAAAGTGGAAGGGAAAACCCTAAGGAAGATCAATTTTTCAATGTAGAAGAAGGCTAATAGAGGGAATCACTTTCCACACAACTTGTCATCCTCAAAACTCTATACCATATCAAACAAAGTGTCAAAAGAGAAACAATAGCCAAGGAAAAGCTATAAAGAGGAAGACATGATGAGTAACAAATCTGGTAGGTGTTGTTTTCGATGAGCAGTGTCACATAGAGTGGAACTTCCTTGCGATTTGGAAGGATGGCATTTATTTAAGATCTATAATTAGCAATAGAACCTTTGTTAGGTGAGGAATAGAATTCATTGGTCCAATTAGTCCACCAACATGTAGGTCTCACATGGAATATGTAATTAATGCAACAAATCTTACCAAATGGGTTGAGGCTAAAGAAAATAATAAGAATGACATGAAGACTGCAACCAATTTTTTTTTTTACATTTTCACATACATTCTCGTGAACATCCCTTTGTGTAGCATTTATATGCATGCTACCTGGAGTACTAGAATCCTCAAACACCACACTTCTCACTTCAACCTCCTTAATGGGCTCCTAATGCATCTTAGACTCATTGAAAATTACATCACTACTTCTGATCACTTATCATGTTTCAGGATTCCATAAGTGACATTCAAATTGTCCTTCTAGATCGTATCCAAGAAAAATGCATTTCTTTGACTCATGGTCCAATGTTTGTGTAAACTTCTTGGGCATATGAACATATTCATCACACCCAAAAACTCAAAGATGATCATAATATGGTGGCTTCCCTATCCATAACTCTTGCGCCACTTTCAGACCTTTTGCAGTACTAAGTGAAAGGTTAGTTACATGAATTGTAGTCAATACTACTTCTGCCCATAAGCCTTGTGAAAGGTTTTCATGATGTAGCATAGAAAGTACTCCATCCTGAATAGATATATTCATCCTTTCCAATACACCATTCTGTACTAGGGTATAAGGAGTTGTAAATCTCTATGAATTCCTCTAGACTAACAGAAAAGTTTGAATTCATGTGAGGTATACTCACCCCTATATTTGAATGTAAAGCTTTGAGGTTAGTTCACGTTTTAGTCTCAACTAAAGCAAGTCATTTTCTAAAGGCAGGGAATACTTCATCCTTCAATTTGATAGGATATACCTAGACTTTTCTAGTAGCATCATCTATGAAAGTGAAAAAGTAAAGAGAACCACCTAATGACCTCATGGGCATAGGATTGCACACATCTATATGAACAAGATTTAAAGGTAGAATTGAAGAGTCAATGTGTTTTATGCACATTCTTAGTTTGCTTTCCATATTGATAATGCTCACAAAATGAAAAATCAGAGAAATATAACATAGGAAAGTAGTCACAACAAGAAAGATTTTCCATTCCACTATGAGATATGTAGCCCAAATGGCCATGCCAAATACAAGCCATAGGATATTCAATAACAGCTACTAATGTTCTTTCTATGATACAAATAAAGGATAAAGTGAGACAACTTTGCTTCCTTTTGCAATAAGCATTTTGTCCTTTGATATGCAAAAGGACTAAGCATAGAAAACCACCTTGTAACCAAGGTCATCAAGTTGATCAATTGACATCAAACTACATGATAACTAAGGTACATGGCATACATTATGCATAGTAATTTTTGAGCCATCAATGAACTGCACAACCACATCTCCAATCCCAAAAACATCACACTAGTAAGAGTCACCAAGTCTCACAATACCAAGGGACTTTGCTACATAAGTAGAGAGACATTCTCTATGTGGTTTCACATGGAAAGGATCACTCGAATCTAGAAGCCACATGTGGGAAAGAGAATCAGCCATAAGAGCCTCACTAGGCATAGTACTGTCAAGTGTCAACACATCAACATCATTAGAAATAGAATTGATTTCTTCAATATTCATGGTTGAAGCAGATGATGCAAGTAACTGTTTAACATGACCATCAACACTCTTTGCTTTATCTTTAATGCATAGCACTCTTTCTTCGTGTATACTTTCTTATGAAAATTGTCATGGACAAAGGAAACCATCCTAAACCTTAGATTCCATTTGAATCCTATACATCATGATTTGTTCAGAATTAAGAGAAGCCAATGCTTCCATTGCATCTAGAACGTGCCAAAACCCTAAGATCAACTATCTATTTGCTGAATTCTGACATTTGGAGGTCTTGTTCGGATGTTGACATCATTGATGACATCATCAATCGTAATTGCCCTTGAGAACTGCCCTTGAAATCCTCTATAAGGACGCCTTGGCCACATACATACTCAGTCTTGCTAGTGCTAGGCTTGGGAGCTCAAGGAGTCCTCACCACCAAGTAAGTACTTTCAAGTTTTAGTTCCAGTTCTAGTCTTGTCTCTTGTTCTAGTCTTGTCTAGTCTTGTATCTTGGACATCTAGCCTTGTCCTCTTGTAATCTCGTGGTACTAGATCTTGTCGCGTTCTTTCTTGTATCTAGTTCATCTCTCAGAAGGGAGTTCTTGTAATCTTGTTTCATACGTATGATCCTGGGTTGTGGGATCTCATTTATCATCTCTAGTGCAATTATCCATACCCATTAGTCTGGGGTTGTGGGAATTCGTGTATCAATTACATATCCTTGTATTGTTTCCCCTGCGTGGGTGATCTTGTAATCAGAAGTACATTTCCGTAATCTTGTCTACTGTAGTTAGAGAGCACAATCTAGTGCTCCCTTGACAAAAATAATGGCATTCGATATCCCTCTTCCTTGATTTACTTACTACTCTTTGAAAGATCCCAATTAGCTACTTGCCACTCACCTCCCAAACTTAAATAGCCCTTGCCCTTCACACATCTAGAGTCTTCTCTAAAGTCCAAACAATCCTCATATGGTCACTCTGAGGAGATGGAATAATCTCGAAGACTCATGCTAGAGCCTTGTCTCCCTCGAGCTTTGGTTCTTGACCCAGCGAGGGTCCTTGACCAAATGCAAGTAGACCAATGATAGACCATGGAGGTCTAAATAAATCTAACACTCTCTCCCCCTTCTAAAGATTACTCTTCTCAGTGATCAAGGAAGGAAAGTGTTTGCGAATCAGAGCTTCTGATTCCCAAGTAGCATCTGTGAGTGGACATCTAGTCCATGCTACTAGATACTCTGGTATGGAGCGATTTCATAACTTTCACTCCCTCTTATCAAAGACTTGAAATGGAACATCTGGTTGAGATGCTCTAATTTCTAAAGCAACTAAACCATCTACACAATTCTCATCTCGAGAAATGTATGGTCTCAACTTGCTAACATGAAAAACTGGGTGAACTCTGCAATCATCTGGAAATTGTAATTTATATGTGACATCACTAATCTTCTTGATTACTATCCAAGGTCCACAAAATCTAGGGGATAACCTGGGTTTCTAACCCATTGTCAAATGAAGTGGAACCTGTAAAAACACATGACTACCCTCTTGAAACAATCATGGTGTATGATGTCGATCTACAAATGCTTTCATCCTTTTAGCAGCTGGCTATAGATTGAACTAAACTATTTTCAAGTTAGCTTGCATATCCATTAGAAACTGTGAAACACTCAGAGATTTGCTCGTTGATCCAATGGTAGCTGGATTATGGGGAATAAATCCATAAATCACCTCAAAAGGTGCCAAATAAGTAGTCTTGGGCTTCCAACTACTATAAACAACCTCAAATAATGGGAGGAAACTATCCCAATCTATTTGCTTTTCTGAAATGTATGCTTGTAGCATATCTTCTAGTATCTGATTAACTTTTTTGGTTTGATCATCTGTCTATGGATGCTCTCCATTACTCATCTTGAGTTGAACTTGAAGCTTATTAATCATGCCTTTCCAAAAATTTCCTATAAACCTAGGATCCCTATCTAAAACTATTGTGAAGCTTCCATTGACTCCTTTGTAGGGATAAAGTGTGCCATTTTGTTCAAATGATTGACCATCACAAGAATAGCATTCTTTTGTCATGGTTTCCTAGGTAAACCCATTATGAAGCCATGCAAATACTATCCCAACAATACTGGGATATTTCCAATGGCTGTAGCAAACCTAGAAGACCGATCCTTTCTGCTTTATTCACTTAACATTTAAAACATTGAATTAAATAATTGTTTACATCTGTCACGATCTTTGGCCACCAAAAAGTGCATCTAATCAACTGCAAAGTTTTCTTAATACCAAGATGTCCTGCACAAGGTATGTCGTGGTTCTCAAAAATAACTTATTTTCTAAACTTCCCCTCTTGGGAATTAAGCACACAAATCTTCTCTTTTTTATTTTTGAACAAACCTTGCTCCACTAGAAAATTAGAAAATGCTTTATCCTCATTATTTTTTGGCAACTTGTTAATTATAAACTAATAGCAATCATCTTCAATCTGTGAATCTTTAATCTCCTAGATTAAGTCACTATCTATCACTCTAGCACAATGGTAAGTACCAATGTGAGGAGGTCAACCTCATAAATGTCAATCCGTGTAGAGACGTGAGGACTGGTATGAAGACCATGAGAAAGTGAAGGCACAAGTGTGTGAGTGAAAGCACACAAGCATGCACACACATACACACACACACACAAGAGCAAAGAGTGGAACAATGGAAGATCTTCAATTACAAAACAGTTCTCTTACAAAGCTCAAGTCTACAACAAGCTCACCCAAGAAATGAGCTCTCTAGCTCTTTTTATAGTTTTTTGAGTGGTTTTGACCCTATCTAGACCTTGTGTCTGGCCTAGTTAAAAATCAGGTTCTAGGGCTTATTTGAGGGATCAAATTGAGTCTAAAAATTATGAAAATTGGTAGGATGGTACTTCTAATACTCCTTAAGCTTGATGACTCCTCGACTTGGATAAAATGGAGCTGAAAAAATGGGAAATAGTATTTATAATGGGTTTTAGTGATGAAAATAACTATTTTTATAGGGATTTTTCTAAAAATTTGACATGCGCTTTTTGGAGCTCCCTACATGCTCCGTCTTCTTGTGTGTCCACCTCTTTGATGTGCTCCTGTGCTTTGTCCTTGATCTTGAGCTTCAACACTCCCCCCCTTCTCGAGTCTGTCGTCCCTAACGGACCCTTGTTAGAGTGGATGTTCCATGTAGTACTCTGAGAGGTAGTGTCCATCATGTATCAACAAGAGTAGTCTATCTTCCACATGTAGCAAGGTCAGTGGTCCGGTTCTTCATTTTTGCACTGCTAGCCGTTGCATGCTTTAGTTGCTATGTATGCATTTCATCCTTGGATTCCAACTGAATGTGTCGTTGTGAGCTTCCAGAAACTATTAGTTGCTCAAAAGAGATTGTCAATGTTGATGTTCAGTAGTTGTCGACTGTGAATTGCTTCATAGGTACTGATGTTGTACCCTTGATGTCCTTGGTTCTTGAACATGAGTTTCATAGTAGGATGCCATGTACTTGTGACCCATCATGAATGATGGATAAGGGCATTAGTGCATGGGTTGAAAAAGATATGTGCCTTGTGCATGGCCTTGGAATGTAGCCCTATGCATGCATACTTGGGGAACACATTGGAAGAAGTATGGTGTAAGAATTCGGGTCTTGAGAAAAGTGCCCAAGGATATGCTGACAAAGAGGTTTCCTAATCTATCATGGTTAGAGTGTTGTTGAAGTAGGCCATTCTTACCATGGTCAAAGCTCTTCAATATTCATCTCTTCATGTTGTGCTCTAGCATGGTGATTGACCATTGGCTAGTCGACATGGTTGTTGCACATCGAGGATTTCAATGTTCTTGCAAATGTTGATGCAGCCCTTGTTTGGAGATATATATGGATCTCAATCATTCCTCTTTATAGGGATCCATTTGAGAATAGTGGTTGGCTGCATACCAATCACTTTTGGCCTTGTCATCCTCAGGTGGTTTCTCACATTTTGTATCCTGCGTGGTTGGCTCTTTGGTTCTGTGGGGCTTACTAGTGCTTTAGGCTTCCAAACTCATATCCTTGATGATTGTCTTCTTTCTATTGACGAAGAGGTGAATTGATCTTCTTTTGATCTGGATGTGTGGTATTGGCTCATGCCCCTCTGTGACTTCTTTGTTGAGATTTTTCATGTGAGGGAGATCATAGGGTTTTGTGAATGTAAGAGGGCCTTGGGTACCCACATGTGTAATTTCCCTGGTTGAGCTGCAACTAATTTCTTAGGCACCCAAATTTTTTGGACACTTTGTGCCTGAGCTTGTCGTATTTGCTTGGTTCTTCTTTTGTCATGGTTGAACTGGTGGGATGGGATTTGTTGAGGCAACATTGGTGGTTGCTCTCCTTTTTGTATCCAGATGTGCTTCATGCCCGAAACTACTTTCTTCTTACATTCTTTTTGTCTCTTTGATCTAGCGGTCGCCTTCTACAGGTTCACTTGCCCTTTGGCTGAATTGTTGTGGCTTCCTTGGCCTTTGAAAAAGAAGAGGGATCCACTCGCCTTGGAGACTGTTCTTCCATGGTTGAGTCCTTTTGGAGCATGGAACTTTTGATACATACAAAATCTTCTTCTCTAAGATTAGGCTTAGAAGAATTGAGAGAATGTGTGACATTTAAATTTGTGAGCATGCAATTCTATAATTCTAAGGTAATGCATTGTTCATGTACCCAAACTTGAAGAAGTTGACTTCTTAGGTTTAAGTTGACTACACGGTCATAGATCTAGTCTTGACCCAAGACAAGTGGTTATGTAAGGTCCTCGTCTTCACACACTAGAATTTTGACTGCCATTGGGACATCTTGATGTAGATGGGGAAGCTCCACCTCACCTAGACAAGGGTTTTCCACACCTCCCAATCCTATGAGATAGGCTTTGATAGGATTGATGTTCAATTGCAGGTCTTGGCAATATGAGAGTCTAATTGCACTAGTTGTTGTACCTGAGTCAATCAATGCTCTCACAATCCTTACATTCTTTCCTCTTCCTACCTCTATGGTCACAAAGGGATGTTGATCAATTATTTGAGAAGCAAGTACACTCGATTTTTGGCACATGGCCATGTGGTGTTGTGGGGATTCATGATTGACATCTAGGCCTGCTCGCCTTAACTTATTTTCTCTAATGCGCTCTCTAGCCTCTGCCTGTTGCTGGCATTAGAAAGTCCAATGGTAGCACAACATTCTATCCAAAGACCATCTGAAATGGGGTGGCATTGAGTACCGTTTTGTAGGAAACTCAGTAAGCTCAAACAACATGATGAAGTTGTTTGTCCCAATCAGAGCATTTATTATTTACTTTCTTTGTCAATACATTACATAGGATCTTATTTGTGCTCTCACCTTGTCCATTAGCTACTCCTACACTTGTGTCTAGGATGGCTTTAGTAGTGCAACCTTTATAAGTAATGGGCAAATAAGCATTACATTCCTCTCCTTCACTCACATCTCCTACTTTGTCTAGGGGTATTTTAGGTACCTTTCCTCGTATACTTAGTCGAGAGGAAGTTGTCGCTATCTCTGGGAATTGATTTGCTATATTTTCCATAGTTTTGGTTTGATCCTCAATAGCTCTTCCAAAGTCAAATGGCATTGCACTTTGGTGTTCCTAATGGCCTATGTGTTCCTAGGAAGAACTGAGTTCTCTCCCCTTACTAGAATAGTGGGGGCTTTCACTTGAATTGATCGGTCTTCCCATGGTCCCATGAAGTGAGGTAATTCTTGCAAAGAGTTAGATTCAAAAATAGTATGCTCAGTGAGCCAATCATCCACATGATCTCCATAAATACATGGGATATCTACGGGGAATTGTTCTCCTGAGTCATCAATTTCCAATATAGATGGTCATGATTCTTGTTCCTCCCTCCATCTGTCTTCTTGAATCTCCTGTAGGATGGCATGTGAATCCATATAGCTTGATAGACTTTGAACATCATGTCAAGGTTTTTTGGGGTGGGGTTTGCTAGTACTGATCTTGGTTTCGATGTCATTGTATACAGGAACTAAGCATAATCTGGTTCCCAATTTTTCTCATACACAGGGTTCTTATAGTAAGGGTCTAAGTTTTCCGATGACTCTATGTAGTAGGCTGGTGGGCTATCTACATGGGTGGAGTCAAAACTGTTTGCATTAGGATCGTTGTCTGTGATCAAAGGGGTCGTTGGAGGTTATTGTCCTAGGATAGGTTGGGGTCTAGGCTGTGCTTGATAAGGAGCTTGGTAATGAGGGGGGGCATGGTAGTATTGCTATGGCTGGTACTACCCTTGGTATCTACCTTGCTGCTATTGCTGAGGGTAACCCTGTCTAGCCACCTGTTTATTATATGGGCAATCTTGAGCAGTGTGGTTAGTGTATCTATGCTCTATGGTACAATACACTCCATTGGATTTTCCTATGGGTTGCATTGCATGTAGGCACATATTCGCCATATGGTCATCTCCACAAGTGTAACACTGTCGAGGGGGTGCTATTTTGATGCCTGGTTTGCTAGAGACTCCCAATCATTAGGCCACTTGTTTTGCAAAGTCCTCTATTGAATTGGAACATCTGGATGAGGTCTCTATAGTACTATCCAAATCTTCATGAACCTTGGGAAGTTGTAGCTCATCTCCTAAGTTATCTTCTATGTCTACACAGATACATAAACATTGATCCAGAGTTCTTGGTTCCTTCACGAATACATATGACCTCAGCTTAGCACTCAATAGGCCGTCTATGAAAAAAGCTATCCATTTGGATTGGATTAAGTGGGTACTTCCAATGGGGGGAATCTCTCTATGTAACGTCTGAATCTTTGACCGGCCATCCTCACTGTTTCTTGAGGGGTTTGTTTGAATGTGTGTATTAAATGAAGACGTGTTTTTTTTATTCCACTCTTGGAAAAGTCGGTAATGAAGGACTCCATCATGTGGTGGATGTCTCTAAATTGGTGCTGGTGCAATGGTCAAAACCAATCCAACACATCACAAAGGCATTGAATTGTGTGAACATGTCTTCGAATTGTTTAGCCTATAACACCTATTTGAATTCTGCTACATGCTTGTAGGGATCTTCCGATCCATCAAAAAAATTCTTCATAGCCTTCACTAGTTGAGTAGGCCTCATAGTTCTAGGATGGTCTCTAGGCCTAGGTAGGGAAAAATCCTCCCAACACCTGTGAGCCCTATGATCCCTAAGTGGTTCTCGTTCAGCCCTCCCACCTTTTGTAGGGACCCTCTCCCTTCCTGCATGATGAATGAAACTACTTTCTGCACCTTCCTTGTTCTTCTCCCTATGTCCTTGAGATATGCCAATTCCCAAACTCTCCTTAGACACCTGTGATCTTATTAGTGGGAAAAATAATTCCCCTCCCCAAGTATACATGTGACAACTGTGTTCCATGTCCTCATACACTCGTTCTGAGGTGTCATCTAAATATACTACTTTCCCTTGAACCTCGGGGTCCTTTAGTTCATAATTGCTCCTATAGCAGTAGGGTGCTCTGGCCTATATCTCCAAAAAGCTTCATCGGTCTCCATATTCCAAAACAGTTCTATGTTCCTATTGTCCTGGGGCGTCCACTTAGGAGTTAACACCCTCTTTAGCACATATTTTCCTCTCCACATTCTAGGTTCTTCAATTTGTTTCCCTTGTCCTTCCACACCTAGGTCTACAATTTCTACCACCTCACCTAGTTCATTCGTTGAGTTGGCCTTAATCGTGATGATATACATGGTCCCTTCTTTGTCTATGTAAGCCTCGTTTTCAAAATTCATAGCTGAATGTTCTAATCCCATAGGTTGACCAGGGTTATGTAGTTGAATTACTGACCTACGAAGGCCATCTTCATATACCCGGGCATCCAATATATTCGTACGGATGTATCAAACTAGGCCTTGTAGGTTCCCTTTGTCCTCTGTAGATGGGCTACATTAAACGAAACCCTTGGTCTCCCTATGTTGAAAGACATATCCGAATCACTAGTGTCGGAACTAACCTCGTAAGGATAACTACCTAGTTGTTGAGCCCACGATCGTGATGTAGTTCCCACGCTATCCTCAAAAGATCTAACACTCCTTTTGTCACTTTTTCCTAAGTATTTCCTAGATCTAAGGTTCATTAATCCTAATCTAACCTTATCGCGCCCACCCTTTTGATTAGGTCAACCACTTAGTTCTTTGTGCATTTTCTTTAGAGGTTCTTGTCTTTTTCAAGTTTATCCCAAGGAATCCTTTTAATATGTTTGATTTTAATTCATTTGAGTGATGCGTAATCAAATCACACAATTCCTTTGGGCTTGATCCCTACACCCACTTGCTCTTTCTCCCGTCAGCCACTTATCACTCAATCAGCTAGGATGAATCCTTGCTATTCTACGAATCGTAAAACATTCTGTTTGTCACAATGTATATGTACTCAAAGAAGTCACCAACTGAAATGGAAATTCCACTAACAACGTTCTTGTTGTATATTATTGAACAATGCATTGCTAAGGTGTTATATTATTAATGTATTAATATGTTTTTGATGTTTCTGATATAGCAGCTGAAGGTTCGTGAGGAGCGTGCAAAGCGTGAAAGGGCGGACATCATTAATCCGAATAATTATTAATTAGCTTGTAAATAAATCTGCGTAGAAGGTTCTATTGTTAGAAAAGTAATGGTTAGAATAAGGGTCGTTGTAGACCGCAGTTTCTGTTATTAAAAGCAATGGCTTTCTGTAAAAGTTACCAACTTTTAGTTTCACGCCTACTTTTTGAAGCTGCCCTCATGTAACTACTATTCTCGACGTAATCAAAAGTCCTATAAATACATGCACTATGTGGACTGTCGAAACAGAGTGCATGGGGGGAGATTGCACCCAATCTTGCGTTCGATCTCGTCTCTTGTTGCCTCTATTTTCTGTGTGTTTTTCTACGTCCGTAATCTCTGTATGCGCGTGAGCAAGATCCTGACAACAATGGTATCAGAGCTCTGCACGCGCCAATACAGAGGGTTATGTTCTCTATTCGCGATTCTGGATTCCATCTCCATCTCCATCTCCATCTCCATCTCCGTCTCCGTCTCCGTTTCGGTTTCGGTTTCCGTCTCCGTCTCCGTCTCCGTCTTCGGTTTCTGTTTCTGTTTCTGATCCAAAACCAGAACCTACGTTTGCACCTACGTTTGCACCTACGTTTGCTCCTACGTTTACTCCTTCGGCTTACTCTAAGGCATCAACTAAGGCGTCGTCCAAGGCGTCGACTAAGGCAAAGAACTTAGGCAATACATTGGCAACATTGGCACCCAAGGGGGGCCGTTGGCTACATGCAAGGCAATTTTAATTTTTTGAGTGGCAATAGAGAGGTTTAGAGTCCCTAAGGTAGGAGGATTTGAACCCAAAACCTCCTACTTTCAAGGGAAGTAACTTGACCACTCCACCATCTCTTGGAGTTGTACTCAAGTTCTCTCTCTTTATTACTTGTGGAAGGCGCGCGCGTCGATTTCAAGATTGGACCCAAGAAAGAATCAAGTGTATCTATCAATCCGTAGGTCGGATTGAGGCATGTAATATACCGTTGGAAAGCTCTCGGAACGAACTTTCCAATGAGCTAGCTTGGAATGTGGATTCCTTGGGAATCCTTGGGTGGCACTTGATTGATTGTTCCAGATACCAAGCATGGGTGAGAACAAGGTTCAAGACTGAGGTTGAGAACAAGGGATCGAGACACCAAGGTTGCGAACAAGAAGGTTCAAGACACCAAGGTTGAGAGCAAGGGTCCAAGAGCACCATGGAAGATTTCTGTAATTCACCTTTACCTGGAGTTTCATTCGAGCAAGAGTTAGAGATTATGAACCAAGAACTTCAAGCACTTCAACAAGCCATACAAGGACGTTATGCTATGCTTCAATTCGACAGACGAAAAGATGGCCGCTTTGTCTTATCATGGCTATCCCTATTCAACGATTTCTTTTCCGATGAGTTATATTCAGAAAATAAGAAAATCGAGTTTGCCACTAATTATTTGGTAGGAAGAGCGCAGCAATGGTGGAATGATCTTTGTCATAGTGCAGATTGTCCACGCACCTGGAAGGCTTTTCAAGAAGAGTTTAAGGATTCATTTCTACCTTTAAAGTTTACCCTACATGTTTGATAATTGTGATGCATTTACATATTGAATTTAGTCCATAGGAGCATATTCAAGTTTTCCTTGCCCAAATTCATTAGAAAGACTATGTCCGCATCTCACAGATACTTTTAATAACTTAACACCTCCATGAACATTTCCATGCATGTGTTTTTACATGGCACATGCCTATGTTTTTTTTCGTTCAGTGATGAAACATGTGACTGGCTATCCATGTTTATTATTTTATCAACTGAGGTCAGTTATCTTTTCAACTGAGGGGCATGTTATGAATTATGGAATATGTTGAACAAGTAATTGTTGGAGTGTTAAATTATTAATGTATTATGGAAGATGTTGGCCAATGCATTGTTGGATTGAAATATAGAATAGCCAATGCATTGTTGGATTGAATTATAGAATAGCCAATGCATTGTTGGATTGAAATATAGAATAGCCAATGCATTGTTGGATTGTAACATGGAATATGTTGAACATTGCATTATACTTGTTTGAGTGTTGAATTATTTTCTCAACTGAGGTCAGTTGCTTGTCAACTGGGAGGCATGTTGTATATTATTGAACAATGCATTGCTAAGGTGTTATATTATTAATGTATTAATATGTTTTTGATGTTTCTGATATAGCAGCTGAAGGTTCGTGAGGAGCGTGCAAAGCGTGAAAGGGCGGACATCATTAATCCGAATAATTATTAATTAGCTTGTAAATAAACCTGCGTAGAAGGTTCTATTGTTAGAAAAGTAATGGTTAGAATAAGGGTCGTTGTAGACCACAGTTTTTGTTATTAAAAGCAATGGCTTTCTGTAAAAGTTACCAACTTTTAGTTTCACGCCTACTTTTTGAAGCCGCCCTCATGTAACCACTATTTTCGACGTAATCAAAAGTCCTATAAATACATGCACTCTGTGGACTGTCGAAACAGAGTGCATGGGGGGAGATTGCACCCAATCTTGCGTTCGGTCTCGTCTCTTGTTGCCTCTATTTTCTGTGTGTTTTTCTGTGCCCGTAATCTCTGTATGCGCGTGAGCAAGATCCTGACAACGGTTCTCCTGGACTTTGGAAGCAGTTTTTCTAGTTTTTCCCAAGAATTCAAGGTACTTGTTCCCTCCTCTCTTTGCCCTATGCCACACACACAAGGTTTCATAATTAATGGCCAAAAACTACCCCAAAAAATTTGAAAAATTTTGAAAAACCCTAATTTTGGCATTTTGCCTGACAATCGTGATGGTCAGACACAATCGCGATGGTGTGTCACCATCTCGATGGTGTGACACCCATGATGGTCAAAGATCATGATGATCAGGCTATGATGGTCAGGACCACGATGGTCAATCACAGTCACGATGGTCAATCATAGTCGCGATGGTCACACTACGATGATCACTGACAATCAGGATGGTCAAGTCACGACAGTCAGATGATGATGATCAGGACCATGATGGTCAGACAATATTGCAATCATCAAGCACCATCGTCATGGTGAGTCACCATCGTGATGTTGTGATGCAATCACGATGGCGTGAGCCAATCGCCACGAATGTCAGTGACTGTCACGATGGTCAGACAGAATCACGATGATGTGTCATCATCACGATGGTCAAAAAATCATTCAATTTCAAAAAACTGATTATGGATCTATGAAATCACTTACCTAGGCTCCTCCTTCATGCAAAAAGTTTCCCCAAATACATACCTTGGTCTGACAGTCGTGATGGTCAGCTTCAACGGCAATTTTTGAGAGAAAAATGGAGTTTTTACCTATGTTTCTTGCAAATCCGTGGTGTCTAGAGGCTGCCCTATAAGATTAGTGCACCAGAAAACACGAAGAAACACCTACAAAATCTCACTCTCACTCTCTCACACACACAAATGAGGGAAAGAGAAGAGAAAGAGAACCTCAAAATGAGCTTTCTAGCTCTATTTATAGTTTTTTCCTAGTTTTGACCGGTTTTATATCTAGTGATCGGCATAGTTAAAAAATAGGTTCTACCTCTAATTTGAACTATCTAATAGCTTTCAAAAATTACAAAAGTTGTTATGAGCTTTCTTCTTAGACTCCTTGTGTACCTAAGTCATGAAGTGTTAGGGACTTGTGTCAATGAGACTATACCTCGATCGCCCCACACGTGCATATAGTGGTGGATTAATACACATTTAATTATCAATCCGTGGAGTTAGACATACCAAGTGTATGAAGACGTGTGCACACATGATGGTAAGTGAAGTATCTAAACTACAATGCATGTATCTTCTTTCAACTACCTCTCCAACTCACTAATTCTCTGAAAATGCATTCCACGATACCGTTTTCAACAATAAGCACAAATTCGAACTTTTCTCTTAGCTCCAAACTCCGATTATGGTCAATAGTGGGTTCCTTTAGAAGCTCTCAACAAGACGCATCTATTGATAGTATATCCAGTCAAATTTGGTGGTTCTTCTTATTGAGTTGTTTTGTTCTTCAATCTTCTTCTTCTTCTCTTTTTACTTGACTCTCCCTCCACATGTCCCTCCTCCTAAACTCTGTCATCCCCGACAGGCTTTTTGTGTTGACATGAGTATGTTTGAATGACCTTCTGCTCTATGTGATTTAGCAAATTGGCTTCACATATCATGAGCTCTTTCCACTGCGTTGACTTGACTCCATCATCTAGTGCCTGCCTATGATCTCCAAAGAAGTTGATCTCATAGGCTACTAGTCTTGCATTTAATTTGGAATTTATTTCTACGAAAATCTCCAAGTCCATTTCAAAAAATCCTGTAAAGAATGCTTCCTCTAATTTCTACATGTATTGACTCAAGAGAAACATTAATCTAGAATAGATTTCCATTATGGTTAGTCGACTGGGTGTCATAGATACATAAAAAATGATTGCATTGGCTCCCTGATTGATACCGATAAAGTTAAAAAATGTATATTGCATATGTTGGAATACCTTCAGAACTGTAAGGAGCATGCTTAATATTTTATTCATCATCTTAATGGCTAATTCTGACACTGTTGCATATCTCGATAACCAAAATTCTATTGTTCGTACCATGTATTCTTCTATCATAAATAATTAGGTGGTGGACTTGATAGTTGTGGATAGTTTAGCCATTGATTATTGATTGTACCCTGGCGTTGTGCTTCCCAAAATTGCGTCCAAGTTTGCCTTTGAGGTACTGGGCAAAAAGATGGATTTATTTGTAACACATATGGTGGTGACTCCCAGTGCATTCTTAATGTCGGATTCTTCTCTAAAAACTTTCGCCTCCACACTAGACCTGCCTTGTCAAATTCTTGAGTATACCAAAATGTGTTCTTGCTAAACTATAGATCATGATCAGGCTCTTTGTTTGTAGTTTTAATGATATATTGTCTAGTTTCTTCTTTTAACAATCTGTAAGGTATATTGAATGGACTCAAGAATTATTCCAAACTTTTACTTTGAATCTTTTCCTCTTTCATGACCTTCACTACCTAATCCTCAAACTGCTCGATAAGCTAGGACACCAGTAGTGCCCTCTCATGACAGCTTAGTTCTGCAACAACCCATTTATGTCTATCAGTGCTTGGCTCTACTTCCTCCCTTATAGGTGAATGATGCATGGGGGGAGAAAGAGGATGTACCTCAATCTCCACAGTAGCCGCTTGGGAGCTTGGAACTACTGGTGCCCCCATTGTAACCTACAGTGCTATTTGAGCCTTTAACTTTTCAAAGATTTCATCTTTTTCCTTGATTTCACTGGCTGCCTTTGTTAGTCCTTCCTTGTTCTTCAGGAGTTCTTCTCCTATAGCAGATATTTGATCGGCAAGTTCATTATATAGTACAAGAAGTTTGTCTTCTATCGATTTCCACCTTTTCCTGAGTTCATTAGTGTCATACATATATTTCTTTTCCCATTCTTCTCTTAGAGCTTGCTCTTGTTTTAGCTGATCTTCATACCTTGCTATTTGTGCCTCCAATGCCTGTGTATTGTTTGGTGTGACTTCTTGTGCCTCTACCGGTTGGTTGCAAAAAATGGCAGTCATAAGTTCTTTATTTCTATTTCCGAAGTTATGTACTTCCTCCATGTATACCTTGATTTGTGATTCTAGGAGTTTTCTTCTGGTAGTGATTCGTGCCTTCTCAGCTTCACAGGCTTCATACTTACTTTGAAGTTCTTTGACCTAGCCTTGTAGTTTTTGATTTTCACTCATGAGGACATTGCACTTTTCCATAGCTTCATTGGATTCTTTCTCCTTGGTGGTAAGTGAATGTTGGACTTGGATCACCTGTGCAGATAGCTGCTCACTCAATACCTTGAATTTATTGTGTTCCATCAAAGCTTTGTCATAATTGCTATACAATTTTGTAAGTTTTTGCTGAGTATCCATGGCTGTTTGTATCATCTGCTTTACTATGGGTTTTAGTTGACCCACATCCACGTTTAGCCATGTCTTTGGAATACTTGGTGCTTCACCCATGAGTATGTCTTTTCCCTTATTGACATGTGTTGGTTCATTATGTGGTTGTCTAATGTCGCATTCCTGAGGACGCCCCTTACTTTTTCAGAATCCAAAGCTCAAATTCTCACGGAGATACTCTCTTCAAATTTTTGCCAAGCCGCATAATGCCTCTACCTCTTCTCTCTCTCTCTCTCTCAGAGGTGGTTCACACTCCTTACACCCACCTCATAAAGGATACTCTACATAACATTTCCCTCCCCTTAATTCCATTTTGTCCTCAAAACTGTTATTGGAAGGTCTAAAAGAAAGAGAGAAATAACAGGACACCACATCCGCTATATCCTCATGCATGACAATACATGGTCATATGTCCGTGTTGTTTCCCTATGTCCTTCCCCTTAAAAAGACCCTTGGGAAGGTAATCTAAAATTGGGAAACCGTCTTTGAAGTGTGCTAACCCGCTCCCATGTGGCACTATCTTTTGAACTGTATTTCCACTTTACTAAACACTCTTTATATAAGTGGCTTCTCATTTGTTTCTCTCAAGTACGTAGTATGCTCTCGAGCTCATGTGGAAAAGATTAGACAGAAATAGGCTCTACTATCTCACTATCTCGAATGAGGTTGTTAGATTCACCTAGCATTTTCTTAAGCAGACTAAAATGAAAAACTAGATGTATTTGACTATTCTCTAGAAGTTGTGGCTAGTAAGCCATCTTGCCAATTATCTTAAGTATTTGGAAAGGTCCACGATACCTAGGAGAGTTTTGGACAAGGTCCCCTCTTCATGGTTCCAGATCTAGATGGAACTCTAAGATAGACCTGCTCTCCTACCTCAAAGTTGATGTCTCTCCTTTGAGGATCAACATAGGCTCTAGCTCTATCCTAAGCTCTCCTAATGATGTCCTTAGCAAGTCTAAGCATATCGTTCATCTCTTCCAAGAAGTCCCTTGCAACTTGAACTTTCTCATTCTGCAAGCCTACTGCATAAGGAGCTCTTGGTTGAAACCCATACATCAGCATAAATGGACTATGCCCAGTGGAAGAGTGCTTCGCAGTATTATATGTAAACTCTAGTATAGGTAAGTACTCTTCCCAATTAGTTTGAGTTTCATTCACATATGCTCAAAGCATATCCTCTAGGATTTGATTAACCCTCTCTCTTTGTCCATCCGACTGTGGAGGCTCGGCCGTACTCATGCTAAGTTTCATGTCCAACCTTTTGAAGACCATATAACTGGTATAGGTTCTCTACAAAGAGCCTAGCCAAATCTGGTGTCTTCAGTGTAGTACGTGTTGGAATAAACCTAGCCATTTTGGTTAACCTATCCACAATTACCCACACCGAGTCATGCCCTCTCTGTGTCTTAGGTAATCCGATTATAAAGTCCATGGAGATACTCTCCCACTTCCCATTAGGAATGTCCAATGGATGGAGTAGTCCTCCAATCCTCAACCTCTTAGCTTTATTGACTTGGCATTTGCACTTAAGCACATACTCTAAGACGTCCTTATGAAGTCCAGGCCAATAAAACTACCTCTTAACAAGATCACAAGTCTTGTTAACTCTTTGGTGTCATGCACTAGGTGTGTCATGAAAATCATACAAAATATGCCGTCTCATCTCAAAATCTCTAGGGAGACACACCTTACCTTTATATAACAGATATCCATCACAGACACTGTAACTCTTCCACTTGAATCCTTCTTGAGTACCCGTTGATACTCCATCGTCACTGGAAACCCGTATATCATGATCCCCATTCTCTATGGCTTCCCAAATCTCGGAATATGCAGGATCAAGCCTATATTTCCCTCTAATGGACTCAAGTAGCTCACCAGTGATTTGAGTAAAACTCAATCCATTGAGCCTAGGCATGCGGCTAAGTGAATCAGCCACTACATTAAACTTTCCCCTCCTATACCTAAGCTCATAATCAAACTTCTAAAGGGTCTCTGCCTAGCAGGCCTTACGACCTTTAAGGTTTGTTTGATTAGAGAGCCACTTAATGCTCTCTTGATCAAACACTATCATGACTTTGGCACCATATAGATAATGACACCACTTCTTTAAAGCATGGACAATTGCATACAACTCCTTCTCATAGATGGAGTAATTCTTCTAAGTTGGTTCTAGTTTCTTGCTCTCAAAAGCTACTGGTTGATCATCCTAAACTAAAACCGCTCCTATGGCAAAATCACTCGCATCAATCTCAAGACAAAGGGTTTATTGGGATCTACTATATGTAAAAGTGGAGCTGTAGCAATTACTACTTTCAATTTCTCCATACTTTGCTTCTGTGTGTCTCCCCAATGAAATGTCACAAGGACGGAGATAAGGAAGAGAGCTCACACACACACTCTCACTCTCGAGGAGAAGCACACACACAGATTGAGGCAAGGAAGAATGATCTTCTTCTTCTTCTTCTATTACATAAAAGGAATGTACAAGAATGACCTAAAAACAAAAATACTTCCAATGCAATATATAAAGACCAGTACATAAGGAAAAACCTAATGTCCGCGAATGAGTGAGCTGGCAAGAAACAAATGTGCCATCACTCTTGGTAGATAAATCTAATAAAGCTCAATGAAGTATCCCTGACATATACCGGCGTGACCACTATACATGTCAGAGAAACGAAAAACTGGTACGTGTCATCCTGGATCATCACATGTTGAGCTTGATAACTCAACACTCCCCCTCAAGCTCAACGCCATATCCTGTAATCCAAGCATCTTCCGAAACTTCTTCAACTTCTCAGCTCCAAGTGCTTTGGTGAAAATATCAGCAACCTGCTCATCTGTTCTCACATAAACAAGATCAATATCACCTACTAATACCTTCTCTCTGATGAGGTGATAATGTACCTCGATATGCTTTGTTCTAACATGGAAAATAGGGTTCCGTGCTAACTGTATGCTGCTAAGATTATCACAATAGATAGTGATAGGTTTTTGCACTTCCACACTTAAATATGCAAGTAACATCTCCAACCATGATGCCCCACATGCTGCCATTGTAGCACCTCTATACTCAGCCTCAATACTCGACAAAGCAACAGTGGGTTGCTTCTTACTGCTCCATGTAATAGCTACACCTCCAAGTGAGAAAAGAAAACCACTAGTAGATCTTCTATCTGGAGTACTACCAGCCCAATCTGCATCGGTGTATCCATGAACCTGCAAATCTACACCAGCTTCATAAAACAATGCATAATCCAAAGTAGCACTCACATAACGTAGAGTGTGCCTCAGAGCATCCAAATGTGGCTTCCTGGGAACCTGCATAAACTGACTTTCAAGTCCAACAGTATAACTTAGATCAGGCCTTGTAATTGTGAGATATATAAGACTTCCCACAATTTTCCTGTACATAGTAGCATTTTCCAATGCTTCACCTGATGTAGTATCCAATTTCAAATTCTGATCTAATGGCATAGAAATTGTCTTACAATCAGCCATACCATACTTTTGCAGCATATTCAAGGCATATTGCCTTTGCGACATCCATATACCTGTTTTTGTATGTATAAACTCAATGCCCAAGAAATAGCGCAGCACACCAAGATCTTTCATGTCGAATTCCTGCATAAGAAGTTTCTTTACCTCTTTGATGCTTTCTTCATTATCACCACCTACAATCAGGTCATGAACATAAATAGCCACAATAGTGATGCCATCATCAGCCTTCTTTGCATATAGTGAGTGATCTGCATCACACATAGAGAACCCAATGCTGGTTAAGTAATCAGCAATCCTTGCATGCCATGCATGAGGGGCTTGCTTCAGCCCATACAAAGCCTTTTGCAACCTGCAAACATATTCTGGATGCTTTGAATCTTCATATCCTTGTGGCTGGTCCATATATACTTCTTCCTGTAACTCACCATGTAGGAAAGCATTCTTCACATCCATCTGATGCAAAGTCCATTCTTTTGTTGTAGCTAATGCAACAAGTGTTCTGACAGTAGACATTTTAGCTACAGGGCTGAATGTTTCCTCATAATCAATGCCATATGTCTGTGCATAACCTTTAGCTACCAATCGTGCTTTATACCTACTTATGCTACCATCAACATTATGCTTTACCTTGTAAACCCATTTGCAGCCTATGGATTTCTTTCCTTGCGGCAATGGAACCAGCTTCCATGTATCATTTCCATAAAGTGCAACCATCTCCTCATCCATAGCTTTTTTCCAATCTGCATTACCAATTGCATCTTCAAAACAAGAAGGTTCAGCATCTTGTATTACCTTTGTCATGTAGGCACAATGGCGAGCCATGTAACTATCATATGTCAATCGTTGCACTAAATTATGCATCGTCCCAGATCTTCTTGGTCCTGGGTGACTTCTTCTTGTATCATCTGCATGTGCCCTTCTTACTCCTGGAGTCTTCAGAGAGGGAAATCCAAGTTCCTCATCAAGACTCTTTTCTGAACTGCTTGAATCTCCATCAACATCTTCAAAACCTGCATGTGTTTTACTACCAGCAGAAAGCTTTTCTTTACCTTTCTTGGATGTATTTGATGAATTTGCTGGATTGAAATTTCCACGCAATCTTCCACTCCATGGATTTGAGTTGGAACTATTGCTTGGTGATGCATCCGGTCCACTCAAAACTTGAGATTCTGCACTAGATTTTTCAGCATTTTCTTTGTCATTTGGTTCAAGATTCAGTCCTTCTTTGGCATCTGCATAGAAGCTTGACATTTCATCAAATACCACATCTCTTCTCACCTTCACCTGTCGTGTGAGTGGTGTATAACATTTGTACCCCTTTTGCTCAAGGGAATATCCAATGAAGACACATTTTTCTGCTTTCGGATCAAGCTTCGTCCTCAACTCATCTGGAACATGTACATATGCAATACAGCCAGAAACTTTCAGATGTGATAAGTTTGGTGTTTTACCTGTAAACTTCTCTTCAGGTGTAACTTGATGTACAACAACAGTCGGAGTTCTGTTCATGATGTATACAGTAGTATGCACAGCTTCTGCCCAATAACAATGAGGCATATTCTTCTCACCCATCAAGGCTCTAGCTATTTCTGCAATATGTCTATTTTTGCGTTCAGCAACACCATTCTGTTGTGGTGTGTACCTGCATGAAAACTGATGCCGAATTCCATGATTTTTTAGAAAACTGCTGAACTCATTTGACATCTATTCAACTCCTCCATTAGATCTAATGTTTGAATGTACTTCCCCGTCTACTTTTCCACCATAACTTTAAAATTCTGGAAGTGAGTAAATACCTCGCTCTTCTCTTTCATGAAATATACCCATACTTTGCGTTTATGGTCATCAATGAAAGTAACATAAAACCTGCAACTGCCCATAGATGTGGTCTTTGCTCGACCCCAAACATCTGTATGTACTACTTCTAGTACATTCTCACTAACATGCTTGTCATGTGGAAATGATGCTTTTGATTGTTTACCAAATTGACATGTTGCACATACCTTTTGCATTTCTGCAACTTTGAAATTTGGTAGTCCATGGACAATCTCCTTTGACTGCATCAGTTTCAGCCTTTGCAAGTTTGCATGTCCAATCCGTTTGTGCCATATCTCTATATCTACAATAACTCCTACACCTTTTGCAAACATGGCTGCATTCATTTCAAGAATATTCACATTTAAGGTGAACATCCTACCCACTTTGTTTCCTTTGGCAACCAATCGTCCATCCTGCTTGTACTCTTCTACATATAATCCATCAGCATTGAACCTGACTTGTAATCCCTGGTCAACCATTTGTCCAACAGAAACCAGATTCTTTGTTATATTTGGAACATGCAACACATCAGCGAGATGTTTTACCTTTCTGTCCTCCATAGACAATGCTATGTTTCCTGTATGCTCCATAGAATACCTGCTTAGAACTGGGCTTTCCTTGGGAGTTTGAATCCTCACCAAGATTCTTTTCTTCAATAATTAGCATAGAGACCAAATCAGCAAAATTCGGAATATTTTCCCTGGTCTGTATAGAAGTTCTGAACTGCTTATATGTAGCTCCTAAACCATGAAGGCATGTTGGTGCATTTTACCCAAGCCTACATGCTTGATATGCTTGATATTATCCTCATTTGTAAGTCACATGTGTAGTCATGTGAACACCTCTTGTAAAAGAGTTCATTTTTATCTCTTGTATTTGAAAAAAGAAAAAAGGAAAAGGATGGCTTACCTCATGCATGATGTAAAAGCAAATTCGTGGCTATAACTACCAAAATCACGAATTTTTGAGGTGAGGGAATATCTCCTAACTTTGGGGATCACTTTTAGGTGGAGCCATTTGAATTCGAATTCAAAACTCCCTACAAGAATAGCTATAAAAAAGAGCAAGAAGGAAGAGGCGATTAGCAAGCCTTGTACGTGACCACTTCATGTCATTTTGTAGAGATTGAAGATCTTACTCCATAGCTCTATCATTCTACTCCCATTGTGCAAAGATTCATTGCCAATGTGGTTGTAATCATATGTGAATCTATACATTTGTCATTATCTACTTCTCTGTTTTTGTTCTCTGTTATACTCACTCAGAGCAGTACCTTCAGAAGGTCATATCTCGAGTTCTACTGAACCTTTTTCAATAATTTAACATGCGTTGGATAGCTCATATTGTCTATTTTCTACTATAAAGTTTCATGTCATTGAATTAATAGTTATGAAGATATCTGCAATTTACTGCTTACTGGTCTATCTCTGCAGAGCCCCGAGAATGGCGCGCATGTTCCAGACTTTGTAAAAAAATTTTCTCAGTGTGCAGTCCATCATTTGAAGTGTTTTAACTTGGATTGGGAAGCTTGCTAAGTCTATTTGCTATGCCCAAAAGGAATTTTTCTAATTCCTACCAGGTTGAGAGCATTGTTCAGTTTTTTTAAGCAGGTGTATGTCCAAAAATAACAAGTTTTTGGGAGCTAGTCATCTTGCAACTAGTCTGTCTTGACTTAAACTTTTGGGATACATGTTCCAAAGTACTTGGCTGATATTTTGGTGGATTTAGGAAGCTCAAAGGGTCTACTAATCAACTCTGAAGTCTCAGTTGGCTGGTGTGAAGCTGGTTGTAGCAGCACCTACTCATCTTTGGATTGCATCCACCATCTCTCTTCACAGTGGTATCAGAGCATAGTCAAGCAACATGGGAGATGGATTTCCATCAACAATTGACAAATTGGATCAAAAAAACTACCCGGTATGGTCTCTAAGGATGGAGGCTTACCTTCAAGGGAGGAATTTATATGGATTCATATCCGGAGATGAAGCAATGCCAACCATGAGGAACAAAGGGCAACCATCACATGAAGAAGTGGAAGGACTTTCGAATTGGTGTTCGAAGGATGCACTTGCAAGGTCCTATATTCTAAACTCAATCTTTGATTTTCTTTTACCTCATTTCAAGGGATGCAAAACATCAAGAGAGACTTGGAATGCACTTGCTTCTTTTTGCTCTTCCAACACTCGAGCAAGGAAGAACCAATTGTGGATGGAGTTCACAACAATGAAGAAAAGCCTGAAGCAAAATGTGACTGATTATGTCACAAAGATGAAGGAGATTTTCGACCAACTTGGAAGCATTGGAGAGGTAATTGAAGAGGATCAAATCATTAGACAAATCATAAATGGAATCAAAGGAGAGGACAAGTGGGAGTCATTCACAACAGCCATGGATTTATACATGGATATGCATGTACCCGACCTCAACACACTCATGGGCCAACTCTTCACTCATGAAGCAAAGATTAGCAAAGGTGGTGAGTCCTCAAGAGGTAATCAAACTTCTGCCTTATATTCCAATAAAGCTAAGGTCAAGGACAAGTCAAAGAATAGGAAGAATGAAGATGAAGGTAGCTCTTTCCAAGCAAACTTTGCAGGTAGAGGAAGAGCTAGAGGAAGAGGCAGACGTGGAAAGCAAGGCAAGGGGAGATTCCAATCATCTCAACCTTGCAACATATGTGACTTATCTAACCATACTATTGAAGAATGTTTCAGGAATCCGAGGAACTCAAGAGGAAGAGGATCCAATAGAGGTGGCTATGGATCAAATAGAGGCAGATACAATGGAGGCTACAACAACAACAACTACTACAACAACAATTACAACAACAACAACTACCAAAGTGGCCATAGAGGAAGAAGATATTACAATAACTATGCAGAGGAACAAAGTCAAGAAGATTCATTATTGATTATGAATCTATCAGCGAAGAAGGGTAAGGATGATGATCACATATTTTACATTGATTCGGGATGCTCAAACCATGTAGCAGGAAATGTGGCTTTACTTTCTGATTTGGAAGATCCTCATAACAATCATGAAGTGCAGACAGGAGATGACACAAGGCACTCAGTGGAGAAGATAGGTAATGTGAAGACATCAGATGGGAATATGAACCTCTTAAGCAAAGTCTTGTATGTCCCTATAATTACCAAAAATTTAATAAGTGTTGGACAGATTGTTGAAAAAGGATTGCAGGTTAGATTCAACCGATTTGGAGCATATGTTGAAGACCCAAGGCAAGGCTTTAGAAGGATTGCCAAAGGAGAAAAGACAGGAAGGCTTTTCACTTTTTAAGTGGAAGATACAAAGAACATAGCTCTGTTTAGCTATGGATCTCAAACTCTTACAGAGTTGGAGATATGGCACAAAAGGCTTGCTCACATTGGTGAGAGGACACTCAAAAAAATTTGCACGGACCAAAGTGTACTTGGTTTGCCTAATATCACAAGGCAACACATGATTTATAAGTGTGAAGCATGTCACTCGGCAAGGCTCATAGACAACCTTTCAATAAGAAAGGATATATGCATCAAAATCCTTTGGATCTAGTGCACACGGATGTGTGGGGTCCAAGTAAGGAGCCATCTATATCAGGCTCAAGATATTATGTGTCTTTCATAGATGATTGTAGCAGGTGGACCATTCTGTTTTTCATGAAGCACAAGGATGAAGTGTTTAATTGCTTTAAGAAGTATATTGCTCTTGTTGAAAACCAAACAGGTAGGACTTTGAAAAGACTCAGATCAGATGGTGGAGGAGAATACTTCTCTTCTGAATTTGATGCCTTCTTGCATGAAAGAGGCATTAAAAGGGAAGTCACTACAAGGTATACACCCGAACTCAATGGTGTAGCAGAGAGGAGGAACAGAGCTATTGTCGAAGCTGCAAGGTCCATGCTCAACGAAAAGGGATTGCCAAACTACCTATGGGCAGAGGCTGTGTCGACAGCCACATATCTCATAAATAGACTTCCATCTAAGTCACTAGATGGAACCACTCCATATGAAGTGTGGAATGGAAGAAGACCTAGTTTAGAGCATTGTAAAATCTTTGGATGCTTAGCCTATGCTCACATTCCTTCTCAAGTAAGAGAGAAATTGGATCCCAAGGCAGAGAAGTGCGTATTTATTGGTTATAACCAAAACCAAAAAGGATATAGATTGTACAATCCAACCAATAAAGGATTTTCTGTGAGTAGAGATGTAATTTTTGATGAAAACAAATCATGGTTTGATGATGACAAGAAAGTGAAGCTGCCATATGACTTGGATGAATATTTTCCATCACTTCAACCAAAGGAGCCAAAGCAGATTGAAGAAAATGATTCGGAGATTGACCTAGAAGACTTGGAAAGACTAAAGCTATGGAAGAACAAAGGTAAAGAAAAGATGCAGGATGCTACATATGGACCCGAGAGCTCACATCAACCACTTAGAAGGTCTTCAAGGGAGAAGAAGAAACCAAAGAGTTTTGGTTATGATACTTCTTTGGTCACCAAGCACTCAATCTACATTGCAAAGGATTCAACCAATGAAGAACCTACCACATTTGAAGAAGCACAAAGCAAGAAAGCTTGGAGAGATGCAATGGATGAAGAAATGGAAGCCTTGAAGGAGAATGACACTTGGGAGCTTGTACCTAACAAGCCATCTATGAAGGTAATTGGATCTCGATGGATATACAAAATCAAGAGGAATCCAAATGGAAGTATAAACGTGTTGCAAAAATGCCTACAATTAGGGTTCTCATAAGTCTTGCTGCATCTAGAAATTGGAATCTCTATCAACTTGATGTAAAGAATGCTTTCTTGAATGGATGGATTTCTGAGGAAGTGTATATGGCACAACCTCCTGGATATGAGGATGCACATCATCCTAACTATGTATGCAAACTAAAGAAAGCTTTGTATGGATTGAAGCAAGCTCCAAGAGCTTGGAATTTCAGATTGGTGACTTATTTGCAGGACCAAGGATTCAAAGCTAGCAAGGCGGATACCTCTTTGTTCATAAAGAGGAATGGATCTGAAGTGATCTATTTATGTGTGTATGTTGATGATATTATTATCACAGGCAATGATCTTGAAGGAATCAAATAGGTAAAGAGTCAAATGAAGGAGGAGTTCAAAATAAGTGACCTCGGACCACTCACTTATTTTCTTGGATTGGAGTTGATCTACACAGATTCAGGTATATACATCACAGAAAGGAAGTATGTCCATGACATGCTCGTCAAGTTCAAGATGGAAAATACCAAGTGTGCAGGTACACCTATGGAGCAAAATCATAAGCTTAGTGCTTATGAAGGAGAGCCAATTGAAGACATCACAAGCTATCAAAGCTTGGTTGGAAGTTTGAACTATGCAACACTCACAAGGGTGGATATATGCTATAGTGTTAGCATATTGAGTCAGTTTATGCATAAGCCGAGAAGACCACATATGGAAGCGGCCAAGAGAGTCCTCAAGTACCTAAAGGGGACCATGAATGAAGGTTTGTTTTATTCATATACTTCAGATATTGAGCTAAAGGTCTACTCAGATGCAGATTGGGCTGGATCTAAAGATGATAGAAGAAGCACATCAGGATATATATCATTTGCAGGTTCAAAAATCATTTCTTGGTCATCAAAGAAGCAACCAACCGTGGCATTATCTTCTACCGAAGCCAAATATAGAGGTTTGGCTAATGCAACTCAAGAAATCATGTGGTTAAAGTCTTTGTACACAGATCTTTGATATGCTTGATATGTTTGATATTATCCTCATTTGTAAGTCACATGTGTAGTCATGTGAACACCTCTTGTAAAAGAGTTCATTTTTATCTCTTGTATTTGAAAAAAGAAAAAAGGAAAAGGATGGCTTACCTCATGCATAATGTAAAAGCAAATTTGTGGCTATAACTACCAAAATCACGAATTTTTGAGCTGAGGGAATATCTCCTAACTTTGAGGATCACTTTTAAGTGGAGCCATTCAAATTCGAATTCAAAACTCCCTCCAAGAATAGCTATAAAAAGAGCAAGAAGGAAGAGGCGATTAGCAAGCCTTGTACGTGACCACTTCATGTCATTTTGTAGAGATTGAAGAGCTTACTCCATAGCTCTATCATTCTACTCCCATTGTGCAAAGATTCATTGCCAATGTGGTTGTAATCATATGTGAATCTATATATTTGTCATTATCTACTTCTCTGTTTTTGTTCTCTGCTATACTCACTCAGAGCAGTACATTCAGAAGGTCATATCTCGAGTTCTACTAAATCTTTTTCAGTGATTTAATGTGCGGTGGATAGATCATACTATCTACTTTCTACCTATAAATTTTCATGGTCATTGGGTTAATACTTTTGAAGATATCCGCAATTTACTACGTATTGGTCTATCTCTGCAGAGCCCCGAGAATGGCGGGCATGTTCCAGACTTTGTAAAAATTTGTTCTCAGTGCTCAGTCCATCATTTGAAGTGTTTTAACTTGTATTGGGAAGCTTGCTAAGTCTATTTGCTATGCCCAAAAGCAATGTTTCTAATTCCTACCAGGTTGAGAGCACTGTTCATTTTTTCCAGCAAGTGTATGTCCAAAAATAACACGTTTTTGGGAGCTAGTCATCTTGCAACTAGTCTATCTTGACTTAAACTTTTGGGATACATGTTCCAAAGTACTTGGCTGATATTTTGGTGGATTTAGGAAGCTCAAAGGGTCTACTAATCAACTCTGAAGTCTCAGTTGGCTGGTGTGAAGCTGGTTGTAGCGGCACCTACTCATCTTTGGATTGCATCCACCATCTCTCTTCACAAGGCACACTTCCACCTTATCATCATCATTTACATTCACGCCAATAGATGCAAGTGAATCACATATCCTTTTGATTTTTAGAGTGTAGTCACTTACCGACATGCTCTTTTTCTCCAATGTATGCAGCTCGTTCTTGAGTTGCAATTTTCGTGCCTTTGTATTGGTCTCATACAAAGTGACCAAACTGTTCCAAGCCTCTTTTGGAGTCTTGGCATCCTGTATGTGTCCAATCATGCTATCTTGTATGCTAACAGATAGCCAATACATTACCTTTCATGCTCCTTGATTCCATTCCTCATATACTCTTAATTGTTCTGCAGTCCGATTCCTTTCTGGTAACTGCAGAGCATTTTCATTCTCTCCTTCAATGTACTTCCAGTAGCCTTTTCCCATCAAGAAATTCGTCATTCTGAATCTCCAAGCATGGAAGTTGTTTTTGTCCAGCTTATTGCTCATAAGCTGACTCATTCCATCTGCGTTTGCCATTTCTGCAACAATTCACAACACCGCAACACACTACAATCAGCACTTCTGCTTGAACACTATCGCACTATGACGTGACAGTTCGATCTCAAAAAACCACAGTTTTCGTGTATCAACAGTACACGGAATCGCTTGAAATTCTGAATCTGGAATATATGAGTGTCGCCGAACACAACGCAAGTTACAGTTTCTGAAACTGACCTGGTTTCTCTATGGGCCCCACCTTGCGAGCTCAAAATGGAGGTCGAGATGGCTCTGAAACTTCGATCTGACAAAAACAAGTGACCCTAAAGGGATAACTTACAAAAATATTTTGAGGTCTTCTACCTTCACGATGATTTTCGTAGCAAATGGAGGTCGTTTGTGAAATCGCATTTTCTCCACGCCTTGCCCATAGTCTTCACCATCGCCTTCTCCACGAGCTCTCTATAGCCACGCTAGCTCTGATACCATGTCACGAGGAAGGAGATAAGGAAGAGAGCTCACACACACACTCTCACTCTCGAGGAGAAGCACACACACAGATTGAGGCAAGGAAGAATGATCTTCTTCTTCTTCTTCTATTACATAAAAGGAATGTACAAGAATGACCTAAAAACAAGAATACAACCAGTGCAATATATAAAGACCAGTACATAAGGAAAAACCTAATGTCCGCAAATGAGCGAGCTGGCAAGAAACAAATGTGCCATCACTCTCGGTAGATAAATCTAATAAAGCTCAATGAAGTATCCCTGACATATACCGGCGTGACCACTATACATGTCAGAGAAACGAAAAACTGGTACGTGTCATCCTAGATCATCACATGTTGAGCTTGATAACTCAACATGAAAGGATTTCCCTTTCTCTTTAAGCTGTTCCATCATCGGAATAGCAATTTTGGCATAATTCTTAATGAATCTTCAATAGAAACCTGATAAACCTAGGAAGATCTGCAGCTCTTCTAGGTTCCTTGGATGTGGCCGTTGTTGGTACAAACAATCTCCATATTCATCGCACTCAATAGTTCACATATGACTCTACTCTTAGATTTCTCCATATAACATCCATATGACCTACAATATATGGAAGAAAAAGTAAAAAGGTAGTTTTTTCACGTAATACGCAAGTTGAAAAACTCCTCCTTAAATCAAGGACATCATGCCTACCTTTTATTCCTACAAAAAAATCAAAGCGCGGTGAGAAATTAAGATCTGCCTTCAATCAAGGAGATGTATCGTACCTCATTTTTAGGGAAAATGCAAAGCGGCGAATTTCACCGCTTCCATACCTCTATATATATATACTTCAGATGTTAATGAACTGTTGGGCGACCATGCATTTACGTTCTATATTTCTGTCGACCCCATCATTTGCTTCTCTTGGTGCCTTAGTTTGTGTGTCAATACTTGTCCTGTTATTTGCACAAGTATTGCAACCTGCAACTCATCGGTATTCAATGATAAGTATGCATATCTTGGCAGTACTACTTCTCATTATTCATCTATATATTACACACATTGGCTGAAGATTGTCGAGCAGCATTGTACTTCAAATCAGTGATGCATATCCAATGCACATTCACTAGTTCTTACTAGATGTTCTATGCTAATGCATTCATATCTTCATATATGCTTACATCATAAATGAGAATCATATAAAAAGATTGACAGGTCGTGTACATCTCCGTTTGTGTCAGTATGTGTACGTACATTATGTATTTTACATCTGTAATTCTTGAAATGAAGACCGGAGTGCATGTTCTATTTAGTACACATACATTCTGAAGTAAAGTGAGCTCATATAAGCGCTAAATATTGCGAAGCAGATATGTGTTTGACTTTCTGAGTTAATAGTATGATCTATACATACATATGATCATACAATATTATATGTCACAAGTTCTGATCAGTATGATATAAACATTATATGTTTTGCATGCGATCATTGTTTGTGTTTGTGCACACACTACAACAGATCGATGGTATACCAAGGTTTTTACCGAGGAAAATAAACGCGGCTTTATTTGCCGCGACGTCGGTGTAAAGGTCGGTTTGTGCGTCGGTACCAAAGAGTCGGTATAGGCGTCGGTATATATGTCGGTATAAGCATCGGTATACGCGTCGGTATAAACGTCAGTATATGCGTCGGTAATCGGCTTCTGCTGCATCGCGTCCTGGGTGTACCAACGGTTATTCCGATGACACTACTGGGACTACCGTCGCGTATACCGACGACCATACCTGCAAAATTTTTTTTGGGCAGAGTGTTTTGTCTTTTGCTACAACAACATTACCATGATGTTGCTGAACAAAATACAATACACTCTGCCCAAAAAAAACCGAGTACATGTGATGTGTACTCTAATGACAACCGAAATATGATTTCATGAAACAGAGTATTATTGTACACAAAAGAGATAATTAAAATGAACAATGAACCATGTACAAAAGAAGTTATATATTTCAATAATGAAGCATGTACAAGAGTGTGGCAAACCACTATCATATATGACGCTTTTACAAAATGTGGCAAAGCAATGTATTGCCATATGGAAATCAAATACAAAATATTGGTCTTCCACTGCCATACACATGCAAAGAACGTTCCATATCAACACTCCTACAACAAAGAACGTTAATGGAATGAGATAAATTCACATGAAAATTACAAACAAGTAAAAACCAAGTTTATAAATTAATTACCTCATTGCAAACGCTCCCATGAAACTACCGCACCGCGTCCCTCCAAGTCCTGCAATAGTGAAGTCAACCCATGACTAATCCATAAGACTCCTTCGTTCGTGTTGGAGGACGACCCATTGCCAGGTCCTGAAACAAATATAAAAAGATTAGAGAAATATATATGAGAAATTTAACACAAATAAATTCAATAAATGAAATGGTACTTACAAACTCATGACGCATCATGTCATATCCGCCGCTGCCCAAATGTGACGGTCCAATCTTGTCTAGACGTGTGGCTGCGGCATTTCGCTGCTGGCGATACCGATCAGGAGTCTGCTGCTACTCATCACGAATCATGTCCCACTCCTCAACATCTAACCACATAGGATTTGTTAAGCCTTCTCTGAATGCATCACTAGCCTCGAATCGTCGATGCGACATGACCTCACGTGCGGTGTGCAGAATCCACTCTGAACTGACAATCGACTGTCCATCGGCTGGTCGGAACTCCTGGTAAATTGTCTGTGTGATATAATTCTTCCGATCTTTATCGTGTTCACTCCATTTCAGCATGATGGAGTGTCCAAACTGGATGGAGCAAAGTTGTCGTATGCGTGCACGCATTGCTTTGCGAGCCGCATCCATCACCGGAGCTCCATCTCGGATACTATACACCTTGGAGTCATCATGGTCATGAGCACCCCAAGGTGTACTGCGTGGTGTACCTACATCTGAGGTACTTGTCCTAGGAGTAGAAGCGGGCGACACAACGTCCGTCGCACTGCCTCCACAACAACCGCCTCCAGACATACCTGTAGATCCACTCCTAGAACCTCCTGCTCCAGAGCGTGACCTTGATCTACGAGACGGGCCAGACCCTGTATCGTGCTGAGGTGTCGAACGCACATGTCTACTAGTAGACCCAGTAGGAGATGGCTGCAAAGATGGTCGTGGTGGAGTCACAAAGCTAGGAGACATACCTCCTACGGGAGTAGCACCACCCTCAGGAGTGACACCGGCAGGAGTGACACCGACAGGAGTGACACCGGCGGGAGTGACACTAGCGGGAGTGAGGCCAGCGAGAGTGAGGCCGGTGTCGGAAGGATTTCTTAACTTGATTTAATAAATGGGAAAATAAAAATAATTTTATTTCAAGTTGATTAGTTGATACCTCTCTCTCATATTTTTTATAATGCATTGGTTTAAATTGACTATTTTCTTCCTTGGGTACCTGCAAGAAAAAGAAGAAATTATATGCAGAATGAAAGGATAATTGATTCTTACTCTTTCTCTTCATTTTACATTTTTATATGTTTTTGAAATCATGTATATGTGCATTCGTAAATATTCATTTTTATGAAAGGGTGTGTATCTATGTTTATGTGAATATACTGATTTATGTATGTGTTCATGAGGCTATGAATATGTATGTGAATGTAGGATTTATGCCATAAGTATGTGTTTGCATATGCATACTTAAAATATATATATGTGTGCACCTATGTTTAATTATTTATGAATTATTACCTACTTAAGAATGGGTATGAATATGGTGTTCCATAAATGAATAAGAGTACGTTTAAGTCCATAAATTGATTAGTTTTTTATAATTCAACATATATGTGTATATATGTTAATATGATTGTGTGCCTATGTGTTAGGAATAATATTTATGTACTTTATGATTAGACCAAGCTATAAAATCTCTATTTTTGAGTTGATGTTTTACTAAACCGACGTGTCTAAATTTATTTCAAGTATCTAAATTATATAAATATTATAATATGTACGGTTAAATAAATAAGCCTATTATATAAATTGTAAAGTCAAGGTGAATGCAATTAACTATTTAATCTAGTATAATATGTTTAAACAAATTTTTTTTACGTGAGTAATATGTAGCAGTTAGCAAAGAGTATGTGTGAGATATGAACTAGTTATCTAATAGATGCATGGCTCATGTAAGATGTGTGTTAGTTAAGAAAATAAATGTGTTAGCTAACTATGAGTTGATAAACGCGCATAGATCTTTGTACTCGTATATTATAGGTGATGCTTACTACATTTGTCCTAATGTTTCTGTCCTGCAAATTATTGAAGAGAATAGAAAGGAGAATACGAGAACACAAACATGCGAGATTTCAAGATCACGAAATTACGATATTTTTGAAGATTGTTTATTAAGTTGTATAGGTTATCTATTAAGAGAATTGTATTAGCACTTATGATAACTTTTGTATAGGCTTATTGTATAGGCTTAAATAAGATTGATTTTGAAATTCTTCATACTATTTCTCTGAAAATTAATTGAGATCTTTACTTTTTTATTTTATATGTCTAAAGAATCAGGATCTACAAATAGTTCTAAACTAGTATCTTCAAACGATTCTGATATTAAGAATCAAGAATTAGAAAACTTAATAATAGGAACATTGCTTTCGTCTTCAATTGATAGTTCAAATAATAACAAAAATATAGAAGTTGAAATTATTAAAGATAAAGTAGTTAACGAAACTTTACACACGTTAGATTACGATCGTCTTCTTTCTAGAATTTTACCTTTAATTACTATAGTTTTGCCAGAACCGGAGGACAAGAAAGACTTATTCCCACCTAATTTAGTTAGAAAACCTAACTCAAATCAAATTGAGAACGAAGAAGTTGACTTTGTTAAAGATAAAATTACAAACGAGAACTTAGTTTTGTCTTATCAATTAGAAGCTATAGAAAATTATAGAAACGCTCGTCCTTACGGTCCTTAGTCTAAATAATTAGTTCTTAATTTGCACTCCCATATATTAGAAACATATAGGTTTTTATCACGCCTAAACTGAAAAATTAGCCGAAGGCCCTAGGCATACTTAGAAGCACCCTGCGTGCAGTCACACGGTTAGGTTAGCGTGATTCTTTTAGATGAACGTCAGCCTCCCTTCACATCCCTCTACGACACCGGCAGGAGTAAGGCCGCCAGGAGTGAGGCCGGGAGTAGTGCTACCACGAGCGATCCAATACTGTGATGCAGCGGCCATATACGCAGGAGGAACCTGAGAGATGAACTCCAAAAACTGCTCCTCTGTCATGGAATGTGGAGTGACTGGAGGACTGTCTCCCATCGTGCTCTGTAACAAAAGAACTCAAATAAGTAGCATGCGATAAGAAAAATAATATAGGGAATAAACAAAAAAAAACCAAAAATTAGTACATACAAGTGTTTTATTCAAAAGTCCTCTATTCTAGCATCCTCTTGAAGATCCGATACACCGAGAATATCTATCTCTATATTGATGGCTTCTAAATCGCTTGCTATGCTGGTTTCCTCTTGATCATCGTCTATTGCTTCGTCTTCTCGAACAATGACCTCTTCTTCAATGACCTCTTCTTCTCGAACAATGATCTCTTCCTCCTCAACTATCGAATGAATCTCTGAGTCCACTAGAGATGGACTTTCTTCTACATCTATGTTTTCAAAAATTTGTCTACTACGTGGAGCGACTTGTAAAACAAATAGCCACTCTGGGTCTTTTGAATTTGGTATAAAAACAACTTGCTCACAGTGTTCGGGAAGTACAAATGTATCCCTTTCATCTGTCCATAATCTTGTGGAGTCGACTTGAAGCAAACCGCTCTTATCTCGTCTCACTGTTGCATTTCTTCCAGAGGTGACTACTTTGAACCATTTCACGTCAAAAACAAAGTAATCAAACTTTCTGAAAGATAGTTTCAAGATGTCTTGAATCACACCACAATAATCTAACTCTCCTTCTCGAGCATTATCATCTCTTGCACTCGCTCTACTTTTTTGCAAAAAACTCACCATCACTCCACTATCAAAAGTAGACCAGTTTTGATCGATTCGTGCGATTCGAAAGTGTCGTCCATGAGACCATAGTGCACCGTATTTAATATACTCCCAATCACATCCTTTTGCGAGTTCTTCTTCTTCAGAGATATCTTCACCCGCTGCCTTTGCTTGTGAAACCACTGCATCTAGCCATCTGTTCGTTGGAAAAGGTGGGAGAGGTCGAAGATATTCTGGAAGAGGCAAAAATCGAGTGGAACGATTTCTTCGAAACTGAGCTCTTTCCTTTGCGTTAGTTTCCTTGGCAAGTTCATACCTTTCTAACCACTTTTGCATAGGCTCAGAGTTAACTATGCAAAACTTCATTGCCTTCTCTCTGAAAGCTGCATCCATTTTTCTTTGGAATCCTTTACCTTGTGGTTCATCGCCTACGAGACGAACATCTTCATCATCGCTCCATAAGCGAGGCATTTTGGGATCCGATATACGTAGAAACTCAGTTATGAATACAAGAGATTCTTATACAAGCCATCCCTCTGCCATGCTACCCTCTGGACGTGCTCTCTGTCGAACAAACCCTGTTAATGTCTTCATAAAGCGCTCTAAGAAGAACATCCATCGACTATGGACAGTTCCTACTATTGAAACTTCATCTACTACATGAACCAGTAAATGAAGTTGAATAGTGAGAATACTTGTGGGAAAGTATTTCTCTACCATACAAACAGCCTCTATAGCATTGAGTTTCGCACTCTCTATGCTATCTCTATTTATCTCTTTAGAAGATATCCACCATACTAAAGAACTAATTTTATAAATGGTTTTTCGTACATCCTCTGAAAGACAATCTTTTAGGGCTACAGGGAGCACAAACTGTAAAAACTTGTGCCAATCATGAGACTTGAGTCCTGCAAGATCGTCGTTTCGTGTGAAAGCAGTCTTTAGACATCTCATGCATCCAGTAGGGGTACAAAAATCTTAAATTGTTTTCTTCACTTGTTGCTCTTCCATCCTGCGAAGCACCCAAGGAGTTCTTGGTAATGATACTATTCCGTTGGGCTTAGTAATTGCCCACAACTCTCGCATACGACCTCGCTCTTCTAAGTCGTCCCTTTGTGCTTTGCTTTCTTTCTTTCCGATCAAAGTTTTCCAAAGCATCTCTCCCACATTCTTGAAAATATGCATCGGGTCTACCAAATGATTGATCACCAATTCACTCCAATAAGGGAGTTCATGAAAAATGGACAACCGTTTCATGCCAGCAACTGGATTTTTTGAATCCCACAGTTGTTTCCAATTGCTAGCTTTCATTTGGTGTTGCGCTTGTCGACCAATTCGTCCTTCACGTAAAACATGCCCATCAGGCAAATATCTATGATGTCCTTCATAGACAGTTTTACGTAGTGCTTTGGAATAGCGTGCTTCGAGTCGTGGTCTACATAAAGGACAAGCATGGTAACCCGAAATTTATAAACCTGAACATTCACCATAACCAGGCCAATCATGCATTGTCCACATAAGTATGCCTTGCACTCGCACGTGTCGTCTTCTTATAGGTTGACACATGTCACGCACAGTGATCCCATCCCATAAAATGTGCACTTCTTCCACAAGTGGTGCAAGATATACATCCATGTTTTTTACCTTATACTTACCTAGTACAATAAGAGCTAATAATAAATGACATTTCTTTGTGGCCAACCATGGTGGGATATTATAATTGACCAAACATACAGGCCATGTGCTCCACGAAGAACTGCGTAATCCAAATGGATTCACTCCATCCATAGCTAGGCCTAGACGTATGGACCGAGGCTCACTAGCAAACTCTGGCCACTTACTATCTATGTGCTTCCAAGCATCAGAGTCAGCTGGCACTCGCATTACATTATCTGTAGACCTGCTCTTTGTATGCCATGACATTAACTCAGCTATAGATTTGCATCTAAACATGTTCTTAATTCGTGGAATGATAGTGCTCACCTGGGGGACCATGCGAATGATAGCGTAGGTTTTCCAGTTGACTCCTATCAAAGGATCCATACTCTCTAACATGTGCAATACAAATCCATCGTTTCCGATAAATTTGATACTTGCACTGTGTGCAAGGACATGCCATTCTCTCTTCAGGATCCAAAGAAGCCATCTGCTATAATATGGACATTTTAGAACATTTGTTTTTTTATTAAACCTAAAAATCTAACTCTTAAAGACCTAAATACTTAAATACCTAAAAAAACTTAAAACCCTAGTTTTAAAACCCTAATCTATATAGCTATCCTATTTTATCTATATATTCGGATTTTTTCTTGATTGATCCTATTTTATATATATATTTATTAATTTATTCAGATTTTTTTCCTCTTAATTAAGTTATATGTATGCCTAAATCCTAAAACCCTAATTTTAAAGATCTAGACCTAAATTATGTATATTTCTATACACATGTGTATATACATGTATATATGTATTATATGTGTAAGTGTATGTGTGTATATATGTTATGTACGTGTTAAAACCCTAAGACCCTAATCCAAATGACTTAGAACTAAAACATGTATATATATGTATGCATGTGTATATATATGTGTATATGTATATATATGTGAATATAGATAGGTATATAAGTATGTGTGTTTGTGTATTGTATATATATTCACTCTATTTAAAATGATTAAATTTAAACCTATTTTTATATATTTAATCATATATATTTCATTTATTTATTTAAAATACTAGTTCTTATCATATGTTATTATCTATATAATTATCCTACCTTATATATATATTTATTTATAAATTCAGATTTTTTCTTTACTTAATTATATTTAATTATATATATTTAATTAAATAATTTAAAACACTAGTTCTTTTTATATTTATTTATGTATATAATTATCTTATTTTATATATATATTTATTTATATATTCAGATTTTTTTCTTACATAATCCTATTTTTATATATTTAATTTTATATATTTAATTTTATATATTTAATTTTATATATTTAATTATAAATATTTAATTAAATTATTTAAAATACTAATTCTTTTTATATTTATTTATGTATATAATTATCTTATTTTATATATATATTTATTTATATATTCAGATTTTTTTCCTTACGTAATCCTATTCTTATATATTTAATTATATATATTTAATTAAATTATTTAAAACACTAGTTCTTTTTATATTTATTTATGAATATAATTATTTTATTTTATATATATATTTATTTATATATTCAGATTTTTTTCCTTACGTAATCCTATTTTTATATATTTAATTATAAATATTTAATTAAATTATTTAAACCACTAGTTCTTTTTATATTTATTTATGAATATAATTATCTTATTTTATATATATATTTATTTATATATTCAGATTCTTTTTCCTTACGTAATCCTATTTTTATATATTTAATTATATATATTTAATTAAAACCCTAATCTTAAAATTCTATACTAAACCCTAAAACCCTAATCTTAAATATGTAGACCTAAAATATGTATATTTCTGTATACATGTGTATATACATGTATATATGTATTACATGTGCATGTGTATGTGTGCATATATCTTATGTAGGTGTTATAACCCTAAAACCCTAATCTTAAAGATTTAAATCTAAAATATGTATATTTTTGTATGCATGTGTATCTACATGTATGTATGTATTAGATGCATATGTGTGTTTGTGTATATATGTTATCTACGTATTAAAATCCTAAAACCCTAATCAGAAAGACTTAGACTTAAATCTGAAATACTAAACCCTAAAACCCTAATCTTAAATATGTAGACCTAAAATATGTATATTTCTATATACATGTGTATATACATGTATATATGTATTACATGTGCATGTGTATGTGTGCATATATCTTATGTAGGTGTTATAATCCTAAAACCCTAATCTTAAAGATTTAAATCTAAAATATGTATATTTTTGTATGCATGTGTATCTACATGTATGTATGTATTATATGTATATGTGTGTTTGTGTATATATGTTATCTACGTATTAAAATCCTAAAACCCTAATCAGAAAGAGTTAGACTTAAATCTAAAATACTAAACTTTAAAACCCTAATCTTAAATATCTAGACCTAAAATATGTATATTTCTGTATACATGTGTATATACATGTATATATGTATTATATGTGCATGTGTATGTGTGCATATATGTTATGTAGGTGTTATAACCCTAAAACCCTAAATTTAAAGATTTAAATCTAAAATATGTATATTTTTGTATGCATGTGTATCTACATGTATGTATGTATTATATGTATATGTGTGTTTGTGTATATATGTTATCTACGTATTAAAATCCTAAAACCCTAATCAGAAAGACTTAGACTTAAATCTGAAATACTAAACCCTAAAAACCTAATCTTAAATATCTACCTAAAATATGTATATTTCTGTATACATGTGTATATACATGTATATATGTATTATATGTGCATGTTTATGTGTGCATATATGTTATGTAGGTGTTAAAATCCTAAAACCCTAATCTTAAATATTTAACCCTAAAACCCTAATCCTATTTTTATATATTTGATGTAAAAGAAAACTTCAAAATAAAAATAGGATTATATGTGTGTATGTATGCATGTGTGTATATATGTGTGTGTATGTATGCATGTGTACATGTGTGTGTGTATGTATACATGTGTATACATGTGTGTGTATGTGTATGTGTGTGTATGTATATGTGTGTGTATGTAGGCATGCATGTGTGTGCATGTGTGTGTACGTGTGTGTATGTATGCATGCATGTATGTGTATGTGTGTGTATGTGCATGCATGTGTATACATGTGTGTGTATGTATACATGCATGTGTGTATGTATGCATGTGTGTATATATGTGTGTATGCATGCATGCCGGTATATGTGTGTGTATGTATGCATGCATGTGTGTATATGTGTGTATATATGCGTATGTGTATGTATGTGTGTATATGTGTGAGTGTATGTGTATGTATGCATATGTGTATATATGTGTGTGTATGTATGTGTGTATGCATGTGTGTGTATGTATGCATGTGTGTAAATTTATGTGTGTGTGTATGCATGCATATGTGTATATGTGTGTGTGTGCATGTAAGCATGTATGTGTGTATAGGTGTGTGTATGTAAGCATGCATGTGTGTACATGTATGTGTGTATGTGTGTATGTGTGTATGTATGCATGTGTAAATTAATGTGTATCTTCCTTTCTCTTCTCTCTCTCTTTCTTTCTCTCTCTCTCTCTCTCTCTCTCTCTCTCTCTCTCTCTCTCTCTTTCTTCTTCTCTCTCTATCAATAGCGAATAAAAGAATCACTTACAAGTATGTTCCTCTTTGAATCGTTGTCGTCAAAGCATAATGTAGGTCATCTTTCGTCCAATTCCAAACAATTGACACCAAAGAACTTCTGCAAAATCAACGAAAAGAGAAATTAGAAACCCTAAAGCATAGAGAAACACAAATGCTAACAGTACACGCAGCACTTACCAAGATGTGAGAGCTAAGCCGAGAGAGAGTGTGTGTGTGTAGAGAGAGAGATCCGTGTGTGTGTGTGTGCACAAGACAATGCAGGTTCGCACGTGCAAGTTTGACAGTAGACCGAGAGTACTCAAACACGCGCAAAAATGTGAATTTTTGCTCTCGGGTTCACAGTATGTTTAAAACTCGCCGGCGGTATAGGCGCCGATATGGACGTCGGTATACGCGTCAGTAGTTCTCAGTAAATTACTGACGCTTATACTAACGCTCATACCGACGCCTATACTGACGCTCATACCGACACCTATACCGGTGACTGCGGGCCACACCGAGGATCCGTTTAAAACGGTCATACCGATGGTCACTTGACCGTCGGTATCTCTAAGTGACATTTTCCGAGGCCCATACCGACGCCGACTGTGACCGTCGGTATATGCAGCGTCGGTATGCCCCTCATATGTTGTAGTGGCAGAACAACGATATGCCTTTACATGCATTAATCGTTGAAGCATATGTATCAAAGTCTCAAAACAACGATATGTATTTACATGCATTAATCATTGAAGCATATGTATCAAAGTCTCAGAACAGCGATATGTCTTTACACGCATTAATTGTTGAAGCATATGTATCGAAGTCTCATACAAGAGTGTTGTGTGCACATATGCATATGATATGGGCAGTCATACATATGAATTTATATTCAAGCTATGACATGCGGGTTCATATGCATAATGCTTGAAAATGTATAGTCAGGTTATGAACTTTATCATGCATTGTGGTGCAATCCATATTTTAAGCTACATAAGCTTCAGGAACCACATCAATAGTAGATGATGAACCACATCACTACAACTCTCGAAGTTCTCAGACATCCAAGATGTTGTTGCTTAAGCTCTTGCATAAGTTTGAAGATGAAGGAAGGCTTCTAAGTTAACGAAGACTGCAACGACAACGCTCGGTGGAAATTACAAGTCAACCAATTAATTTTGCAGTCGTTCGTTGGAGTCACTCATTTACAGTGGAAGACTACAACCGAATGGAGATGTTTATGTTATGGCATACATTACATAATCATGAGCGCAAGATAGAAGTATTTGATTCAAATTAGTTTGTATCACTGTCTATATTTTTGTGTGGCAAGTACAAGTTGTTAATGAAGATCCATGTGCTCTCTTGTATCTTCGAGTACTTCACATTGAAGTCCATTGCTATCCTTATGATCCAAATCGAATGGGACCATGTTTTCACTCATGTGCAACTCTTGAAGCCAATTCATACCATAATCTCTAGTACATGTTTCTGCATTATAGCATTGGTTTCATTCACTCAGAGTGGTATCACAGCCATCGAGAGCCACTCCAAGCCTCTCATAGTATTGAAAAATCCTATTCAACACTTCCTACTTGGTAATTTTGAATGAAGCAGGTATATCAACACTTATTGAAGGAATCTATCCAATTCGATCTATAAAGTGATGAGTTCGGAGATACGGTTTCAGCTACATCAATGGCTTATTTTATGTGTGCTATGTGCTACACATGTTCTACATGGATTCTACTCAAGGTCGACAAAACAATGCTACAAGTGGATGCATCTCCTGCTCTCTACTAATGATATTTATGTGCAAGCTTATGCTTATGTTTACTTCAACAATTCAAGTCTCTTTGATATACTCATGACTTGAATATTATTATGGTTATATACAACTTATTGCAATCAGTTGTATCACTTGATTCTATGACTATGCAAGTAGTCTTGTAAAGATATTAGGGTTATATGACATGGTTTTAGCTTGAGGGATTACCTTAGGCCTCAAAAAATTACTCTACTGCACACTACAATTGTTATGTTTGAGGCACAAGAAGCTTATATTCATGAAGCATTATAGTTATCATATTAGCCACACAACTCACCCATCTTGTGAATCAAGGGGAGTGTGAAGCAATTGATTTTGTTCCATGATACTAGAAGTAATATTCTATTGGGTCAAAGATAATATTTGATACACGTCACTTCATTGCAAAGTCAACCATGAAAGAAGTCGAAGAAATTTCAAGCTATTCTTGCGGATCAAAGTGGTACATGGGAGCATCAATGAGAATGAAGATTATTTTCTTTGATACAATTCACAAAGTGGCTTTCCAACAATATCACAGGTCATGAAGAAATGTCTTGAATAACTAACATCAAAGGAAGCTAGCATCATCAAACTATGAGGAAAGCATAGGATGAAGAAGGGAAGCTCAAACACTTGACAAGTGAAGGTCATCATCAAAGAAGATAAAGAAGGCTCGGAAATCAAGGCTCAAAGCAAGGCTCGTCATCAATACAAATGAAGATATCATGAAGGCCTACACGACTCACAAGGTCAAAGGATCAAAATTGATGGTAAATTCAAAAAGCTCTATTGACAATCTCCTAATGATTCAAGATCATTATCCTCCAAGGTTTCATTTTTTCAACGAGGAGGCATTCCTTATTGGAGCACTTATTTGGTATTGTATATCAACTTGGTATCTTTCTTGATAGTATTTCATCTCTCATGATCCTTGTGCACTGTTGGGTTGTAGGGTATGCACACACCCTCAATGGTGCATAGGAACCCTCTCTAGACCATGAGAAATAACATTTTTGTATATATGTGAGTGTCACATATGAACACTCTCCTAAAGCACTTTTTAATATTTCTTCATACTATAGGATAGTATCTCTCACCTTTATGATCCTTCTAGAAAGATTTCCCACACAGAAAACCCACGCATGCCCTTCTTGGAGATTGGGTTGTTACTTATTTGATCTTGGAATATCCTAGAAGATTGGCAGTTAGAGAGAGAATCACCTTTTTGACTTTTCAAAGAGGCACATGGGGAATAGAGCTTAGCCTATAAATATAAGCTCATTTTTGTAAAGAATGGGGCTTTTGGTCGACATGCTCTCATGTAAGATCCTTTATCAATGGAAGATGCTCTCATTTACTCCAAGACTTGTTACATTTATATGTATTGTTGTCTTGGTGAGTGTGTGAGAGTGGTGTGTGTGTGCCTATGCATGTCTCTCCTTTGTGTGAGTAGAGTAGTTGCATTCTCTTGTATTTTCCTCATGGACTAGGATCCTTGACTCCCTATTCTCCTTGTTGTCAAGCATGTGGCAAGCATGGGGTTGTTGCCAATGGCTTGAAAATGTGGGAGTTAGGGGTGGATGAGAGGAGAGTCACTCTTGAGCTTTCCTTCTTGCTTCCATGCAAGCTGGTGTGGGTTTTGGTCATTACCTCTTGGCAGAGACAAAGTCATACGCAAAATCCTTGATTAATCACATACACAATAAGGAACAACCAGAATAAATACATTAGTAAGCAGTACAGTAGAGCTTGATTTCAACCATAATCTCTCCAATACAGATGATCCAAGTTGTCAGATATGTGTAGATGATTTCAGAAAACATAGTATGAGCAGATACTAACGAGGCTACAACCGTCTATTTGGAGTTTTGGAAACTTGCCACCTCAGTGAAAGTTTTGTGCAAGTATGCAAATGGGATGGACCCCTTCCAAGTAGAGCCACATCTGCACAACCCTTCTATCAGTTACTTGTATAATTTTGGGAAAAAAGAAAATGACAACCACAGCTTCACTGTGAGCAGGAGGGGGAGTCAAGATGCAGCCAAAGTGTCCACAAGACCTTCCCACAGAGATGCACAAAAATCATCCTGCACATAAGGGAGGGCACAAAAAGTAATCTTGTATAGAAGGGCCAACATCTCTAGAGAGACCCAAGAATTTCAGAAGAATTACCATAAACCTCGTATGCAAGCTTCCCGACTGAGGTAATGGGGTCACAATATTGAGCACACATAAAAGGTTCAGGTCAGGAGAGCTCTATCATTGTGATTGCAAAAGAGAAATGAAGCAACGAGCCGACACACCAGTAGTTTCGCAGAAACTTCAAGAAAGATGACACAGGGCGACCACAGCAAACGATGTGTAGCTCCCAAAATACTTCCTTGAATAGTTGGCAATCTTCCTACTGTCAACAAAGGTTTTGAAAACCGCACTGCTGCAAGCAAGTTCAGAGGTCGCAAATGCTGGGAAGCCACCACCTTATGCCCACTTCCAAGGTGAAATCAATTGCGCCATGGCATGGAGCATCAGACGGCCATGAAGGCAACACGGAGTATTAGCCTATGGTAAACTAAAGGTGAACAAAGGGGCCAACGAGAACCACTGCCAAGGAGAACAAGTATTAGAAGATTCAAGACTGATAGGTAAGAAGCTTGCAGTCTTTGTGGGCTTCGTTGCACACACTCTAAGTCGAACATTGCAGCATAAGAGTGGTATAGTGAGCAAGAAGAGGTAGAAGGGGGAAAGGAGCCACAAGTAGGGAGGGAGAAGGGGAAACTTCCCTGAACCTCCCAAGCGGCAAGGAATATCGCAGCAGCCTCCACAAACCTTGATAGAGAGCGGAGATAGGACCTGGCCCAAATCAACATGAAGTGTGGGAGAAGAGCTTTCCCCCAATAGTCACACCCAAAAACTACAACAAGTAAAGCTAGAGGGGGAGCTCTGTGGAGCTCGACCCCGCCATAGCCACCCGCCCCTCAAGAAGAATGCGAGCATGAACAATGGAAAACAGACGTTAGGGAGTGAGGGAGGCCCCAAAAAGTTGTTTTAATTGACTTGGTACTAACTCTCCTACCCACCCCGAACGAACCTTACTGCAGAAACACATATCAACAACAACTCAGAGTGCCAAAAATAAAGAGGGAGAGTGACCTTAACAATGATATTTGCATGCTGAGGAATCACATCCATGGCATATATTAAAAACGTGAGGAACAACCCAAACATTTCGACCTCCTACATTAAAATTTTACTCATTTCTGTTTGTGGTGGTTTTCAAAAAATAGAAGAGGGAGAAGGGAGCAGAGAAGGTACCACCCATCCCCCTTTCCAAAGCATGCACAAAATTAGAGGTGACAGAGATGGAGAGTGATGCCAATGAGTGAGTGGAAGTATGTGTATGTGTGGAAGTGAGAGAGAGAAGGAGGTTAGGAGATGTTTTTTATGCAACCAACCATCATGAACCAAAAGTAAACTACTAAAAACAAGAAATAGGGAACTAATGGCCCAATGGAAGGGTGAAAGTGCCATGCACAAACTCAAATCCTACGCAAATGAGCAAAAAAAAAAGTTGCAACACAATACTTTACCACAGCACTCCAAGTGATGAAAGGCCGATCTCCCTGGCAACTGCGCCAAAAAGTGTTGAGGTTGTAGCAAGGAATGACCAAAACCCACACCACCTTGCATGGAAAGGAAAGCTCAAGAGTGACTCTCCTCTCATCCACCCCTACCTCCCACATTTTCAAGCCATTGGCAACAACCCCATGCTTTGCCACATGCTTGAAAACAAGGAGAATAGGGAATCAAGGATCCTAGTCCATGAGGAAAATACAAGAGAATGCAACTACTCTACTCACACAAAGGAGAGACATGCATAGGCACACACACACCACTCTCACACACTCACCAAGACAACAATACATATAAATGTAACAAGTCTTGGAGTAAATGAGAGCATCTTCCATTGATAAAGGATCTTACATGAGAGCACGTCGACCAAAAGCCCCATTCTTTACAAAAATGAGCTTATATTTATAGGCTAAGCTCTATTCCCCATGTGCCTCTTTGAAAAGTCAAAAAGGTGATTCTCTCTCTAACTTCCAATCTTCTAGGATATTCCAAGATCAAATAAGTAACAACCCAATCTCCAAGAAGGGCATGCGTGGGTTTTCTACGTGGGGAATCTTTCTAGAAGGATCATAAAGGTGAGAGATACTATCCTATAGTATGAAGAAATATTAAAAAGTGCTTTAGGAGAGTGTTCATATGTGACACTCACATATATACAAAAAGGTTATTTCTCATGGTCTAGAGAGGGTTCCTATGCACTATTGAGGGTGTGTGCATACCCTACAACCCAACATGCACTTAAAACCATGGTTAGGATCAATGCATCACATAGATCTTGGAAATACCCATTCTTTAGCATCAACCTATTCTAATCCTTCTCATAGGAATCCATATTATGACAATGATCATCCCCCTTGTAATTGGTTATATACCACATACATTTGTATCAAAAGAATATCTTAAAAGACATCTCATATAGCCCTAGTCCATCTCACATTAGCTCTTCAAAGCTATGTCTCTCTTGTTTGAGACATTTATACACAAATACAAATTGTATTCGTAGCGAAGTGCTACTCAAGCACTCTTCTCATTATCAAAGAAGCTTAAAAAAAGGGAACATTCAAGTGGCCGAGGCAAAGACCATAGAATCCACTCTCCAAAGGCTTACCTAAGACTTCCAAAAAGTAGGAAGAAGAAGAAGGACGTGCATTCAATGCACTCAATCAAAGAAAAAGGACTTCCTCATAGTAGGAAGAAGAAGGACATTCATCCAATCAAAGAAGAAGACTTCCTCATAATAGGAAGATGGACTTCCCTCATAATAGGAAGATGGACTTCCTCATAATAGGAAGATGAAGAAAGTGCATTCAACGCACCCATACAAAGGTAAAAAGATTATTTGAAGTCTCATAAGAACTTTATATGTGCTTTCATAAGTCGCGATGACTTATATTCATCAAAGCTTGGATAGACTCACATGCATTAAGAGTCATATTAGAAGCATAAACAAGGGCTGCATATTATCACACAAATCACATTTCTTTGTAAAGCATAGTCAAGGTATTCATGGTGGATCAAACTCCATTTATCATCAATGTAAAGGACCAACACATATAGTCAGGTACAATACAAGTGGTGTGAGCACTTGATAAATAGTTATGGTAGAATTGTTCTACACACATAGAAGGTGAAATCATAAATGGAGATTAATCAAGAAGTTGGGATCTTGATTAGCTTCATTTCTTTATCAAACAAGTGAAGGAATAGGATCATTCTAGAGCTAGATCTTTGCTCGCTCCAAGATGAGTGTGAAAAACCGCAACCTCTGAACTTTGCAATAGGACAAAGTTAAGTTATTATACATAGATGGCAAAAGCCATAGATAAAGACTTTTGTTGCTTTGTAACTTGTTTTGAAACTTCATCATGTACCTTGGTCAAATTCACCATCATCATGAGCTTATCTATCAAGCTCGTGTACTTCTTTATTTGAAGTATTTTATATGTATTGGGAACTACCATACAAAAGGAACTATCAGATCGAAGGGGAGATCAACCACATGAAGCAAAGACTACTCTTGGAGATCAACCACATGAAGCAAAGATTAGTCTTGGAGATCAACCACATGAAGCAAAGATTACTCTTGGAGATCAACCACATGAAGCAAAGATTACTCTTGGAGATCAACCACATCAAGGACTACCAACTTGAAGAAAAGATCAACTTCATGAAGCAAGGAGTACACTCCTAAAGAGAAGTTCAACTACATCAAGCAAGGTCAAAACTCTTGAAGAGAAGATCAACCATACAAAGCAAGGACTACACCTCTAAAGAGAAGTTCAAAGACATGAAAGAATATATCCATTGATGGTATCAATTAAAAAGGGCATCTACAACAAGGGGAGAAAGGAAGCTACTACTTGAAGATGAAAGATAACAATGAATCAGAGGAATTAATCAATAAACAAAAGGAGCTCTCTAAATCAAATGATCTAGAAGGAAGGAGCCATCAATGTCAAGAAGGTAGACATCATCAAGATACAAATTCTTGAAGATAATCACATCAATGGAAAGGCTATTACTTCAACATTCAATGACTACATCAATATCAAGGAGTTTACGTATCTAAGAAGAGCATGAAGAACAAACACACATGAAGACAATGGAGCAAAGAATAGAGAAGAAGGAAGCAAAATCAAACATAGAAGAGAAAATTCAAAGGCAAAAGAAAAATCAGATCAATTGAGAGATAAAAGATAAAGGTAAAGCAAAGCAAACCAAGAGAAGAGCCCACATAAAAATGATTGGTAGAATTTGAAGATTGAAGGGGAGCTGTTGGTACAAACAATGTCCAAATTCATCGCACCGAATAGTTCACATATGACTCTACTCTTAGATTTCTCCATATAACATCCATATGACCTATAGTATATGGAAGAAAAAGCAAAAAGGTAGTTTTTCACGTAATATGCAAGTTGAAAAACTCCTTCTTAAATCAAGGACATCATTGTTGGCAGCAGTCAGGGAACCGAAGGAGCCACAAGACAAAGAGAGTCAGAGCGAAGGGACAGCACAAGCAGACATGGCAGTCAAAGAAGATCTGGCAAGTAGGCCATCTAAATTTTTCAGGCATCAAGGAGTTTAGCACACAAGAAGACAAAGCAAGTAGGGAGCTCAAAGGTATGTATGACAAATCAATAGAGGAAATCCCTACACAAATAGTGATTTTCATCACTAAAAACCATTGTAAATATCATTTCGTATTTTTGTAGCTCCATTTTGTGCAAGCCATGGAGTCCTTGAGCTTGAGAAGCTTTAGAAGTATCTACTTGCCAATTTTCATATTTTTTAGATCTCGTTTGAGCCCTCTAATAAGCCCTGGAACTTAATTTTTAATTAGGCCGGACACTAGGTCTGAACAGGGCCAAAGCTAGTAAAAAACTATAAAAGGAGCTAGAGAGCTCATTTTTGAGGGTGGATTGTAATTGAAATGAACTTGTAAGAGCTTTTTGAAAGTAATCCAAGAACTCCATTGCTTCTCACTCTTTGTCTTGCCGTGTGTGCGCGTGTGTGTGTATGTGTGTGCATGTTTGTGTGCTTCTCACTCACGCACTTGTGCCTCCACTTGCTCGAGGTCTTCATACCATCCTCACGTCTTCCCGGATTGACATTAAAGGAGGTGCTACTCATCACTGAGCTACACCAAATTTTGGCGCCGTTTCCGGGGATCGAGCTTTGAGGACGAGCGTGTGATGGTAAGACGTAGATTGGAGACATTGGCGTTGTAGGTAATTTCTTTACTTTTCCTATTTTTCTCTTTCTTACCTTACCACCATCATCACCATCATCATCATCACCATCTTCCACCTCCATTTCCATCATCGCGAAAATTTCAGTTTTTTGATCATATCACCATCTCCACCTCATTTCCCTCATTCTACTTGTGAGAGAGAGCGAGAGAGCGATATTGCGTGCGTTGTTTTTTTTGCATGTTTTTTGAGCATTCTGCAGGTTCTTGCTGTATCACCATCCCCAGCACTCGGCGTAGGTACGAAACTGTACGGTCTTGTCTCTGTGTCGCCGGGCTCTGTCAATCGCGACCGACAGAAAAATTGCTCTATTTGCTAAACAAAGTGCATATCCATGACCTACAGGCCTAGATCTTCCCAAAAATGTGTTTAGTTTTTTGAAATTCCTCAGATTTCTGTCAATTGCGATCGCTTTGTCAATCGCGATCGACAAACCACGACGGACAGACCTATCAATCACGATCGACCAGTCAATCACGACGGATAGCCCACGACGGCTCTGTCAATCACGACCGACAGAGTCAATGACCGATTGACCACGACGGACAGAAGCTACGCGTGACACGTGTCAATCGTGATCGAGACATCAATCGTGATCGACCTATCAATCGCGACGGACAGCCACGACTGACCTATCAATCGCGACTGACACAGTCAACGACTGTTTGACCACGACTGACCGAGCCTTCGCGACGGACCTGTCAATCGCGATTGACACATCAATCGCGATCGACAGAGTCAACGACCCTTTGACCACGATTGACTGAATTTTCGGCCACGTGTCAATCGCGACTGACAGCCATGACGGACCTGTCAATCGCGACTGACCTGTCAATCGCGATCGACAGACTCTGCGAACACGTTAGAAGGGCAAATTAGGTCAAATTTTTAAGGCAAAAATAATGGTCTAAATTTTGGCCAAGTGTGGGACAAACACTAGGGTGTAGTATTGCATTATAAGGGCATGACCCAAGTAACTTGAGAATTCCTGTTTGCCTGTTAACCTAGTTTAATCCTGTTTTAGCCCCAAAACCCTCAACTGGCATAACTTTCTCATACGAAATCCGTTTGCCGTGATTTTTGTTTTTGTTACGGTTAAATTAAGATCAGGAATATTAGATAGGGTATTTTGAAGTTGACCATACCCAGGGGGAACAAAATTCAGGGATCTCTAGAGTTGTGTCCAAAAAGTCATAGTGCAAATTGGTGAAGTGTTACATGAATGAAAGTGATTGGTTCTGTCTTTTGAATTTAAGTCTTGAGCTAACGGTGGGCCTTTTACAGGTCCTTTGAGAGCAGCAAAGGGTACGCAAAGCAAGAGTAAGTGCAGGCTTGGGAACACGAGTCCTGGGCACACCAGGGCAACAACACAAGGAAAGGAACTCAAGGTTGGAAAACCCGCAACACCCTCTATCAATTCTTAGTTTAGGCTAAGTGCGGGTAGTGTTAGAAGTAATTCCAGGCAACGATAGGCATGAGATAAATCAAAGACTATCTAAGAAATCAAGTTCAAGTCAAGAGATAACCTGTCTGTGTGAACGACAACTTTAAAGGAAAAGAACCTAACGTGAAACGACCAAACTAAAGTGTGGAATTAAACTTAAGTATCCCTAACGACGTGATATCAGACAAGAGTATAAACACGATAATCACCATAAACAGGGGATTAAGTAATTGATACAAAGGACTCAGAAACGTGGTTGTACCTGGGAAAAATTGGGTTAATCAGTTAGGCATATGAACCTTAGATCAAGACGACATCTAGTAAGAGATAGACAAAGCCTTAGGTCTTCAGAGGCTAGTGTCAATCATACTGCGAGGTCTTGGGCCCAGCAGTTGAGTCACCACTCGCATTACCCTAGCTCTGATACCAGTGAATCAGAGACGTCTCAAGGCATGGACAGACCTACGGGAAGTTCAGGAGTGCCATACTTGCACAGAGTAGAAGGCCCTTACAAAATGCAGTTGGAATACCTTAGGACCAACCGATTAGGTGCCAGCATCTATGAGGACGGCCTAGGAAGATCTGTGGTACAGATTAAGAATCCTGATCAATCCATTGGACTAGAGCACCCAACTGTCAAGTTCGAAAACGGAGCATACTTGTACAAAGAAGGAACCATATACGTAGTCACCAGTCACCCAGATAGGACAGACGAATTTGGAAATGTGATCCCAGAAGCGGATTTAGGTGACCTAGAGCAAGGAAACATGGGTACAGAACCTAGAACCCCTCGAGGCAAATCGATTCTCACTAGGATTATCACACCAGAGTGGATTCCCCAGGATAATAAGAGCATAGATTTGCTCCTCAATCGAGAAACTGACGAAGCCTTTTGGAGGTATAAATCTGATCAGCCAACTGATATAGGAACAATCATGATCTATGAGTTTAAGGATCCTAATAGCCCAGGCAGAGTGACCTACTTAGATCACGCTTCGGAGAGGATCTTTGTGGTGACAGAAAATGATAGGCATGCTTACACTTGGAAGGGTGAATTCGTTTTCCCCCAACCAAGATCGAATGTGTCCTATGGTCACCCAAGAGCTGGAACCTCCCACGCTCACGGAACTCAAAGAGACAGACATAGAGAAAGGCCGGAGGTGAGCTTTTCCAACTCAGGGGGCAGAGAAAGAACGAGGACGGAAACAAATAGAGTAGAGCCTGAGGTACTTAGAGCTCACAGGAATCAAAGAAATGCGGATGAGTTCCCTCTACCACGACCTAGAGAGCACACAAGGACTTTGAGACCAACGCAGCTAGTTAAGTCCATGAAGAACTACTTCGATGGCACTGGAGATCCATACGATCATGTGGCTGAGTTTAGACAAGTCCTGAGAGCTGAACAAGTGGAGGATCTATTCACGCAGTACAATGCCTTTGGTCTAACCCTTAGGAACACTGTCCTGACATGGTTTCAGCCACTAAACGAGAGACAGTTCAGGAGCATAGACCAACTCCTAGAGGCTTTCATTATTGAATTCTCTAAGAGTGGCATAAGACATAATACCTCCTCACTGATTCACAGCTTCAAGCAAACCCCGCAAGAGACCGTGAGACTTGCAAGAAGGAGATTTAGGCAATATCTTGAAAGATGCCCTGTTCTTGAGCTACCCACACCAACTAAGCAAGTGGCTTTATTCTTGGATGGATTGCTAAGTACCAAATTAAGATCATATGTGTACTTGAAGGACCCTAGGACCATAGAAGAGTGTGTACGCATGTGTATTGACATTGAGGACAACCTAGGGGAGGAGTTAGAGCTTTCCAAGATATACAAAAATTCAGATAGTGCCTCTAGCCTCTCTTCCACGCAATCCACATCGATTGAGGAACTTGCAGAGAAAGTTGCTCAGAAACTAGGTGTCTCTAGTAAACAAATCCCAAGGTTCGCCCCTGTAAAAAGATGCTATAATTGTGGAGGCGACCATATGGCAAATGTATGTCCCATTATGGCTCAACCCCAAGTAAATCCTAGTGGCCAATACTGCACCATAGAACGGAGATACACAAATCACACAGCGCAAGATTGCCCATACAACAAGCAAGCAGTTAGGCAAACCTACCCTCAGACATACCCTCAGCAGGGAAGATACCAGAACCCGTACCCTCCACAGTCATATGGCAGGCCACAACAACCCTATCAGCAACCATACCAAAACCAACAAAGGCCTCAGCCTGTGTTAGCAAAACAACCCCCTGCCCCAGCTAATGTGATCCCAGTAAAATATGCAGCAGCAGAAGAAAACCTGAATAGAGCTATAGTCCCTGTAACACCATTGCTTTCTGAAAGTGACCCCAGTGACCATAGCTTTGATTCTACACATGTCGATAGTCCCCAGGCTTACTACATGCAATCTCTTGAACATGGTGAGTCCTACTACAGTGAGGAACCGAGTGAACCTAGTTGGAAGTCAGATTACACAAACTTCATGTATGCAAATCCCAACCCTAGGCCTCAACCTAAGCAAGTAAGACCTCCATTCCCAAGAGGACCGTGCTACAGATGTCAGGGAGATCATCTCATTCGTGATTGTCCCTTACCTCCATTTACACAACCCCAGTCAGTAACAATTCAGGGCTTTTGCCAAGAATGTGGAAAGGAGCATCTCTTACGAGATTGCCCTAAGAATTCTAATAATATGCCAAAAATCACTCCTATTAACGTTATTGGGTTGGTGGTAGACTCCACAGGAAGTGTGACATCCACCGCACCAGTACAGGTAGTGACTAGAGCTCAGGCATTGCAGCAGAACCAAGGGGTAAACCAGGATAAGAACCCAGAGGCTAGTGAAACCGAGAGCATGACAAAGAAAAGGACTAGAGCGTGGAAAGATATTCGGGAAAGAATGAAAAGACAATGGGCTAAAAAGATGAGTGAACTTGAGGAAAGCATAAAAGAAACCAAAGCCAGGATAACTGAACTCACATCTCAAACTCCCTCTCACACTACCCCACCACCACCATTCCCATCGCCATCCGACCCGCCACCTTCCAACCCACCTCATACGATTCCACCACCCCCTAGAGTAGGATCAGTATTAGCTGATCCCACTCCTGAAGACATAGACATGATGCTTAAAGCATATCAGGCCAGAATCCAAGAAGGGCCAAATGTCACGGATCATGACAAGTGTTACCCTAGAGCTGACCTAGAGATAGAAAGAACCAAGCTTTGCGCGAAAATGGTCGCATTGGCTCAGACTATGTTTGAAGCCAGTCGCCTTTTCAATTACTCGGGCTCAGACAAGACGCAATTACACTTGGATGGACTTCTAGAGAAGTTAGAGGGCATAATTGCAAGATCTGCCAAGAAAGAAAAAAATCAAGAAAGAGATAAAGCAAGCCAAAACATGACCCATCCCCCATCGAAAGCTTATGTGCCCAATTCCACTGAACCAGACAACCCCTCCTCCCTAGAAAGAATAGAGGATATAATGGCACAATCACAAAAGGAACTCGTCCCTCAAAACCATGACAAGGCTAGTGAAAGAGCAGGTCTTCCTACCCAGAAAGCCTATGTGCCTGAGGCCTACGTGCCTAACTCTACGGAGCCAGACACCTCTTCTTCTATGAATCAATACACACCAAAATTCTTGCGAGAGATTCAAGAAGAGAAATGGGCTAAAGAGAGTGAAGTTCCTCCGCCCATTGAACTGGTGGATGACGCACACGATCAATTCCCACAAGACCTTCCTTCCATTTATGGAGAACAGGAGAGTGCCCAATCTCAAGAAAGATTAGACTTCGAGTCTAATTCTTTACAAGAACTAGCCCATTTCACAGGCCCATGGGAAGCAAAGTCCACTTGTATGAGAGCACCTACAGTCATGATAAGAAACGAAGATTCAGTCATACCTAGGAACACAGAGGTAGTGAAGAACACCAAAGTGCAGTGCAATCTCACTTTGGAAGAGCTGCTTAAGGTTAGACCAGAAGTGTGGAAACATGTAGCCAATCAAGTGCCCGAGATAGCAAAACCTCGTTCCCAGGTAGGATCACATAGGACAGTGCCAGAGATACCCTTGGATAAGATAGGAGATATGTGTGAAGGTGAAGAAGGGAACACCTATCTTCCCATTACCTACCAAGAGTACACCACCAAGGCAATTTTGGACTCAGGTGCAGGAGTTGCAATTGCCACCACTTCCCTATGGAAGCGTTGGGGCAAGCCAGCACTCAGGCCAACGAGAATGAAATTGCAGATGGCCGATGGTCATATTGAGAGACCCTTAGGATTACTAGAAGGAATAACTCTCACCACCTGTGGTGTCGAGTTCGAGCATACCTTTGCCATATGTGAATTTAGCAAGAACCATGCCTATGAAATGATCTTGGGACGACCCTTTATGCGACAGTTGCAAGTGGTACAGGATTGGGGAACCAATTCTTTATACCTGCAGCACTTAGGTGTTACGACCAAAGTCAATCTCAAGGATTACTCTCATAGAGATGTCCCTCCCATCCAATGGAACCCCATCCATAGAGCCAAAGATGATACGGAATCGGTGCATTCCATAGGATCAGGATCCTCATGGATGCATGAAGACACTCACTTATGGATGTGCAAAGTAGCAGTAGAGGAAGAGAAGAGAGAAAAGGCCAGAGAAATAGGTGCAAACGAAACACATAGACCCATTCAAGACCCAGCCTATGCACCTGTAGTCTTTCCTGACGAAGAATTTGAACCCCACGGCTGGGCAGAAATCCTAGCAACAATGGATGTAGCCATCAATGAGGAACAATGGACACCTCACTGTGATGAGGATGGCTATGACATTTCAGTCTTCGCCATAGAGCCAATCATGGGAGAGGCAGTTCTAGAAGAATGCGAACCTAGCCCTGATGCATTTGAGGATGCAAGTGACTCCGATCTAGAGTCAATCATTATGGACCCACCTTTTGCATCAGATGAAGAATATTTCTATGAAGTAGAATTTCAACCCCAAAGGCACGGAGAGCTTACAAATGATGTGCGGCTAGCCACACATGTGACCCCAAAGGAAGAAGGGAAGAAAAGAAAGAAGAGAGCAGTCACACCAGAAGAGGAAGAATCTTTGTTTGAGGTCCCGGAAAATTTTAAGAAGTATGAGATAGACAACAGGAGAGTTATGATAAGAATGCCTAAACGAGAGGCACAATCAGGAGAGGCCTATGATAACAAAGAAACCACCAAGAAAATAGTAGTGGCCCTAGAAGAAGGAGAGGAGAGATGCACGTACATAGGCCATGACCTAACAGAGGAAGAAGAGCATGCGTTAATAGCCTTGCTAAGAGAATACAGAGATGTATTCGCTTGGAGTTACAAGGATTTGAAAGGTGTGGACCCTGACATATGCTCACACACTATCCCCATGACCTCAGATGCCAAACCCTCTAAGCAAAAGCCATATACATATAATGATAATTATGCTGCCAAGATCAAAGAAGAGATAGATAGGCTGGTTGAAGCCGGATTTATCTATGAAATTGAGCACACTGAGTGGGTATCCCCCATCGTAGTGGTGCCCAAAAAGAATGGTAAATTACGTGTGTGCATTAACTTAAAGAAGGTCAATGCAGCCACAATCTGAGATAACTATCCGCTTCCCATCACAGAACATCTCTTAGAAAGAGTGGCAGGCAAGGAAGTGTACAGCTTCCTTGATGGATTTTCGGGCTACAATCAAGTAGCCATAGCTCCAGAGGATCAGCATAAGACAGCCTTTGCCATAGAATGGGGCATTTTTGCCTTTAGAGTAATGCCATTTGGGCTTACCAATGCACCAGCTACCTTCTAGAGACTAATGTGCCATGTATTTAAGGAGTTCCTGAGGAAGAACTTAGAAGTCTATGTTGATGATCTTTGTGCTCATTCCAACATTAGGCAAACCCATATTCCCGAACTCAGACAAATCTTTGACAAATGTAGAGAATATCAAGTCTGCCTAAACCCAGAAAAATGTGTTTTCATGGTCAGGCAAGGCAAGATTCTAGGGCACATAGTGTCAAAGAATGGCATATCTACTGACGAAGAGAAAGTGAGAGCCATAGCAGAGCTACCCAAGCTAAGGAATGTCAAGGAAGTACAAGCTTTCATGGGACATTGTGGTTACTACCGCCGGTTCATTCACATGTATGCTGTCATTGCAAAGCCCATGTACGGACTTCTGACAAACTTTGAGTGGACTGAGGAATGTGAGAATTCCTTCAAGGAGCTTAAACGAAGATTATGTTCAGCACCAATCTTGACCAGACCAGATTGGAATAAGCCATTCCATGTTCACGTGGATGCATCCAATTATGCCATTGGATGTGTGCTTGCACAACCTACTGGTGAAGGTAATATGGATCTTCCAACTACCTATGCTAGTCGACAATTGAATGCAGCTGAACGAAATTACACCACTACTGAGAGAGAAGGCTTAGGCATGGTATATGCAGTCAAGAAATTTAGACACTATTTGCTTGCAAATAAGTTTAAATTTTTTACTGATCACTAAGCATTGTTATATCTCGTGAACAAGCCATGCAATACAGGAAGATTAGTAAGAAGGTTTCTCTTACTAATGGAATATGATTTCGAGGTTGTGGTAAGGAAAGGGAGGACTCATTTGAGAGCTGATCATCTTTCTAGGCTCACATCTGGAGAAGCCCCACAAGGAGTATCAGATGACCTTCCTGATGCTTACTTGTTTAATTTGGAAGTGGTGCCGTAGTGGGCTAAGCCATTAGTGCCAGTATTGACATACGGACCTAACCATCCAGTAATAAACACGCAGGATAGAGAGGTAGTAAAAGCCCAAAAGTATCACATCATGGCAGGAAGTATGTACAAGCACATAGATCAAGGGATTTTGGCTTGTTGTGTGGAAGAGGATGAGTACACTAAATGGTTGCAATTAGCACATGTAGGTGCATTAGAGCAACACTACTCAAAACAACGAACCCTACAGACACTAAGGAGACTCGGAGTGCATTGGCCAACTATGGAAGCTGATGTCCAAAAGTTGTGCAAGGAATGCCCAATCTGTCGCACTAAACCACCGGTGGAACATTCTACTCTTTATCAAGTGTCCATAGTGCTAGATTGGAGTGAACCACTAGTATCCTTCTTGAGGACGAAAACATTCCCTCCAGACATGACTCTGGATAGGAAAAGGAGTTTAGAACAAGAAGCCCAGGATTACTCTCTCATTGACGATAATCTATACAAACGTGGTAAAGATGGTTACTTGAGACTATGTGTCCATGAAAGTGAGTATCTCAAGATCTTAGACACTGCTCACCAAGGTGTAGCAGGAGGACACTTTGGACCAGATCGGGTGATCAAGGCAATACTATTTGCGGGCTTCTGGTGGCCGACCCTTCACATGGATGCACATACCTATGTGAAACGCTGTGATGTCTGTCAGAGAACTCAATATCCTACACGTAAAGATGAGATGCCACTGAAACCTATGATGGGTGGACGTGCATTATCTAAGTGGGGAATAGACTTCGTAGGTCCTATTAATCCCCCAGCTAAGGGTTCCCATGCGGAATATATCATTGTTGCCACAGACTATCTAACAAAGTGGGTAGAGGTAAAAGCCACAACAAAGAACGATGCTCAAACAACTACTAAATTCTTGTTTGAGAATGTATTCACAAGATACGGGCTACCTATAGAGTTAGTAAGTGATAGAGGCACTCACTTCTTGAATGACGTAATTGAAAATCTGCTCCAAGAATTCTTGGTAGTTCATAAGAAGTCTGCCCCCTACCACCCACAAGCTAATGGGCAAGCCGAACAATCTAGACAAGGGTTTGTCAGGGGCGACAGACGCGAGAGTGGGGGGGGTGTTGGCAGCAGTCAGGGAACCGAAGGAGCCACAAGACGAAGAGAGTCAGAGCGAAGGGACAGCACAAGCAGACATGGCAGTCAAAGAAGATCTGGCAAGTAGGCCATCTAAATTTTTCAGGCATCAAGGATTTGAGCACACAAGAAGACAGAGCAAGTAGGGAGCTCAAAGGTATATATGACAAATCAATAGAGGAAATCCCTACACAAATAGTGATTTTCATCACTAAAAACCATTGTAAATATCATTTCGTATTTTTGTAGCTCCATTTTGTGCAAGCCAAGGAGTCCTTGAGCTTGAGGAGCTTTAGAAGTATCTACCTGCCAATTTTCATATTTTTTAGATCTCGTTTGAGCCCTCTAATAAGCCCTGGAACTTAATTTTTAATTAGGCCGAACACTAGGTCTGAACAGGGCCAAAGCTAGTCAAAAACTATAAAAGGAGCTAGAGAGCTCATTTTTGAGGGTGGATTGTAATTGAAATGAACTTGTAAGAGCTTTTTGAAAGTAATCCAAGAACTCCATTGCTTCTCACTCTTTGTCTTGCCGTGTGTGCGTGTGTGTGTGTATGTGTGTGCATGTTTGTGTGCTTCTCACTCACGCACTTGTGCCTCCACTTGCTCGAGGTCTTCATACCATCCTCACGTCTTCCCAGATTGACATTAAAGGAGGTGCCACTCATCACTGAGCTACAATCATGCCTATCTTTTATTCCTACAAACAAATCGAAGCGCAGTGAGAAATTAAGACCTGCCTTCAATCAAGGAGATGTATTGTACCTTATTTTTAGGGAAAATGCAAAGCGGCAAATTTCACCGCTTCCATACCTCTGTATATATACACTTCAGATGTTAACGAACTGTTGGGTGACCATGCATTTACGTTCCATATTTCTGTCGACCCCATCATCTGCTTCTCTTGGTGCCTTAGTTTGTGTGTCAATACTTCTCCTATTAGTTGTGCAAGTATTGCAACCTTTAGCTCATCAGTATTCGATGATGAGTATGCATATCTTGGCAGTACTACTTCTCATTATTCATATATATATTACACACATTGGCTGAAGATTGTCGAGCAGCATTGTACTTCAAATCAGTGATGCATATCTAATGCACATTCACTAGTTCTTACTAGATGTTCTATGCTAACGCATTCATACCTTCATATATGCTTCTTTCATAAATGAGAATCATATACAAAAGATTGACAGGTCGTGTACATCTCCGTTTGTGTCAGTATGTGTACGTACATGATATATTTTACATCTCTGATTCTTGAAATGAAGACCGGACACATACATTCTGAAGTAAAATGAGCTCATATAAGCGCTAAATATTGTGAAGCAGATATGTGTTTGACTTTTTGAGTTAGAAGTATGATCTATACATATATATGATCATACAATATTATATGTCACCAGTTGTGATCAATATGATGTAAATATTATATGTTTTGCATGCGATCATTGTTTGTGTCTGTGCGCAGAACAACGATATGCCTTTACATGCATTAATCATTGAAGCATATGTATCAAAGTCTCAGAACAACGATATGTATTTACATGCATTAATCGTTGAAGCATATGTATCAAAGTCTCAGAACAGCGATATGTCTTTACACGCATTAATTGTTGAAGCATATGTATCGACGTCTCATACAAGAGTGTTGTGTGCACATATGCATATGATATGGGCAGTCATACATATGAATTTATATTCAAGCTATGACATGCAGGTTCATATGCATAATGTCTGAAAATGTATAGTCAGGTTATGAACTTTATCATGCATTGTGGCGCAATCCATATTTTAAGCTACAGAAGCTACAGGAACCACATCAACAGTAGATGAAGAATATCTAAGGCCAGGTGTTGCTACAACTATCGAAGTTCTCAGACATCCAAGATGTTGTTTCTTAAGCTCGTGCATAAGTTTGAAGATGAAGGAAGGCTTCTAAGTTAACGAAGACTGCAACGACAACGCTCGGTGGAAGTTACAAGTCAACCAATTAATTCTGCATACAAAGCCTCTCTTATATATCTCTCAAGTCATTCGTTGGGGTCACTCATTTACATTGGAAGACTAGAACCGAATGGAGATGTTTATGTTATGGCAAACATTACATAATCATGAGCGCAAAATAGAAGTATTTGATTCAAATTAGTTTGTATCACTGTCTATATTTTTGTGTGGCAAGTACAAGTTGGTAATGAAGATCCATGTGCTCTCTTGTATCTTCGAGTACTTCACCTTGAAGTCCATTGCTATCCTTATGATCCAAATCAAATGGGACCATGTTTTCACTCATGTGCAACTCTTGAAGCCAATTCATACCATAATCTCTAGTACACGTTTCCGCATTATAGCATTGGTTTCATTCACTCAGAGCCATTCCATAATAGCCCTTACTTTTTCACGATCCATTTGAATTCCATTCTGGGAGACTATATGCCCAAGGTATCTAACCTCTGTCTTGAAGAATTCACACTTTGACTCCTTCGCAAAGAGTGAATTTTCCCTTAGCACTTGAAATATCTTTCTTAAGTGTTCCAAGTGCTCCTCTTCTGATGCACTATAGATCAAAATTTCATCTAAGAATTCTACTACAAAGTGTCCTAGATAAGGCCGTAAAACACTATTCATGAGCTTCATGAAAGTGGCAAGAGCATTGGTGAGACCAAAAGGCATCACCAAAAACTCATAGTGCCCATATCTAGTCCTAAATGTAGTCTTAGGAACATCCTCTACCCTAATTCTGATCTGATGATATCCTAATCTAAGGTCAAGCTTGGTAAAATACCTATCTTGATGTAACTGATCAAATAGGTGTTCCAACCTAGGCATTGTAAATCTAGTTTTGAAAGTTACCTTATTAAGTGCTCTATAGTCTATACATAGTCTCATAGAGCCATCTTTCTTCTTAACTAGGATCATTGGCGATGCCCAAGGTGAGTTACTGGCCTAATGAAGCCTTTAAATAAATAATCATGTAATTGCCTCTCAACCTCCTCATGCTGAGAAACACTAAGCATACAAGGTGGCTTACAAATAGGATTAGTGTTAGTAACTACCTCAATAGCATGGTCAATGTCCCCTCTGTCAGGTGGTAGCCCTCTAGGTAAGTCAGTGGGAAAAACATCTCTAAACTCAAACATAAGATCTTTAAAACTTTTAACCACACACTCTTGCAAGAAAGAATAATAGAAAGTCATGTCCATATTTACATTCCTAGCATGAAAATATACATCAGATGAACAGTCTGTACAATGCTCAATATCATCAATATATAATAAAAAGATCTCCTATACATGCTGAAAATTACAAAGACTATAAAATCTAAAGATGAAATGAGAGGTGCACTAGGTATATCTCTCTCTCCCTGTATACAAAATTTACTTCCATTTCTTTCAAATTCAAGTGTGTTGTTTTGATAGCTACGTGTGTCTCCCAACCCCCATAGCCACTCTCTTCCTAACACAAGGTTTATCCTCTCCATATTCATAATTTTGAAGTCCATGTGATCTATATAATCTTGCATCTTTACTTCCAAATTGGATACCATAGTATCCCATATCCTCTTGTCTTCCCCTTGCATCATAGATACTATGTATTTATGTGCACTAGGCTGCTAGGGAATCTTTAGTTTCTTGACCAGAGCATAGTAATTGTGTTGTGTGGCCTAATGATCAAATTATACCTCTAATGCATATATCTTCGAAGGGGTCTTGTCTTCATACAAAGCGGCTAACGTATCCCAAGCATCCTTGGACGTCTTGCAGGCCGTGATATGTCCTTTCGTAAGTTTATCACAGGCAAGTAACAGCTGACCTAAAGCTCTTTTGTCCTTGACATTCCACACATGCCAATTGTCTAAGTTGGTATCCCTATTCGGTTTGGGATCCGACCCATCTACTACCTCATGAAGATAGATAAGAAAGGGTGGGAGGGTGGGCAAATGGGCAAAATGAGACCCAAAGAGCACAAAAATGATGGCAAAACTTTCTTGCAATAAGGAGAAAGCAAGATGTTGGCATCATACGGGAAGAAGCAGGTATGGACATAGATGCAGATTCAGCACTGAGGCAACCCATTAAAATTTTTCCAATCCTTACATCATTTTAAAAGTGATTCTGATCACTAAAAACCATTGCAAATACCGTTTCCCTTTTTGTAGCTCCATTTTGTACAAGCCGAGGAGTCCTCGAGCTTGAGGAGCCTTAGAAGTAGTTGCCTACCAATTTTCATATTGTTTAGATCTCGTTTGAGCCCTCAAATAAGTCCTGGAACCTAATTTTTAACTAGGCCGGACACTAGGTCTGGATAGGGCCAAAGCTAGTCAAGAACTATAAATAGAGCTAGAGAGCTCATTTTTGGGGCTAGCTTCTTGTGTTTTTGAGCTTGTATGAGAACTTGGTTGTAATAGAAGTGATTCCATTGTCTTACTCTCTTTGTTCTTGTTGTGTGTGCGCCTGTGTGTGTATGTGTGTGTATGTGTGTGCATGTTTGTGTGCTTCTCACTCACACATTTGTGCCTTCACTTGCTCGAGGTCTTCATACCATCCTCATGTCTTCCCGGATTGACATTAAAGGAGGTGCTACTCATCATTGAGCTACACCAAATTTTGGCGCCGTTGCCGGAGATCGAGCTTTGAGGACGAGCGTGTGATGGTAAGACGTAGAGAGGACGCGTTGGAATGGTAAGTAGTAGGTAAATTTCTTATTTTTACTCCATCTCCATCTCCATCTCCATATCCATCTTCATCTCCTTCTCCACCTCATATTCCCACTTCCAAATCATTTCCCTCATTTGCTTTGTGCGAGTTTGAGAGAGAGTGAGTGTGTGTTCTTGTTTTTGCGTGTTTTTGCATGTTTCTTGCAGGTTTCAGCTTCATCACCATCTCCAGCAAGCTCAGCAGGTATGGAATCTTTCTACGCAAGCCCCGAGGCGTCGATCTCAAGCTATCGCGACACACCAAAAAGTTGGCCCAATCACTATTCTGAATGCACCACGACACTGCGCAGGCTGAGAGCTCTTAGAATCACTAGACAGATCAGAAAAATTCACCATATCCCGACCTATCGCGACACACCAAAGTATCGCGACACCCCGACCTATCACGACACTCCCAAGTATCGTGACACCCCGACCTATCGCGACACTCCCAAGTATCGCAACACCTCCACCTATTGCGACACTCCCAAGTATCGTGACACCCCGACCTATCATGACACTCCCAAGTATTGCGACACCCCGACCTATCGTGACACACCGAAGTATCGTGACACCCCGACCTATCACGACACTCCCAAGTATCACGAAACTCCCAAGTATCGCGACACTCCCAGGTATCGCGACACCTCCACCTATCGTGACACACCGACCCGACCTATCGTGATACACGGGCTTAACGCATGAATTTTAGGGTGAATTAATCGAGTGAACTGAGGTACCTTTGGACTTAATTTTGGACACATTGGGATAATATTAGAGCCTTAGAGGTGGGCAAAATACCTAAAAACTAGGGAGGAATTTCCTGAACCCTAAGAGCTTGTTTTGACCCCTAAGTGCCTGAATGGTCATAACTTCACCATACAAACTCCGATTGATGAGATTTTAGAACATGTATTTTTAAGTTGACCTTTAGGTGGGACTAGGTGGTCATAAAATTTTGGGGGTACAGTGAGCTACTCCAAGGGGGGCCTGTAATTGTTGATGTGTGTCAGTCAATCCATTGTGGTAAAGGAGCTATGTTAACTTGAGAACTTTGGCAGGAACATTGTGTGCAAGCAAGGCATTCCAATGCAAGCTAGCAAGGGTGAGTACCAAGCTTGGGAGAAGGCTTCCTGGGCTTGTGCAGTAATCTGAGCAACTAGGGGATTGAGGTTGGAAGTTCTCTCAACCCTCCTTTGTCAATTCCCAGCTTAGGCTAAGTAAGACTTAGGTGTGGTGATTAACTAGAGTAACGCTAGGCACGAATCAAGTCCAAGAGAACTAACCAACCAAGTGCAAGCATTAAGTAGGTCTTAAGTGCAAAAACCCTAAGGGAAAAAAGTAAAATTGAATCGATCAATTATCAAGTGCGAAATTCACTTAAGTATTCCTGACGACGTGATCTTGAACAAGGGCTTAAAATAATAATCAACTAAAAAGAACAAAGTGATTGGTACAAATTCACCTGCAACGAGAGTGTACTTGGGACGAAGGGGGCAGATAAACCAGTCTTATGAACCTTAGGTCAGGCAGACACTTAGGCCGAGACAGAAAAAGCATCAGATCTTCTGAAGCTAGTGTCAATCACACTGCTAGGTCCTGGGCCCAATAGTTGAGTGATTACCCCTACATTCCTCGATCAAAAACAAGTGATTATGAGATGTCCTATAACATGGAGAGACCAGTAGGTAGTTCAGGGGTGGCGTACCTAGAAAAGCCAGAAGGACCTTACAAGACTCAGCTGGAATACCTTAGGACCAACTGATTAGGTGCTTGCATCTATGAGGATGGCCTAGGAAGATCTGTGGTCTAGATTAAAAACCTTGACCAATCCATTTGACTAGAACATCCAGCGGTCAAGTTTGAAAATGGAGCTTACTTGGACAAAGAAGGAACAATATACCTAGTCACCACTCACCCAGATAGGAGAGACGAGTTCGGAAATGTGATCCCAGAAACGAACTTAGGAGACCTAGAGCAAGGAAACATGGGTGTAGAACCTAGAACCCCTCGAGGAAAATCAGTTCTCACTAGGATTATCATACCATAGTGGATTCCCCAAGACAATAAGAGCATAGATCTGCTCCTGAACCGAGAGACTGATGAAGCCTTTTGGAGGTATAAATCTGATCAGCCAAATGAGGTAGGAACCATCATGATATATGAGTTCAAAGATCCTGATAGCCCAGACAGAGTGACCCACTTAGATCATGCTTCAGAGAGGATCTTTGTGGTTACAGAACATGATAGGCATGCTTACACTTGGAAATGTGAATTTATTTTCCCCCAACCAAGATCTAATGTGTCCTATGGTCACCCCGGAGCTGGAACATCCCAAGCTCATGGAGCTCAAAGAGACAGACATAGAGATAAACCTAAGTTAAGCTTTGCCAACCCAGTGGGAAGAGAAAGAACGAGAACAGAAACAAATAGAGCGGAACCTGAGGGACTTAGAGCCCCAAGGAACCAAAGGAATGCTAATGATTTCCCTCTGCCAAGGCCTAGGGAACACACCAGAACCTTGAGACCTACACAACTGGTTAAGTCCATGAAGAACTACTTCGATGGCACAGGAGACCCATATGATCATGTGGCTGAGTTTAGGCAAGTCTTGAGAGCTGAACAAGTTGAGGACCTATTCACGCAGTATAATGCCTTTGGTCTAACCCTTAGGAACACAGCCCTTACATGGTTTCAACCATTGATTGAGAGACAATTCAGGAGCATAGACCAACTCTTAGAGGCTTTTATCACTGAATTCTCTAAGAGTGGGATAAGGCATAATACTTCCTCATTGATACATAGCTTCAAGCAGACCCCCCAAGAGACAGTTAGACTTGCAGGAAGAAGGTTTAGGCAATATCTAGAGAGATGTCCTATCCCTGAGTTACCCACTCCAGCCAAGCAAGTGGCTTTATTCTTGGATGGATTGCTAAGTACCAAATTGAGGTCATATGTGTACTTGAAGGACCCTAGGACTATAGAAGAGTGTGTACCCATGTGCATCGACATTGAGGATAACCTAGGGGAAGAGTTAGAGCTTTCCAAAATCTACAAAGATTCAAATAGTGCCTCTAGCCTCTCTTCCTCGCAATCCAAATCAATTGAGGAACTCGCAGAGAAAGTAGCTCAAAAACTAGGTGTCTCTAGCAAACAAATTCCAAGATTTGCCCCACTTAAGTGGTGCTATACTTGTGGAGGTGACCATATGGCAAGTGTATGTCCCATTATGGCCCAAACCCAAGTGAATCCTAGTAGCCAGTATTGCACCATAGAGCGAAGGTACACCAACCACACCGTGCAAGAATGCCCTTATAACAAACAAACTGTTAGGCAAAATTACCCTCAGCCAAACCCACAACAAGGTAGATACCAGAATCAGTACCCACCACAACAATACGGCAGGCCAAGCAACCTTATCAGCCACCTTATCAAGGGCAGCAGAGACCTCAACCAGTCCTTGCGCAGCAACCCCCTGCTCCAAACAATGTAATCCCAGTAAAATATGCATCTGCTGAAGAGAATCTGAATAGGGCCATAGTGCCAGTCACACCATTGCTATCAGACAGTGATCCAAGTGACCATAGTTTTGACTCCACACATATTGATAGCCCACAGGCTTACTACATACAGTCACCCGAGCATAACGAGTCATACTATTATGAGGACCCAAGTGAAAATAGTGGGGAGCCCGAATATGCAAATGTCATGTACACAAACCCCAGCTCTAGACCTCAACTTAGGCAGGTACGACCCCCATTTCCTAGAGGACCATGCTTCAGATGTTAGGGAGATCACCTCATACGTGATTGTCCACTGCCTACCCCTACACAACCCCAACCAGTGACAATTCAGGGCAAGATTGCGAAAAAGAGCATCTCTTAAGAGATTGCCCGAAGAACCCCAATAACCTGCCAAAAGTCACTCCTATCAACGTCATAGGACTAGTAGTAGACTCTACAGGAAGTGTAACTTCCATTGCCCCAGTGCATGTGGTCACTAGAGCTCAAGCCTTGCAGCAAACCCAAGGAGTAGGACAGGAAAAGAGTTCTGAGGTTAGTGAGACAGAGAGTATAACCAAGAAGAGGACAAGAGCATGGAGAGATAGCCGGGAGAGAATGAAAAGACAATGGTCATAGAAAATGAGTGAACTTGAAGAAAGCTTGAGAGAAAACAAAGCAAAGATAAGTGAACTCGCATCTCCAAACCACTCTCACACTACCCCACCACCACCCTTTCCATCTCCCTCCAACCCATCACCTTCCATCCCCCAACTCTCTAATCCACCATACATAGCCCACCCACCACCCAGAGTAGGATCAGTCCTAGCTGATCCTACTCTTGAGGATCTAGACATGGTGCTTAAAGCATATCAGGCTAGAATCCAAGAAGGGCCAAACATGACAGATTATGACAAATGTTACCCTAGAGCCGATCTAGAGTTAGAGCGAACAAAGATTTGTGCTAAGATGGTCAAATTGACACAAGCCATGTTTGAAGCCAGTCGCTTGTTCAATGGCTCTAGCTCCACTAGAACACCATTGCATTTTGATGGTCTGTTGGATAGATTGGAGAGTTTACTTACAAATTCAGCCACCACCCAGGCTAAGGAGAGCGCAAGTGATAGAATAAGCATTCACCCAGGTTACTTAGCCACCACCCAGGCTAAGGAGAGGGCAAGTGATAGAATAAGCATTCCCCCCCAGGAAGCTTATGTGCCTAACTCCACTGAACCCGACACCTCTTCTTCTATGAATAAGTATTCACCAAAGTTCCTGAGAGAAATTCAAGAAGAGAAATGGGCAAAGGAAAGTGAAGTCCCTCCTCCCATTGAACTTGTGGATGATGCACATGATCAATTCCCACAAGAAATCCCTTCTATTTATGAAGAGCAGGAGAGCACCCAATCTCAAGAGAGATTAGACTTCGAGTCTAATTCCTTACAAGAACTACCCCATTTCATAGGCCCATGGGAAACCAAGTCAACTTGCATGAGAGCACCCACGGTCATGATAAGAAATGAAGATTCGATCATACCTAGGAATACTGAGGTAGTAAATAACACTAAAGTGCAGTGCAATCTCACTTTAGAAGAGCTACTCAAATTTAAGCCAAAAGTGTGGAAACACGTAGCCAAACAAGTGCCAGACATAGCGAAACCGTGTTCCCAAGTAGGATCACATAGAACAGTGCCAGAAATACCAGTGGATAAGATAGGAGATATGAGTGAAGGAGAAGAAGGAAATACCTATCTCCTAGTTACCCATCAGGAATACACAACCAAAGCAATTTTGGACTCAGGTGCAGGAGTTGCAATTGCTACCACTTCCCTATGGAAGGGTTGGGGCAAGCCAGCACTCAGGCCGACGAGAATGAAATTGCAAATGGCTGATGGTCATATTGAGAGACCTTTGGGATTGCTCAAAGGAATAACTCTCACTACATGTGGTGTAGAGCTTGAGCATACATTTGCTATATGTAACTTTGGCAAAAACCAGGCCTATGAGATGATTTTGGGGAGACCATTTATGCAGCAGTTGTAAGTGGTACAGGATTGGGGAACCAATTCTTTGTACTTGCAACACTTAGGTGTTACAACCAAAGTCAACCTCAAGGATTACTCTCATAGAGATGTACCTCCCATTCAATGGAATTCCATCCATAGAGCCAAAGATGATACTAAGTCACTGCATTCCATAGGATCAAGATCCTCATGGATGCATGAAGACACTCACTTATGGATGTGTAAGGTAGCAGTAGAAGAAGAGAAGAGAGAGAAAGCAAGAGAGGTAGGTGCAAAAGAAACCCATAGATCAATTCAAGACCCAGCCTATGCACCTGTAGTTTTTCCTGACGAAGAATTTGAGCCTCACGACTGGGCTGAAATTTTAGCAACAATGGATGTAGCCATCAATGAAGAACAATGGAGACCCCACTGTGATGAGGATGGCTATGACATTTCAGTCTTTTCAATAGAACCAATCATGGGAGATGCGGTTTTAGAAGAATGCGAACCTAGCCCTGATGCAATTGCGGATGCAAGTGACTCCGACTTAGAGTCAATCAATATGGACCCACCTTTTGTATCAGAGGAAGAATACTTCTATGAAGTAGAAGTTCACCCTCAGAGACATGAAGAGATCATTAATGATATGAGATTAACCACACAAGTGACCACTAAAAGTGAAGGAAAGAAAAGAAAGAAGAAGGAGGTCACTCCGGAGGAAGAAGAATCCTTGTTCGAGGTCCCTGAAAACTTTAAAAATATGAGATAGATGATAGGAGAGTCATGATAAGAATGCCTAAACGTGAGGCACAATCAGGAGAGGCCTATGATAGCAAGGAAACTACCAAGAAAATTGTTGTAGCCTTAGAAGAAGGAGAAGAAAGGTGCACATACATAGGACATGACCTGACGGAAGAAGAAGAAGAGCAAGAGTTGATAGCTTTGCTAAGAGAGTACAGAGATGTATTCGCTTGGAGTTACAAGGATTTGAAAGGTGTAGACCCAGACATATGCTCACACACTATCCCCATGACCTCAGATGCCAAACCTTCTAAGCAAAAGCCATACACATACAATGATAATTATGCTACCAAGATCAAAGAAGAGATAGATCGTCTGGTAGAAGCTGGATTTATCTATGAAATTGAGCACACTGAGTCGGTGTCCCCCATTGTAGTTGTGCCCAAGAAGAATGGAAAGCTACGCGTGTGCATTAACCTGAAGAAGGTTAATGCAGCCACCATTCGAGACAACTATCCGCTTCCTATCACTGAGCATCTACTAGAAAGAGTAGCAGGCAAGGAAGTGTACAGCTTCCTTGATGGATTTTCGGGCTACAATCAGGTAGCCATTGCTCCGGAAGACCAGCATAAGACAGCTTTTGCCACAGAATGGGGCATATTCGCCTTTAGGGTAATGCCATTTGGGCTTACCAATGCTCCTGCAACCTTCCAAAGATTGATGTGTCACGTGTTTAAAGAGTTCCTGAGGAAGAATTTAGAAGTCTATGTTGATGACCTCTGTGCTCATTCCAACATTAGATAGACCCATATACCTGAACTCATACAAATCTTTGATAAATGTAGGGAGTATCAAGTCTGCTTGAACCCAGAAAAGTGTGTTTTCATGGTCAGGCAAGGAAAGATTCTAGGACACATAGTGTCAAATAATGGCATATCCACTGATGAAGAGAAAGTAAAAGCCATAACAGAGTTACCTAGGCCAAAGAATGTCAAGGAAGTACAAGCTTTCATGGGGCATTGCGGTTATTACCGACGATTTATACACATGTATGCCATCATAGCAAAGCCTCTGTATGGACTTTTAACCAATTTCGAGTGGACAGAAGAGTGTGAAAACTCCTTCAATGAGCTTAAACGGCGATTATGTTCAGCACCAATCTTGACCACACCAGATTGGAATAAGCCATTTCATGTTCATGTAGATGCATCCAATTATGCTATTGGATGTGTACTCGCACAACCTACTCGTGAAGGTAATATGGATCTTCCAATTGCCTATGCTAGTAGACAATTGAATGCAGCTGAACGAAACTATACCACCACTGAACGAGAAGGATTAGGCATGGTATATGCAGTTAAAAAGTTTAGACACTATTTTCTTGCAAATAAGTTTAAATTTTTTACTGATCATCAAGCACTGTTGTACTTGGTAAACAAGCCATGCAATACAGGTAGATTAGTAATATGGTTTCTCTTACTAATGGAATATGACTTTGAAGTTGTGGTGAGGAAAGGGAAGACTCACTTGAGAGCAGACCATCTCTCTAGGCTCACATCTGGAGAAGCCCCACAAGAAGTGTCAGATGACTTATCTGATGCTTACTTGTTTAATTTGGAAGTTGTACCTCAGTGGGCTAAGCGATTAGTGCCATTATTGACATATGGGCCTAACCACCCAATAGTAAACACACAAGATAGGGAGATAGTAAAAGCCCAGAAGTATCATATAATGGCAGGAAGTATGTACAAACATACAGATCAAGGAGTATTAGCCTGTTGTGTGGAAGAGGACGAGTACGCAAAGTGTTTGCAATTAGCACATGTAGGTGCATTAGAGCAACACTACTCGAGACAAAGAACCTTACAGACATTGAGGAGACTTGGAGTATACTGGCCAACTATGGAAGCAGATGTTCATAGGATGTGCAAGGAATGTCCGATTTGCCGCACTAAGCCACCAGTGGAACATGCCACTCTTTATCGCGTGTCTTTAGCGTTAGATTGGAGCGAGCCATTAGTGGCCTTTCTGAGGACGAAAACATTCCCTCAAGAAATGACTCTGATTAGACAAAGGAGCTTAGAACAAGAGGCGCTAGACTATGCTCTCATTGGAGATAATCTATACAGACAAGGAAAAGATGGGTATCTTAGATTGTGTGTCCACGAGAGCGAATATCTGAAGATATTAGAGACTGCTCACCAAGGTGTAGTAGGAGGACACTTTGGACCAGATCGGGTGACCAAAGCAATTTTATTTGCAGGATTTTGGTGGCCCACGCTTCACATGGATGCACACACCTACATGAAGAGGTGTGAGGTTTGTCAACGAACTCAGTATCCCATACGCAAGGATGAGATGCCATTGAAACCTATGATGGGTGGACGTGCATTCTCTAAGTGGGGAATAGACTTTGTCGGTCCTATTAATCCCCCAACTAAAGGTTCACATGCTGAGTATATCATTGTGGCCACAGACTATCTAACCAAGTGGGTAGAAGTGAAAGCCACTATGAAGAATGATGCTCAAACAACAACAAAGTTCTTATTTGAAAATGTGTTCACTAGATACGGATTGCCAATAGAATTAGTAAGTGATAGAGGCACACACTTCTTGAATGAAGTCATAGAAAACCTTCTCCAAGAATTCTTGGTAGTACATAAGAAGTCTGCCCCCTATCACCCACAAGCTAATGGCCAGGCTGAGAGCACAAATAAGATCTTATGCAATGTGCTGACTAAATTGGTGAATAAGAAACGCTCTGATTGGGACAAACAGCTACACCACACTGTTTGGGCATACCGAGTTGCCTATAAAACAGTACTCCAAGCCACACCCTTTTAGATGGTGTTCGGCCAGAATGCGGTGCTACCCTTAGACTTTTTGATACCTACATTGAAAGTAGCACAAGAGCATGACTGGACAGGCCATGAACTCTCCTCTAGAATCTTTGATCTTGAACGTCTAGGTGAGACACGATTGAGAGCTGCAACAGGAATCTATGCAGCCAAGAAGAGGCAAAAGGCATATTTTGATACACATGTGAAGGATAAAGGCTTGAAAGCAGGAGACCTAGTCCTAGTCTACACATTGAAGTAACATGCACGAAAATTAGAGAAAAGAGGCTATGGACCAATGATTATCAATAGGATCTCCACAAGTGGAGCAATACAACTAGCCACTCTAGAGGGTGACATACTACCAAGTTACATAAGCGGATGTAGAGTCAAGCTTTATCAAGAACCCTTAACTGAAGAAATGCTCAATCGACTTAATACTGCAAAGAAACGTAAGGAAGAGGAAAAGCAAATTCGAGAAGAAGCACAGGCCGAAGCTCTAGAACGTATTCGATGAATGAAATTGAGGAGGCAAGGTAGAGATCAACCAACTAATGATGCTCATGAAGCTCTGGGTTATCACATGGCCATGTGTGAGTCTTCAGGTAAACATTCCCATAAGATAGTTGATCGACGATCTTTCGTAATCCTAGAAGTAGGACAAGGAGAGAGTGCAAGGACCGTGAGAGCTTTAATTGATTCAAGAGCAGCCACTAGTGCAGTTCAGCTCTCTTACTGCCAAAAATTGCAATTGAAGGTCAAGCCTATTAAGGCATATCTCATAGGATTGGGAGGCGTTGAAACTCCTTGCATAGGAGAGGTGGAACTTCCCCTCTGCATTCAAGAGGTCCTAATGTCAGCAAAAGTGCTAGTATGTGAAGATGAGGATCTTACCGAACCTCTTGTCTTGGGCCAAGACTGGATCTATGATCACGCAGTCCACCTCAACTTGAGAAGTGGACTTCTTCAGGCTTGGGCAGGCCAAAGCCGCCATGTGATTGAGTTAGAAAATCAAGCACTCAAACCATTAGAAAAGGCACCAATTCCTGGTCCCTCCAGGAGCCCACATGAAGATAACAATGTTGTTCTTGTCCAAAGTTCTATGGTGCAGAGGATTGTCACTCTCGAAGAAGGTTCCCATCTGTTCCAAAGAAGATTCTAAAAGGGAAGGCTCTGCAACACACAACACTGAGGAGACCGAGAATCAAGAAGCATGAGCACCAACCTAAGCAATATGAAGTACCTCTTGGCATGAAGCTGATCTGGATATGCAAAGGGGAAAAAACCACAGCTCCAGAGGCAGGTTCTCAGAAAAGCATCAAGCAAGCCACACCAGCAAGGATCAAAACGAAGGAGTTCCCTAGGAAATAATCTAGACACACCATTTCTATTTGGGTCCCTAAGCCATCAATGAAGGCTATCCCTAACGCTAGATGGATATGGGTGCCCAAGGCCTGCTTACAAGCCCAAATAGCTTCACCTCCAGTCACTAGCATAAATCAACACTCACAATACTCTTGGTAAACAGTTCAGGAAAGATACCTACACCCCACACTAGCACACCTTTGGTCAAACCTAGAAATATCTGGAAATGGGTGCCCAAAAGGTTCCAAATCCAGCACAAACTAGTTCATAGATCTTTACCTATCATTAGCTCTAAGAGCTACAAATCCTCAATCAAAGTTTGGAGACTTAAACCCTGTATCAAACCCCCTGACCCAATTTTGTAAATCCATCCACTCTGATGACGATGCATTCTGAGTACATTGCATATCCAAAGTATGCATCTAAGATGACACTAACCACTAATCAACACTCACACTTATCACAAACACTTCACCTCTAACCACTAACCATCTGGAATGTCATGTTAGTATTGTGAAGGGAACACCATTACACCTTGTTTCCTATGCAACACTGACGTGCCCTTCTTCTTCTTCTAGCAGATAAGCATCAGAAGTATCATGGCAGCAGCAGCAGGAACAAGCTCCTAGGCAGGAACTAGTACTCAAAGCAATTGGGATACCATGCCTGTGGAGGCTTCTCTGACAGCGAGGCCTGAAGAGCTTTTAAATGTGAGAAGAATTCCTATCTTGGATCCACCAAGTGGCCTAACAGAAAGAGTAAAGGGGCATTCTCATTGGTTCAATGAGATGCCAAGAGATTTGGGAGATGCTGATCATATTTGGGAATCCAAGTTGGAATGCGGAGGAGTTTGGTGGACCTTTCAGTTCTTCTCACGAGAATTTGAAGCATTAAAAAATGTAGCCCCTCTTCAAGATATCTGGCAAAAAGCGGGATTGCAAGATTATTTTAGTGCAGCTTTGCCTAAACCTGATTTCCTTAGGTGCTATTACTTGATTGCAACTCTGAAGGCTACAGGAGATAAAAATCATTCAGGCACATTCCTGGTACCCTCTCTATCAAACCAGGAGTAAATGAAGAAGTTTGAGTTGAATATTACTTTAATCAGGGAGGCCCTTCAGATGTATGGCACCCATGTACCCTCCGATCGAGACCCTTGATATCGGAGTCTATGAAGAACAATAAACTCAAGAAGTTGAAAGAAATGTGTGCTCTCACCCCCAACATCGCCATACCACTGCGGATGTGCCTTCAACACTTTGCATTTCCGGTGCAAGACTAGTTCACCCAGCCTCATAAGAAGATTTGGTATGGGTTATACCTAGCAGAGACCGGGAGCTTACCTATTAAAATGCCAGTGTGGATACTTGACCAGTTATATGAAGCAGGCAAGCGAGGAATGCAGAAGCCCATTTTGAATGGCTGTTGTGCCATTACAAGAATCATCTATAGATGCCTCGCCTATGATGTGCCGATCGCACGGGCCCTCAAGTACTCACAGTTGGAATTCTTCCAGGGGCAGAAATCAGGGGTTCAACCCACTAAAAGAATGTGTGGAGCACTTTCACAGGTTCTAATTCCTCGTGAGGTCACCACAGAAGCCTCCAGTAGAGAAGAAGAACAAGTAGCCCATTTTACGATTCATCTCCAAAGGCCACAATCAGGGGGCATGGTACAACCCACTCCATCAGCCCCTCCACTACCCACGGATGCTGAGTTTGCCTCCATTGCTACTTTGGCAGAGGATCCATCTTTCGACTTTGAAAGCTTCCTGCAGACAGCCCAATTATCTGAGAGATTTCTTCTCAGACACTGACGGCCCCAGATCATCATCCCAAAGAGGACGGCCACAGAGCGATGCAAGAAGGGTACATTGGGAAGATGAGGCACAACACACTCAAGCGGGAGGCACACATGAACAAGAGGAGATGCAGATGAATGAATCAGAGGAGAGTGAGGAGGACGCCCCTACGTACACCGCACAAATCAAAAGGCTCTACAAAACGATCAAGCAGGTACAAAAGAGGCATAAGCTATCAGAAGAGGCAAATAGAGCGATGGTGAATCAAATGCTTCAAGCAGAGAACACGGATCCCCACTTCGTTGAATCATTGAACCTTTTGGTGGAGACATATGGGATTAAAGAAGCTATGCGGATCATGTTACATCGCAACCCTCCTCAATACGATCAACGAAGGATCGATACACGACCACGAAGGGGGAAGATGATTCAAATGGAAGTCTCTACCACCCTACCTACCACCACTCAAGAAGATGTTCACATGGCCAGCCCAACCAACAGTGATGAACTAGATGTAAATATACAGATACCATCTCCACCATCACCTCCCATCCAGCCCTCAGAACCCCTCAACACTAGCCTTACTGAACAACCAATATCCACCCATAATGAACACATACTACACACCACCATTTCTCCATCCTTCCCTTTGCCTACATCCACTAGTTCAAATTTTCTGAACCTTAGATAGGTCACCCTGCCACCCATCAAACCATATTAGGTCACCCATCTTATATACCAGCTCTTGCACAACCACATGCCCCTTCCCAAACATTAACAGAACCCTTTCCCTTCCCTAATACATTTCCTCCTTCCCAACCCCTATCCACTGTACCCCTTTCAACCCCCTCGGAATCAACACAAATCACTCGACCTCCATTCTTGACAAACCTTGTAAATATACTTCAACAAATTGAGAATTATAATAAAAAGTCCCTTCCCCAACCCACCTTCCCCACATTCACTGCCACCACTAACACACCACCTACCATTCTCGTATTCACGATTCACACTTCACGTACCATCACGTCCGATCCTATGGACATTTGAACTTCCACAAGACCACTCACCACCACTTTTGTTTCAACATCACCACTTGTAACTTCACGCACGCCACCGCACACAACCACTGTCAGCACAACATCCACTTTTCCCTTTCCCATTTCCCGACCCCTTGCATCTTTCACTTCCACCTCTGCACCCACCTCATTCAGTCATGCATTGGACACCATGTTCGAAGCCGCTGCCCAGCTTAAGGAAGAATACCAATTATTGGAAGAAAACAATAAGGAATTGTGTACTCTCTCATCCCACCTCCAGGCACGTGTCAATGCCTTGGAATTGAGTAATGCAGCATTACAACAAGAAGTTACCACCCTCCAAGAATCGAATGTAGAGTTTGAAGCCGAGTATACAGAGACGAGTAAGGCTATGGAAGAACAACTCAGAGACCAGTTGGCCCCCAATGCTAGACTACAAAGAAACATGGCCTTACTTTGCCGCCACTTAGCAGCTGCCCAAGAAGAAAACAGGAGATTACAGCAACAAAATCAAGACAATCTCGAAGCCGCCATAGAAAATACTCCAGGGGCATCCAATGACCTTGCTAGCTTCCGAGCCATCCCTTCAGAAAACATACAACAAATATTGGAAACCTATGCTAACCTCTTAGAAGCACATGATCAACTTGCCGACCAAGTAAAGGAAGTACAAAGATCCCAAGTGTCTACACCACACCCACCAGAACCTAAAGAGACAGTTAATACTGCAACTTCACCAGAGCCCGAATCTTCAACGACCAATGAGGTACTTGAGCTACGATGACAAGTAGCAGAATTAAAGATCGAGTTGTTACAGTATGAACGACCCCCCTCTCCACCTGATCAACCAATAGAAGAAGAAGTAGTAATCATTCCAGTGGAGGAAACATTTGAAGAGACTTATGAGCCTCAACCTTTTCCAGGAGGCACAATCACTGACGAGGGATAGGACACTTATGAAGAACCTCCTTCGGCATGGATGAAACAAGTGGAAGAAATGGGGGAACTCATGAGGAATGTATATCCATGCAGATGCTGGCCATGAAGACCATTGAAGACACCATACTTCAATCAGAATATTTCAGGCACCTTGCCCCTAGAAGACTGATAACCAGCTCCGAGTTACAGTATAAGCCATACTTTGTACTGTTGGCAGACTACAATGCTGAGATCAAACGTAAAACCAACAAGTACCCTACTTTCGCTACCCAATTTGAACCCGAGGACACTCCAGAGGACGCCCACAAAGGGAACATATACCAACCCACCTGGAGGCAAAAGTTACTGGAGACCTATCCGGAGATGCTATGAACATGGGATCATGCCGCCATGCACTTGAAGTATAACAATTGCTACGGGCCAGTGCAACGAAGAAGATCATGGAAGGCATTTGCCATCAAAGTTAAGAACAATGCCAATCGCAAAGAATGGCTCAATTACCCCGCCATTGCACCCCCAACAGGCACACCCACAGTATCATACATGATGGCCACCATCCGACATTGGATGCCACGCCTCCACCCCATGCCAGATGTCGTCGCGCAGATGATGCTCAAAATCTTGGACATGATGCAAGTGGTGTTAAAGACTTTCCGAAATGTACGTAATATCCAGCCTCCAATTCCGGGCTTCATCAACGGTAACTATGAATTACTTTATGATATGAGCACGACCCCGAGTATCCGTGTGGCTTATGCATGGCATGCACGAATAAGATATCTCCCTGCCTGTTACAAGAAAACTTTTGATGACATGTTCACCACGGGGTTCTGGGAAGCACACTCAGAAGTGATCGCGCCACGCCCAAATCATCTACTACAATTATTTGCCTATGAACAAACAATGCATTCAGAGCTCTACGCCATGCCACAACCTAACATACCTAGCGCAGTTAATTGGGAGGCCCTGCAAAGAGACCTGGTCAAGGGACTGCGGATTAAAGAACAAGAATTGGCAACCGACATACTACAGCAGTACATTGATCAAACCGTGGAGCAGAGGTCTGTCAGAAGCGACAGACGCTAGGGGGGGAGAGTGTTGGCATCATACGGGAAGAAGCAGGTATGGACATAGATGCAGATCTAGCACTGAGGCAACCCATTAAAATTTTTCCAATCCTTACATCATTTTAAAAGTGATTCTCATCACTAAAAACCATTGCAAATACCGTTTCCCTTTTTGTAGCTGCATTTTGTACAAGCGGACGAGTCCTCGAGCTTGAGGAGCCTTAGAAGTAGTTGCCTACCAATTTTCATATTTTTTAGATCTCGTTTGAGCCCTCAAATAAGTCCTGGAACCTAATTTTTAACTAGGCCAGACACTAGGTCTGGACAGGGCCAAAGCTAGTCAAGAACTATAAATAGAGCTAGAGAGCTCATATTTGGGGCTATCTTCTTGTGGTTTTGAGCTTGTATGAGACCTTGGTTGTAATAGAAGTGATTCCATTGTCTTACTCTCTTTGTTCTTGCTGTGTGTGCGCGTGTGTGTGTGTGTGTATGTGTGTGCATGTTTGTGTGCTTCTCACTCACACATTTGTGCCTTCACTTGCTCGAGGTCTTCATAGCATCCTCATGTCTTCCCGGATTGACATTAAAGGAGGTGCTACTCATCACTGAGCTACACAAGACCACCAACGCTCAAGCACCACCACCACCAAAATGACCATCAAACGCACCACCAAGACCTCCACCTATCGCTCTGATACCATGTAGAGAGTAAACATGTGGAAGCAAAATGAAAAGTAAAGTACTCTCACAAAACAAAGCATGTGTGAGACACAAAATGAGTAGACCATGAAATAGGTAAACTAATGTGGATTAGAAATGAGCTTGCCAAGAGCATGGAGTAGGCTCCTCAAGCTTCTAACCAAGTACAAATGAGGGGAGAGGCCCTCCTTATATAGATTTGGGAGGGGCTCTCAAAAGTACATCATATGTGGGATAAGTCTCCTGAAAGGAGAATGAATACAACCGGTAGAAGGACATGGCAAGGTACCCAAATACAAAGGAAATACAATATAAAATGGAAATAGACTAGAAATGGAGTGCCTCCTGGATACAAAATGGAGATGCACTCATGAGGATACAAATGTAGATGAAGTAGGAGCAATCATGTTGTCAACATCCCCTCTGTAGCTCCATTTTGGAGCGGCTAAATGCTGTAGAGGTCCACCAAGCGCTGAAGCGGAACTAGAGGTAGAGCCTTCGTGAACATGTCTGCCAGGTTCTCTGAGAGGTACACTGCTCCAGAGTAATCTCCTGAGATATGAGCTTCTTGCGGATGAAATGGTACTGGATCTTGATGTGTTTCGTCCGAGCATGGAACACTGGATTCTTGGCGATGGCCAAGGCTGATTGGTTGTCCATGCGAAGACATGTCAGAGTATCCTGCAAAACACCAATGTCAGATAATAAACCTCGAAGCCAGATGGCCTCACATGCTGCAAAGCTGGATGCTCGGTACTCGGCCTCGGTAGATGATAGTGCAACTGTAGGCTGTTTCTTACTTGCCCAAGAGATAGGTTTTGAGCCAAGCAAGAATATATACCTAGAAGTAGATTGTCGAGAATCACGATCACTAGCCCAATCTAAATCTGAATATTCGGCGAGTTTGATACACCCTCTATACCAAAGACCATGATGTCGGGTGAGGGAAAGGTATCGAAGTAGTCTCTGAGCAGCATCCCAATGAGTCTGATGAGGCTGATGTGCAAACTGACTCCGTATACCAACTGCATAAGCAATATCTCGTCTAGTGTTGGCAAGATAGAGTAAGGAGCCAACAAGCTGTTGATAGGTATGCACATCTACAAGTGATTATGAGTCCTCCAGTGTAAGCTTGATGATTGGATCAAGTGGTGTAGAAAATGAGCGACATTGGTCCATGTTATATCTGGAAAGTAGATCAGATCAGTACTTCTTTTGTGATAGAAAGATACCTTCTTGTGTTTGCCAAACTTCCATACCCAAGAAGTAGTGTAATAATCCAAGATCTGTCATAGAGTACTCAAGGTAAAGCTATGTGATGATAAACTGGATGTGTTCTTCGTCTAAGCCTGTAAAGATCAAGTCATCTACATAGAGAATGATGATGGCTACTAAAGACTCCTTTTGATAGATATAGAGATTAGCATCAACATTGCTTCTGTGAAATCCCTTGTCTTCAAAGAACTTGTGAATCTTTTCATACCAGGCCCTGGGAGCTTGCTTGAGTCCGTAAAGTGCCTTGTGAAGCTTGTAGACTTGATCTTCTTTGCCTTTGATCTTGAAGCCTTGAGGTTGGTCAACATATACTTCTTCTTGAAGATCTCCATTGAGGAATGCAAATTGACATCCAGCTGGTAAATGGGCCACTTAAAGTGAGCACTTAGTGCTAAGATGATTCTTATGGTGGTGAATCTTGTAGTAGGAGCAAAGGTTTCTTCATAGTCAATGCCATGTTGTTGCTTGTATCCCTTAGCTACCAACCTTGGTTTGTACTTGTCTAATGTGCCATCTAACTTGTAATTAACTTTATAAAGCCACTTAACTCCAATGACTTGATGATTTGTGGGCTTAGGTACAAGAGTCCAAGTTTTGTTCTTCTCGATTGCATCCATTTCTACTTGCATAGCTTCTTCCCACTCAGGTTGTCCTTGAGCTTCTTTGTAATTAGATGGTTCAGGGATTCATTGAATCTGATGCATTAAGGCGTAATTGACATAGTGACTTTGTTCTCGTGGTCTTTTGTCAATAAGTCTTTGAGATCTTCTTGGATGACTTGAAGTACTTGCTTTTGAGTTGGAGTTTGGAAATACTGAGTCCCCCTCTGAAGTGTAGATATGTGGACTAAGACTTGTACTTGAATAGTCGACGAACCTCTTTTCAAGATAAGAATTGGCCGTGGTTGTACAAAGTTGTGACAAATGGAGTGCCTCCTGGATACAAAATGGAGATGCAATCATGCGGATACAAATGTAGATGAAGTAGGAGCGATCATGTTGTCAAAACCCCCTCTGCAGCTCCATTTTGGAGCGGCTGAATGCTGCAGAGGTCCACTAAGCACTGAAGCGGAATAGCAGGTAGACCCTTTGTGAACATGTTCGCCAGGTTCTCCTGAGAGGTACACTACTCCAGAGTAATCTCCAGAGATATGAGCTTCTCGTAGATGAAGTGGTACTGGATCTCGATGTGCTTCATCCGAGCATGGAACATTGGATTCTTGGCGATGGCCAAGGTTGACTAGTTGTCCATGCAAAGACATGTCGGAGTATCGTGTAGAACACCAATGTCAAATAATAAACGTCGAAGCTAGATGGCCTCACATGCTACAAAGCTGGATGCTCGGTACTCAGCCTCGGTAGATGATAGAGCAACTGTAGGTTGCTTCTTACTTGCCCAAGAGATAGCTCCTGAGCCAAGCAAGAATATATACCCAGAAGTAGACAGTCGAGAATCAGGATCACCAGCCCAATCTGAATCTGAATATCGGGCAAGTTTGATGCCCCCTCTATACCAAAGACCATGATGTCGGGTGAGGGCAAGGTATCAAAGCAGTCTCTGAGCAGCATCCCAATGAGTTTGATGAGGTTGATGTGCAAACTAGCTGAGTATAGCAACTGCATAAGAAATATCTGGTCTAGTGTTGGCAAGATAGAGTAATGAGCCAACAAGCTATCGATAGGTATGCACATCCACAAGTGATGATGAGTCCTCTAGTGTAAGCTTGATGTTTGGATCAAGTGGTGTAGAAACTGAGGGACACTGGTCCATGTTATATCTGAAGAGTAGATCAGAGCAGTACTTCTTCTATGATAGGAATATACCTTCTTGTGTTTGTCAAACTTCCATACCTAAGAAGTAGTGAAGTAATCCAAGATGTGTCATAGAGTACTCAAGATGAAGCTGTGTGATGATGAATTGGATGTGTTCTTCGTCTCAGCCTGTCAAGATCAAGTCATCTACATAGAGAATGCTGATGGCTACTAAAGACTCTTTTTGATAGATGTAGAGATTAGCATCACCATTGCTTCTATGAAATCCCTTGTCTTCAAATAACTTGTGAATCTTTTCATACCAGGCCCTGCATCATGGTCTTTGGTATAGAGGGGGCATCAGACTCGCCGGATATTCAGATTCAGATTGGGCTGGTGATCCTGATTCTCGATGGTCTACTTCTGGGTATATATTCTTGCTTGGCTCAAGACCTATCTCTTAAGCAAGTAAGAAGCAACCTACAGTTGCTCTATCATCTACCAAGGCCGAGTACCGAGCATCCAACTTTGCAGCATGTGAGGCCATCTAGTGGAAAAGCTGAAATGAAGATATGCAGTGTGATGGAAATGGCACGAACAATGCTTTATCACAAAGATCTACCCTACAAGTTCTGGGTAGAAGCTGTACACACTCCCGTTCACATTCTTAATCGAGGATTTACAAGTACATTACACAACCAAAAAACCCTTCAAAGCCTACTATGGAAGAAAACCAAATGTGAATTACTTTCGAGTCTTTGGTAGTGAAGCTTTTTTCCATGTACCAAAAGAAGATAGAAACAAGTTACAATCAAAGTCCAAGAAACACATATTCATAGGCTACAATGACCAATCAAAGGCATATCATCTATATGATATGGAAAACCACTCCATCACCATTTCGAAGGATGTGATCTTAAATTAAGCTTCATCATAGTCAAGAAAAGATTCAAGTATAAGTCTTAGTCCACCTATCTACACTTCAGAGGGGGACTCAATATTTCCAAAGTCCATCTCAGAATCAAGTACTTCCCAACAACCACGCCGATCTCAAAGGCTTCTTGATAAGAGACAACGCGAACAGAGTCATTATGTTAATTATGCTCTAATGCACCAAATTCAGCAAATTCCAGAACCATCCAACTACAAAGAAGCTCAAGGCCAACCAGAGTGGGAAACACTTATGAGAGAGGAACTCGATGCAATCACAAAGAACAAGACTTGGACATTAGTTCCCAAACCAACCAATCATCAAGTCATAGGAGTCAAGTGGATATACAAAGTCAAATACAAGTCTGATGGTACTCTAGATAAATATAAGGCAAGATTAGTAGCTAAGGGATACAAGAAACAACATGGCATTGACTATGAAGAAACCTTTGCTCCTACTGCAAGATTCACAACCATAAGAATTATCTTAGCACTAAGTGCTCACTTTAAGTGGCCCATTTACCAGCTAGACATCAAACGTGCATTCCTCAATGGAGATCTTCAAGAAGAAGTATATGTTTAACAACCTGAAGGCTTCAAGATCAAAGGCGAAGAAGATCAATTCTACAAGCTTCACAAGGCACTTTACGGACTCAAGCAAGCTCCCAAGGCCTGGTATGAAAAGATTCACAAGTTCTTTGAAGACAAGGTATTTCACAGAAGCAATGCTGATGCTAATCTGTATATCTATCAAAAGGAGTCTTTAGTAGCCATCATCATTCTCTATGTAGATGACTTGATCTTGACAAGCTCAGACAAAGAAGGCATCCAGTTCATCATCACACAGCTTCACCTTGAGTACTCTATGACAGATCTTGGATTACTACACTACTTTTTGGGTATGGAAGTTTGGCAAACAAAAGAAGGTATATTCATATCACAGAAGAAGTACTGCTCTAATCTACTTTCCCAACATAACATGGATCAGTGTTACTCTATTTCTACACCACTTGATCCAAACATCAAGCTTACACTGGAGGATTCATCATCACTTGTGGATGTGCATTCTTATCGACAACTTGGTGGCTCATTACTCTATCTTGCCAACACTAGACAAGATATTGCTTATGCAGTTGGTATACTCAGTCAGGTTGCACATCCGCCTCGTCAAACTCATAGGGATGCTACTCAAAGACTACTTCAATACCTTGCCCTCACCCGACATCATGGTCTTTGGTATAGAGGGGGCATCGAACTAGCCAGATATTCAGATTCAGATTGGGCTGGTGATCTTGATTCTCGACGGTCTACTTCTGGGTATATATTCTTGCTTGGCTGAGGACCTATCTCTTGGGCAAGTAAGAAGCAGCCTACGGTCACTCTATCATCTACCGAGGTCGAGTAACGAGCATCTAGCTTTGCAGCATGTGAGGCCATCTGGCTTCGACGTTTATTATCTGACATTGGTGTTTTGTAGGATACTCCGACCTGTCTTCGCACGGATAGCCAGTCAGCCTTGGTTGTCACCAAGAATCCAATGTTCCACGCTCAGACGAAGCACATCGGGATCCAGTACCACTTGATCCGTGAGAAGCTCATATCTCAAGAGATTGCTCTGGAGTAGTGTACCTCTTAGGAGATCTTGGCGGACATATTCACGAAGGCTTTACCTCCGGTTCCGCTTCAGTGCTTGGTGGACCTCTACAGCATTTAGCCGCTCCAAAATGGAGCTACAGAGGGGGTGTTGACGACATGATTGCTCCTACTTCATCTACATTTGTATCTGCATGAGGATCTCCATTTTGTATCCAGGAGGCACTCCATTTTTAGTCTATTTCCATTTTCTATTATACTTCCTTTGTAATTGGGTACCTTGCCATGTGCTTCTACCAGTTATATTCATTCTCCTTTCAGGAGACTTATCCCACATATGATGTACTTTTGAGAGCCCCTCCCAAATCTATATAAGGAGGGCCTCTCCCCTCATTTGTACTTGGTTAGAAGCTTGAGGAGCCTACTCCATGCTCTTGGCAAGCTCATTTCATCCACATGAGTTTACCCGTTTCATGGTCTACTCATTTTGTGTCTCACACATTCTTTGTTTTGTGAGAGTACTTAACTTTTCATTTTGCTTCCGCGTGCGTACTCTCTACATGGTATCAGAGCATTAGGTAGAGGTCTTGGTGGTGTGTTTGGTGGCCGTTTTGGTGGTGGTGGTGCCTGAGTGGTGGTGGCTTTGCTTCCTCCTCATTGAGAGAGGCTTTTGTCATCACTATTACTCTTTTGGGATTAATTTTTCCCATTTGCCCACCCTCCCACCCATATTTTTTCATCGTCTTGAACACCCTTCTACTCCTATTTTCCACCCTTCCATCCTCATTACTTCTCATCTAGGATTTACTGAGATTAGTGATATATATCTAATGTTAAAATCATTATAACCACTATTTACTCCTCTCGATCATTACGAGTATAGTTCATCTCTCTATCGGGAGTATCTATACGAATCTAATTTAATCTCTAGTGTTTATATGTCTATTGTGGAGCTGCTGATTACCGTTCAAGTCCTTTTTCATTTGATCAAGTATCACGAGTTCTTTGGCCACTCTAATAATCGATCGGAAAGCTCCATCACACTATTCCATAGCCATTATTCCAGTCGATTTTGTGTAGTGCACACAATCTGCAACAATTTGAAGATTGTCTGACGTTCAACCTCTGCTATGGAAATAGAGTGATTGTCTGACGTTCAACCATCGGAACTCTCGAAATTTAGAAAAGAAAAGTGCAGGCTCAAGTGGAACTGTCGCAACTACGGGAGTGTGGGGAGTAAACAGTCTATGGCTGTGTAGAAACCACAGGAGGTGTTGTGGTACCATCCTAGAGAATTCCAGACAGAGCACATGTTTAACAATTGCAAATCTGAGAGAGAGCGAGAGTAAGGAAATCCGTCTCTGCCCTGCTCGTGACTTCCGCCAGGCTGGGTTATTGATCTCTGAGAGAGAGAGAGAGCATCTCGATGGGATTACTGTATCGGGCAAATGCACTGTATCAAGCAGCATCACGTGGATAGCAGCTTGCTAACATCACCGGTGATGTAAGAATGCATTCATCTTGCACACACGAAGACAAGCGCATCACAACCATATGCCTCAGTGGATAAATCTGCCAGAGCATCAATACTATTTATAGTCTTTCTCATCGTTCAATTGTTCATCAGATTAGTAAATGCAATTCTGGAAGCGTTCAGAACTTCTCTTCACAAAGAGACAAGCTCTCGGTGGTTAATCTGAAGGGGTAATTTTACTCAAATTTACACGCAGATCATATCTAATCTATTCTTTTTGCAAATGATTCATCACATCCCATGGCCATACTTTCTACATGGAGCGATTTCTAAAAAAAGTACTACTCTAATATACCATCAACTTCTGTAGTATTACTATGCATGACACTTTGGTCAAGGCATTTAACATTCTCTTGTTTACTCTTCTATATGACCCTTCAAATTATTGCACACACATTGCACTTATTGTTATAATTTAGAACCAAGGCGCTACACATTGTATCTCAGAGGTTCTTTTGTAAATCCCAAGGGCATTTGATCTTTACTTTGGCACTCTCGTCAGTCACCTCACTTTGGCACTAAGTGCCCTTCCTTGTAACATCAAGAATATAAGAAGTGGTGTGTGCCTGCATTTGTGGGTTGGAGGCTAGTCCAAGCCCACCCACCAAACTCTCTCCACGTATTTAAGCCTACTCTAAGGCTCCATTGGTATGCAACGGGCTAATCGAAGCCCTCTCCTCTCGCGTCGACTCATCTTGGTGTTTTGCAAGAGTAGGGCTATTCTAAGCCCCCCCCCCTCCCAAGAGTTTTTAGTGTGGTGTCCAGTTGTTCGTTTCAAGCTTTGCAAATATCTTGCAGCGGTATTTTTTGGCACGTCGCTTTGATAGTCTTTCTAAACACTTTGTCATCAAAACTTTGTAATGACCAAAAGTGAAGGTAGCTCATCATCTATGGCTAACTTCTTACCCTCTTTCACCCCTATTTTTATGCCTAAGGATGAACAGCTCAATGGACAAAATTACAATCTATGGAAAGATGTCATGCGCGCCTATCTCTACACAAATCTTCTTCATGAGGTAGTAGATGGGTCAGACCCCGAACCCAATAGGGATAGCAACTTAGACAATTGGCATGTGTGGAATGTCAAGGACAAATGAGCTTTAGGTCAGCAGTTACTTGCGTGTGACGAACTGACAAAAGGAGATATCACGGCCTGCAAGACGTCCAATGATGCTTGGGATACGTTAGCCGCTTTGTATGAAGACAGAAACCCTTCGAAGATATATGCATTAGAGGCCGAGTTTCATAATTTGGCCATTAGGCCACACGACACAATTACCAAGGTCATAGCCCAATTTGAGGATTACTAGTGTAAATTAGCAATATGTGGTAGGTAGATCTCTAGTGAAGACATGGCCATTAGACTTCTCAACAAGTTACCGAAGTCATACGAGATATTTGTCACAGCTTTCTATAATCATGGCCAAGTCTTAGCTTGGGAAGAGGTTCGTCGATTATTGCTCCTTCACGACTCGCGAGCCAAATCAACTTCCTCACAAGAGGTAGCCATGAAGGCCAAAGGCCCATTCAATAAGGGAAAAACCACAAGTCATCAGGCTAGCAATGGATCTAAGCAAGGATCCCATAATTCATCTAAGAAGTTCACCTATAATTTTTATGGAAAATCAGGCCACTTAGAAAAGTTTTGCTATAAAAAGAAACAATCATCGAAGACTTCTACATCTAGGCATGCATCCAAAGGATCCCAACATAGATCTTATTGCTCAAGCGAGGAACTCTTCATCTCCATAGAAGCCAATGTCTTAGTTACTTCTACCTCCCCGCATGAGTGGATTTTTGATAGCGGAGCTACCTCCCATATGTGCAAAGACAAGGAATCCTTTCAGGAACTCGAAGAGCATACGGGAGAAGTCTATCTTGGCAACAACAAAAGTTTACCCATCGAAGGAAAAGGGAAAGTTCAAATTTCCAACCATTAGGGGAAACACAAGTCTTTATCCAATGTTCTGTTTGTTCCAAATTTATGTATGAATCTACTTTCCATCAAGGCCATTACAGATCAAGACAAACAAGTATGGTTTGATAACACCTCAGTTAAGGTAGTTGATCCCCATACAAAGGATTTCATTGCTCAAGGTATTGAAGAAAAGGGCCTCTACAAGCTATCTTGCTTTGTATCCAAAGAATCAACCTCAAGTTTGTGGCACCAAATATTTGGCCATACTTCTTACTTATCAAAAATCTCTTCATCCCAACTTGTGAAGGGATTGCCAAAGATAGGGCAATTTACTGATGTCTGCTAATCTTGCACCAAAGGCAAGCAACACAGGACCCCAGTTCCCAAGGAAGCTTCAACACGAGTGATGAACCCACTAGCCCTTATCCACATGGACTTATATGGACCTATGAATATCCCATCACTAAGTGGATCCCTCTACTTTTATCTTCTAGTAGATGACCACTCTCGCTTTATTTGGGTGTACTTTTTGAAGTCAAAGGCAGACACATTCTCTAAGTTTCAAACTTGGATCAAGGAAGTTAAGAATGAAGCTTCAACTAAAGTTCAAACCATCAGATTAGATGGAGGTGGTGAGTTTATCAATCATAACTTTGATAACTTTCTCAACCAGAAAGGGATCAAACAACAAGTCACATAGCCTCATACTCCATCCCAAAACGGAGTATCTGAAAGGAAGATATGCACTGTGATGGAAATGGCACGAACAATGCTTCATCACAAGGATCTACCCTACAAGTTCTGGGCAGAAGCCGTGCATACTGTCGTTCACATTCTTAATCGAGGATTTACAAGTTCATTACACAACAAAACACCCCTTGAAGCCTACTATGGAAGAAAACCAAATGTGAATTACTTTCGAGTCTTTGGTAGTGAAGCTTTTGTCCATGTACCAAAAGATAGAAACAAGTTACAATCAAAGTCCAAGAAACACATATTCATAGGCTACAGTGACCAATCAAAGGCATACCGTATATATGATATGGAAAACCACTCCATCGCCATTTCGAAGGATGTGATCTATCAATGAAGCTTCATCATACTCAAGAAAAGATTCAAGTACAAGTCTTAGTCCACCTATCTACACTTCATAGGGGGGCTCAGTATTTCCAAACTCCAACTCAGAAGCAAGTACTTCTCAACAACCATGCTGATCTCAAAGGCTTCTTGATAAGAGACAACGTGAACAGAGTCATTATGTTAATTATGCTCTAATGCACCAAATTCAGCAAATTCCAGAACCATCCAACTACAAAGAAGCTCAAGGCCAACCAGAGTGGAAAATAGTTATGAGAGAGGAACTCGATGCAATCACAAAGAACAAGACTTGGACATCAGTTCCCAAACCAACCAATCATGAAGTCATAGGAGTCAAGTGGATATACAAAGTCAAATACAAGTCTGATGGCATTCTAGATAAATATAAAGCAAGATTAGTAGCTAAGGGATACAAGAAACAACATGGCATTGACTATGAAGAAACCTTTGCTCCTACTGCAAGATTCACAACCATAAGAATTATCTTAGTACTAAGTGCTCACTTTAAGTGGCCCATTTACCAGCTGGACGTCAAAAGTGCATTCCTCAATCGAGATCCTCAAGAAGAAGTATATGTTGAACAACCTGAAGGCTTCAAGATCAAAGGCAAAGAAGATCAAGTCTACAAGCTTCACAAGGCACTTTATGGCCTCAAGCAAGCTCCCAGGGCTTGGTATGAAAAGAGTCACAAGTTCTTTGAAGACTAGGGATTTCAAAGAAGCAATGTTGATGCTAATCTGTATATCTATCAAAAGGAGTCTTTAGTAGCCATCATCATTCTCTATGTAGATGACTTGATCTTGACAGGCTTAGACAAAGAATGCATCCAGTTCATCATCACACAGCTTCATCTTGAGTACTCTATGACAAATCTTGGATTACTACACTACTTTTTGGGTATGGAATTTTGGCAAACAAAAGAAGGTATATTCCTATCACAGAAGAAGTATTGCTCTGATCTACTTTCCTGATATAACATGGACCAATGTCACTCAGTTTCTACACCACTTGATCCAAACATCAAGCTTACACTCGAGGATTCATCATCACTTGTGGATGTGCATACCTATCGACAACTTGTTGGCTCATTACTCTATCTTGCCAACACTAGACCAGATATTGCTTATGCAGTTGGTATACTCAATCAATTTGCACATCAGCCTCATCAGACTCATTGGGATGCTGCTCAGAGACTACGTCGATACCTTGCCCTCACCCGATATTATGGTCTTTAGTATAGAGGGGGCATCGAGCTAGCCGGATATTTAGATTCAGATTGGGCTGGTGATCCTGATTCTTGACGGTCTACTTCTGGGTATATATTCTTGCTTGGCTGAGGACCTATCTCTTAGGCAAGTAAGAAGCAGCCTACAGTCACTCTATCATCTACCGAGGCCGAGTACCGAGCATCCAGCTTTGCAGCATGTGAGGCCATTTGGCTTCGACGTTTATTATCTGACATTGGTGTTTTGCAGGATACTCCGACCTGTCTTCGCATGGATAGCCAGTCAGCCGTGGCCATCGCTAAGAATCCATTGTTCCACGCTCGGACAAAGCACATCGAGATCCAGTACCACTTCATCCGTGAGAAGCTCATATCTCACGAGATTACTCTGGAGCAGTGTACCTCTCAAGAGAACTTGGCGGACATGTTCACGAAGGCTTTACCTTCGGTTCCGCTTGAGCGCTTGGTGGACCTCTGCAGCATTTAGCCGCTCCAAAATGGAGCTGCAGAGGGGGTGTTGATGACATGATTGCTCCTACTTTTTCTACATTTGTATCCGCATGAGTCCTCATAGATCTGTGCATACTCGATCGTCTCCTCAAATGTCTTAGGTGCATTCCTTCTTATATCTCTCTTAATGGCTTTATCTAAGCCTCTTACAAACCCTCTAGTTTTTTTGCAAGTCATCTATTCCCTTAAGTTTCAAAATGATCTCCCTATACTTTGATATGTAGACTGTCAAAGGCCTACCTCTCTGGGTAATCCTATCCCACTCAACCCAATTCCTCTCCTCCTCATTCTCCAGAAAAAACTATTTTAGGAAAAGAGTTTGAAACTCAGTCCAATCGGTAGGGATAGGGTTTTCCTTGTTGAGACTCATCCACCATGTATAAGCACACGGTCCAAGCAAAAGAATCACCTCTAGCACATGGTCCTCTGGTGGGGTGCCCTTCAATTGATGCAAATCATGACACTTTTGTAAAAAAGTGTACATTTCATCCTTATTTCTATCTCTATCATCCCCCCATAAAGGTAGGTGGCTTTAAGTCTTTCAGGAGGGGAGCTTCCCTAGAGCTCTCTCCTTTGTGCTTACTATGAAAAGAAAAATCTTTCCTAGTCATCTCTAGAGGAAGAGTAGGGGTTTCTCTTTCCTTCCTAGTTAGGAAAGAGGTGACGTGACTCTAAAGTGAGATCATTTGAGACTTATGCTGCTGAATGAGAGATGTAATACTACCTATATCTCTCTCTCTAGCCTAAGGGTGTATTCCTTTAAGTTTGTGAATTGTTCATGAGTAACAAACTCATCCAAAAGTTCCTCATAGGTATATTCTTCTTGTTGAGGGTCTTTCTCTTCTAGTTTTTCCTCTACTTCCTTCCCCATTTCTACCTCTTCCATTCTAGAATCAAGATCCTCTAGTTGCTCTTTAGATGGAGAAGTGTGTTCCATTATTTGTTTCCCTTTAGACTCCATGTTTCACTCCCCCCACCCCATTTTGCTAACTAGAGTATGTGAGAAGAATGGAAGTAAATTTTAAATATGCAAGAAGAAGAGAAATATATCACAAGAGCACTTCCCTAGTACAAAATGAAGCTACAGAAGTGAAACCCAAGTGATCTTTGAATCTTGAGGTCAGTGATCTTCAGTCTTACCAGGCCCAAACAAAATTTTGAAATGTCCAATTGGTCAGGGGAGGTTCTAATCACCAAAAACCAACAAGAATGATGCCGAAATCATGTAGTAATAGCCCCAATTGGGCAAACTGAGTGAAACTTAAGCACGTTTGAAATTTGACAGTCCTTGCCAGTCCAAGAGATGTAGTCCAACACCTGTATTTCAATGATATAAAGCTATCCCAAGTGACAAAAAAAGATTTGGACGCCAAATGATGAAAAACTAGGCCCGAGAGTGGGTGCCTAGTTCCTGTTAAAGCGCTGCAGAGAGATTTTGGTTGACCAAATCTTGTCCAAATAAAATATGGATGGTTTTTTAGTAGAGCTTAGGAGTGTAGCTTCATAACATGGCAAAAAATTTCTGAAATCGGACGTTGTATGACCAAGCTATGGTGTAGAGAAGTTGGGTATGTCAAGGGTAGATTGTGGAAGAGCAAATCTTCATGAAGTGTTAACTAGGGAGCTCAAAACTGAGAAATTGAATCATTTTGGAGCATGCTAATGACCCGTAGCCCAAGTCTACAGCCCATAATATATATTTGCATCATTAATTTCCCAAAACCTTAATCCAAAGGATGTAATTTCCCCCTCCAAACTTGAGAAAAACTCGAAAATTATCTTCAATTTTACGTCCTTGTAGTCCTTCAAAGCCAATAGGCATGGAGCAACTGTAGGAGTTCGTTTAATCCCACATATGGGGTTGTAGGTGTGAGTTTTCTGCTATATATAAGAGAACTTGCTCTTCATTCTCCCATCCTAGAGAAGGGGCTGAGGGAAAAGCTCCCACCTCCAATCGGGGGCGGCGACTGTTATTCTCACGCATGGCCGATCAGGCTTCTTTCTTCTCCAAACAAGGGGTGTGGCTACTGTTCTCACACGTGTCCAGTTAGGTTGCTTAGGCTTATTATCTGTCGGTTTGCACCTATTGAGACCTCGGTTCACGTGTAGGCCTGCTCTGATACTAGTGTTGCATCCCCGAGGACGCCCCTTACTTTTTCAAAATCCAAATCTCGAATTCTCATGGAGATACTCTCTTCAAATTTCCACCCAACCAGGTAATGCCTCTACCTCTTCTCTCTCTCTAGTTGCCAATTAAGACATTGATCATGGCCTCTCATATGAGTGATACTTGGCACTCATGTGAGTATGCTTCTTTAGATGTCTAAGAGGTGGTTCACACACCTTACAAATACCTCATAAAGGATACTCTACATAACATCTAATTTGAAGATGTATCTAATTTTCTATTTCTTCATGCATTGTAGACGTTGTAGCACTTCCTTGAATGTTACATCTAGTGGGGATGGCTCTGCTACAACCTGTATGGGTGTAAACATTTCTTGCTCTTTGATATTTTCGTGATCTTTTTCTTACTTTGGAATCTTCAACTTAGCTTCTCTATCCAAGTGGGTCTCCATAATTTGAATCTTTGTTTCTTCATTCATCCTTATTGTATGGACTTCCCCTTGTGGTGATCCTTCCTTTGGTGTATCTGTGACTGTGTCATCCGGTGTTTTATTCATTTTTGTGCTTTCCACTTCAAAATATTCCATCACTTGATTGAGCGCATCCCATTTACCATCATTGTTCGATTCATTTTGGATATCCACATTCATTAGGGATGGTTCATGGTCCTCGTGAGATTTAGAAGATGAACTTGAGTTCATCAATCCCAGTTTTCTATATCTATGGAATTTTTTCAACCTCTTTCCTTGCAAAGTTTTTGCATGAGATTGATGATAGTGGTGCCCTTGTATTGGCAGGTTTACTTGTCCTTCCATGTATATGTGAGTATCTTCCATAGCTTCCTTTAACTCTTCTTCTGTATGGGCTTGGTGTTCTCGATTTTTGTCCTTGGAAGTACATGTATTCTTTTTGAAGTAGGAAGCGCTTCCTCTGCCTTTAATACTTCTCTCAATCTCTTCGCTCCTCTCATTCTTGTTTGAGAAATTATTCCCACTTCTTTGTTCACTTTTACTCCTTTCTTTTTCCTTGGGACAGTGGCCGGCTTTGCATATTTTGCCATCTCCATTGATGAAGGAATCTCTTTAAGGTATTCTCGAATACCTAAGGCACGATAAATCAAGATTGTCAATGCCACACTTCCATTCAAAAACTTCTTCTAACCCCATTGTTTCTTGGCTTCGAATAAGTGCTCTTGGACATAGGGTGTCAGGTTCACTTGATTATCAATTTGTTTTGTAGCATGCAATAATAGCCGCACTATAATATTTTGAGGTGATGTGTAGCGGTGCATGTTGGGAAACGAGAAATATTGATGTATGTTGGTAGTTGCCAGAGGCACAAATGTCGAGGAAGCATGTAAAGATAGAGCACAATAAAGTAGTGGGAAGCTTGACGAATGATTTTTCAAACAAATATGTTTTATAAATACTTTTCAAAAAACACTCAATAGTGATTTTCATCACTCTTGTACCATATGTAACATATAAAAACCCTTTTTGTAATTCCTAGCTCCATTTTGTGCAAGCTAAGGAGTCCTCCAACTTGAGGAGCTTAGGTAGAACGAGCCTACCAATTTTGGTTATTTTTGAACCTCATTTACCGTTTCAAATAGCACCTAGAACCTATTTTTTAACTATGCCGGTCACTAGATGTGAAACCGGTCAAAATTAGTCTAGAATTTCTCACCTTCACTCTCACTACATCTCATATTCACGATCTTCACATCTCTCCTATCTCTTCCATGGATTGATATTAAGGAGGTGGAGGTTTTTAATGTGGTTCTCATCATTGTGCTAGAGCAACACCAAATTTGGCGTCGTTGCCAGGGATCGAGTCTAGGACGAATGTGTGATAGTAAGAGTATAGCAAGAGGTGCCATTGGAAGGTAAAAATTTCAGTTTTTGTTGTTGTTTTTAATTAGATTTTTGTGTTTTTCACCTCCCCTACACTCCTTCTTCACCACCTCATCATCTTCTTCCACTCCAAAAAAATCTAAAAATTCACCATATCCACCCATTCTCCTCATTTCCCCTCATTTGTGCATGCAAGAGAGAGAGAAAGAGAGAGCTTTTGTGCTTGTATGTGCTCTTGTGTTTTTGAGTTTTCTTGCAGGTACAGTGGTCCAGAGCATCAGAAAAGCTTCCAAAAGGTAAAAAATCAACTTTCTATCAGAATCTGCCGTGTGTGTCAGACCATCACGATGGTCTGCCAAGTTTGGCATTTTTGGTAAGCGAGTTCACCACCGTATAGGCAACAGTAGCGCACACATGAATCAATTGTTGCATTTCAAAAATTCTCATTTTGGTGGACCATTGTGTTTGGCTCAGACCATCGCGATTGTGTCACACCATCGCGATTGGCTCACGCCATCACAACGGCTCGGCCGGACCATCGCAACGGTCTCACACCATCGTGATGGTTCACTTGAACCATCGCAATGGTCCCTGACCATCGCGACGATCCCGTCAACCCCACGCCATCGCGATTGGCTCATGCCATCGCGACAATCCACTTGCCACATGTCAAGCCAGACCATCGCGACTGTCCCAGGTACGCCATTGCGACGGTTACGTTGACTGTTGACCGACGCCATCACGATTGCTCGACGATTAGACCATCAAGACGGTTCACCTAAGACCATCACGATGCTTCACATTTAGACCATCGCGATGCCTCGCACCCTCGAACCATCACTATTGTGCCATGCCATCGTGACGGTTCACTTGAACCATCGTGACAGTCCCAGACCATCATGATTGTCTCAAACCATCGCGATTGTCCACCCCAAAGGCAAAAATTAGGGTTTGATTTTTTGGGAAAATTTGGGGCTATTTTAAGCAATTTTTTGGATGATTGCACTCATTGGAGACCCCTTATATCATATTTGAAGAAAAACCTAATTGTCAGTTTTTACCCTCGAGGGCCTGAATGCTCATATCTTTTTCATCCGAAGTCCGTTTTTTGAGCTTTATAGCTCGTTAGACCATTTAATGGACTAGAAAAGCTAGGGGGCATTAAAAATTTGGCCATAAGAGGAAGGACTTAAAAAAGTGTATATATCAAAGTGCTTGATCATCAATTGTGAATTGGTCTAAACATTGAATTTTTACAGGTCTAGCAAGGGCTATCAAGGGCAACCAAGGCAAGGCAGTGAAGAACTGTTTGTTGTTACCCTTTGGAGTTGTCCTCTCCAATCATTTTAGCATAAAGGATCAACTACACATCTTTAAATTATCAATCCGGGAAGTATGCAAAGACCACAGCCCATTCTAGTTAATGGAATCCAAGAATAAGAGTTAAATGACTGTTTTTCTGAGAGATTATGAAAATGGAGAGAAACATCTAGGGTTTTGATTATCTTCAGTTTTATAACAGCATTTTCAATGATCTTTGTGCCTAAAGTGTATCATTTCCACAGTAGATTACAACTATGAAGTCAAAGTTCAAAAACAATACATGTATCACATAGACGAGACAATCACGATTCTATGAAAACTGAGAATTTCCATTTCCAGCTTTGTTCTTCTACACTTTCTTACTCCATACACTAAGAATCACCTCTCTTCATACACATTACTCAGAAATACACAACTAAAGCTCACAAATTCCAATGATCACACAAAGAATAGACTCAACAAATCAAAAGAAAGTACATGAAAGGAGAAAACATGATTTTCTGCAGGAGAGCTCTTGACATTACTTTGATAGCAACAATAATACAACCAACCCTCCCAAAATAGAGGAAATTATCTTTTATACATTTTCAAGTGTCCTCTTTCACACTTGAATTTTGGTCCCTTTCCCTTCTAATCTAAAAATATGCTATCAAAGAGCTTCCAAAAATTCTAGAAAAAATACATATGATTCTAATTTACATGAGGAAGACTCTTCCTCATTTTTACATCATTTGTATAAATATTTCTACAAGTTTTTGACATTTTTACAAATAATTTTCCTCAAAAAATGCTTCTTCTAACAAGAACGCAGGGCTAATGAAGTGTGACTTCTTGGGCAACAGAGCAATCAACACAGTTAACTTGAGGTTGGAAGAATACTCAACCCCCTCAGTCAATTATTAGCTTAAGCTAAACGTTAGCATTGTGGATTAATGGCGATAGGAACACATCAAGTTGAAGAGATTAAATTCTTCAAGTCCAAGACTAAAGTAAAAGTGTGTGATACGAAAACCTAAAGGAAAGAATTAAAGTCTGATGGAACAAGAACTCAAAAGTACCACGGAAAGTCGATTCCTGATGTATACATTGAGACAAGATGAGAACTTAAAGGAATTTAAAAAAGAAACAAGCAATTAAAGAACAAGGAACCATTGACGATCAGAGAGTGCCACGAAGTAAACTCATGAACCTTAGATCGAGCAAGCATATAGGTAAGTCAGACCGACGAAGCCTTAGATCATTAGAAGCAAGTGTAGGAACTACTACACGTTCATGGGCTCAACAATTGAATAGCTATCCTTACGAGTTGAGCTCAGATACGAGTGAATCAAAAATGGCTTTTAGCACGAAAAGACCATAAGGAGGGTCAAACATAGCATATTTGGAAAGATCCGAAGGACCCTATAGAACTCAATCAGAATTTGTCCGAACCAACCACTTAGGTGCTTGCATCTATGAGGATGGTTTGCAAAGACAAGTGGTGCAAATGCATAATCCGGATCAACCCGTGGGATTGGGACGTCCAGTGGTGAAATTCGAGAGAGACACTGTGGGAGCGACTTATGACAACTGGCGGATCAATTCAATCATCTCGCTAACGGCGCACACGGGGTGCTTGAAGCAATCTCAAGTGAAGAAAAAAACTCAAAGAAGTAAATTCAATTGCGAAGAAAAATATTAGTTATTAATTGCTAAATAACTCATCATATCCTTAGGTGCTTTGGTAAACATTTATCATAACCTTAAGTGTAGTTGAAACTAAATGATTCATCATTCAATCATGTTTCATCTCTCAACCTAGGAAAGCTAATTTAGATCACATATAAGCAAATTATCTCTATGGAACTTGTTATACACAACAATCATTATAAATATGTGAAAAGAGAAAAAATAATGCATCTCTTGATTAATTATTTCAAGAAGTAACGCTTATTCTTTTAGAATAATTCACAACAAGAAATAAGTCCACAAAAGTTCCATATGTACAAGAAGGTTTAGTTATAATTCTGTTTGTTCAACTCTCTTATCATTATAAATGCTTTCACATCGTCATAACAGTATTTTCCTTATTATATGTTGCCTTTATACTTTTGAAGTATGAAGCCTTTAACATTGAAATTTTGGTAGTCAAAGGAATGCTTTCATTTCTTCACAAATATGCACGTTTAATAAATACTGGTGTCAATCAAAAAGAATATCAATGTTGAATAATCAAAACGTTGAAGTCTTTTGACTGATGATAAACAAAGATATCAAAAATTTATTATCGTACGTCATATCATATAACAATAGATTAAACAAACTTTACACAATTGGACTTGTTGCGCAGCAAACTATGTACGGAAAAACTTACCATTAACTATTCAATGCATTCAAAGTGATATGCGCATCTTTCTTCTATATAGTTCGTGTGACAGTGCCTTCAAAGCTAATTGTTCAGAGAAAGCTTATATATTATAGCTTGTTTGGTGCACTCCTATAATCATGTTATATAGGAAAGAAAGTTCGCTCATAATGTGTGATTATTGCTTTCTCGTGCATCGAATGACTACTCATTATAGCATAGACGCTTACTGATAATGTACATAAAGAATCAGATGAAAACAACAACACCCTCAGGCCTCATGAGAATCTCCTCCATCGAGATAGAAGCGCAAGATATTTAAAAGGTTACGTGGAAAGATAAAACATCTCCATTCAGAAGACAACAGAAAAACTTATGGAGCATATCAGCAAACGCAATATAGAAATTGATCATAGCCCAAGTACGAGATATAGGATGTGAATGTAAGCAGAAAACAAAATGTCATGTGTGACTGAACATGAATTGTGCTACAAGAACTATGGCCATCCATGCATAGAAAACATTCCTTCACTAATCAGAAGTTTCCAATCATATCCTAAAAACTATTTCGTGGAGCAGTTCGAAAAGTTCAGACAATCTATAACTGTGTAAAGAAATCATGTGCTATCAGAAAATTAACTTTTTTAATGAATTTGAGAAAACGATTTTTCAATGAAACTCAGACCTATCATTTAGTTTTCTCTGCAGAACAAATCTTTATGATCATCAGTATTAGCTCTAAGGCTACGAATTTAGCTGCATAGCATTTCGCGTATCGTCCAGTTTTCCTATCACTTTACACATCAAGTGTTGAGTCATGTAAAAAAATTCAAATGCTAAATAGATGACAAACATAAAAACTGTTCTAATGATTCATGCACTATTTATGCAATCCTTCAGACAATAAGTGCGAACATACATTGATTGATGTACGGTCATAAGAAAAGTTTCCTTCAAACGATAATAGGTGGAAATTTTCAAGTATGGTTAAGCATCAAAAATACAAAATTCCTTGTATCTATATTTCTAAGTTTTTTTTTAACCTCCATATATAGAAACCCCTTAAAAACGTGTTATCTGTCTCAGGTTTATCTGGTTTGGCAATCTAGCGTAAATGACATGTCTTCAGGCATCGTCAATATAGACACTCAACAGTAATTTAAGACCTTTTCACAACATTTACCCTCATTTGTGACAAACGATTTGCCATAGTTATTTCAGATTTGAAATGACGGCAGAGTATGATGAGCTAGAGGTTAACCATTCCACAATGATCAGTGATGGTGAAGATTCTGGTTATCAGATTTAATATAGCAGATTCTGGTAATTTAATATAGCAGATTCTAGTAAACTTTGTAACAATAAGTAAACGCAAAATTTGAACAGCGTTATACGGAGTATCTTCATGCATCTCAATAGCAATACTTTGACGTCTTTTCGTGTAAACTTTGATACAATAAGTAAACGCAACGTTGGAATAGCGTTACACACAATACATTAGAAGAATTATGAAATTGTTGACTACAACAAAAAAAATATTTGGATTTTCCTTGTCATAAAGTTGTCACGTTTCATCATCATGCCGATTTTTCAAAATATAAGTGTCAAAGAAGGTATTAAACTCGTAGCATCGATAAATGGATAATCAATATGAAGAGAGTACGGATATGACAGAATCAAGATTAGCTATCTATTCAAATAATCTCATAGCAGCGCTAACCTTAATCTCTGAAAATGAATTCGATGCAGCCCTAACCTTCCCATCAACATCCGATATTTTCTTTGTTGATGCTCTATTAATTTTTTTCTTCCTTGAATTGCAGCTCTCTTTCTGTAGATAGCACCTGCCTGAAGCATGAAAATCCTCTTCCTTGCGCACACACACCCTTCTCTGTATGCCTCCAATTTTCTTCAAAAGCATCTGATTCCTCCGCTAATCATTAGTTGAGTCCTCCTTGATTCCTTAACTCCTCCCCTCTAGCGCATCACTGTCAGCTCATATCTTCTTTCCTTCTCTCGGATCAAAACGTGAAGTGCCCCCTCACGACATGCACCAATCTTTTTCTTCTTCGATGGAGTCCAGCCCTCACAAATCTAAGAGAGAGCTCTCCCGTATTCTCCCCTTTTTTTGCAGCGGTCTTCCCTCCTGGTCATCGTACCTCCATCCGCCAGATAACAAACATTGAAATGGCCTCCCCTTTCAGCAGCGGCTCCTCCTAGATAAATAGCGCTCTCCCCTCTCCTATCAATGGCCCTTCCTTTTTGAAGTTGCCGTTTTCCATCAGTTCTTCTCTTTGTTCTGCCACCTCTCCTCCTCTGCGATTCCCCTTTGCACTTGCACACCACTTCCCCTTTGCATGATCGTGAGCAGCCTTTCCCTTTCCTTGAGACATGTGCCCTTGAAAATCTTCTTCGCTTCCCTATCAGAAAAGATAAACACATGAGAGATAACTTCCAGAAGCTGTGACCCTTTTCATGCAATTGCGCTCTTTTCTCTTTACTAGTGTCATCTCAGTTAGTCATTCGATGCTATATTCTACTGCAAAGAAAGTAAATTGCAGTAAAGAAACCTTTCTAAAATCTTATGCATCCATTTTCTTTTCTTCTAGATCCAAGCATCCACCTTCCCTCTGCCATGTGACCATATTACATATTCAAGAAATATTTGAGAAGTATATGATAAAATCAGAGTTTGATGAATTTGATCTTCCAATCTTTTTCCAATGAACAAACATATCATTTGTTTTGAAGCGAGTAGAAGCAAATGTAAAGATGGCATATCCAATTAGGGAGAGAGAATCTCTCCGACATCCACCCCCACCAAACCTGTGCTTCCTCCGGATGCACCAAAACATCAATAACCTGGTTTCTACTTTCAAAATCAATGATAAATTTCATAGCATAATGTATGTGCATGGGTTATAAAACAATAAGTGCCTGTGCAAGGCCATGTAATGGGCCCTATAAAATGCATACTTTTTAAAATGCATAGAGAACAAATATGGTGCAATGAGCAAGGTAAAAGGTTCGGATGGTGAGGATTGTGCACTCACTCACTTACATAGCCATGTACAAATACATAAAGCCTTACAGTCTCTCTTATGTGCATGGGTACCACTCAGTTTGTGCCTCAATGCATGGTCATGTAATGTGACCCTACCACATGCATACTTTAAGTGCATCAAAAACATAATGGTGCAATCAGAGAGGTATTTAGCATTCGATGTCAAAGCTTCACACTCAAATTGATGTCACCAGCTTCACATATATATAAAATCTCAATACTCATAATTCCACTCTCTCATAGATGCAATCTCTCTTCCTTACTGATAACTACACTCTCTCTATTCTCTCAAAACTTGATTCATTAACTTTTCAACGATGTTTACCTATTTATCTAATGTGCAGATGGACATGCTTCTATTGGTTTTAAAAGACGTGCTTTCTACACATTTGTACATGCATACTTGGTGTGCAATGCATCTCAAAATAGGTGCAAAAAAGATTTGGGTTAACAGGATAACTAAGAAAAAAACAAGGCTTTCTGATCTTCACTTCACTTTCCATTTTCATTGCCTTCCTTCGATCTTCTCTTGCATTCAAACACTAAACACATGATAAGAAATATCGAATCACAATATTCATAATTCATGAAAGGAATTTATGGTATGTATAGACGATCCATTCAATCCATTCAATCCAATTAATCCATTCAATCCATTATAAGTAGCAATCCATTCAATCCATTCACTCCATTGCTCTTCTTACAATCCATTCAACTTCCTGATTTGCAATTAACTCCCAGTCTTCACCTGTATTCATAAACTCAGAAAACACATCAGTAGCATCACATTCAAAACTCATTTATAACCTCAAAAATTCCCATTATATCATATCTTTTTTGATAAGGGAGAAAGATAATAAACTCCCATCATTTCATATCTTTTTTGATAAGGGAGAAAGATAATAAACTCCTGTCATTTCATATCTTTTTTGATAAGGGAGAAAGATAATAAACTCCCGTCATTTCATATCTTTTTTGATAAGCGAGGAAGATAATAAACTCCCGACATATCATACCTTTTTTGATAAGGGAGAAAGATAATAAACTCCCTTCATATCATGTTCATTCATAAACATAAATTCAAACAGACATTACCAGAGATTGTCGGGTCGTTGTTCACGTTGGGTTCAAATGTGGGAGCAAGTTATGACGACCGGCGGATCAATTCAATCGTCTCGCTAACGGCGCACACGGGGTGCTTGGAGCAATCTTAGGTGAAGAAAAGAACTCAAAGAATTAAATTCAATTGCGAAGAAAAATATTAGTTATTAATTGCTAAATAACTCATCATATCCTTAGGTGCTTTGGTAAACATTTATCATAACCTTAAGTGTAGTTGAAACTAAATGATTCATCACTCAATCATGTTTCATCTCTCAACCTGGGAAAGCTAATTTAGATCACATATAAGCAAATTATCTCTATGGAACTTTTTATATACAACAATCATTATAAATATGTGAAAAGAGAAAAAATAATGCATCTCTTGATTAATTATTTCAAGAAGTAACGCTTATTCTTTTAGAATAATTCACAACAAGAAATAAGTCTACAAAAGTTCCATATGTGCAAGAAGGTTTAGTTATAATTCTGTTTGTTCAACTCTCTTATCATTATATATGCTTTCACATCGTCATGAAAGTATTTTCCTTATTATATGTTGCCTTTATACTTTTGAAGTATGAAGCCTTTAACATTGAAATTTTGGTAGTCAAAGGAAACCAATTTTAAATATTTTCAATATCGATTTTTCATATTTTAGCGCAATATCTTATTACCTTAAATCAAACATAACATTAATATAAATCAATTACATTAGAGTTCATGATGTAGCTTTAAACTTTAGCATCAAATTCCTATGATTAATAATTCAAGCAAAGATCAATGTATGAAAACAAATGCTTTCATTTCTTCACAAATATGCACGTTTAATAAATACTGGTGTCAATCAAAGAGAATATCAATGTTGAATAATCAAAACGTTGAAGTCTTTTGGCTGATGATAAACAAAGATATCAAAAATTTATTATCGTACGTCATATCATATAACAATAGATTAAACAAACTTTACACAATTGGACTTGCTGCGCAACAAACTATGTACGGAAAAACTTACCATTAACTATTCAATGCATTCAAAGTGATATGCGCATCTTTCTTCTATATAGTTCGTGTGACAGTGCCTTCAAAGCTAATTGTTCAGAGAAATCTTATATATTATAGCTTGTTTGGTGCACTCCTATAATCATGTTATATAGGAAAGAAAGTTCGCTCATAATGTGTGATTATTGCTTTCTCGTGCATCGAATGACTACTCATTATAGCATAGACGCTTACTGATAATGTACATAAAGAATCAGATGAAAACAACAACACCCTCAGGCCTCATGAGAATCTCCTCCATCGAGATAGAAGCGCAAGATATTTAAAAGGTTACGTGGAAAGATAAAACATCTCCATTCAGAAGACAACAGAAAAACTTATGGAGCATATCAGCAAACGCAATATAGAAATTGATCATAGCCCAAGTACGAGATATAGGATGTGAATGTAAGCAGAAAACAAAATGTCATGTGTGACTGAACATGAATTGTGCTACAAGAACTATGGCCATCCATGCATAGAAAACATTCCTTCACTAATCAGAAGTTTCCAATCATATCCTAAAAACTATTTCGTGGAGCAGTTCGAAAAGTTCAGACAATCTATAACTGTGTAAAGAAATCATGTGCTATCAGAAAATTAACTTTTTTAATGAATTTGAGAAAACGATTTTTCAATGAAACTCAGACCTATCATTTAGTTTTCTCTGCAGAACAAATCTTTATGATCATCATTATTAGCTCTAAGGCTACGAATTTAGCTGCATAGCATTTCGCATATCGTCCAGTTTTCCTATCACTTTACACATCAAGTGTTGAGTCATGTAAAAAAATTCAAATGCTAAATAGATGACAAACATAAAAACTATTCTAATGATTCATGCACTATTTATGCAATCCTTCAGACAATAAGTGCGAACATACATTGATTGATGTACGGTCATAAGAAAAGTTTCCTTCAAACGATAATAGGTGGAAATTTTCAAGTATGGTTAAGCATCAAAAATACAAAATTCCTTGTATCTATATTTCTAAGTTTTTTTTTAACCTCCATATATAGAAACCCCTTAAAAACTATCATAAGAAAAATAAGGATGTTCATCATCGATCTATTTTTCTATTCTATGTGCCCATCTGCCAATTACAGTATCATTCTAGTAGGTTTGAGTTTTGTAGCACCCCACTCTTTCCATATCTTTCTTGTCGTTATGGCTACTACAACTCCACTGTTGAGAATGGCATTTGCTTGTTGACCTTCATATTGGATTGGAAGCATTGTATTTTCCTCTGCACCTTCACAATATCCTCCAATCTTGTCTATTGGTACATGCATCAATGAATCCATCATCGATCTATTTTTAACATCCTTATAGTGCCTTCGAAGCTAATTTTTCAGAGAAAGCTCATATATTATAGCTTGTTTGGTGCACTCCTATAATCATGTTATATAGGAAAGAAAGTTCGCTCATAATGTGTGATTATTGCTTTCTCGTGCATCGAATGACTACTCATTACAACATAGATGCTTACTGATAATGTACATAAAGAATCAGATGAAAACAACAGCACCCTCAGGCCTCATGAGAATCTCCTCCATCAAGATAGAAGCGCAAGATATTTAAAAGGTTACGTGGAAAGATAAAACATCTCCATTCAGAAGACAACAGAAAAACTTATGGAGCATATCAGCAAACGCAATATAGAAATTGATCATAGCCCAAGTACGAGATATAGGATGTGAATGTGAGCAGAAAACAGAATGTCATGTGTGACTGAACATGAATTGTGCTACAAGAACTATGGCCATCCATGCATAGAAAACATTCCTTCACTAATCAGAAGTTTCCAATCATATCCTAAAGACTATTTTGTGCAGCAGTTCGAAAAGTTCAGACAATCTATAACTGTGTAAAGAAATCATGTGCTATCAGAAAATTAATTTTTTTAATGAATTTGAGAAAACAATTTGTCAATGAAACTCAGACCTATCATTTAGTTTTCTCCGCATAACAAATCTTTATGATCATCAGTATTAGCTCTAAGGCTACGAATTTAGCTGCATAGCGTTTCGCGTATCGTCTAGTTTATCACTTTACACATCAAGTGTTGAGTCATGTAAAAAAATTCAAATGCTAAATAGATGACAAACATAAAAACTGTTCTAATGATTCATGAACTATTTATGCAATCCTTCCGACAAGAAGTGCGAACATACATTGATTGATGTACGGTCATAAGAAAAGTTTCCTTGAAACGATAATAGGTGGAAATTTTCAAGTATGGTTAAGCATCAGAAATACAAAATTCCTTGTATCTATATTTCTAAGTTTTTTTTTTTAACCTCCATATATAGAAACCCCCTAAATACGTGTTATCTGTCTCAGGTTTATCTGGTTTGGCAATCTAGCATAAATGACATGTCTTCAGGCATCGTCAATATAGACACTTAACAGTAATTTAAGACCTTTTCACAACATTTACCCTCATTTGTGATAGACGATTTGCCATAGTTATTTCAGATTGGAAATGACGGTAGAGTATGACGAGCTAGAGGTTAACCATTCCACAATGATCAGTGATGGTGAAGATTCTGGTTATCAGATTTAATATAGCAGATTCTGGTAATTTAATATAGCAGATTTTGGTAAACTTTGTAACAATAAGTAAACACAAAATTTGAACAGCGTTATACGGAGTATCTTCATGCATCTCAATAGCAATACTTTGATGTCTTTCCGTGTAAACTTTGATACAATAAGTAAATGCAACGTTGGAACAGCGTTACACACAATACATCAGAAGAATTATGAAATTGTTGACTACAGCAAAGAAAATATTTGGATTTTCCTTGTCAAAAAGTTGTCACGTTTCATCATCATGCCGATTTTTCAAAATATAAGTGTCAAAGAAGGTATTAAACTCGTAGCATCGATAAATAGATAATCAATATGAAGAGAGTACGGATATGACAGAATCAGGATTAGCTATCTATTCAAATAATCTCATAGCAACGCTAACCTTAATCTCTGAAAATGAATTCGATGCAGCGCTAACCTTCCCGTCAACATCCGATATTTTCTTTGTTGATGCTCTGTTAATTTTTTTCTTCCTTGAATCGCAGCTCTCTCTCTATAGATAGCACCTGCCTGAAGCATGAAAATCCTCTTCCTTGCGCACACACACCCTTCTCTGTATGCCTCCGATTTTCTTCAAAAGCATCTGATTCCTCCGCTAATCATTAGTTGAGTCCTCCTTGATTCCTTAACTCCTCCCCTCTAGTGCATCATTGTTAGCTCATATCTTCTCTCCTTCTCTCGGATCAAAACGTGAAGTTCCCCCTCACGACATGCGCCAATCTTTTTCTTCTTCGATGGAGTCCAGCCCTCACAAATCTAAGAGAGAGCTCTCTCGTATTCTCCCCTTTTTCTGCAGTGGGCTTCCCTCCTGGTCATCGTACCTCCATCAGCCAGATAACGAACATTGAAATGGCCTCTCCTTTCAGCAGCAGCTCCTCCTAGATAAATAGCGCTCTCCCCTCTCCTATCAACGGCCCTTCCTTTTTGAAGTTGCCATTTTCCATCAGTTTTTCTCTTTGTTCTGCCACCTCTCCTCCTATGCGATTCCCCTTTGTACTTGCACACCACTTCCCCTTTGCATGATCGTGAGCAGCCTTTCCCTTTTCTTGAGACATGTGCCCCTAAAAATCTTCTTCGCTTCCCTATCAAAAAAGATAAACACACGAGAGATAACTTCCAGAAGCTGTGCCCCTTTTCATGCAACTGCGCTCTTTTCTTTCTACTAGTGTCATCTCAGTTAGTCATTCGATGCTATATTCTACTGCAAAGAAAGTAAATTGCAGTAAAGAAAGTTTTCTAAAATCTTATGCATCCATTTTTTTTCTTCTAGATCCAAGTGTCCACCTTCCCTCTGCGATGTGACCATATTACATATTCAAGAAATATTTGAGAAGTATATGATAAAATCAGAGTTTGATGAATTTGAGCTTCCAAGCTTTTTCCAATGAACAAACGTATTATTTGTTTTGAAGCGAGTAGAAGCAAATGTAAAGATGGCATATCCAATTAGGGAGAGAGAATCTCTTCGACAACACATACATAGACAAAGAAGGAACAATGTACATCATAAGTACTCAGCCAAATAATACCAATGAGTTTGGTGTAATTCAGTTAGAGACAAAAGCTAAAGCCCAAGGAAAATAACTAGTAGGAGAAGAACCTAGGACACCTGGAGGGAAATCTGTACTAACAAGAGTACTAATTCCAGAGTGGATCCCTTAGGATAATAGAAGCATAGAGTTGTTTGTAAATAAGGAAGCAAATGACACATTCTGGAGGTAACGGCTGGAACAACCTAGTGAGGTAGGCTCCATCATGATTTACGAATTCAAGGACCCAGATACACCTGGAAAGGTGGTATACCTGGATGAAACTTCAAAAAGAGTATTTGTAGTACTAGACCACGTGAGAAATACCTACACATGGAGAGGCGAGCTAGTGTTCCCTCCATCACGAGCAAATGTAAACACGAGCCGTCAGGATGCTGGAACATCCTCAACCCATGGCACTCAAAGAGAGAAGAATAAAGAGAGACCAGAAATAAGTTTCACTCACCCCTTAGGGAGAGATAGAACAACCACGGACACCGATAGAGTGGAAAGACAAAGAGAACCTAGAATACCAGGTGGTAGAGATGATTTTCCTCTACCTAGACCACGTGAACACCCAATGGTACTACGACCCACTCAGTTAGAAAAGTCCATGAAAAAATACTTTGATGGGACAGGAGATCCCTATGACCATGTTGCAGAGTTTAAGTAAGTGCTACGAGCAAGTAGAAGACATGTTCACGCAATATAATGTATTTGGATTGACGTTAAAGAACACCGCTTTAACTTGGTTCCAACCATTGCAACAAAGGAAATTTAGAGACATCCATCACTTTTTAGATTCATTCATCACGGAATTCTCTAAAAGTGGAATCAGACATGATGCATCTTCATTGATTCATAACTTCAAACAGACCTCTCAGGAGACAGTTAGACTTGCACGATGTAGGTTTAGACAATATGTGGAGAGATGTCTGATGCAAGAGCTACCCTCACAAGCCAAGCAAGTGTCATTGTTTTTAGATGGCCTCTTGAGCTCTAAACTACGCTCCTATGTATGCTTAAAGGAACCCAGAATGCTAGAGCAATGTGTAAGAATTTATATAGACATTGAGGACAACCTTGGAGACAAGTTGGAACTCTCAAAGGTTTATAAGGACTCAGATTGTTCATCTCTAGCATCTTCAAAACTTTCTAGCTCAATAGAAGACCTAGCAGAAAAAGTGGCCTAGAAACTAGGAGTTTCTAGTAAACAAATGCCTAGGTTAACAACAAACAAGCATTGTTACACCTGTGGGGGTGATCATATGGCCAATGTGTGTCCCAATGTAACACAACCACAAGCAAACCCTAGTGGCTAGTACTGTACAATTGAAAGATGATACACAATCATACGGCTTAGGACTGCCCATACAACAAATAAGTAGTATGACAGAGCTACCCGCAAGCATACGCACAACCAGGTAGGTATCTGTAGCTCAGTGATGAGTAGCACCTCCTTTAATGTCAATCCAAGAAGACAGGAGGATGGTATGAAGACCTTGAACAAGTGATGGCACAAGTGTGTGAGTGAGAAGCACACTAACATGCACACACATACACACACACACGTGCACACAAGGCAAGAACAAAGAGAGAGACAATGGAGTTCTTTAGACTCAAAAGTGCTCTTACAAGTTCAATTCTACCACAAGATAACCTAAAAAATGAGCTCTCTAGCTCTTTTTATAGTTTTTGACTAGTTCTGGCCCTATTCAGACCTAGTGTCCAGCCTAGTTAAAAATTAGGTTCCAGGGCTTATTTGAGGGCTCACACGAGGTTCTAAAAATATGAAAATTGATAGGTAGGTACTTCTAATGCTCCTCAAGCTCAAGGACTCCTTGGCTTGCACAAAATGGAGCTACAAAAATATGAAATGGTATTTACAATGGCTTTTAGTGATGAAAGTCACTGTTATAAAGATGTTGATTTGGAAAAATTTGAATGGCCTACTTGCTAGATTTGCATTGACTACTTTGCCTGCTTGTGCCTTCCCTCTATTTTGACTCCCTTCTTTGGCTTCCTTGTCTTGATAGTCCTTGACCGCCTTGACCATTGCCAACACTGCCCCCTCTCTCGCGTGTGTCGTCTCTGATAGACCCTTCTTGGGCTGAGCGTTTCACATAATATTCAACAATGTCAGTAGCTAAGTGGTGCTCTGCTAGCCTCAACCCCTTTGCTAAATCTGTGAGGAGGGCATCCCAATCAACTAGACCTGGAACGTCCGGATGTGGCATACACAATTGTTTGGAGTGTAAGGTTCGCTCCGTAGCAAAGAGTTGGAGGAGATGGGAGGGTCTGGGAACGAAGATTTTAGAGTGGTATTCCTAGAACCCTGCGATGAACATCTCTTCAAATGTTTGCTTTTAGCAGACCGGGAGGTATTTAATTCGCACATGCCATGCATATATTGCCTGAATGGAGGGGGTTGTACTCATATCGTAGACCAAGTCGAGGTTACCTACTATGAATCCAACACCTAAGAAATGTGGATCTTTAATATTTTTGAAGGTTCTGAAGGTCACCAGCATCAACTCAAATATCTTCATGCACATCTGTGCCATTACATCTGGGATGTTTTGCAATCTGACTCCCTAGTGGCGGATGTTATAGATCATGTATGCCACCGTAGCTTGTCCCCGTGGCAGTGCCAGGTATACGTAATTGAGCCACTTTGCACAGCCTTTAACATTCTTCACAGTGATGGAAAAGTCAGGCCATGTGCGTCTTCTGAGTACAGAAGCATAACAGGGATTATACTTGATGAATAGTGGCATATTATTCCAAGTTCTAACCATCTCGGGGTAAGTTTCTAGGAGTCGCAACCGCCAGGTAGGTTGAAAAATTGATCCTTGTGTAGCGCTCTCAGGGATATCATCGGGGCCGAATTGAGTGGCAAAGGTTGGAGCCTTGCCACATAGTCATTGAATTTCTGCATTGTAATCTGCCAAGAGCACACAATAGGGCACATATTGATCATCATTTGTGCCTATCCATCTATGATGAGACATACTTCGGAAATATTCTGATTTGATAATTGTGTCCTTAATCTTAGACATTGACTCAATCTGGACCACTACTCGATCATCATGCATATTGGCCATTTTTTCAAGCATCTGCATCCATTCTGGGGCTTCTACTTCAAGCATGTTCAATCCCTCCTCTGTTTGTTGGCCACCCAGCGTCGGCATAGGAACATAAGGTTCCTCATATGATTCATCCACTTCTATGGGCACTAGTTCTTCTATTTCTGGTTCGATACTTGGGGAGGGTTGTCTCTCATACTCAAGTAGCTTGCTTTGCAACTCTGCAACCTACTCTTTTAGCACCTTTACCTCCTCTGAAGTCGATGCGGACTCTATGACCTTGGGTTGTTCTTCTTGCTCCCTTAGCTGGTGGCGCAGTGCATCTCATTCTTTTTCCATATCATCATGTGCTTCTAGTAGATTAGCATAGCTTTCTAGAATTGTTTTCATGGTTTCTGAAGGAACAGCTTTGAATCTTTCGAGGTCGATCTCCTGGGGGGAACTCTCCATGGCTGCCTCTAAATTTTCTTCGTTCTACTTTTGCAGGTGCTTGTTCTCTTCGATGGCAGTGGCCATGTGCTTTCTGAGTAAGCTCAAGTTGCGACGGACTTTGACGTTTTCTAACTGATAAAGTTCAAGTAGCGTTGTTAATTTTTTAACTTCAGAGGATTCGGAGGGCTGGGGGGCTTCCAAAAGGGTCTGGTGGGCATGCTCAAGCATAGTGTAGCGTTGATTTAGGTCAATGTTTTCTGCTTCCAAGGCTGCAAGCCGCTTTTGTAGTTGCTAGTGGTCCGTAGTTAACTGACGATGGCGATCTTCAAGAGTCTGATATTCACTCTGTAGTTGATATACACACTGATGTAAAGTAGAAAACACATTATTTACATTTACGAATGCTGGGAAGGTGGAGGATGCACGGGGAATGGGGAAGGTGAAAGGGAGTGTGTATGCTATGCTTGAGAATGGTGAGGTGGGTGGTGGGGGAATGGGAGATTGTGGGAATATGGGGGGAGGGAGAGGTGCGGAAGTGGGTGATATGTCCATGAAGTCATATGTGGGTGCGGTCATGGGATATATTGTGTACATGGGAATGGTAGGTGTGGTGATGGTCGTGAAGGTGTATAGTGGTGTGTGCAGTTGTGCATATGAGCCACTGAGAAGGGTGACAGGGGGAATGGGGTTTTCGGTGACTACATTTAAAATCACAGTGTCAGAAGTGGTAGTTATAATGGTGGTGGTTTTAGGTTGTGCGGATTCTGAGGGTTGACTCACAGTTTGTGCTTCACTATGGGAAGTGGAGTATGTGGTTGTGACAGTGGTGGTGACAGTGGTGGTAGGAGGTGAAGGTGGTGGAGGTGGAGGGGAGGGTGGTAAAGGTGGTGATGGGGGTGTGCTTGAGGTATGGGCTTCATCAATGTGCTGAGTGGTGTAAGATGTGCCAGTGGTCATGGAGGTGCCTTGTGGTTCTGATACCAAGACATTTATCTGTTTCCCTAGTCTGGGGGGACATCTACCGTGTCTTCGCTCTGATTTTTGCGAGTGTGCGAGAGCAGTGTGCATTGTCTCTGGTACCCCCAATGCATCATCAATCATGTCAAGGGTTGCCCTGTATTGGTCATCCACACCTTCGTCTTCCAGGATCTGGTTCATTAGGGCCTTTCCTACTGCAAGGGATAGTTTGTGTTGTTCCTGAACCCAATTGATGGTATCATACAATCATTTTAATTGCTTCGTATAGGCAGGGGTGCCTTAAAGTTTCGGTATGACTTCTTGTTCATATTCATGCTCTCCTTCGTCGGATGGTCCTTCTTGTTCATCCTCTTGCTCCTCTTCTACAGTCTCCTCTTGATCTTCATCTACTTCGATGATATCTGGTTGACTTGGATGGGGTTGGTCCGTGACAGTTTGTTGCATTATGCTTGCTATCTCCTCATCAGTTAGATCCTCCAGTGTGAATCATGAGGGAATTCTAAATCAGTGGGTATCGGTGGGAACACCAAATTTGGTCCCTCCACACTGGCCCTTGGTAATCTGATGGTGAAAGGTTGCACTCATCTTGGAAGTCGTGGAGTTGTGTTCGGTGTCAGGGTGGCACCTCGGGCTTGTGCACAGGGCATCTGAACTGCTCCCCTCATTTTCTTGGATGGAGGCTCTACAGCTGATAGTCTTCGTTGAAATTCTTGCACCCTAGTCCAAACAAGTGCCCTTTGAATTGGCACATCATATGCAAAGCACCGATAAACGATTCTTGTAAGAGCACAGCACCCATAAAGTACTGATTTCTGCTTCTTGTACCATCGTTGATGTGCAAGGTGTATTTGTTCAATGATCCAATGAGGCATGTTGATTGTTAGATTGAAGGTATCTGCTAAGTTCAAACTGAACCAAATTTTCTTGGGTGGCATCGTGAATCTCTTTTGAGCAAGGAACATGAAATGTTGCATGCACATTCGGAGGTGAATGGCAATAGTTGGTGTTATTGCCACCATGTCCTTCAATTTAGTCAAGTTCGTGTTCTTCACGTTGTCTGGGATCATTGTCTCTTTCTCTGTGGGGATGTGCATACCTTTCATATCGAGAGCTTCCCTTACCAAATTGTTCGTCAATTTGAAGCGCTTCAGTTCATTACCTCTTGTAAGAGATGGTAGGACAAAGGTGCTATACCCCTTTTTCTCTTTACTGGGAGTGAGGGTGCTAATCAAGTATGAACACCTTAGAAAGTCCGGCTTGGGTAACTGAGCTTTGAAGTAATCATATAGTCCAACCTTCTTCCATATTGGTTTCAACCCTTCATTGTTTTGAAGCCTCTCAAACTCTCTTGTAAAGAAGTGATACCGGCCCTAGCGTCCGTTGAACTCTATTTCTGCCTACCACAAATAAGTGCCTTCTCCAAGAGGTCCAGCCACAACACTGAACCAATGCTAGTTTTTTCTTATTGGTGATGTGTGACCTTGGGGAGGATTCTGAATAGAATGACATGTAATGCTCTCAATGCCTATGGTCTTTACTTCAACTCCTCCTCAATAGGGAGACTTTCAATATCTACTATCTAGGGGCTGCTTCCCGCCTGGGAGCTTGTTCCTACTGCTTCTACCATGCTACTTCTTGTTTGCTGGTTCTATGAGAATATAGAAGCACGCGTTAACATTGTAAAGGACAAGATAGACCAATTTTTGTCCCCATTACAACATTAACATGAGGTTAGTGATAGGTTAGCGGGTCAGTGAGTGCTTGGAAATTGTGTGTGTAGTTAGCGAATGAATAGTCCTATGAGCCAAATGAAAAGATGCAGTGTGAGAATGATGCAGTGAGTGGTGGAGATGAATTTACAAATGGGGGTTGGGGGGTTTATTACAAGCTTTGGGCTGCCAACATAGTGGATGACTTTTGGTTCTGGTTTTGTGGAGACTCTAGAGGGCTTTATGATAGTGTTTGCTTGGAAATGAGGCTTTTTAGGGACCCATTTACAAGTGATTCTGCTTGTGTTCATGGGCCAATATGTGTTCATGCGTGTCGAATGGGAGTGGGTATCAGCTGTTCGAGTGAGTGAACCATGTTGTACATGGTGTGGTCTGTCTGTGGCTATTTGAGCCCGCAAGCAAGCCTTAGGCACCCAAATTTGTCTTGATTGTGGGCCAACCTTCATCGACTTCTTGGGTACCCAGATAGACTTCACTATCGTAGAAGAATTTTTGAAGGAATTCTTATTAGTGTCCTATCGTTGATCACTTATATGAAGTTGAGCCAGTGTTTGTGACTAGACAGTGAAAGGTTGGTCACCTTTTCGCACCCACACTTGTTTTGGTGGCTGAGACACCGTGCTTCACACTTTCTTTGGGCGGCGAGCATAGGTCATCTGCTTCTTCTGTATTTGATCTGCCTTTGGTTGTCGTATCCCTATGGCCTTTGGAAAAGAAGGGAGTTCCTTCATTTCCTTGACTTCTTTATTGAGACAATCATCCTTCTGCATCACATAGTTTTGGACAAGAAAATCATCGTCATCTTCATGTGTACTCCTGGAAGGACCAGGAGTTTGTGCCTTTCCTAGTTCTTTGAGTGCTTCATCTTCTAACTCAATTGTAATCATTAGGGGGAAAAATGAACCCTCCATGGGCCTTTTAGATTAAGGGTTGATTAGTGATCCACCAATGAGAGAAGAGCAGTGGACACAGTCTACTCCTAGACTAGGCATAGGCTTCCATGGTTTTTTCCTACTCAAAGGCTTGCAAACCACCACATCTCCATGGTTTTTTGGTGTGAGTGGTTTGGGAGACCTTCAAAATGATTATCAACCATTGGATGGCCTCATATATCCAAGGGCTTATCTCCTTTTGCAAAAGTCAAGGTGGGATGAGTTTTTGGCCGTTCGATCGTGCATCAATCGTGTGGTTTGGAGAGGTTTTCGTTATAAATAGGCGCCTTTACATTGAGGCCTTTGGATCAAGCCTGTGATTTAGATGAGACAAACAAGGGAGAGGTGCCTTTTCTTGTAGGCCATTAGATTGAAGCTCAATCGTACGGCTGGAATCCGATCACGCCTGTTTTCTCATGAGTTTTGTACTTCTCCCTTAGATTAGAGGCTAATCCAACGCCTCTCATGGCCTCCCAATGATGATAAGCCCAAAATGCGCGCCTCCGTTGGATCATGGTGAGATCGGATGATCCAAATTTCTGCAGAAATGTGCACGCTCCGGGTCCCTCCTGTGACAAAATTTCCATCATTGCGTCGTTTCTCACCCACGCATTTGAATGCTGGCTGTTGATCTAAAGCATCTAATGGCTATGATCTCATGTGTTTGAAAACCTCTAGAATACCACTAGTGGTTTAGAATCTCCTCTTAATCCTCAAAAAATTAATTTTAATACCTAAAAATAAGGGATCCTTACAAGGCCCATTCAGGGCTCACTTTTTCCCCTAATGTTCGGCTCTGATTTACCTAGACCTGAAGAAGTCCACTTCTTAGGTTTAGGTTGACTGCATGATCATAGGTCCAGTCTTGACCCAAGACAAGAGGCTCAGTGAGGTCCTCGTTTTGACACACTAGCACCTTAACAGTCATGAGGACATCTTGGATGTAGAGGGGAAGCTCCAGCTCGCCCATGCAAGGGGTTTCCACACCTCCCAATCCTATGAGATATGCTTCTATAGGATTGACTTTTAATTTCAACTTTTGACAGTAAGAAAATTTAACAGCACTAGTGGCTGCACCTAAGTCAATCAAGGCCTGTACAGTCCTTGCACTCTTTCCTTGTCCTATCTCTAAAGTCACAAAAGGACGTTGATCAACTATTCTATGGGGACTTACACTTGAGACTTCACACATAGCCATATGATATCCTGGGTCCACATAATCATCTGTTCTAGGCTGATCTCTACCCTGTCTTCTCAACTTCATCCTTCCGATTTGCTCTAATCCTTCTGCTTGTGCTTCTTCTCGAATTCACTTTTCCTCTTCTTTACGTTTCTTTGCAGTATTGAGTCAATTTAACATCTCCTCTGTGACGGGTTCTTGATATAATTTGACTCTGCATCCACTGATGTAACTTGGGAGGACATCACCTTCTAGTGTAGCTAGCTAAACTGCTCCACTCGTTGAGATCCTATGTGTTTATTATTCACCAATTTAGTCAGCACATTGCATAGAACCTTATTTGTGCTCTCGGCCTGGCCGTTAGCTTGTGGGTGATAGGGGGCAGACTTCTTGTGTATCACCAAGAACTCTTGAAGAAGATTTTCAATGATTTCATTCAAAAAGTGAGTCCCTCTATCACTAACTAGCTCTATAGGTAGCCCGTATCTGGTGAACACATTCTCAAATAAGAACTTAGCTGTCGTTTGAGCATCGTTCTTTGTTGTGGCTTTCACTTCTACCCACTTGGTTAAATAGTCTATGGCCACAATGATATATTCAGCATGTGAACCCTTAGTTGGGGGATTAATAGGACCTACAAAGTCTATTCCCCACTTGGAGAATGCACGTACACCCATCATAGGTTTGAATGCCATCTCATCCTTACGTATAGGATACTGAGTTCGCTCACAAACATCGCACCTCTTCACATAGGTATGTGCATCCATGTGAAGGGTGGGCCACCAAAGACCTGCAAATAGGATTGCTTTAATCACCTTGTTTGGTCCAAAGTGTCCTCCTTCCACACCTTGGTGTGCAGTTTCTAGGATCTTAAGATATTCACTCTCATGGACACATAGTCTTAAATATCCGTCTTTTCCACGTGTATATAGATTATCACCAATGAGTGAGTAATCTAGGGCTTCTTGTTCTACACTTCTTTGCCTGGCCAATGTCATATCTCGAGGGAATGTTCTCATCCTCAGGAAGGCCACTAATGGTTCACTCCAATCTGGCACTAGAGACACTTGGTACAAAGTAGCGTGCTCCACAGGTGGTCTAATACTCCAGACTCGGCATTCCTTACACATCTAATGGACATCTGCTTCCATAGTCGGCCAATGCACTCCGAGTCTCCTTAGTGTCTATAGGGTTTGTTGCCTTGAGTAGTGTTGCTCTAATGCAGCTACATGTGCTAATTGCAACCATTTTGCGTACTCATCCTCTTCCACACAACAAGCTAATATTCCCTGATCCGTATGCTTGTACATACTCCCTACCATGATATGGTACTTTTGGGCTTTTACTAGCTCCCTATCTTGAGTGTTTATTACTAGGTGTTTGGGTCCATATGTCAATACTGGCATTAGTGTTTTAGCCCATTGAGGTACAACTTCCAAATTAAACAAGTAAGCATCAGGAAGGTCATCTGATACTCCTTGTGGGGTGTAAGGAATTGAACTCACAACCTCTTGGTTAGGAATGTGATGGGCTAACCACTTGCCCCAAAAGCCATGGTTGAGGATTACTTCCTAATCCTCTCTCTTAGAGCGTGGTTCAACCATCTCCTACCAGGATTATGTTACATTCTTCCCCCCTTGGTCGATCATTGTCCTCAAAGATCTACTCTTGTATCCCTCTAGCCTCGGTGATCAGTTCCTTGAACTCCCTAGGTGCCCTTGAATTGATGTTCCTCAACCTCGCATAGTTTCTTGAACCGTGTTCGCAATCTTGGTCTCTTGAACCCTTGCTCTCAACCTTGGTGTCTTGAACCTTCTTGTTCGCAACCTTGGTGTCTCGAGCCCTTGTTCTCAACCTCAGTCTTGAACCTTGTTCTCACCCATGCTTGGTATCTTGAACACTCAATCAAGTGCCACCCAAGGATTCCCAAGGAATTCACACTTCCAAGCTAGCTCATTGGAAAGTTCGTTCCGAGAGCTTTCCAACGGTATATTACACGCCTCAATCCGACATACGGATTGAGAGATACACCTCAATCATTGTAAGGTCCATCCTTGAAACCGACGTGCGCACTTTCCACAATTCCTACCCTTTCACATAGAGGATGCCCAAGCGCCTTTTTTAGAGGCCATTGGATCATTCCATCTTGCCCAAGCCTACTTCCTAGGCTCTGATACCAATGTAAGGAATTGAACTCACAACCTCTTGGTTAGGAATGTGATGGGCTAACCACTTGCCCCAAAAGCCATGGTTGAGGATTACTTCCTAATCCTCTCTCTTAGAGCGTGGTTCAACCATCTCCTACCAGGATTATGTTACATGGGGCCTCTCCGGATGTGAGCCTAGAGAGATGATCTTCTCTCAAATGAGTTTTGCCTTTCCTCACCACAACCTCAAAGTCATATTCCATTAGCAAGAGGAACCATCTCACCAATCTTCCTATAATGCATGGCTTGTTCATGAGATATAACAATGCTTGCTGGTCAGTAAAAAATTTAAACTTATTTGCAAGAAAATAGTGTCTAAACTTCTTAACCACATACACCATGCCTAATCCTTCTCGTTCGGTGGTAGTATAATTTCATTCAGCTGCATTCAATTGTCTACTAGCATAGGAAATTGGAAGATCCATATTACCTTCACCAGTAGGTTGTGCTAGCACACATCCAATAGCATAGTTGGATGCATCCACATGCACATGAAAGGGTTTGCTCGAATATGGTGTTGTTAAGATTGGTGCTGAACATAAACATCGTTTAAGCTCATTGAAGGAGTTCTCACATTCATCAGTCCACTCAAAATTGGTCAAAATTCCATACAGTGGCTTTGCAATGATGGCATACATGTGTATAAAACGTCGGTAATAACCACAATGCCCCATGAAAGCTTGTACTTCCTTGAAATTCTTTGGCCTAGGTAGTTCAGCTATGGCTCTCACTTTCTCTTCATCCGTGGATATGCCATTCTTTGACACTATGTGTCCTAGAATCTTGCCTTGCCTGACCATGAAAACAGACTTTTCTAGGTTCAAGTAGACTTGATATTCTCTACATTTGTCAAAGATTTGCCTCAGCTCGAGTATATGCATCCATCTAATGTTGGAATGCGCATAAAGGTCATCAACATAGACTTCTAAATTCTTTCTCAGGAAATCCTTAAACACATGGCACATCAGCCTTTGAAATGTGGTTGGCGCATTCGTAAGCCCAAATGTCATTACTCAAAAGGCGAATATGCCCCACTCTGTGGCAAAAGCGGTCTTATGCTGATCTTCTGGTGCAATGGCTACTGGATTGTAACGAGAGAATCCATCAAGGAAGTTGTACACTTCCTTACTTGCTACTCTTTTGAGGAGATGTTCAGTGATGGGAAGTAGATAGTTATCTCGAATAGTGGCGGCATTAACCTTCTTCAAGTTAATGCATACACGTAACTTTCCATTCCTCTTGGGCACCAGTATGATGGGGGATACCCACTCAGTGTGCTCGATTTCATAGATGAATCCAACTTCCACCAGACGGTCTATCTCTCCTTTGATCTTGTCAGCATAATTATCATTATATGTGTATGGCTTTTGTTTAGAGGGTTTGGCATATGAGGTCATGGGGATAGTGTGGGAGCATATATCAAGATCTACACCTTTTAAATCCTTGTAGCTCCAAGCGAATACATCTCTATACTCTCTTAGCAAAGCTATCAACTCTTGTTCTTCTTCTTCTGTCACGTCATGTCCTATGTAAGTGCATCTCTCCTCTCCTTCTATGGCTACAACTATTTTCTTGGTGGTTTCTCCTGAATTGTCTCTCATTTAGTGGTTGAAACCATGTGAGGGCTGTGTTCCTAAGGGTTAGTCCAAAGGCATTGTACTGTGTGAATAGGTCCTCAACTTGTTCAGTTCTCAAGACTTGTCAGAACTTAGCCACATGATCATATGGGTTTCCTGTGCCGTCGAAGTAGTTCTTCATGGATTTAACTAGTTGTGTGGGTCTCAAAGTCCTCGTGTGCTCTCTGGGTCTTGGTAGAGGGAATTCATCCACATTTCTTTGGTTTCTTGGGGCTCTAGGTCTCTCAATTTCCACTCTATCGGTCTCTGTTCTCATCCTTTCTCGACCCAAGGGGTTGGCAAAGCTCACTTCAAGTCTGTCTCTACTTTTGTCCCTTTGAGCTCCATGATATTGGGATGTTCCAGCTCCTTGGTGGCCATAAGAGACATTAGATCTTGGTTGGGGAAAAATAAATTCGCCCTTCCAAGTGTAGGTATGTCTACCATGCTCTATGACCACAAAGATCCTCTCTGAAGTATTGTCTAAATAGGTCACTTTGCCTGGGCTATCAGGATCTTTGAACTCATAGATTGTAATCATCCCTACTTCATTCGACTGATCAAGCTTATACCTCCAAAAGGCTTCATCTGTGTCTCAGTTTAAGAGTAGATCAATACTCTTATTGTCCTGGGGAATCCACTCTGGCGTGATAATTCTAGTAAGCACTGATTTGCCTCGAGGTGTTTTAGGCTCTCCACCTATGTTTCCTTGCTCCAGGTCACCTATGTTCGCCTCTGGAATCACATTACCAAATTCATTTGTCCTATCTGGGTGACTGGTTACTACGTATATGGTTCCTTCTTTGTCCAAGTATGCTCCATTTTCAAACTTGACTGCAGGATGTTCTATTCCAATGGGTTGATCTGGGTTTTTAATCTGGACCACGGATCTGTCCTCATAAATGCAAGCACCAAATCGGTTGGTCCTAACGTATTCCAGTTGCATCTTATAGGGGCCTTTGACCCTATGTAAATATGGCACTCTTGAACTTCCTATAGGTCTCTCCATACCCTGAGACATCTCGGACTCACTGGTTTCAGAACTAGGGTAGTGCGAATAATGGCTCAACTACTGGGCCCAGGACCTAGCATTATGATTGACACTAGCCTCTGAAGACCTAAGACTCAGTCTATCTCTCCCTAGGTGTCGTCCTGATCTAAGGTTCATATGCCTAATTTCACAACTCCAATTTTTCCCAAGTACAACCTCATTGTAGATCACTTTATATCACTCACTTGGTTCTTTTTTAGTCGGTTATTGTGTTTATGCTCTTGTCTAATATCATGTCGTCAGGAGTATTTGAGTGATTTTCCACACTTTTAGTTGAACGTACCACTTCAAGTTCTTTCCCTTTTAAGTTTTCGATCACAAAGAGATTATATTTCTATGCTTGAACTTGAGTACTTATGAATCTTCAACTTGACAGATGCTTATCGTCACCCTGAATTACTTCTAGCACTACTCGCACTTAGCCTAAGCTAGGAATTGACAAAGGAAGTTGACAATATTCCAACCTCACTTGTTGATTCCTTGCTCTTTAGTGCTCAAGAACCCCATTCTCAAGCTTGCAGAATGCCCTTTCTTTGGATGCTCTCTAGTGCTCTCAGTGGACTTGTAAAAGCCCCAAAGTTAGCTCAAGACTTAAATTCAAATGACATAACAAATCACTTTCATTCATGTAATTCAGAGATCAATTTGCACTGTGTCTTTATGGAAAATAATTCTAGAGATCCCTTAGTTTTGCTCCCCCTGGGTACTCCCCACGAGCTTTCCAACGAGCCTAAGATCACCCTGAACGGATTTTGTATGAGGAAGTTATGACTGTTCAGGGTTCTAGGGTTAAAACAGAGTTCAAACAGACTAACAGTTCACAGGATTTCTCTCAAAACACAAGTGTAGGGACCTCACAAAATGCTAATTGATTGACAAGTATGCCCAAAATTACCCCAAAACTTGGAACAAAAAACCCTAAAAATTTAGCCAAAAATGCCTGTCAATCGCGATCGACAGGTCTGTCCATCGCGATTGACAAAGGTGTGCGTCGGGTCTGTCAGTCACGATTGACATGTCAGTCACGATCGAGAGAGTCGATCGTGGGTCGTGTCAATCGCGATTGATGGTGTCAATCGTGATTGACACTTTTTGCATAAATTCCAGTGTAATTTCAGACAATCGTGGGTCTATCCGTCGCGGTGGACACGTGGGCATGTGAAATTATGTGTCAATCATCAAAATTCAATCGGTCGTAATCGACGGTGTCAATCGCGACTGACAGAGGTGTCGGTCGTGGCTGTGGATCGCAATCGACGGTGTCGGTCACGATTGACAGAGTTCTCCATTCGGACCTGTCGATCGCGATTGACAGAGTCTGTTGGTCACGATGGATAGGGTCTGTCAGTCGTGGCTGTCGGTCACGATCGATGGTGTCAATCGCGATTGACAGAAAAACATGGAATTTTTTTGTTCTATTTAGTGATTTGGAATGTGCTCTTCATGTGTATTAAGGTGGTGCACTTTGTTTTACCAAACACTCAAATTTTTTGTCAATCGCGTTCGATAGAGATCTGCGACACAGAGACAGGGCCGAGCTCTTCCGTACCTGTGCAGTCTGTTGGAGACGATGAGACAACCAAATCGTGCAAGGAAGCTCAGAAAACATGCAAAAGCAGTGCACACAAATCACTCTCTCACTCTCTCTCACAAGTGAAATGAGGGGAATGGAAGGGGGAAGGAGATATGATCAAAAAATTGAAATTTTCACGATGATGGAGATGGAGGTGGGAGATGGTGAGGATGATGATGGTGATAATGATGGTGAAGTAAGAAAGAGAAAAATAAAGAAAAGAAAGAAATTACCTACAATGCCAATGTCACACTCTATGTTTTACCATCACACACTCATCCTCAAAGCTCGATCCCCGGCAACGGCACCAAAATTTGGTGTAGCTCAATGATGAGTAGCACCTCCTTTAATGTCAATCCGGGAAGATGGGAGGATGGTATGAAGACCTCGAACAAGTGATGGCACAAGTGTGTGAGTGAGAAGCACACTAACATGCACACACATACACACACACACGCACACAAGGCAAGAACAAAGAGAGAGACAATGGAGTCCTTTAGATTACTCAAAAGTGCTCTTACAAGTTCAATTCTACCACAAGCTAACCTCAAAAATGAACTCTCTAGCTCTTTTTATAGTTTTTGACTAGTTTTGGCCCTGTCCAGACCTAGTGTCCGGCCTAGTTAAGAGGGCTCACACGAGGTCTAAAACATATGAAAATTGATAGGTAGGTACTTCTAATGCTCCTCAAGCTCAAGGAATCCTTGGCTTGCACAAAATGGAGCTACAGAAATATGAAATGGTATTTACAATGGCTTTTAGTGATGAAAATCACTGTTATAAAGATGTTGATTTGGAAAAATTTGAATGGCCTACTTGCCAGATCTGCATTGACTACTTTGCCTGCTTGTGCCTTCCCTCTGTTTTGACTCCCTTCTTCGGCTCCCTTGTCTTGATAGTCCTTGACTGCCTTGACCATTGCCAGCAGTATCAAGGTCAATATAATGCTCAACCTCATTACTATAGGCCTCCTCAGAACTATACTTATCAGGCTCAACAGAGACCACAAATTGTTTTAGCTCAGCATCCACCCCCACGAGCTAATGTCATCTCAGTTAAATATGCTGATGCAGAAGAAAACCTCAATAGGGATCTAGTGCCTTCATCAGAGTTGATCACAGAAAGTGACTTGAACTCAAACAGTTTTGACTCTACTCATGTAGATAGCCCACCCGCATATTACACAGAGTCACCAGAACATGTGGAAACATATAAGTACGATAGTCCACCATTCGAACCCAGTTGGGAGCCGGACTATGCTAACGTGATGTACACAAACCCTAATCCGCGGCCCTAGTTAAGACAGCAAAGACCATAGGGCCCTAGAGGACCATGCTTTAGGTGCCAAGGAGATCATTTCATAAAGGATTGTCCACATCCTCTAATAGCAGGACAGTCACAATACTATAACATACAAGGCTTTTGTGCCGAGTGCGGTAAAGAGCATATCATAAAAGATTGTCCTAAGAACCCTGATAATGCTTCAAATGTGACACCCATCAACATGATAGGCATTGTGCACAATGTAGATGGATCCAACCCTACATACGTGCCTATCAAAGTGATAACAAGAGCCCAGGCGCTCTTACAGAATCAACAGCTTAATCCTGAGAAAATAGCCAGAACTAGCGAAGTTGGAGAGTCTAATAATAAAAAGACAAAATCTTGAAAGATTCTAGAGAAAGGATTAAGAGAAAGTGAAGTAAAAAGATAACTGAGTTGGAAGGAAGTTTGAAGGAATCGAGAGCCAATATCCTAGAAATGACTTCTCAAGAGCTGAGTAAGGAGAATCCAACTCAGAGACCAGGATCAGTTTTAGCGGAACCCATACTAGAAAACCTAGACATGATGTTTCGTGCATATCAAGCGACATTAAAAGAAGGACCCCAGATAGCGGAAATGAGTAAGAACTACCCACGAGCAGACTTAGAAATTGAGAGAACTAAACTTTGCATGAAGATGGTAGAATTAGCACAAACAATGTTCAAAGCCTCTCAATATCTTAATTGGAACAACATGGCAAAACCCAAATTACATTTTCAAGGACTACTAGAGAAGCTAGAATACTTGATTGATAGAAGGGAGAAAAAGAATTTGCAAAGGAACCCTATTGTTTCGGAGACACAGGAAAGAAATGCACCATCCCTGTCTCAAGTAGATACAGAGGGTGAAGACAACCTGTCTTCTATACATAAATATTCACATGAATTTCTAAGAGAAATACAAGAAGAGAAGTGGAGAAAAGAAGAAGGAACCCATCCTCCTATTCAAGAAATAGATGACTTGCAATAGCAATTTCCCCAAGACATTCCCTCTATCTACGATGATGTAGAGGAAGAGCAACTGAGTGAACAGAGAGGTTTTGAATCCAATTCTTTGCAAGAATTACCTTAGTTCACAGGACCTTGGGAAGCCAAGTCTATTTGTATGAGAGCACCCACAATAATAGTGAGGAATGAAGAACCAATGATCCTTAGAAACACGGAAGTTATCAAGAGTACCAAAGTTCAATGTCACCTCACTCTAGAGGAATTGTTGAAGGTTAAAGCAGAACTGTGGAAGCATGTAGCAAATCAATTCCCTGAGTTTGCTACTACTCCCTCACAAACGGGATCACACAAGAAGGTACCAGAGATACCCGTAGAAAGAATCGGAGATGTAAGCGAAGGAGAGGAAGGTAACACTTATCTTCCAATAACCCATCAGGGCTACACCACGAAATCCATCTTAGATTCAAGAGCCGGAATAGCCATCGCTACCACCGCTTTATGGAAACATTGGGGTAAGCCAACATTAAGACCTACCATGATGAAGCTACAAATGGCTGACGGACATATAGAGAAACCATTAGGCTTACTAGAAGGCATATCTCTCACCACTTGTGGTGTGGAGTTTGAGCATACTTTTGCCATTTGTGATTTTGGGAAAAATCATGCCTACGAGATGATTTTAGGATGACCATTCATGCGTCAGTTGCAAATTGTACAAGATTGGAGAACTAATTCTTTGTACTTGCAACATTTAGGAGTGACTACCAAAGTCAATCTTAAAGACTATTCCCATCGAGATGTACCCCCAATACAATGAAATGACATCCATAACACACAAGAAGAAACAGAATCAGTACACTCATTGGAGTCAGACCCCTCATGGTTGCATGAGGATACTCATCTATGGATGTGTAAGGTAGCAAAAGAAGAGGAAGAACGGTTAGAAGCGAGGACCGTTTAGGTTCAAAACAACATCCATGAACCCTTCAAGACCCAGCTTATGCACCTGTAGTATTTACAGATGAAGAATTCGAGCCTCATGGTTGGGCGAAAATTCTAACAACAATGGATGTAGCCATCAATGAAGAACAATGGACACCCCACTGTGACGAGGATGGCTATGACATTTCAATCTTCACAATAGAGCCAATCATGTGTGAGTTCCTTATTGAAGAATGTGAACCTAGCACTGATGCATTTGAGGATGCAAGTGACTTTGATCTAGAGTCAATCATAATGGACCCTCCCTTTGCATCAGATGAGGAATATTTCTACGAAGTAGAAGCTCACCCTCAGGGACACGAAGAAATTATGAATGATGTGAGGTTGACCATACAAGTGACTGCCAAAAGTGATGGAAAGAAAAGAAAGAAGAAAGAAACCACGTCAGAGGAAGAAGAATCTTTGTTTGAGGTACCGGAGAACTTCAAGAAGTATGAAATAGAAGATAGACGAATCATGGTATGAATGCCTAACAGAAAAGCTGGCGTTGGAGAAGTATATGATAATCACGAGAAAACAAAAAAAAAATAGTCACCATAGAAGGAGAACAAGAAAAATATACATACATAGGGCATGATTTGACGAATGAAGAAGAGGAAGAGTTAGTTGCCCTATTGCGTGAATATAGAGATGTGTTTTCTTGGAGTTACAAAGACTTGAAAGGAGTAGACCCAGATATATGTTCCCATAGAATCCATATGACTCCAGATGCAAAACCTATAAAACAGAAACCATACACGTACAATGATAACTACGCTGCGAAGATTAAAGAAGAAATAGATCGTTTGATAGAAGCAAGATTCATTTACGAAATTGAGCATACCGAATGGGTATCCCCCATTGTGGTTGTGCCCAAGAAGAATGGAAAATTTCGTGTGTGTATGAACCTTAAAAAGGTTAATGCCGCTATGATTAGTGATAGTTATCCTCTTCCTATCACCAAACATTTATTGGAAAGAGTTGCGGGCAAGGAAGTTTACAACTTTTTTGATGGTTTTTCAGGCTATAATCAAGTAGCCATTGCTCCAGAAGATCAATACGAGAAAGCCTTTGCCACAAAATGGGGCATATTTGCATTTCATGTGATGCCATTTGGCTTAACAAATGCACTTGCTACTTTCCAGTGACTCATGTTTCATGTTTTTAAGGAATTCTTACGCAAGAATTTGGAAGTTTACGTCGATGACATATGTGCACATTCGAACATGAGGCAGACTCATATCCCAGAACTAAGGCAAGTGTTTGAAAAATGTTGAGAATATCAGGTTTGTCTGAACCCAGAAAAGTGCATTTTTATGGTCAGACAAGGCAAAATTCTAGGACACATTGTGTCAAAGAACAGAATCTCTACAGATGAAGAAAAGGTGAAAGTAATTGCAGATCTACCTAGACCAAGTAACATGAAAGAGGTACAGGCATTTATGGGTCATTGTGGTTATTACAGACACTTCATACACATGTATGCAATCATAGCCAAGCCATTGTACTCTCTTTTGACCAAGTTTGAATGGACAGATGAGTGTGAGAATTCATTCAATGAACTTAAATGATGTTTGTGCTTAGCACCTATATTGTCCACCCCGGATTGGAGCAAGCCATTCCATGTACATGTGGATGCTTCCAACTATGCCATAGGATGTGTGTTAGCACAACCCACGAATGAAAGTAATGTGCGGATCAATTAGCATCCATTGGAGAGGTGATTGAAGAAGAGGCTATCATGAGGCAAATTCTCAATGAGATTTGAAGTGATAAGCAATGGAAATCCTTCACGATAGCTTATGATCTCATCATGGATGTGCAAACTCTAGACTTCAACATCTTTCTTGGACAACTCTTCAATCAAGAGGCCAACAATAGCATAAAGGAAAGTAACTCCTATCATGGTAATTCAACTAGGGATCTATATGCAGATAAGAATAATAAGAAGAAAAAAGGCAAGAAGAAGGAAGAAGATGAAGAAGAGACTTCCCAAGCCAACTTTGCAACCAAAAGAAAGTGGAAAGGGAAGAAGAAAGGACCAAAGCAAGACAAAGCCAAAGGTTAGAATGTTCAACCTTGTGCCTTATGCGATAAGACCAACCACACCACTCAAAATTGTTGGTTCAATGGGAAGACCCAGAAAGGAAGTGGAAGAGATGGATATGGCAGCAATAGAGGCAGAGGTGGACACAACTTCAACAATAACAATAGAGGCTATAATATAAGGGACTACAACAGTTATTCAGAAGATCAACCACATGAAGACTCATTGCTTCTTATGAATCTAAGCCACAAAGAAGGTAAAGAAGATGATCATTTGTTCTACATAGATTCAGGATGTTCGAATCATGTTGCAGGGAACATTGCTCTTCTATTTGATTAGGAAAGTCCAAAGCATAGACATGAAGTGCAAACAGGGGATGACACAAAGCACAATGTGGAAAAGATTGGTAATGTCAAAGCTTCCAATGGCAGGACATACATTCTGAGTAAGGTTCTCTATGTACCCACTATCACTAAAATCCTAATAAGTGTAGGCCAAATAGTCGAAAAAGGCTTGCAAGTTAGGTTCACCCAACATGGAGCTTTTGTGGAAGATCCATTTCAAGGATTCAAGAAGATAGCTAGAGGTGAGAAGATAGCCAGACAATCCCCTACACAAAGTCCAGAGCAACTTTTGCTTTTCTCTTTACTCAAGATTACAAAATTTCATGAAATTTTAAAGGCGTAACTATATAGGCTTGCCATGACAACAAAAATCTAAGAAATTGGACACTCCCATGAGGAGATATGTCCATGCAACATTACCGCTCCACACTTTCCAAAGGGTAAATTTTGTTACAATAGGCCTAAACCTTTTGAATCGTTTGGCCTACCAAAATATCTCCAAAAGAAATGCAAATTGGTGGGTATGTTTAGGACTTATGCATCTACCATCATACAAATTTTGATAATAAATGGTATTTCCTACATGAAGTTATTAATACAAAAACATGCAATAATACCGTTTCATGCCGGAAAAAAAGTTCAATGTATTTTAATGATTCTTTATATGCATCTAGTCATTCCTATAAATTAATATTATTAGGAATAAGTAATTCATTTGCATAGCATTTTCCAAAGCTCCTCTGCACTTTCACAATCCAATACTATAAATTACTCTGGTAGTGGCTTCATTAACTTTCTTCAAGTTAATGCATACATGTAGTTTGCCATTCTTTTGATAGTGGCTTCATTAACTTTCTTCAAGTTAATGCATACACGTAATTTGCCATTCTTTTTGGGCACCACTGCAATGGGTGAGACCCATTGCTTTTGTGCATCTGACATAGCCTAATAATCATGTACTACACATGCCAAATCATTACAGATCTTTCAAAGTCTATGAGCTTATACAATCCACGACATAAAATGCCAAAAGCAATAATCACATCACCATTTGACAGATCATGAATTGTACATCTGTCATCAACACATTTCACAACCAAACCAATCTTGGCTAATGTAGAAACTGATAACAGATTTTTCTTGATCCCTAGCACAAATAAAGCATATGACAAAGTGAAAGAACTACCATCAGTAGTAGTCAAAATGATCTTACCAACTCCCATAATAGGATCAGAGGAGTTTTTGGCACATGTAACAGTATTCCCAATAGGGGTAAGCTCGAGTGAAGAGAAGAAACTGCAGTGCGAGGTAATATGTTTGGTCTCCCCACTGTCAAAGTACCAAACATCTGAGTCTAGTGCAGACATGTAGTGCTCATGAGAAGATGGGTCAAAACTGCAAACAGTAGTAAACTCCCATTCTTCTTCCTGCATAAGATTAGTAGACTCTGTTTTTGGTGTAGATGCCTTTGCAACAACCATTCTAGCCTCTTTCTTCTTTGCCTCTTTAGCACCCTGTTTTGGACAGTTCTTTATGATATGATCATTTCCTTTACAGTACTTGCAAAACAATTTCTACTTTTCTTATTTCTTTTCATCTTTGTCTTCCCTCTTCAATTGTGCAAAATTCGCAGATTTTTGCTTACTACTTGAAGAGTTCTATTTTCCTTTGCCCTTCTGACTAGCAAGGAAATCTTGATCTACAACTTGCATAATGGACCTCTTTTCTCTAGACTGATCTTCCTGCAAAAAAACAGATTCTAAGTCCTCAAATGACAAGGCGTTTGGATTGCCTTTCATCATCAATTAAAGAGTAGAAGCAAAACTCTGATATGTATCAAGAAGACCATTCAGAACGGTCTACAAAAGTGAGCTATCTGGTATAACCTCATCAACAGAAATCAACTATTCCTTCAAGTCTTTGATCTTTGTTAGAAAACTGTCCATAGAATCATCTTCATTCATGTGCTCACTCTCCAACTCTTTTCGGAGGTAAGCAACATGAGCCTCATTCCTAGCTTGGTACAATGTGGTAAGTGTATCCCAAGCATCCTTAGTTGTTCTGCAAGAGCGAATGTGAGAAATAATGGCACGTTTGACAGACAAAGATATCAATGCATGTGCCTGGGCATCTCTGCCATCCCAACAAATTTGCTTTGTAGTAGGTGTAGCTGAAACCAGAGCACAAATAGAAATATGCATAATATCATCATCTTCGACACCTTCTGCATCAGCTTCAGTACCTACGGTTCTAACAATTGCAGGTGTGATAGGAAGTTTTTTAACACCTTGCACGATGTTCCACAGTCCTTTTGCAACCAATACATGTCGCATCATATAATCCCATAACGGGTAGTTGGCATCATCCAACTTATCCTCAACAGCCAACATACGAAATACATCACTGCTTTCAACCATGGTCAGTGACTAGAATATCTTGATGCAGAAAATTGATTGTATCTCAAAAATTTGAACATAATTGCCCAAATGAATTCTGCTAAACATGTAGCAAACTTTGAGACGCTTATATTGGCGAACTGAAACTGGTATACAACTTTGGCACAAAAAGACAAAATAGCTTGCACAAGCACTATGATAGTATATTCGGAGGCCAAAATGAGCTCAAATCACAATTTCAGCATCACAAAACGAAGCCGTTTTGATCTCGAAAACACGTTGAGTATGCTCACCAAAATTCATGCGATTTTGAGACTACAACCGGAGATCTGTCGACGATGCCCTAGATGAAGTTGTGACCTGCTCTGATACCAATTGTTGGAGTTAGACGTCTACAGAAGCACACAAATAGCACAAGGAAGTAGAAGAAGCTTGGAGCTCAACACACAATATTGAATGTATTACCACTAGAATGTACAAAGATAAGTATCCCATTAGGGCAATAGGCGTATATACAAGGGGGGGGAAAAAACCTCCTAAAGAGGGAAAAAAGTGCCCCGGTGGTCCTAGAGTGTTCAACACATCACTACCTAAATATATTAAAAAAATTCAATATCATTTCTTAAGAGAAAAGGTGCTTGATAAAGAAATTGAAGTCATGTATACACCAACAAAAGAGCAAGTGGCAGACATGCTAACAAAGAGCTTGGATGGACCAAAGTTACAAAGGTTTAAAGAGATGGCTAGTATTAAGAAGGTGCAGGTAATCACAATTGATGATTGAGGGGGAGCTGCTGGAGCAAGACAATCATCAATGGATGATTACATGAAGCCTAGGATTGAAGAAGTGAAGAAAAGACTCAAGCTCAAAGTTTGAAGTCAAGTGAAGAATCAGGAGGAAATGTTTTATACATTTATGTATACTAGCTTTGGAAAATACTTCAAAAATACTTTGATTTAGTGATGAGTTCATACTCATATGTATATATAAACTCATGTATAGTCGTGACATAGAAGAGAGATGAAGAATATATGAGAGTATAGTCAATAGAATTCAAGATTTCTAAGAGAGATGTGCAAAGAGTTTTCTCATGAGTTAGCGACTAGTCTTTCCTAGAATTCTCTCAGCCTAATCATGTGGATCAGGAAATCTTTTGTACACATCTAATTCAGAAGCTAATCAAGCTATGACCAAAGTTTGACGATCTAATTCTCTTTAGATTGTGTGTATGACAAGTAGGAACATTCATATGTAAAAGTCTGCACGTAAAGTTCTGAGAATTGTGCATTTTGTTCTTTAGAGATTTGCTTGGATCTCAGTGCTCAGTGTAAAGTTCTTTATGTTTGAGCATTCAAAATTTAAGTTAGATGATAAGGAAGCTTTGGCTAAAAGCATTTAGCAAGACAGGTTAGATTCTGAGAGAAATCAACTTAAGAAGTTGACCATGTCAAACTTGACATTTCTCAAAGGTAGTTTCTGAGATAGGTTTGATCTAAGTGATCAAATTAGAAATCTAATAGTTCTTTTGAAGAACTAATGATCATTATGATTGTGCAAAGGTTGTATGAATATGTGTGTATCATTTTGAGTGATCAAAATCAAATTCATATGTAGAGATTGAAGTCCATTTCTAAAGCAAATTGTTGAAGTTGAAGGAAACTTCATATAGAGAAGTATTTCTTAATAAACTTCAAAGTTTGTGTAAAGTTTGGTTTAATCTTGATATAGAGGAGTTCTTAAATTAAGATAAATCAGACATTTGGAGAATTTAAGGTCTCCAGCAAGCAGCATGTCATCAACATACACAACAATGATCAGAAGCACATTAGTAGCATGCTTAACATATAATAAGCTTTTGATTGGAATATTCTCAAAACCATGTCCAATTAGATAGGCAGGTATCTTTTCATACCAAGCACATGGTGCTTGCTTTAAACCATATAATGCCTTCTTCAACTGCACACTTGGTTTTCATGCCCTCTCTGCACAAATACACGGGGCTGAAAAACATACACTTCTTCATGCAATTTTCCATTCAAAAATGTAGTTTTAATGTCCAATTGATGTACATTCAAAACATGATGCATTGCAAGTGCATGCTGGAGTTTGAGGTATGCCGAAGCACATGAACAACACAAGGAAGAAGAAGAAGTTTGGAGCACAACACACAATATTGAATGTATTACCACTAGAATGTACAAAGATAAGTAACCCATTAGGGCAATAGGCATATATACAAGCTAGGGGAAAAATAACCTCCTAAAGAGGGAAAAAAGTGCCCCGATGATCCTAGTGTGTTCACACACATCACTACCTAAATATATCAACAAATCCCCCCTAGGAGTGATGTGGTGAACAAAGAGTTGGCACTCATGTATAAGGAAGTGTGAAGCTACGTGGAATCAATCAATAAAAGGAAGTTAGCCCAAAGCTTTGTGAAAAGCTTCAAACTTCTCCCTAGGTAGAGCCTTCGTGGAAAAATCTTCAATGTTCTCGTGTGTTGGCACATATGCTAAGATGATCTCTCCACTAGAGAACCTCTCCTTGAGATAATGATAATGCACCTCAATTTTCTTAGTGAGAGCATGGAACACAGGGTTCCTCATAACTACCAATGCACTTTGACTGTGAGTGAAGATGGCGGTGGCAAAAGATTGACCAACACCCAAATCAGGCCATCTCAGCCACACACACTCAACAGTCACTGTGAAGGCTGACCTATACTCAACCTCATAATTGGAAGTGGCCACAGTGGCTGCTTCTTGCTCAACCAAGATATACATGAGCTACCAAGCATGAAGTAAAAGCCACTAGTGGACACACGAGTGTCATAGCAACCAGCCGAGTCAGAGTCAAAAAAATCATGTAAATCTGGCGATAGTGATTCCCTTTGGGATAATACAATCCAAGTAGTTGAGCACCACTCAAGTAGAAAAAGATGTGCTTAACCGTTTGCCAATGCTTCACACTTGGGCAATGTATAAACATGCTCATTTGTGAGATAGCAAACTGAATATCTGGCTGAGTAATGCATAAGTAAATCAAGCATCCAGCAGTTTTTTTATCGTTAGTGTCCATGTGAAAGGCCAAATGGCCACTGGACACTTCTTTGTATAGTGGCCTGGACACTTTAATAAAACATATAGTGGCCTGGTCAATCATGGACTGTAAGTTCGACCACTTTTGTAAGACCTAAGAAGTTTGTCTTCATGCTCCCTGTGAAGTGTGTTTTCTACGTATTCTGCAATCTCTATGCAGAGTACCATGTGTGGCCTTAGGAGCTCAGTTTTCTACTCTAAGGATATCATCGTGGAGCTTGCGAGAAAGGAGAGTGCACTGTGGTTCATCACTAACAAATTACTTCACTGGTATCAGAGCAACTCGATGCAAAAGCTTTGTTCCTTTTGTGTGAGCGAAGCGAGCACCTCCCCTTGGCTTTCTCTGAGGTGGCAACTAAGGTGAAGACCAAGGCATAGACCTTGGCATACCTTGTTGTCTGAGTCACTGAAGTCAGCATTGGCTGTGCGCGAGGGAGGACCTCAGCGATCAAGGAATATAGAGGTTCCTGGTACTTCTCAAGAGGTCACCCATCCCAGTGATGTTCCCCCTGGATCTCGCTTAACCGTGGCAATCTCTTGCCACTAAGCTACACTCTTGTGGTGTCTGAAGAAGGGGAAAGACTAAGGTTGACATCACCTTGAACATGTTTTGGTCCCCCAAAGCTTCATTTTTTGCTTTCAAAGCCTATGTTTAAAGCATTTTTGGGGTGTCTTTTGGAGCCATTTTGGAGTACTTCCGCACATAGTTCTCTTCACACAGGTCCAAGAACATCAAGAAGAGTGTTCTTTCTACTTCTCCAACAATAAATATCAACCTTTGGGGATATGTTTTCATCCACACTCGTAAAACTATTGTTGAAGAATCACTCACAAATTTGACATACAGACAGACATAAAAGAAAGATAAAGAGAAGTGGAATCAAAGTATTCAGAAAAACAAAAGCCTTAGTAAAGGGACAAATTCACGACCGTTATGTACAGCATAGAATCTTCCAGAATCAAAGTTTGTTAGAGCTCGTTACACCGGATCAAAACTGTATATAAAGAGAGAGACAAGAAATAGAAAGAGAGAGAGAGCAAGAGCGCGAGTAAGCATGCAAACAAGAACGTGCGTAAGAAGAGCGCGCAGTTTGAATAGAGCACATATAGAGATCAAGAATAGGTTTAGAAGACGCCAGAGATCGCATATGTAAAGATGAATAACAAAAACCTGAAACGTCAAGTATTCATGTGAGAGAGATGGTAAGAAGAAACTACTCAGTGTAGGAGAGTTTCTACAGCTTGAGCAAGAAGAGGCCAAGCTAGTTTTGTACACATCTTCTCTAATAGAAAACACATGTTCATGTGGAATTTTGCGCGCACTGTTCGTATGTGAAGAACTCTGAGTATTTTTCATGTTACGGTATAAATTCAGTTAATAGTTACAGTTCGTTTAGTAAACATGTTTTCCGGTACTTTCTCTGTAAACGTATTTTTCGGTCAGTTACAGTTTTTCTCAGAAAACGTGTTTTCTGGTAGAACAACAAAGTATATCGCGCAGAGTAAATTAAAGTTTTGTATGAGAGATAGCTTATCTTATAGCTAGACATCTCTACTATCAGTTCATCAAAGATTTCGGTGAAATGAATATGTACACACAATACAAAGCCTAACCGGAAAGAGGCATTCTAAACTGGTGAAGTTTTTCCTTAAACTTCAGAAAGAGTTCATTCAGTGAAGGAAGTTCACGCATCACTTCCTACTTGAAGTAATTACAAACAGAATAGGAGTTGATTCCGGTAACATTCCGGTATAATTACGGTGACAGTCCAGTGACAGTGCGGTGAATTTCCAGTGGAATTTCAGTGAATTCAAAACACAGTCTTATATAGTTGAGTGACAGAAACTCTGCTAAGCTACTGCTGATTATAGATGTGTTCTAATATCACTCTAGCTTAGCTCTCTTTGGTGGCGCAACAAATTCCGCAGGGAAGATCATTTCCAAAATATTATGAAAGCTAGGAAGGCTAGCTTATGGTCTGAATTTACAACGTTCAAAAAGAAGTCGAATCAAAGCATTAGTGACTATGTTACTAAGATGAAGGATCTAGCAGATAGTCTTGGATCCATAAATGAAGATGTCAAAGATCACAGATTGATAGCACAAGTGCTCACAGGTTTGAGAGGAGATGAAAGGTGGAAACCTTTCGTACTCTCAACAGAACTTTCTTTAAATAATTTTGTACCAGATTTAAATCAGTTGCTTGGTTTGATGCTCACATATGAGCAAGACCTGAAAGGAGATGGAGATAAAGGACAAAGTTCTGCAATGTACATGAAGAAGAAGAAGAAAGATAAAGGCAAGTCAAAAGACGAAGAAGAGTCGAGTTCTCAGGCTTATTATGCAAGAGGTAAAGGCACCGGCATAGGAAGAGCAAGAGGTTTTGGAAGAGGAAGAGGTAATCAGAATAACAACAAGAAGGCGTGCTGGATTTGTGGATTAAGTAATCATCTGGCTCATGATTGGTGGCACAATCAACAAGGATCAAATCAAAATCCAAACAGTAATAGCAGAGGCAGAAGCGGAAGATATCAGAATAACTTTCAAAGAGGTAGACAGAATCAAAGAGGAGGCTATGGTAGAGGTGGAGCAAGAAGTTGGGGACATAATCAATCCTACAACACCACCTACAACAACTATGCAAATGACACACAGAATGAAAGTCATACATCATTGATGATGAACTCAATAGGCACATCAGATAACGAAGACCTAAAGGTATTTTACATTGACTCTAGATGTTCTAATCATTTGTCAAGAAATAGAGAACTGATGACAGAATTGGAAAAAGGTAGTTCCAGTCATACTGTTCAAACAGGTGACAATACGAGACATAGTGTACACTCAATTGGAAAGGTGAAATGTAAGAGTGGAGCAGATTTGCTAACCAATGTTTTGTATGTTCCAACAATACCAAAAAAATTTATTAGTGTGGGACAGATAGTTGAGAAAGGTTTTCAGGTGAGATTCACAAATGAAGGAGTATTTGTAGAAGATCCTGAGAATGGATATCATCAGATCTGGTAAGAAAGAAGGTAGACTCTTTACTTTAAGAGTACAAGGGAACATTGGTCAAGCATTGCTCACACATGGTGAGAAGGTGATTATAGAACTTGATCTCTGGCATAAGAGATTAGGTCATTTTAATGAAAGAGGAATAAAAGCTATGATTGCAAATCAGTCAGTACTGGGATTACCGAATGTACAGAACCAACATATGATTAATAAGTGCGAAGCATGTCAGATGGGAAAAGCCTACAGGTTACCTTTCCAGAAGAAAGCATTCAAACATGATGGAGTACTTGAACTCATTCATACAGATGTATGGGGTCCAACAAAAGAAGGATCAATCAGCAGATTGAGGTATTATGTTTTATTCATTGATGATGCTACAAGATGGATAACGTTATATGTTTTGAAGGAAAGATCAGAAGTATTTGAGACCTTCAAGCATTTTCATGCATATGCTGAAAGACTCACAGGTCGAAAGCTTAAGAGATTGAGGTCTGATGGAGGGGGAGAATACTTCTCCCAAGAGTTCAATGACTATCTTTGGAATGCAGGTATTAAGAGAGAAATAACCTGCAGGTATACACCACAACAAAATGGTGTAGCAGAAAGAAGGAACCAAACTCTAGTTGAGTTTGCACGAGCTATGCTAAAAGAAAAAGACTGTCCAAATTATCTTTGGGCTGAAGCCGTAAATACAGCTACATACTTGGTAAACAGATTACCGTGTACAGCTTTAGATGGAATGACCCCTTATGAAGCTTGGTGGGGAAAGAAACCAACACTTGATCATTGCAAAGTGTTTGGATCAGTAGCTTATGCTTATGTACCGTCACAGCTCAGACATAAGCTTGAACCAAAAGCAGAGAAATATGTGTTCGTCGGATATGATGAAAAGCAAATGGGTTACAGGTTATGGAGTCCTCTAACAAAACAGTTTACTATTTCCAGAGATGTTACATTTGATGAACAGAAAAGCTGGTATACAGATCATAGTCATACAACAGAAGAATTTGAAGAAGAGGTAAGAAGGAAAGAGAAAGGGAAATCAATTGTGCAGGTAAATAGAGAAGAAGATCATATGCAAGCAAGTACGTCCAAGATCGGATCAGGTATGAGAAATGAATATGAAGAGGGATTTGATGAAGATGTGTATTCAGATACACATGAAGATTTTGAACCAAGAAGGTCAAACATGGTGAGGAAACAACCAACAAGGTATTCTTATGATACTTTGTGCATAACTCAGAAAAATTATGCATATATGGTCAAAGATGATGAAGAACCTCAGAACTATGATGAAGCTAAAGGCAAGAAGCACTGGGAAGAAGCAATGGAAGAAGAGTTCATCGCACTAGAAGAGAACAAGACATGGGAACTTGTTCCGAAATCGAATGGTAAGAAAGTAATCGGAAATAAATGGGTTTTCAAAGTTAAGAAACTTGCAAATGGAAGGATAGCCAGATACAAAGCTAGACTGGTTGTCAAGGGCTATGCTCAGACGCATGGCATAGATTATAATGAGACGTTTATTCCGATAGCAAAGATGTCAACCATAAGGACAGTGATTGCTATAGCAGCATCAAAAGGATGGAGGCTAAGTCAGCTAGATATAAAGAACACACTTCTGAATGGATATATATCAGATGAAGTTTATATGGAATAGCCTGAAGGGTTTGTAAGTTCCAGATACCCAAATTTTGTTTGCAGATTAAGGAACGCACTTTATGGACTGAAGCAAGCTCCAAGAGCTTGGAATTACAGACTTGTGAAATATCTCAATGAACTTGGATACCAAAGTTCGAAGGCAGATGCAAGTCTACTCATCAAGAGAACAGAAGAAGGTATGATCTACATTTGTATTTATGTAGACGACATTATAATCACAGGTATCTCAGATGAAGGAATTAAAGAAGTAAAGAGATTACTTGAAAAGGAGTTTCAGATCAGTGATCTAGGAAAGTTATCATACTTTCTTGGAATGGAATTCACATACACAGATCATGGTGTATATATTTCGCAAGAAAGGTATCTCCTAAACTTACTGAAGAATTTTAATATGGAGAATTTCAGAGAAGCTTCAACACCGCTTGAAGCAAATCATAAACTGAGCAAATATAGTGGTGCAGAGTTTAAAGATATGAGGAAGTACCAGTCGTTAGTGGGAAGCCTAATTTATGCTACGCTAACGAGACCGGATCTTAGTTATGCAGTGGGAGTTCTCTCACAATTCATGCATTGTCCAAAAGATCAACATTGGGTTGCAGGATAGAGAGTTCTTAGATATATCAAAAGAACTATAAAAGAAGGATTATATTATCCTTTTACGTCAGATATAAAGCTAAGAGCATTCAGTGACTCAGACTGGGCAGGAAGTCAAGATGACAGAAGATCAACACATGGGTATATGATATACCTAGGAGATAAGCTAGTGAGCTGGTGTTCGAAGAAACAACACACAGTGGCTTTATCGTCAACAGAAGCAGAATATAAAGGACTTGTAGAAGCAGCTAAAGAAGTGATATGGATGCAGACCTTGTTCAAAAGCATGGGTATTGATCAAGGTATACCTATCATACATGGAGATAATATGAGCTCGTTGTATCTTGCAGCAAATCCAGTATTTCATGCAAGAACAAAGCACATAGAAATTCAGTATCATTTCCTGAGGGAAAAGGTAATGGAGAAGGAGATAGAAATAATATACACTCCGACAAAAGATCAGATTGTAGATATTTTGACAAAGAGCTTGGATGGAACAAAGACAAGCAGATTCAAAGAAATGGCAGGTATAAAAGAAAGAAAAATATATGAAAGACAGGAAGAGTCAAATTAGTGATTGAGGGGGAGCTGTTGAAGAATCACTCATGAATTTGACATACAGACAGACATAAAAGAAAGATAAAGAGAAGCGGAATCAAAGTATTCAGAAAAACAAAAGCCTTAGTGAAGGGATAAATTCACGACCGTTATGTATAGCGTAGAATCTTTCAGAATCAAAGTTTGTTAGAGTTCGTTACACCGGATCAAAACTGTATATAAAGAGAGAGACAAGAAACAGAAAGAGAGAGAGAGCGAGAGCACGAGTAAGCGTGCGAACAAGAACGTGCATAAGAAGAGCGTGCAGCTTGAATAGAGCACATATAGAGATCAAGAATAGGTTTAGAAGACGCCAGAGATCGCGTATGTAAGATGAATAACAGAAACCTGAAACGTCAGGTATTCATCTGAGAGAGATGGTAAGAAGAAACTACTCAGTGTAGGAGAGTTTCTACAGCTTGAGCAAGAAGAGGCCAAGCTAGTTTTGTACACATCTTCTCTAATAGAAAACACATGTTCATGTGGAAGTTTGCGCGCACTATTTGTATGTGAAGAACTCTAAGTATTTTTCATGTTACGGTATAAAGTCAGTTAACAGTTACAGTTTGTTCAGTAAACGTGTTTTCCGATACTTTCTCTGTAAACATATTTTTCGGTCAGTTACAATTTTTCTCAGAAAACGTGTTTTCCGGTAGAACAACAAAGTATATCGCGAAGAGTAAATTAACGTTTTGTATGAGAGATAGCTTATCTTATAGCTAGACATCTCTACTATCAGTTCATCAAAGATTTTGGTGAAATGAATATGTACACACAGTATAAAGCCTGACCGGAAAGAGGCATTCTGAACTGGTGAAGTTTTTCCTTAAACTTCAGAAAGAGTTCATTCAATGAAGGAAGTTCATGGATCATTTCCTTATATACTTGAAGTAATAACAAACAAAATAGGAGTTGATTCCAGTAACATTCCGGTATAATTACGGTGACAGTCCAGTGACAGTCCGATGAAGTTCCAGTGGAATTTCAGTGAATTCAAAACACAGTCTTATATAGTTGAGTGACAGAAACTCTGCTAAGCTACTGCTGATTATAGATGTGTTCTAATATCACTCTAGCTTAGCTCTCTTCGGTGGCACAGCAAATTCGGTAGGCTTGACAAGGTTCGACCATAACAAGTGGTATCTGTGCTACCATACCGAAAGTGGTATCGTAGTTGCAGTGCCCCATCAGTGGTATCAGATCGAGTTAAGTACAACAACTATAGGCTTCTTGAAAGGTTTGAGTTTTGGTGGGAGCAGTCATTGCAAATTTATGTAGGGTTTTCGAACCTAAAACATCAGATTTGACAGACACTTGCAAGTGTTATTGGCTAGTTTTCGGGTTGTGCATTCAGCCTTTTAGTGTCATTTTACTACATATATTGAGCACATATACACCATCTACACTTCTATGGATAGTTCTTATGTACATCCATGTGGTCATTGATATTGCGGTTATGTTCTTCACATAAAGCCTTTTACGTTTGATAAAGAGGTTTGTGGTGAGGTTTTCTTAACTAGGAGACACCCAAGTATTGGGATCTCTTTGGTGATGCAGGTGGAAGACTTACCCAGCCTCACCATAGGAGATGTTGCACTATGGAAGAATCATATTAAAGATGTGCTGATTCAAAGGAGGTAATGGAAGCCAATAAATGGAATTTCAAAGAAGCCTGTTGACATGGATGAAGATGATTGGGATGAGTTAGATGAAATGGCCAGGTCTACCATTCGCTTGCACCTGGCAGATAATGTTTACTTTATAGTATTAGATTGTGAAAGTGCAAAGGAGCTATATATGTCTAGTCCTGGCAAGAAACATTGGGAAGCGGTCAAAATGATTTTAAGATATCTGAGTGGCACTAAGGACAAGTGTCTATGCTTAGGTAGAGGGAAAGCATCCATTATTGGTTACACAGATTCTGACGATGCTAGTTGTGTAGACAATTGTAGGTCTACATCAGGGTACATTTTTCATTTTGCTGGAGGTGCTATCTCTTGGAGATCTCATGTTCAAGAATGTACAATTGTTTCTTAGGATGTCAAAATTTCTCATGGGCAAGGGCGTTTTAGGTTTGATAAGTGGGATTGATCCAATACTTAGGTTGTGGGATAATCAAACCAATGGTCAACTCATAGCATTTAGGGAATGGAACAAGCATGAAAAAACTATTATTTTAATTCTTTCATAACACATTAGCAACAAAATGATAGGACACATTCAAGACTTAGACTGAAGGATGATAGGTACGGAAACCTTGTAAAGGCTCTACCATTTTAGTACAAAATTAAGGAAGATTCAACTAAAAAATGAGGTGAATAATCTAAATAAGTCCTCAATGAGTAGCATCAATGACTTCATTCTCAAAATCAAGGAACTTTCAAATGAATTTGGATCTATTGGCAACCACATAGATGATGATAATCTAGTGGCTATACCCTCAAAGGTTTGAGGGATGATGAGAAATGGAAACCATTCATAATTTCAATTTATGTAAGGGAAACACTTCCAAATTTAGATCAATTATTTTCTCTTATTTTCATCAAAGGAAAAGAATGCCCAAGTGTTTTATGCAAATAACTCTAAGGGAAAAGGATGAAGAGGCAACCAAAGCAAGGGTAGATGAAGAATTGGAGTAATAAAAAGCAATCAAAGAAATGAACAAGAAGGCCATTTACATATAAGAAGAGGAGGGAAAAGATGAAGGAAAAGAGGAAGAGGAGGAAGACACCAACAATCAAGAAGACAAGATGGTGAAGGATGCCACAAATGTTGCTGACATCGACACTGTTTAAGGGATTTCTACCAAAGAAGTTACAACAAAGGCTTAACATAAAAAGGGCAAGGTAATTATGCATCAACCAACTCTGAGATAAAAAAAGGGTTTTAGGTGCTTCAATACTTACGGAAAGGAGCTAAAAGTTTCAAGAGATATGGTGTTTGATGAGCTACTTGCATGGTATATGAAGCTAGAGTATTTGCACAAACATGAAGATGATGGAGCTAGGCATGAAGAAGATCAAAGTAAAAAAAGTACTGAACTTAGTGGTCATCAAAGAAAAATTTTGGAGGATGAAGGCTAGAATTCATCACCTTTTAAATGAGGAACAAGAAGAAATTCAACATCAAGTCATTCAACAAAAGGGAAAGCGGAGTTTGTGGATCTAAATGAAGATGGAATTGAATTGGAGGGTGAAGACCATGGAGAATCTTCACATGTACCAAAGCATAAGCCAATAATAGAAGGTTCATACCTTCAATGTTGATATATTTAGGTAGTGATATGTGTGAATACTCTAGGACCGTTGGGGCACTTTTTTCCCTCTTTAGGAGGTTTTTTTCCCTCGGCTTGTATATACGCCTATTGCCCTAATGGGCTAATTATCTTTGTACATTCTATTGATAATACATTTAGCATTGTGTGTTGTGCTCCAAGCTTCTTCTTCTTCCTTGTGCTATTCGTGTGCTTCCGCAGACATCTAACTCCAATAATTGGTATGAGAGCAGGTCGTCACTTCATCTAGGGTGTTGTCTACACCTCTCCGATTATAGTCTCACATTCGTAAGAAATTTGGTAAGCATACTTAGGGTGTTTCAAAGATCAAAATAGCTTCACTGTGTGGTGTCCAAAATCATGATCTGAGCTCGTTTTGGCCTTTGAATGCACTATCATAGCACTTGTGCAGGCTATTTTGTCTTTTTGTGCCAAAGATATATACCAGTTTTGGTTTGCTAGTATAACCGTCTCGAAGTCTGCTACAGGTCTAGCAGAACTCGTTTGGGTAATTCTGTTCAACTTTTTTAGATACTGTCATTTTTCTACATCAAGGTATTTTAGTCAGTGGGCATGGCTGAGAGCAGTGATGTATTTTGTATGTTGGCTGTTGAGGATAAGTTGGATGGTACGAATTACCCATTGTGGGTTTATATGATGCGTCATGTATTGGTCGCAAAAGGACTGTGGAATATTGTGTAGGGTGTTGAAAGACGTCATGTTACACCTGTGAATACAGGTACTGCAAATACAGATGCTGGAGTTGCTAGAGATCGTGTCGAAGATGATGATATTCTACAAATACCTGTTCGTGTTGTTGTTTCAATTGCACCTACTACAAAGCGAATTTGGTGGGATGGCAGAGATGCTTAGGCACATGCATTGATAGCCTTCTCTATCAAATGTGCCATTATTCCTCACATTCACTCTTGCAGAACAACTAAGGATGCTTGGGATACACTTACCACATTGTACCACGCTAGGAATGAGGCTCATATTGCTTACCTCCGAAATCAATTGGAAAGTGAGCACATGAATGAAGGTGATTCTATGGACAATTTTGTCACAAAAATCAAGGATTTGAAAGAACAATTGATTTTTGTTGATGAAGTTATACGAGATAGCTCACTTGTGTAGACTGTTCTGAATGGTCTTCATGACTCATATTAGAGTTTTGCTTCTACTCTTCGTTTAATGATGAAAGGCAATCCAAATGCCTTGTCATTTGAGGATTTAGTCTTTGTTCTATTGCAGGAAGACTAGTCTAGGCAGAATAGGTATATTATGCATGTTGTAGATCAAGCTTTCGTGGCTAGTCAGAGGGCAAAGGTAAATGGAGCTCTTCTACTAGTGAGCAGAAATCTGCAAATGGTGAACATTCGAAGAAGACCATAAAGCAAATGATCATGTCATGAAGAGCTGTCCAAAATTGGCTGCTAAAGAGGCAAAGAAGAAAGAAGCCAGAATGGTTGTTGCAAAGGCCTCTACACTAAAAACAGATTTTGCTAATCTTGTGCAGGAAGAAGAATGGGCATTCACTACTGTTTGCAATTTTAACCCATCTTCTCATGAGCAATGCATGTCTGCAGTAGATTCAGATGTTTGGTACTTTGATAGTGGGGTGACCAAACATATTACCTCGCAATGCAGTTTCTTCTCTTCAGTCGAGCCTGCCCCTACAGGGAATACTATTACATGTGCCAAAAACTCCTCCTATCATGTTATGGGAGTTGGTAAGATCATTTTGACTATTTCTTATGGTAGTTCTTTCACTTTGTCGGATGCTTTGTTTGTGCCAGGGATCGAGAAAAATCTGTTTTCAATTTTTGCATTAACCAAGATTGGCTTGGTTGTGGAATTTGTTGATGACAGATGTACAGTTCATGATTTGTCAAATGGTGACATGATTATTACTTGTGGCATTTTATGTCGTGGGATATATAAGCTCATAGACTATGAAAGATCTATAAATGATTTGGCATGTGTAGTACATGATTTTGAGACTATATCAGATGCAACACTTTGCCATGCATGCTTTGGTCATCTAAATTTTGCTAGTTTGCTACTCCTCCAAAAATCTGAAATGATGTCCTCTTTGCCCAAACTTGAGGCACCCGATAAACATGTATGTGAAGGCTATATTTTGGGAAAAATGGAGCGTTCTTCCTTTCCAAAAGATGGTTCAGTTCGAGCTACTAAGCAATTGCAGCTTGTACATAGTGATGTATGTGGTCCTATGCAGACACCTTGTTTTGGGAACTAACTTTACTTCATGACTTTCATCAATGATCTTTCCAGGCATGCATGGGTATATCCATTGAAGGCAAAGTCCGATGTGTTTCTGTGCTTCAAACAGTTTCTGCTTTTGGCTAAAAATCTGCTAGCATGTAAAATGGGCACCCTCCATTGTGATCGAGGGGGGGGGGGGATATGTCTTCTGACTTTATTTCTGGCTGAACGTGGGATAAAGCATCAGTGTACAGTACCATATACACCTGAATAGAATGGGGTTTCTGAACAGAAGAATAGGTCACTCATGGAGATGGCAAGGTGTATGGTCAAGAGTTAGGCTTTACCACATAGTTTCTGGCTTGAGGCTGTCATGTGTGTAGCATATGTATTTAACAGGTGTCCCACTAAAGCACTGTAGTCTATCACTCCATATGAGGCTTGGCATGTGCGCAAGCCATTTGTTGCTCATCTGTGTGTTTTTGGTTGTTTGACATATGCATTAGTGCCTGAACAATATCATAGAAAAGTGGATGCTAATAAAATGTATTTTTGTTGGGTACGGTTCTGAAAGCAAAGGCTACCATCTATATTATCCACAGAAAAAAAACATTTTGGTTAGTCGTGATGTTGTTTTTTGGGGAAGATGCTATTCAGCCCTTACTTTCATGTACTAAGGAGACATCTGTTAGGTCCAAAGACATGTATGATACTTTGCTGCCTCTTTTTATAGGTGGATAGTCTAGTGCTGGTCCTAATGAGCCAACTTCTCAGCCTTTGCAGGTTTCATGTGATGATGGAGATCATTCCATTTCCGATGCAGATTTACATGATGCACTTTTTGATGAGAGAGATGATATTGAGAAGGCAAAAACTATGCCAAAATGACTTGTGTAGACTTTGCATGACATTAAATTAGATGCACCTCTTTCATATCGTACTCGTTCAGGCTCTCATAGTGCCTCTTTTGCATCAGATTTCTATGCTATGGTTGCCTCTAGTCTCTGTGATGAGACTGAACCTATTCCGTTTGATGAAGCACAAAATTCAGAACATCGGATGGTTGCAATGCAATCTGAATATGATGCTATCATGAAAAATGGTACATGGTCTTTATGTGACTTGCCTCGTAGCAAGAAGGCCATTGGCACTTAGTGGGTATACAAGTTGAAGCGTAAAACCGATGGAACATTTCAGAGGTATAAGGCTAGGCATGTTGCAAAGGGTTATGCATAGGAAAGAGGCATTGATTTTGATGAAACCTTTTCTCCTACTTGGTGAATGACTATTGTTCATAGCATCTGTGCACTTGCAGCTAATCATGGTTTGAATGTACATCAGTTGGACATTAAAACAACATTTTTGAATGGCAACTTTCACGAAGAAGTGTATGTTTTTCAACCAGGTGTGGCTTTGTGCAGAAAGGGCATGAAAATCAGGTGTGCAGGTTAAAGAAGGCATTATATGCTTTAAAGCAAGCACCACGTGCTTGGTATGAAAAGATACATGCCTATCTCATTACACATGGTTTTGAGAACAATCCAACTAAAAGCACCTTATATGTTAAGCGTGCTAATGATGTGCTTCTGATCACTATGGTGTATGTTGATGACATGCTGCTCACTCGTCCTCATTACACACATATTGTTGATTTTAAGGCTGATTTTCATGCCTCATTTGAGATGTCTGATTTGGGGCATTTGCGTCACTATTTGGGCATTTAATTTATGCAAGTTGATGGTGGAATGGCTTTGTGTCAAACGAAATATATTGACACATTATTGTAGCATTTTGGCCTTGAAGACTGTAAGACTATTGGCACTCCTATGGAGAGAGGTTTATGATTGAGTCTTCATGATGCTGGAGATGCATTTGATGCTGTTCTCTATCAACATGCTGTTGGATGCTTGATTTACTTATGCATTACGGTACCAGATATTCAGTTTGCTATCTCATAGATGAGCAGGTTTATGCACTGCCAGGTGTCAAGCATTGGCAAGTGGTTAAGGGCATCTTTTGCTACTTGAGTGGTAATCGGCTACTTGTATTCTTTTATCCCAAGGGGGGATCACTACCACCAGATTTGCATGCTTTTTCTAACAGTGATTGGGCTGGTTGCTATGACACTCGTGTGTCCACTAGTGGCTTTTGCGTCATGCTTGGTAGCTCATGTATATCTTGGTTGAGCAAGAAGCAGCCTACTATGGCCACTTCCAGTTGTGAGACTGAGTATAGGGCATCTTTCACAACAACTGTTGAGTGTGTGTGGCTCACATGCCTTATGGCTGATTTGGGTGTTGGTCAATCTTCTCCCACCACCATTTTCACAGACAGTCAGAGCACATTGGCAATTGCGAGGAACCAAGTGTTCCATGTTCACACTAAGCACATTGAGGTGCATTATCATTATGTCAAGGGGAGGTCCTCTGTTGGGGAGATGAGCTTGATATATGTGCCCACGAAGGAGAACATTGCATACCTTTTTATGAAGGCTCTGCCTAGGTAGAAGTTTGAAGCTTTCCGCAAAGCTTTGGGCTTACTTCCTTTTGTGGATTGATTCCACATAGCTTTTCACTTCCTTATACATGAGTGCTAGCTCCTTGTTCAGTGCATCACTCCCAGGGGGGGATTTGTTGATATATTTAGGTAGTTATGTGTGTTAACACTCTAGGATCATCGGGGCACTTTTTTCCCTCTTTAGGAGGTTTTTTCCCCCCAACTTGTATATATGTATATTGCCCTAACGGGCTACTTATCTTTGTACATTCTAGTGGTAATACATTCAGCATTGTGTGTTGTGCTCCAAGCTTCTTCTTCTTCCTTGTGTTGTTCATGTGCTTCCACAAACATCTAACTAGAACATTCAAAAGGTGAAGAAAGGAAGTCCTTGAGGCCAAGGTATCCAATAAATACATTCACATATGATTCTTTTATGGAAAATCATTATGCTTTCATGAATAAAGTTGTAGAGGATCATGGGCCTACACGTTTTGAAGAAGCAAACAGGTATATAGAATAGAAGGAAGGTAAGAAGGAAGAAATTGAAGCTCTTGAAGAAAACAAGACTTGAAGTCTTTGGTCCTAAGAATTAAGGCTTGAAAGTTATGGGAAGAAAATGGGTCTACAAGGTAAAGATGAAAGCAGATGGGACTATCTCTAGTTACAAAGGAAGGATTGTTGCAAAAGGCTTTGCAAAAACATATGGAGTGGATTTTGAGAATACTTTTAGCCACATGGCAAAACTGATTACCATAAACACTTAATAGTCATGGAATTCAACAAGGAATTGAATTATAATAGTAAGATTCAAGAATGCATTCCTCAATGGAGACTTGGAAGAAGAGGTGTATATGGAGCAACCACAAGGCTTTGTAACTAGTAAGTTTCTTGGAAGAAGAGGCATATATGGAGCACCCACAAGGATTTGTAAGTAGGATAGTTCTTGCACATGATTGCAGTTTGAAAAAGGCCCTTTGTTGCATAAAGCAAACACCAAGGGCCTAGAATCATAGATACGTGGAGTATCCCATCAAGAGTGGATACAAAAAAAGTGACATAGACAAGTCATGCGTTATGAAACAAAGAGGTGAAGTACTATTCTATATTTGTAGATGATCTTATTATCATAGGTAATGAAATGAAGGGAGTGGAAGACATAAAATCCAAGCTAGGGAGAGAATTTAAATATTAGATCCTGTGGAATTGAGGTAAATTCTTGGCATTCAATTTTTTTACAAAAATAAATAAACCATGTTGATATAGAGGAAGTACATTCTAGATGTACTTGAAAAGTTTTACGTGAAAACATTGCAAGTCAATCTCCAATCCAATGGAGGTTAATTTGAAGTTGAGTTCTAGTGATGGATGTTGATGTATTTTTTTAGTAATGTGTGTGAACACACTTAGGATTATGGGGGAATGTTTTTCCCTCTTTAGGAGGTTTTTTCCCCTTTCTCGTATACACCTATAACCATGAGGAGTCACTTATCCAATATTGTGTTGTGCTCCAAGCTTCTTCTTCTTCTTCTTCCTTGTGCTATTTGTGTGCTACTATAGTCCTTGAAATCCAACAATTGGTATCAGAGTAGCTGGTTGCTTCATCCAAGGCGTCATTGACACTCCTGAAATCAAAGTCTCAAAATCGCATGAAAATTGGTGAACATAATAAAAATTTTGATTTGAGCTCATTTTTTCATCTCATTACTATTGCTGCAACTATGCATGCAATTTTTTCCTTTGGTTCCAAACATATATATAGGTTTTAGTTTTCCACTAGAAGTGCTCGAGGTCTGCAATAGTTTAGCATACCTTGACAAGGTGTTTTTGTTCAACTTTTCGAGATACAATCAATTTCCTACATCAGAGTATTTGGTCATTGGCCGTGGATGAAAGCAATTATGTATTCTGTATGTTGGCTTTTGAGGATAAATTGGATGGTACTAATTACCCATTCCGGGCATATATGATGCATCATGTATTGGTAGGAAAAGGGTTGGTGAATATTGTACATGGTGCTATGGTTGTGTTGTGATTCTTGCTGCACTTACTACATAACAACTTCCTTAGGATGGTAGAGATGCTCAAGCACATGCATCGATAGCTTTGCTTATCAAACAAGACAAAGCTATCAAGAAATGATGCTCATGTTGCTTACTTCCAGAAACAATTGCAGAGCAAGCATATGAATCAAGGATATTCTATGGACTGTTTTTTGATAAAGATAAAGAATTTGAAGGAGTACCTGATTTCCGATGATGAAATGTTTCCAAATAGTTCACTTGTTCAAACTATTCTTAATGGTCTTCTAGATTCACATAAGAGTTTTTCTTCTACTCTTTGATTAATGATGAAAGACAATCCAAATGCCTTATTATTTGAGGTATTAGTCTTTGTTTTTTTGTGTGAAGATTAGTCTAGGTGAAATACGTCAATTATTGTTGGGAAAGATGGATGGATGATCCAGGAAACTGAGTAGGTACTGCTAAACCTACTTTGTACCAGCCCTCTCTTGCTTCAGACTTGATTAGTAGACTTCCTTAGCTTTCAAATGACACCAAGAAATGGCCTATGTCCTTTGGAAATGATGTGTGCAATGATTGAATCAAAACAGATAACTTTGGAAGTCACAAACTCAAGAAAACCTTCTATTTTGGTCTAGACACCTGCTGGATGTTTTGCTCAGTGTGACCAGCACAGTAGCAATTGATAAAATTCCTTCTAGGGGTATTCAATTAGCTTATTAAGCTACCATTTGCAATTGGAATGATGTAAAAAAACAAACTATGCTCAGAGAAATTAATTTAGCAAAATTAGTTATACCCCTGACTTTTTAGGACTGTAGCAGAAGTAGATGAGTGAGCACCTCGACGACGATTTCTCTGAATCTGCTGACAAGAATGTTTTCAATTTTTGATAGAATGTATTAGCCTTTAAGCTGAATCCAACAAGCTTTGAATCACTGAATTTGGATTAGTATTGACCGAGATATGCCCTTGACAAGTTGACAGACTTTTGAGTAGACTAGCAGAGAACACAAAGATGAATGATGTAAATGTATCTATTGATTAACACTTGTGTACAATCCCATTGGCATGGATAGCATTGCCAAATGGTGTAGAGAGGTGTAGGCTATGGTATAGTCCTTACAAACACTCAAAATCAGTAGAGTAAGCCTCGAGAATGAAGAGATCTACCCGCGACTTTTCCAAGTACATTTTTATAGGATATATGTAAAAATTTGAATTCAAATTCAAATTTTGGCTCCCTATGATCAAGGTCCTAAATACTTGGAGATATTCTCTCAATCAAATAGGTTACTTTTTCCACGACTCACTTTGGTAAGTGATTACAAGAGATTCTATGTCAATTTGACTTTTACAATGAGGTAAAGTGGTGATAAACCACTAGCATATGTTCCTATGGTTCTTCATGTATGTAGAGTCTTCATAATATCTTCCAAGCCAAATGTGTAGGCTTGTGATTTACACCAACAGCTCCCCCTCAAGGCAAACATTTTGGCTTAAGTCTTCATCTTCATTCTTCAAGTATATCCTGCAATCCAATCATAGATTTGAACCTGCAAAGTTTTGTTCCATCCAAAGCTTTAGTCAATAAATTTGCACATTGCATATTGGTTGACACATAGGTCAACTGAATATCCTTGCTTAGCAACTTCTCTCTTACATAATGATAATGAACTTCTATGTGTTTTGTCCTGGCATGATAGATAGGATTAGCTGCAAGGTGAAGAGAACTTGTATTATCTCCAAAGATAATTGGAGGCCTAGTATATAAGCCCAATTCTGTATACAAAAGCTTAATCCAAATTGCTTCTTGAGTGGCATTAGCTAGCCCTCTATATTCTGCTTTTGTAGAAGACAATGCAACAGTTGGTTGCTTCTTTGCAGACCATGAAATTGGTTTGTCACCTGCAAAAGAAATGTATCCAGAAGTGCTTCTCCTATCATCCTTGCATCCTGCCCAATCTGCATCTGAATAGACTTTTATGTCAATATCTGAAGTGTAAGGAAAGTACAAACCATGATTCTGTGTACCCTTGAGATACTTCAAGATCCTTTTGGCAGCCTCTAAGTGAGGTATCCTTGGTTTGTGCATGAATTGACTTAGCACACTAACTCCATATGCAATATCAGTTCTAGTTAAGGTAGCATAGTTCAAGCTACCCACCATACTTTGATAGCCTGTAATGTCTTGGACTTCATCACCTTCATGGGCACTTAGCTTTAGGTTCACCTCCATTGGAGTGCTTGTTGCTTTAGCATCCTGCAAGTGAAATTTCTTCAACATATCCTGTACATACTTTTTCTGAGTAATGTATATCCTTGAATTAGTGTAAACTAATTCAAGTCCCAAAAAATACTTTAATAGCCCAAGATCATTGATCTTGAACTCCATCATTTGGCTTTTGATATTTCTGACTCCACTGACATCATTACCTGTAATGATGATGTCATCAACATAAACACAGAGATATATTACCTTTGAATTACTTCTCTTAATAAATAGAGAAGTATCTGCCTTGCTCATGACAAATCCTTGGTCTTGGAGGTATGTAGTTAGCATGTAATTCCATGCCCTAGGTGCCTGCTTCAATCCATATAAAGCCTTCTTTAATTTACAAACATAAGTTACCTTCTTAGGGTCTTCATAGCCAGGAGGTTGTGACATATAAACCTCTTCTGAAATCCATCCATTCAAGAAAGCATTCTTGACATCCAATTGGTACATGTTCCAATTCTTTGATGCAGCCACACTAACCAACACTCTAATTGTTGACATCTTGGCCACACGAGAAAATGTCTCTTCATAGTCAATGCCTTGGGTTTGTGCAAAACCCTTGGCTACCAATCTGGCTTTGTACCTATTAATTGTTCCATCAGAATTTCTTTTCAACTTATAGATCCATCTAGATCCTATTACCTTCATGGAGTCCTTCTTGGGTACTAACTCCCATGTGTCACTCTCCTTGAGTGCTTCAATCTCTTCATCCATAGCTTCTTTCCATTCTGATTTGGTGATTGCTTCTTCATATGAACCTAGTTCTTCATTTGACAAATCCTTTGCAAGATAAACTGAATGTTTAGTAACAAGAGATGTATCATACCCATATCTAATAGGTTTTTTGCTTTCTCTCTGAGATCTTCTGATTGATTGAGTTGAGGATTCAGGTATGTCTTCAAGCTTCTTCATCTTCATTTTGCCTTTGGACTTCCAAGCCTTGAACTCTTCAAGGTTGATTGTATCTTCATCATCTGAACTTGAATCTCCATCCTGAGTAGGTTCCTCCTTTGTAAGTTTTGGAAATTCCTCTTCCAAATCATAGGGTAATTTGACCTTCCTGCATTCATTCTCATACCAAGAATCATTCTCATCAAAGATCACATCTCTGCTTACCATAAATCCCTTATTGGTAGGGTTATAAAACCTGTAACCTTTTTTATTTAAATCATACCCAATGAAAATACATTTTTCAGGCTTTGGATCTAGCTTTCCTCTTACCTGTGAAGGAATGTGTACATATGCTACACACCCAAAAATTTTGCAATGATCTAATGATGGTCTCTTACCATGCCAAGCTTCATAGGGTGTCATACCATCAAGTGACTTTGATGGTAACCTGTTTATGAGATAGGTGGCAGTAGAAACACTCTCTGCCCATAGATAGTTAGGTAATTTCTTCTCATTAAGCATAGATCTAGTTGTCTCAACAATTAACCTATTTCTTCTTTCAGCTACCCCATTCTGTTCAGGAGATTACCTTGTGGTTATTTCCCTTTTGATGCCTATGTCCTGCAAGAAGTTTTCAAACTCATTGGAGAAGTACTCACCTCCTCCATCTGACCTTAGCCTCTTCAAATTCCTTCATGTCTGATTTTCAACTAGTGCAAGATATTTTTTAAAACAATTAAACACCTCATCCTTGTGCTTCATGAAATATAATATAGTCCATCTGCTATAATCATCAATAAAAGACACATAGTACCTTGAACCTGAGACTGAGGGGTCTTTGCTAGGTCCCCATACATCTGTGTCTACAAGCTCTAGATAGTCTTCATGCATATATCCTTTCTTGGAGAAGGGTAACCTGTGAGACTTACCAAATTGACAAGCACCACACTTGTAAATCATATGTTGCTTGGATACATTAGGTATCCCAAGCACACATTGATCCCTGCACATTTGTTTCAAGGTTCTCTCTCCTATGTGCCCTAATCTCTTGTGCCAAATCTCAAGCTCTGAAAGTGTTTGATCTTTATAACTGTATAATGCAATGTTCTTTGTATCTTCCAACTCAAAAGTGAAAAGTCTACCTGATTTTTCTCCTTTAGCTATCCTTTTGAAACCATGTCTTGGGTCCTCCACAAATGATCCATATTGATTGAATCTGACCTGCAAACCTTTCTATACAATCTGACCAACACTCATTAAGTTCTTTGTAATTGTTGGTACATAAAGTACCCTGCTCAACAAATTCTGATTACCATCACAAGTCTTCACATTTCCAACTTTAACCACAGAATGCTTTGTATCATCACCTGTTTGGACTTGGTGTTTACCTTTTGGTTCCCCAAGAACAGAGAGTAGTGCCACATTACTAGCCACATGATTTGAACACCCTGAATCAATGTAAAATAGATGATCATCATTTGTACCTGATTTTGAAGTCATGTTCATAATCAGTAGAGAGTCATCCTGCTCTTCTGTGTAGTTGTTGTAGTCCCTTCTAGTTTTGAATCCTCCTTGGTAGTTGCCATTGTAATTATTGTTGTAGTTGTTGTTGTAATTGTTGTTGTGGCCTTGGTATTGGTTGAACCTTCCTCTAGACTGTGAGTATCCACCTCTTTGGTAGCCTCTTCCTCTCTGATTTTTGTAATTCCTGTAACACTCATCTGTGGTGTGATTTGATAAACCACAAATGTTACATGGTGATGAGTTATAGGGTCTCCCCCTACCTTGCTTACCTCCTCTGCCCCTTCCTCTTGAAGATCTACCTCTCCCTGCATAGTTGGCTTGGGAGGTAGAGCCTTCATCTTCCACCTTCTTACTCTTGCCTTTATCCTTAGATTTCTTATCAGTGTATAGGGCAGAAGAGTTGTTACCTTTGGATGTATCTCCACTCTTGGTGAGCTTTGCTTCATGTGTAAATAGTTGTCCCATGAGAGTTGTAAGATCTGGAGTGTGCATGTCCATGTAGAGATCCATTGCAGTGGTGAAGCTTTCCCACTTGTCATCAGCCTTGATTCCATTGATTACCTGCCTTATAATTTGTTCTTCTTCAATCTCTTCTCCTATGCTTCCTAACTGATCTGGACATCTTTGATCCTGGTTACAAATTCTGAAACAGCTTGCTTAGGTTGCTTCCTTAGTGTTGTGAATTCAATCCACAACTGATTTTTCCTAGCCCTTGTATTGGAGGAAAAATATGATGACAAGGTTTCCCAAGTCTCTTGGGAAGTCTTACAATTTGTGATATGAGGTAAAAGAAAGTCAGATATAGAGTTGAGTAAATAAGACCTTGCCAATGCATCCCTTACACACCATGTGTTGAGTTTTTCTTGTTCCTCCTTGGTTGGCAAACCTCTTGCTTTGAATGAGGGAAATTCCTCATCTCCTGAGATGTATCCATAGAGACTCCTTCCTTGTAAGTAGGCATTCATCCTTAGAGACCAAGCTTGATAATTTTTCATGTCCAATTTGTCAAAAAATGAATGAAAACCATCTCCCATTTTACCTTATTTGCTCTGATACCACTGTTGGGAAAGATGGATGGATGATCTTGGAAACTAAGTAGGTACTGCTAAACCTACTTTGTACCAGCCCTCTCTTGCTTCAGACTTGATTAGTAGACTTCCTTAGCTTTCCAATGACACCAAGAAATGGCCTATGTCCTTTGGAAATGATGTGTGCAATGATTGAATCAAAACAGATAACTTTGGAAGTCACAAACTCAAGAAAACCTTCTATTTTGGTCTAGACACTTGCTGGATGTTTTGCTCAGTGTGACCAGCACAGTAGCAATTGATAAAATTCCTTCTAGGGGTATTCAATTAGTTTAGTAAGCTACCATTTGCAAGTAGAATGATGTAAAAAGACAAACTATGCTCAGAGAAATTAATTTAGCAAAATTAGCTATACCCCTGACTTTTTAGGATTGTATCAGAAGTAGAACAGTGAGCACCTCGACGACGATTTCTCTGAATCTGCGGAATGGAATGTCTTCAACTTTTGACAGCATGTACTAGCCTTCAAGCTGAATCCAACAAGCTTTGAATCACTGAATTTGGAGTAGTATTGACCGAGATATGCCCTTGACAAGTTGACAGACTTTTGAGTAGACTAGCAGAGAACACAAAGATGAATGATGTAAATGTATCTATTGATTAACACTTGTGTACAATCCCATTGGCATGGATAGAATTTCCAAATGGTGTAGAGAGGTGTAGGCTATGGTATAGTCCTTACACACACTCAAACTCAGTAGAGTAAGCCTCGGGAATGAAGAGATCTACCCACGACTTTTCCAAGTACATTTTTATAGGATATGTGTAAAAATTTGAATTCAAATTCAAATTTTGGCTCCCTATGATCAAGGTCCTAAAGACTTGGAGATATTCTCTCAATGAAATAGGTTACTTTTTCCACGACTCACTTTGGTAGGTGATTACAAAATATTCTATGTCAATTTGACTTTTACAATGAGGTAAAGTGGTGATAAACCACTAGCATATGTTCCTATGGTTCTTCATGTATGTAGAGTCTTCATAATATCTTCCAAGCCAAATGTGTAGGCTTGTGATTTACACCAACAATTATGCATGTTGTAGATCAAGCTTTCTTAGCTGGTGAGGACAAAGGTAAATGGAGCTCACCTACTCGTAAACAAAAATTTGCTAATGCTACACAATCAAAGAAGGAAGACAAACATGACAAGAAAGCAAAAAAGCAAAAACAATTTTTGAAGTACTGTAAAACAAATGATCATGTCATAAAGAGTCATCCTGAACTAGGTGCAAAAGAAGTAAAGAAGAAAGAGGCTAGAATGGTTGTTGTAGAGGCTAGCAAACCTAAAATAGTCTCCTATTCTTGTTCAAAATGAAGAGTGGGCATTTACTACTATTTGTAGCTATGATCCATCTTCTCATGAGTAGAATATATATGTAGTAGACACAGATGTTTGGTAATTTGATAGTGGAGCAACCAAACATATTACCTTGCAACACAATTTCTTCAGTTCACTTGAGCCTATCTCTATAGGGAATACTACCATATGCATTAACAAATCCTCTTATCCATAATGCGAGTTGGTAAGATCATTTTGACTAATATTGTTGAAACAATTTGTGCAACTCTGAGACTGTGATTGGAGGGGTGTCGACGACACCCTAAATGAAGCGGCAACTTGCTTTGATACCAAGTTTTGGAGTTTGAGGTCGGTGAAAGCATGCAAAAAATAGAAGGAAGAAGAAGCTTGGAGCACAACACACAATACTCAATGTATTATCGAGTGAATGTACAAAAGATAAGTTACCCATTAGGGTTATAGGTGTATATACAAGTTGGGGAAGAAAACCTCCTAAAGAGGGAAAAAGTGCCCTAGCGGTCCTAAGTGTGTTCACACACATCACTAAAGAAATATATCAACAACCTTCACTTGTAATTTCAATTATTTCATGCTCATCTCAAAGATTAAGTATCATTCCAAAATTCCTTAAAAAAAAAGTAGAATCCCATATATATATATATATATATATATATATATATATATATATATATATATATATATATATATATATATATATATATATATATATATATATATATATATATATATATATATATATATATATATATATATATATATATATATATGTATATGTATGTATATGTATGTATATATATATATATATATATATATATATATATATATATATATATATATATATATATATATATATATATATATATATATATATATATGTGTATGTATATGTATGTATATGTATATGTATATATATATATATATATATATATATATATATATATATATATATATATGTGTGTGTGTGTGTGTGTGTGTGTGTGCGTGTGTGTGTGTGTAATTCTTTATTATATAAGAAATGAGTCATATTGACCTTTATGTTTTCATTAAAAAGTTAATCTTCAAAGTACAAATTCATGGAAAAATTACTTTAGACATGTACCAATGTATGAAGGCCTCAACTCACAGGATTTCACCAAAAATTAATCATACAATAACTCCCCAAATCATTCCAACTAAGTCCTCCAATTTAGAAGGGACACTTTTAGGAAAAGTGGTTCTTAGATTGTAGGAACCTACTTACTTTGTATATGTTAGGCTTGGATCATGACTTTTTTGGAGTGATCCAGTGTGTTTCTTTTTTGTATTAGAGATTCTTTAGAGTTCTAGATTCCAACAAGCAACCCCTAGCTTAAGCAAGCTCCATACTTGCTTCCATCCCAAGTTTAGGTTAGTATATCTCACTATTTGTGTATGCAGTGACTAGTTTCTATTTCCATGATTTGTGTTCATTATTTCTCTTATTATAGGAACCCATTTTCTATTATTCTAGTTACACTATCGTAACTATTATTCTCAAGAAATCATCATAATATTTATTCTTAATAGAAACTTTATAGAGCTTCCATAACACCATAACCACAAAACATTCAGTCAATTACCAATTCAATAATGACATGTCTACCATTCACCATTCACTTTCAATATGTTACACATACATATAGACAATTGGTACAAAAAATACATAAAATTGCATAGAATAAGACTTTGTGCCTAAAGCACCACCGGGGGAATTCATGCCTCCTTGTTGTGGTTTGTCAACAAGTCAATTATGTTAAAATGGTTGCTTTGAAGGGGTAGCATTCCTTTACATATTTTTCAGTAATATATTTTGGTAATATTTACATTTTTGGTGGCCTAACATCTTCTGCCTGCACACCAAATTTCGTAGCAATATGAGATTGTTTCTGAAGCAGATGTTCTCCATGGCTTCTCATAGACTCTTCAACATGAGCCTTCTTCATGAGATCTCTTCAACCATGTTGGATCTGATACCATGTCAAGAGAAAGGAGACAAGGAGGGGAGCTCTCACACACTCTCACACACAAAGAGAGGAGCACACACAGATTGAGACGAGGAAGAACGATATTTCTTTGATTCTTCTATTACATAAAGAGAATATACAAGAATGACCTAATACAAAAATACAAACAATACAATATATAAAGATTAATACATAAAGAAAACCCCAATTTCTTCAAATGAGTGAGTGGGAAAGAAACAAATGTGCCTTTACTGTTGGTAGATCGATATTGTAAAGTGCACTAAAAGTATTATATATATATATATATATATATATATATATATATATATATATATATATATATATATATATATATATATATATATATATATATATATATATATATATATATATATATATATATATATATATATATATATATATATATATATATATATATATATATATATATATTGATGTAACTACTATATATGTCAGAGAAATGAAAATGGTATGTTTCATCCTCCATCATTACATGTTGAGATTGATATCTCAATTGTACCCCTCAAGCTCAATGTCATGCAATCCAAGCTCATCTGAAACTTCTTCAACTTCTCTACTCCAAGTGCTTTGGTGAAAGTATCACTAACCTGCTCATCTGTTCTCACATAAACAAGATCAATTTCACCTGCTAATAACCTTCTCATTGATGAAGTGATAATGTACATTGACATGTTTTGTTCTAGCATGAAAAACAAGATTTTGTGCTAATCGTATGGTGCTAAGATTATCACGATAAATGATGATAAGCTTTTGCACCTCTACACCTAAATTTTAAAGTAACATCTCTAGCCATGATGCCTCACATGCTGCCATTGTGGCATCTCTATAATGAACCAATGTACTCAATAAAGCAACAATGGGTTGCTTCCTACTACTCCATGTAAGAACAACACTCCAAGTGAAAATAGAAAACCACTAGTAGATATTCTATCTCGAATACCACTAGCCAAATTTGCATTGATGTATTAATGAGCCTACGGTCCTACACGAGCTTCATAAAACAATGCATAATCCAAAGTAACACTCACATAAAATAGAGTGCATCTCAAAGAATCTTACTATGGTTTCTTGAGTATCCACATAAACTGACTCGCAAGTCCCGTAGTGTAGCATGGCACATAAAAAATCTGATGGAAGATAAATAATTTGCAATCCTTGCATGCCAAACATGAGGGGATTATTTAATCACATACAAAAACTTTTTCAACCTGGAAACATATTCACGATGCTTTGAATCTGCATATCCTTGTGGCTGGTCCATGTATACTCCTTGCAACTCACCATGTAAGAAAGCATTCTTCACATTCGTCTGATGAAAAATCCATCCTTTTGTTGTGCCCAATGCAACAAGTGCTCTAAGAATAGCCATTTTAGCTATAGGGCTGAATGTTTTCTCATAATCAATGCCATATGTTGTGCATATCCTTTTGCTACCAATCATGATTTATATCTATGTATGCTATCATCAACATTATGCTTTACTTTTTTAAACCCACTTGGATCCATGTGTTTCTTTCCTTGCAGAAATAGAATTAGCTTCCATGTTTCATTTCCATAAAGTGCATCTATCTCCTCATCCATAGCTTTGTCCCAATCTACATTTCTGGTAGCATCTTCAAAACAAGAAGATTCATTGACTTGCATTACTACCTTGGTCATGTAAGCACATTGATGATCCATGAAGCTATCATATGTTAATCATTGCATTGCATTTGGCATCCTCCACGATCTTCTTGGTCTTGCGTCACTTATTCTTATTGTATCATCTTATATGGTTTTCTTACTCCGGAAGCCTTCATGGAGGTTAATCCAAGTTCCTTGTCAAGGCTCTTTTTTGAACTGCTAGATTCTTTATCAATGTCTTCAAAACCTATAGATTCTTTATTATCATCAAATTTTTTTTCTTTACTTTTCTTCGATGTAGTCAACGAGTTTTCTAGAATGAAATTTTCATGTAATATTCCACTCCATAGGTTTGAGTTGAAACTATTGCTAGGTGACACATCTCATCCACCCAAAACTTGAGATTCTACACAAATTTTCAACATTTTTTTGTCATTTAAGTCAACATTAAGTCCTTTTTTTTCATCTACATGATAGCTTGCCATTTCATCAAGATTTCCTTGTTATATTTGGAACATGTAGTACATCAACAAGATTTTTACTTTCCATCATCCGTAAATAGTGCTACGTTTTCTATATGCTCAATAGGATGTGATTTAAAAATTGATAACCTCTTGTGCATGGCTGATCATATGATTTGAAGCACTTGAATCAACCTACTAGAAATTACCATTTGAATTTGAAACATCGACACACATTGTGCTCATCATATGATGTTGGAACATGAAGAGCTTCTCTGAATCATTTGCACTTTTGGATGCATAGTTGTTTTGTTGCTTTCTCTCTTTTGAGTCTTCAACCTGTAACCACATTCAAAGTGAACAACTTCTCTTAGTCTCATTACCTGAATCATTTTATTGGAAATTTTTGGCTCCCCCTACCTTAAAATTTTCTTCCACCTGTTGCATTAGTTTATTGTTGACCTTGCTCTAGGTTATTGTTTCCTCTTCGACTTTTGAAGCCTTTTCCTTGACCTCTCCCTCTGCCATAGTAGAATACCTACTAAAAATTGGCTATTCCTTGGGAGTTTGAGTCTTCACTAAGGTTATTTTCTTCAAATATCATGGACAATATCAAAAAAAATTGGAATATCCCCCATGGTCTAAATAGAAGTCGTAAGCTGCTTATATGCAACTTCTAAACCATGAAGGCACAGTTCAACCTTATCATCATCATGATCATCTACATTGATGCCAATAGATGCAAGTGACTCACAAATGCTTTAGGCTTTTAAGGTGTTGTCACTTACTGACATGCTATTTTTCTCTAGTGTATGCAACTTGTTCTTGAGTTGCAATTTACTTGCCTTTGTATTGGTCTCATACAATGTGAACAAACTATCTCAAGCCTCTTTTTAGCATCGTATATGTCCCTAATCATGCTATCTTGTATGTTAACAAATATCCAACACATTACCTTCCATGCTCCTTGATTCCACTCTTCATATGCTCTCAATTGTTTCGCAATCTGATTCCTCTCTTATAACTATGGAGAGTTTTCATTGTCTTCTTCGATGTACTTCTAGTTGCCTTTTCCCATCAATAAAATTTTCACTCTAAATCTCCAAGCATGAAAGTTATTCTTGCCTAACTTATCGCTCATAATTTCACTAATTCCATCACTATTTGCCAATTTTGTAGCAATTCACAATACTGCAAAAATAGTAGGAGCAGTACCTCTACTTGAATACTGCCACAATATGAATTGAAAATTCAATATTAGAAAAACACAATTTTTGTGTATCAATAATATACGAAATTGATTGAAATTTTTGATCTAAAATATTTGGTAGAACAGTTTTGTAATCTAGCCTCCCTTTTTTGTGGGACCCACCATGCAATCTCAAAACAAGTTGAAATCATGCCTTCTACCTAGACATCAAATTTTGTAGCAACCTGAGATTGTTTGTGAAGTGAGTAGTCTCCATGTCTTCTCATACACTCTTTGCTATGAGCCTTCTTTATGAGTTCTCTACAACCATGTTGGCTTTGATACCATGTCAAGAGAAAGGAGATAAGGAAGAGAGGTCTCACACACAAAGAGAGGAGCACACACAGATTGAGGCAAGGAAGAGTGGTCTTCTTCTAATTCTTCTAATTTATTGAGAGAATATACAAGAATGACCTAGTATAATACAACTAGTACAATATATAAAGAGAAATACATAAAGAAAACCCTAATATTTGCAAATGAGTGAGATGGAAAGAAACACTTCTCACCCTTGTATAAGTTTTTATAAATTGGAATAAACCGACCTTGTGGTGAGTTTCCTCATCCTATCATATGCTTCTTCAATGGTGAGTCCATCCTCCAAATCATCCCTCTTGCCTTCTTCTTTTTCTTTGACTCCATGCTGCTCTTCTATACGAGGTACCATTGCTTGTCTAGCCATAGTCATCATAGGTATTGCACATGATGAAAGGATTGTGGAGTCATACCTTCTTCTTTTGGAGAGTCCACAATCATATGGATCAAAGTGGTGCACTTGTGAGGACAATCCATTGTGTAATGATCCTTGGCATCGAGACAATGTTGAGAGGGAGGTGCACCGTTAGGCAATGAGCATTTTCTTTGTACATGATCACATTTTCCAAAATGACATCACATTAAAGGTCTAGTATATCTACGTAGATTGTAATGATTCTCCTCTCTATTATATTTATTTGAAGTACTAGCATAAAAGGTGTTAGGAACTTGATTATTACCTCTCTGCTAGGTTCCCTTGAGGTAGTAACAATCATGTGCCTCATGGCCACCTTTCTCACAAAATTGACAACTTACTCTATCAAGGTAGTTTATGTAGGAGTGAACATTGTTGTTGCATGTGGTACACCAAACTTGCCATTGGATGTCTTGAGTGGTCCGCAATTCCTCCGCTTCTTGATGAAGTTGTGCCACTAATATTTATTGTTGCACGTGGGTGGCGAAACTAAGTTTTCCTCATTTTGACTTCTTTGCATCTTTAGCTCTTCTAATTCCCTTCTAAGTTGCTCGATTTGATTGGGATTTGCAACTGTTGAGAAAAGGGGAACAACAGACCCTAACCTCCTTACATGGAAGTGAGAAGCTTCTCCAAGTGAAGTTGCAAGAAGTGCAAGCAACGCATCCTCACCCATGCCCATGAACAATGGCATCGTGGCCAACATCAAAAAGGAGCAAGGGAGAGCAATGCTCACACAAAAGCCAACTCCAAATGCAAGTCCACAAACATAGATCATCGCCTTGAACACAAGGAAGAAAAGAGAATAACAAATGACACCTTCTTCCATTACCAAAATGGAGGCCAAGGCCATGGCCAAAGGACCCCCCTTTTTACAAATGAGGCTCTTCTTTATATAGAGAAGAAGAGAGGCATACGTGAATAAAACATGTGGTCAAAAGACCACATGTGCTAAATCAAAAAGAGGATCTTCATATGATAGTGGGATTTCAAAAAGGTAACAAACTAGAGAGAGAAGGAGGGAAGTTTGCGCGCATGTATACAAAATGTGCTCCAATTCTATGAATACCCAAAAGGAAGGTTTTTATAAAAAGAAGTGCACTAAAGTCTAAGAAGGGGTTTTTATGCATTTTTATGGAAAGATGGATAAGAAGGAGTTCCTATGAAGAAATTTATACAATGACTCCACAACACTCTTCGCCTCCTAGGCTTTGTCATCCTTGACAAAGCTAGGAGGAATGGATCATGCATTGCTGAACGGGATCATGTGGAGTCTTCAATTCTACAAGACTTAATTCTACAGGTCTTTAGTCTTCAAGTCATCAAGTCTGTTTAATCTACAGCAAGTCTTTAGTTCTTCAGATCTTCTGCAATTCTTCAATTTGCAAGGCTCCAGGCTGCAAGTCTTCAGGTCTTCAAGGATCTTTAAATCTACAGCACATCTATCTTTAAGTCTTGATTCCTTCCTTCAATCTGCAAATCTTCAGTCTTCTGGGCTGGGCGACACAATCCTCTTGGGGGGCAGTCAGCCAAGCATTCCTCCCAAAATGTAGTCCTTTGTAGGACTGATAGAGCCTTACCCAAGAGCTCCCAAACCTGAAAGCAAACATACACAACAAGTAAACTGTTTCTAAAAAGAAGAAAACAATGACATTTTAGTCCAATTGTAGTTTCCACTTCAAGGAGCATCCATTGCTACAAGACTTGCTCTACTAGAGATAAGTCTGCGTGAAAATCTTCTTGCTCCTGCAATCCAAAAAAGAAAAAGTGATAGGCCCAAAAAAAATAAGGAGCCCAGTCAAGACCAAGAGTGCTTATCTCTTATGTCTCAATGATTCCATACTCTTGTTATTTTCAAGTGAGAGTGTAGCTTATGGTCCTGCCATCATTTGTATTATGTTCCTAGTCAACAAGCTTGCAAATTATCATGTGTTATGTGCTCACAAAAATGATTAGACAATAGTGCAACATTATGACTCCTATCGTTCTACAAGCATTCATGAAATTCAATCAGCTTATCTAGCACTATTCCTGCAAAGCACAGTTTCAAATCATCTGTGGGAAGTAAAAAGGATCAATGCTGAAGTACAAGTGTGGTGGCCTGTAATGCCTTATAAAAAATAAGCCTTTTATATGAGCATTGTGAAACTAGAGTTATTTCCTTAGCAAAAAAACAAATGCTCAATCCTTGACCTCAAAACATTCTTCCGATTTTTCACCATGCTAACAATCCTAATTGTGTTAGCTCAGAAATAACAAAAACATGAGATAAACAATGCATCTGATGATTGGCCTCCATATGTTCATGTGATCATGAGAATACAAGAGTAACAAGATCAACCAGAGGAGTCATCAACATAAGATAGTAAAAACATAATCATTTGATCAAGGCTTGAGCATACAAACATACAACTAATATGTGGCCCAATTCAGGAGGAATTCCTTTTGGACATAATTATGGAAAGGCCATCTAGAGTCAGAGTAATCTTTTAAGTGAACAGTAATCCAAAGACAACCCCTTAAGAACTGTAGCTATTTCTGAACTTCCCCAATTCCAGGTCATACAAAATATCATTCAGGAAACACATGAACTCAAAGTTTATGTATATGCTACAAACATAATCATTTTTAAATTGGAACTATTACAAGACCAAGAGATCCTCGATGCCTTGTGTCTTGGTATGCCTCCATTGAGAAGCATTCTTCATTTCACAGAGCAACCTCACAAAGAGGAATGCCACATGAGCCATAGCCCGACTCATGGCACATCCTAGGTGTGAAGAGCTACACAAGGGCCCATAAAACCTCTCGGGAGGTCACGTGAGTCCCAACAATCATTTCTAGGAAACAACAACCAAGGATTATGAATGTTATGTAAAGAACAAAGCACCCCAATCAGTAAAAACAATTAAAAATTTTGGAACAGACAGTAGATTCCAAAGATATTATTGATCACAAAATCTTGAAAAACCCTAAATGATATGCTCCTACATTAGCAGGCTAACACGCTGTGGTTGAGACTCGAAGTCGGGCTTAGTAATCAACCATGAGGACACTGAACTTGACTCTCGAGCCTACAAGTTCTTTGCGTGAAATCTGAAAATGTGATATGCTTTGCCCTACATGAAATCCAAGGCATATAAAATCTCTAGTCAAAGGAGAAATCGAGATCTGACTCAAGGAGGCATCATACTAGAGGAAAGGGGCCTTCTGGGATTTTTGACAACATGCGGAGATTGAACGGAGAATAATTCTATTGCAGGTACTTGGAATAGAAGGGGGGGAAAGGCTGGTTCTGGAAAAGGCACGCGTTCAGTATCAGAAGGGCTCTCTCGATGATGCGGGAGGAAAAAAGGGGGAGCGCATTTAGGAAGGAAGGGCTCTCTTTCTCAAGAAGGTCTGAGGGAGGGAACAAGACTCGTAGATACAGATCTACCATATCTCCTTGGGCTGCTATTGGATTCAAGCCATATTTATGGAGCATTGTTGATTAGATATTATCTGCAGAAAAGGGGAACCCAATACTGCACAGAGGGAGGTCGCTGTGGAAAAAGAGGAGGTGACGACATACCAGCTCTTTCTCCAAGTGTGCAACAGGCAGAAGAGTACAGAAGGATAAGTTGAAGAGGAGGAGCTCGAGCTGTTCAAATAAGGGAGTTACACCATCGACAGTGGAGAAAGCTTCTACCTCCATAGGAGGAGATAAAACGTTCATAAGTGAATCTAAAACTGGAAGGGAAAAGAGACTTCAACATAGATCAATGTCTACTTGATAACATATGGAAAGAAGTTTAGCACTTCAGACGAAGAAGATGAATGCACAGATGATCAGAATGGAAGCTGGTGAATTGCTGATTACAGGTGGACATAATGGGTGCAAATTCTAGGAGTAGTGTCAGAAGAATATATGCTTATCTTGTCATTGCTGAGGACTTCGTTCTAAGTAGTGTCAGAATCGAGTGGATCTTTTCTAAAAGATTACCGCAGTATAATTTGTGAAAGTTGCTGGAACCAAAGTTGCTCCACTTCATTCATGTGTGATGAGTACATAAAGGTCTTTCGAGACATGCAGAATGAGGAAAAAGATTCGCTGACAGTTTTTACACTAGAGGGACCGCACTGACACAAATGACTGGTATGTTAGTGAGTGGTATGTTACTGTTAAATATTGAGGTTAGTTCGATAAATCTATCAATGCACTGTGTTGAGTTTGCTTCGGGTTAAAAGTAAAAGGTTGTTTTGATGTGTTATTTTCTTTGAATTAATATGGCGTGTTGAATTCGTAAATAGCACATGTATAAAGTTTGTGGGTTGATGTCAATTGCTATGCACAAATAAACTCAAAAGGATGTGACTGCAACCTAGCTAGTGTCTATAGTTAAGGCTATGACTGTTCTTGTTATAAGAATGCTCTGGAATGTTTTAAGATGCGACACAGGCTATATACGTGATTGACTTATATGATTGATTGAAGTGGCAATCTAAATTCAGCCTTAAGTATAAAATTGCTGCTCATATAAGCGCAAGATCCTATATTGTTCTGTGACAGGATTTGAACCATGTGGCTGTCATATGTCTTGGTATACATGCTTGACCTATGTTGCGATGATTATTTACTTATACAAGCCTCTCAGCTGGATTAATTGTATGGTGAGATGATAAACTGAATTCATGCTCATGGATAATAAGTTATTCGAAAACAGTTTGAGATGATACTCTGGAATGGTCCCATTTGACTAATGGAATATAAACATTTATATCAAATGAAGTGCGCATATGCTTGATACACTATGAAGTACCACAATAACGCAAGAACGTGCTTAGTAGGTTCTTTATAGTTCTTATAAGCACACACATGATTTTCTGAATTTGACATGGAAACATACAAAAGCTATGTTCAAATAAGAATTGGCTCTTTTTGTATATTGAAACTTGAACTGCGACGAAAAATTCTGAGTGTATTGTGTGGAACAATAGTTGAAGTCTTACGAAGTGCTAACATGCATATATGATTGATGAATATAAACCATGTGTTAAACCATTGCCACAATCAAAAACGAAAAATGATTGTCATTGAATTATGACAAAGATCTATGTGATGCCTTAAAAGATAACGATGCTTAAATGTGCTGAACTCAACGCACTTGAGTTAAATGCATTGTGTGTGCAATTCAAGATATGTAGGACTTATGCTTCCTTAATGTAATGTAGTAAGTCAACAAGTGTCGTCAGTAATCATTTGTTGTAAATATCGTATGAAGCTAAATCTGCTTGAGAAGTGATTTTGTACGTAAACTCGTATCGAATCATAGTTCACTTAAGTACTCCCAAGTGTGATTCTTATCTTTGCTTCTCTCTCCTTTCCGTGAATATGACGACATACCTGGTGAACCCGACGTGAAAGGAGGGGGTGAGTGATTTATATAGCCAAGGACCTAAGACCTAGCGAAACTAAGAATGGAAGATCTTATAGCTCAATTCCTACGCTTTCAAGAAGAAGATAGGCGTCAAAAAGCTGTCCAATCACTTCATGAACATCTAGTCAATGGGTGTGGCTTTTTCAATGGAAAGAATGTCTCCAAGTTTTGCAAAGAATATGAACTCGAGGCAAAGTACTTAGGTGTCGGTTTAGCTCCAATGATGGAAAAATAACTATGCGAAAACTTTATCTATGTGTCCGGATACGACATGCGAGACCAAATAATGCAAATAAATCAAACGACATGGTCTCGATACAAAGCGATACTCCTCAGGCAGTTTATGCTAGAGGACCTTGATAAAGTGACTTGTAGATCTTTCTTGAGGTGGGTTTATATGCCGAAAGAGCAACCGATCCTAGAAATTATAAAAGAATTCGAAAGACAATTCGAAGATATGTCCGAATATGATCGGCGATGTGTAATGCATGAAAGGGTGTTCTTATTCCTACAAGCAATAGATGTTCGAGCCCGAGAGGAACTAATTTCATTTTTGCAAGACCTGGACTCCGAATCGGGGCTCACAGAGGATTGGAAACTCGTTCATGATGCTGTCATAAGATATGTTAAGAAGGAGCAAATGTTTGAGAAATTTCGAAATGACTGGAGAATTGATCTTCCTGAAGATAAAGATGAAACTCAAACTCCAAGTATTTTACCACTTGTGAATAATGTTCAAGTCCATCAAGTTATAGAGATCCCACTTGGGCATGAAGCAAACATGCATGAATTTGATACACATGCTAATGATAAGTGTTATCAAGAAAATTCTAAAAGTGTGATTGATATTAACTCTAATGTTACAAGGTGCCAAGAGCCTATAGGCTTCTCTATAATGGTCACATCCTCAAGTGCCATATACACACAAAATCTGATGATGGGAGGAGCAAAGGGGCACGTGGAAGCCGATCGAATCCAAATCAAACAAACACCAAATACAAACAAAATCAAAATTCAACAAAAATTAACAAGAAATCATGATGAGGCTTCTCTTGACCTCCTAAACCCCTCACATCCATTGGAGGATAAACAAATAAATCAAGAAATAATTAAAGATACAAATAAAGAATTAGAGGAATCTACAAGGCTTAAAGGTGACCGAATGGAGGTAAAAGATGAAGTGCAAAAAGAAACTTCAATAAATATGTCTGAAAGTCAAGCTCAAGATGCATCATTATGTGAAAATGTTAAACAAGATTTAGGGAGTGATTTAATTCTAGTTGATAGTGATGTCCAAGTGTATGATTCAAACATAGAATATGATCCAATACTTTTGCTGAGGATTTCGTTCTAAGTAGTGTCAGAATCAAGTAGATCTTTTCTAAAAGATTACCGCAGTATAATTTGCGAAAGTTGTTGGAACCAAAGTTGCTCCACTTCATTCATGTGTGATGAGTACATAAAGGTCTTTTGAGACATGCAGAATGAGGAAAAAGATTCACTAACAGTTTTTACACCAGAGGGACCGCACTGACACAAATGAGTGGTATGTTATTGTTAAATATTGAGGTTAGTTTGATAAATCTATCAATGCACTGTGTTGAGTTTGCTTTGGGTTAAAAGTAAAAGGTTGTTTTGATGTGTTATTTTCTTTGAATTAATATGGCATGTTGAATTCGCAAATAGCACATGTATAAAGTTTGTGGGTTGATGTCAATTGCTATGCACAGATAAACTCAAAAGGATGTGACTGCAACCTAGCTAGTGTCTATAGTTAAGGCTATGATTGTTCTTGTTATAAGAATGCTCTAGAATGTTTTAAGATGTGACACAGGCTATATACATGATTGACTTATATGATTGATTGAAGTGGCAATCTAAATTCAGCCTTAAGTATAAAATTGCTGCTCATATAAGCGCGAGATCCTGTATTGTTCTGTGATAGGTTTTGAACCGTGTCTGTCATATGTCTTGGTATACATGCTTGACCTATGTTGCGATAATGGTAGACCTGGCCATTTCATCTAACTCATCCCAATCATCTTCATCCATGTCAGTAGGCTTCTTTGAAATTCCATTTATTGGCTTCCATTACCTCCTTTGAATCATCACATCTTTAATATGATTCTTCCATAGTGCAACATCTCCTATGGTGAGGCTAGGTAAGTCTTCCACCTGCATCACCAAAGAGATCCCGACACTTGGGTGTCTCCTAGTTAAGAAAACCTCACCACGAACCTCTTTATCAAACGTAAAAGGCTTTATGTGAAGAACATAACTGCAATATCAATGACCACATGGATGTACATAAGCACTATCCACAGAAGTGTAGATGGTGTATATGTGCTCAATATATGGAGTAAAATGACACTAAAAGGCTGAATGCACAACCCAAAAACTAGACAATAACACTTGCAAGTGTCTGTCAAATCTGATGTTTTAGGTTCGAAAACCCTACATAAATTTGCAATGACTGCTCCCACCAAAACTCAAACCTTTCAAGAAACCTATAGTTTTACCAGTGTGGATGAAAACACAGCCCTAAAGGTTGATAGTAGAAAGAACACTCTTCTTGATGTTCTTGGACCTGTGTGAAGAGAACTATGTGCGGAAGTACTCCAAAATGGCTCCAAAAGACACCCCAAAAATGCTTTAAAGATAGGCCTTGAAAGCAAAAAATGAAGCTTTGGGTGACCAAAACATGTTCAAGGTGATGTCAACCTTAGTCTTTTACCTTCTTCAGACACCACAAGAGTGTAGCTTAGTGGCAAGAGATTGCCACGGTTAAGCGAGATCCAGGGGGAACATCACTGGAATGGGTGACCTCCTAAGAAGTACCGAGAACCTCTATATTCCTTGATCGTTGAGGTCCTCCCTCGCGCACAACCAATGGTGACGTCAGTGAATCAGACAACAAGGTATGCCAAGGTCTATGCCTTGGTCTTCACCTTAGTTTCCACCTCAGAGAAAGCCAAGGGGAGGTGCTTGCTTCGCTCACACAAAAGGAACAAAGCTTTTGCATCGAGCTGCTCTGATACCAATGAAGTAATTTGTTAGTGATGCACCACAGTGCACTCTCCTTTCTCGCGAGCTCCACGATGATATCCTCAGAGTAGAAAACTGAGCTCCTAAGGCCACACATGGTACTCTGCATAAAGACTGCAGAATACGTAGAAAACACACTTCACAGGGAGCATGAAGACAGACTTCTTAGGTCTTACAAAAGTGGCCGAACTTACAGTCCATGATTGACCAGACCACTATATGTTTTATTAAAGAACATATACAAAGAAGTGTCCAGTGGCCATTTGGCCTTTCACATGGACACTAACGATAAAAAAAGTGTTGGATGCTTGATTTACTTATGCATTACTCAACCAGATATTCAGTTTGCTATCTCACAAATGAGCATGTTTATACATTGCCCAAGTGTGAAGCATTGGCAATCGGTCAAGCACATCTTTTTCTACTTGAGTGGTGCTCAACTACTTGGATTGTATTATCCCAAAGCGAATCACTATCGCCAGATTTACATGATTTTTCTAGCTCTGACTTGGCTGGTTGCTATGACACTCGTGTGTCCACTAGTGGCTTTTACTTCATGCTTGGTAGCTCATGTATATCTTGGTTGAGCAAGAAGTAGCCACTGTGGCCACTTCCAATTATGAGGCTAAGTATAGGTCAGCCTTCACAGTGACTGTTGAGTGTGTGTGGCTGAGATGCCGTATGCCTGATTTGGGTGTTGGTCAATCTTTTGCCACCGCCATCTTCACTCACAGTCAGAGTGCATTGGTAGTTGTGAGGAACCCTGTGTTCCATGCTCTCACTAAGAAAATTGAGGTGCATTATCATTATGTCAGGGAGAGGTTCTCTACTAGAGAGATCATCTTAGCATATGTGCCAACACACGAGAACATTGAAGATTTTTCCACTTTTCACAAATCTTTGGGCTAACTTCCTTTTATGGATTGATTCCACGTAGCTTCACACTTCCTTATACATGAGTGCCAACTCCTTGTTCACCACATCACTCCTAGGGGGGATTTGTTGATATATTTAGGTAGTGATGTGTGTGAACACACTAGGATCATCAGGGCACTTTTTTCCCTCTTTAGGAGGTTATTTTTCCCCCAGCTTGTATATATGCCTATTGCCCTAATGGGTTACTTATCTTTGTACATTCTAGTGGTAATACATTCAATATTGTGTGTTGTGCTCCAAACTTCTTCTTCTTCCTTGTGTTGTTCATGTGCTTCGGCATACCTCAAACTCCAACATGCACTTGCAATGCATCATGTTTTGAATGTACATCAATTGGACATTAAAACTATATTTTTTTATGGCAAATTGCATGAAGAAGTGTATGTTTTTCAGCCTCGTGTCTTTGTGCAGAGAGGGCTTGAAAACCAAGTGTGCAGTTGAAGAAGGCATTATATGGTTTAAAGCAAGCACCATGTGCTTGGTATGAAAAGATACATGCCTATCTGATTGGACATGGTTTTGAGAATAGTCCAATCGAAAGCATCTTATATGTTAAGCATGCTACTAATGTGCTTCTGATCATTGTTGTGTATGTTGATGACATGCTGCTTGCTGGAGACCTTAAATTCTCCAAATGTCTGATTTATCTTAATTTAAGAATTCCTCTATATCAAGATTAAACCAAACTTTACACAAACTTTGAAGTTTATTAAGAAATACTTCTCTGTATGAAGTTTCCTTCAGCTTCAACAGTTTTCTTCATAAATGGACTTCAATCTCTACATATGAATTCAATTTTGATCACTCAAAATGATACACACATATTCATACAACCTGTGCACAATCATAATGATCAGTAGTTCTTCAAAAGAACTATTAGGTTTATAATTTGATCACTTAGATAAATCCTATCTCAGAAACTACCTTTGAGAAATGGCAACTTTGACATGGTCAACTTCTTAAGTTGATTTCTCTCAGAATCTAACCTGTCTTGCTAAATGCTTTTAGCCAAAGCTTCCTTACCATCTAACTTAAATTTTGAATGCTCAAACATAAAGAACTTTACACTGAACACTGAGATCCAAGCAAATCTCTAAAGAACAAAATGCACAATTCTCATCACTTTACCTGCAGACTTTTACATATGAATGTTCCTACTTGTCATACACACAATCTAAAGAGAATTAGATACTCAAACTTTGGTCATAGCTTGATTAGCTTCTGAATTAGATGTGTACAAAAGATTTCCTCATCCACGTGATTTGGCTGAGAGAATTCTAGGAAAGACTAGTCGCTAACTCATGAGAAAACTCTTTGCACATCTCTCTCAGAAATCTTAGATTCTATTGACTATACTCTCATATATTCTTCATCTCTCTTCTATGTCACGATATAAATGAGTGTATATATACATATGAGTATGAACTCATCACTAAATCAAAGTATTTTGAAGTATTTTCCAAAACTAGTATACATAAATGTATAAAACATTTCCTCCTGATTCTTCACTTGACTTCAAACTTTGAGCTTGAGTCTTTTCTTCACTTCTTCATTCCTAGGCTTCATGTAATCATCCATTGATGATTGTCTTGCTCCAGCAGCTCCCCCTCAATCATCAATTGTGATTACCTGCACCTTCTTAATACCAACCATCTCTTTAAACCTTTGTAACTTTGGTCCATCCAAGCTCTTTGTTAGCATGTCTGCCACTTGATCTTTTGTTGGCATGACTTCAATTTCTTTATCAAGCACCTTTTCTCTTAAGAAATGATATTGAATTTTTTTAATATATTTAGGTAGTGATGTGTTGAACACTCTAGGACCACCGGGGCACTTTTTTCCCTCATTAGGAGGTTTTTTTCCCCCCGCTTCTATATACGCCTATTGCCCTAATGGGCTACTTATCTTTGTACATTCTAGTGGTAATACATTCAATATTGTGTGTTGAGCTCCAAGCTTCTTCTTCTTCTTTGTGCTATTTGTGTGCTTTCGTAGAGGTCTAACTCCAACAATTGGTATCAGAGCAGGTCACAACTTCATCTAGGGCATCGTCGATAGCTCTCCGGTTGTAGTCTCAAAATCGCATGAATTTTGGTGAGCATACTCAACGTGTTTTCGAGATCAAATCCGCTTCGTTTTGTGATGCTGAAATCGTGATTTGAGCTCATTTTGGCCTGCAAATACACTATCATAGTGCTTGTGCAAGCTATTTTGTCTTTTTGTGCCAAAGGTATATACCAGTTTCAATTCGCCAATATAAGCGTCTCAAAGTTTGCTACATGTTTAGCAGAATTCATTTGGGAAATTATGTTCAACTTTTTGAGATACAATCAATTTTCTGCATCAAGATATTCTAGTCACCGACCATGGTTGAAAGCAGTGATGTATTTCGTATGTTGGCTATTGAGGATAAGTTGGATGATGCCAACTACCCATTATGGGCTTATATGATGCGACATGTATTGGTTGCAAAAGGACTGTGGAACATTGTGCAAGGTGTTGAAAACTTCTTATCACACCTGCAATTGTTAGAACCGCAGGTACTGAAGCTGATGCAGAAGGTGTCGAAGATGATGATATTCTGCATATTTTTGTTCGTGCTCTGGTTTCAGCTGCACCTACTGCAAAGCAAATTTGTTGGGATGGCAGAGATGCCCAGGCACATGCATTGATATCTTTGTCTATCAAACATGCCATTATTTCTCACATTCGCTCTTGCAGAACAACTAAGGATGCTTGGGATACACTTACCACATTGTACCAAGCTAGGAATGAGGCTCATGTTGCTTACCTCCGAAAAGAGTTGGAGAGTGAGCACATGAATGAAGATGGTTCTATGGACAGTTTTCTAACAAAGATCAAAGACTTGAAGGAATAGTTGATGTCTGCTGATGAGGTTATACCAGATAGCTCACTTTTGTAGACCATTCTGAATGGTCTTCTTGATACATATCAGAGTTTTGCTTCTACTCTTTGGTTGATGATGAAAGGCAATCCAAACGCCTTGTCATTTGAGGACTTAGACTTTGTTTTTTTCAGGAAGATCAGTCTAGACAAAAGAGTTCCATTATGCAAGTTGTAGATCAAGATTTCCTCGCTAGTCAGAAGGGCAAAGGAAAATAGAACTCTTCAACTAGTAAGAAAAAATCTATGAATTTTGCACAATTGAAGAGGGAAGACAAAGATGAAAAGAAATAAGAAAAGTAGAAATTGTTTTGCAAGTACTGTAAAGGAAATGATCATATCATAAAGAACTGTCCAAAATGGGGTGCTAAAGAGGCAAAGAAGAAAGAGGCTAGAATGGTTGTTGCAAAGGCCTCTACACCAAAAATAGAGTCTGCTAATCTTATGCAGGAAGAAGAATGGGAGTTTACTACTGTTTGCAGTTTTGACCCATCTTCTCATGAGCACTGCATGTCTGCACTAGACTCAGATGTTTGGTACTTTCACAGTGGGGAGACCAAACATATTACCTCGCACTGCAGTTTCTTCTCTTTACTCGAGCCTACCCCTATTGGGAATACTGTTACATGCGCCAAAAACTCCTCTGATCCTGTTATGGGAGTTGGTAAGATCATTTTGACTACTACTGATGGTAGTTCTTTCACTTTGTCATATGCTTTATTTGTGCTAGGGATCAAGAAAAATTTGTTATCAGTTTCTACATTAGTCAAGATTGGTTTGGTTGTGAAATGTGTTGATGAAAGATGTACAATTCATGATCTGTCAAATGGTGATGTGATTATTGCTTTTGGCATTTTTATGTCGTGGGTTGTATAAGCTCATAGACTTTGAAAGATCTGTAAATGATTTGGCATGTGTAGTACATGATTATCAGGCTATGTCAGATGCACAAAAGCAATGGGTCTCACCCATTGCAGTGGTGCCCAAAAAGAATGGCAAATTACGTGTATGCATTAACTTGAAGAAAGTTAATGAAACCACCATCAAAAGAATGGCAAATTACATGTATGCATTAACTTGAAGAAAGTTAATGAAGCCACTATCAGAGTACATTATAGTATTGGATTGTGAAAGTGCAGAGGAGCTTTGGAAAATGCTATGCAAATGAATTACTTATTCCTAATAATATTAATTTATAGGAATGACTAGATGCATATAAAGAATCATTAAAATACATTGAACTTTTTTTCCGGCATGAAACGGTATTATTGCATGTTTTTGTATTAATAACTTCATGTAGGAAATACCATTTATTATCAAATTTTGTATGATGGTAGATGCATAAGTCCTAAACCTACCCACCAATTTGAATTTCTTTTGGAGATATTTTGGTAGGCCAAACGATTCAAAAGGTTGAGACCTATTGTAACAAAATTTACCCTTTGGAAAGTGTGGAGCGGTAATGTTGCATGGACATATCCCCTCATGGGAGCATCTAATTTCTTAGATTTTTGTTGTCATGGCAAGCCTATATAGTTACTCCTTTAAAATTTCATGAAATTTTGTAATCTTGAGTGAAGAGAAAAGTAAAAGTTGCTCTAGACTTCGTGTAGGGGATTGTCTGGCTATCTTCTCACCTCTAGCTATCTTCTTGAATCCTTGAAATGGATCTTCCACAAAAGCTCCATGTTGGGTGAACCTAACTTGCAAGCCTTTTTCGACTATTTGGCCTACACTTATTAGGATTTTAGTGATAGTGGGTACATAGAGAACCTTACTCAGAATGTTTGTCCTGCCATTGGAAGATTTGACATTACCAATCTTCTCCACATTGTGCTTTGTGTCATCCCCTATTGCACTTCATGTCTATGCTTTGGACTTTCCTAATCAAATAGAAGAGCAATATTGCCTGCAACATGATTCGAACATCCTGAATCTATGTAGAACAAATGATCATCTTCTTTACCTTCTTTGTGGCTTAGATTCATAAGAAGCAATGAGTCTTCATGTGGTTGATCTTCTGAATAACTGTTGTAGTCCCTTATATTATAGCCTCTATTGTTATTGTTGAAGTTGTGTCCACCTCTGCCTCTATTGCTGCCATATCCACCTCTTCCACTTCCTTTCTGGGTCTTCCCATTGAACCAACAATTCTGAGTGGTGTGGTTGGTCTTATCGCATAAGGCACAAGGTTGAACATTCTGACCTTTGGCTTTGTCTTGCTTTGGTCCTTTCTTCTTCCCTTTCCACTTGCTTTTGCTTGCAAAGTTGGCTTGGGAAGTCTCTTCTTCATCTTCTTCCTTCTTCTTGCGTTTTTTCTTCTTATTATTCTTATCTGCATAGAGATCCCTAGTTGAATTACCATGATAGGAGTTACGTTCCTTTATGCTATTGTTGGCCTCTTGATTGAAGAGTTGTCCAAGAAAGATGTTGAAGTCTAGAGTCTGCACATCCATGATGAGATCATAAGCTATCATGAAGGATTGCCATTGCTTATCACTTCAAATCCCATTGAGAATTTGCCTCATGATAGCCTCTTCTTCAATCACCTCTCCAATGGATGCTAATTGATCCGCAACCTCCTTGACCTTGGTAACAAACTCCATGATGGTTTGTTTAGGTGTCTTCTTCATTTGGTTGAACTCGTTGTCACTCTAGCACAATGGTGAGTACCAACGTGAGGAGATTCACCTCATAATTGTCAATCCGTGGAGACGTGAGGACTAGTATGAAGACTATGAGCAAGTGAAGGCACAAGTGTGTGAGTGAGAAGCACACAAGCATGCACACACATACACACACGCGCGCACACAAGGCAAGAACAAGGAGAGGAACAATGGAGTTCTTTGCATTAGTCAAAAAGTCTCTTACATAAGCTCAATTCACAAACAATCTACCCCCAAAAATGAGCTCTCTAGCTCTTTTTATAGTTTTCTAACTAGCTTTGGTCTTGTCCAGACCTAGTGTCCGGCCTAGTTAAAAATTAGGTTCTAGAGTCTATTTGAGGGCTCAAACAGAGTCTAAAAATTATGAAAATTGATATGTCGCTAGTTCTAATACTCCTCAAGCTCGAGGACTCCTCGGCTTGCACAAAATGGAGTCTATTCTACCAAAAACAGGATTTACAATGTTTGTGTAGTGATTAAAATCACTTGAGTTGTAAATAATCTATGGGAAAAAAATGATTTGGCCTTGTTGCCGTATTGTGCATGACTCCTCTATTGCTTTGTCTGCCAACACTCCCCCCTTCCTAGCGTCTGTCGCCCCTGACAGACCTTTGTTCTCTCGGGTGGTCGATGTAATATTGGATGACATTGGTGGCCAGTTCATGTTCTCCTATCCTTAAGCCTCTTGCTAGATCAGCTTCCAATGCATCCCAATTTATTGCACCAGGGGTCTCTGGTTGCGGGGTGGTGTAGTACTCTGAGTACATTGCTTGTTCACAAGCAAAAAGTTGTAGCAGATGTGTTGGCTTTGGTGCGAAAATCTCCGAGTGATACTCCCAGAAACCTGATCTGAACATTTCTTCGAAGGTCTGTTTGTAGCAGGCAGGGAGGTATTTGATGCGTGCATGCCAGGCGTAAGCCACACGAATACTAGGGGTGGTGCTCATGTCATACACCAAGTCGTAATTTCCATTGCTAAACCCCGGGAGACGTACCTGTGGTGCGACTGCATTTCGAAAAGTCTTCAGGACTACTTGCATCATATCTAAGATTTTAAGCATCATTTGCGCTGCTACATCTTGCATGGGCTTCAAGCGCGGCATCCAGTGGCGAATGGTTCCCATCATATATGCGACCGACGGTGGTCCCTGTGGTGGCGCAATGTACGGGTAGTTCAGCCATTCCTTGCATTGCGCATTGTTCTGTACCTTAATATTGAATGCCTTCCAAGACCTGCGGCGTGGGACTGGACCGTAGCATGGATTATATAGGAGGTGTAAAGGCGCGTTGTTCCATGTGCGTAGCATTTCTGGATATGTCTCTAGAAGTTTTTGCCGCCAGATGGGTTGACGAATTTTGCCTTTTTGCACCTCTGGAGGAAGGTCTTCGGGTTGAAATTGGGTTGCAAAGGTAGGAATCCGACCCGTGACTCTTTGTATTTCTGCATTATAATCCGCCAAGATAATATAATACGGCCTGTATTGGAGTTCGGATGAGAGGATCAGGCGTCTCGATGACAGGTTCTTGAAGTAAGCCGATTGTAGCACAGTTTCCTCTATGACCCTCATGGCCTGATTTTGCACTACTGTGCGCTCTTCGTGCGAACTCCCGATTTCCTCCACTTGACGTAGCCATGGGGGCCGTGGTGCCTCGAATGTGTCCTGAGCTTCTTCTGTTTGTTGGCCACCTGGGAATGGTTGTGGATCGTATTCTTCATCAAACGTTTGTTCCATTGGAATTTGCACAACTTCTTCGTCCGTGGGAGCCTCTGGAGGGGAAGGTGGTCTCTCATATTGTAGTAGACGTGTTTGCAATTCAGTGACCTGTTTCTGGAGATCTTTTATGGCCTCTGCGTCTGTGAGAAGTGAAGCCGCGGAGGGGGTGGTTGGAGAGGCTGCTGTTGGTCCTTTTTGGTGTTTCTGCTTCAATTGTCCCAGTTCCTCCGATAGCCTATCATGTGCTTCAAGCAGCATGGCATAGTCTTCCAGTATGATCTTGATATTATCGGGGGTCACTGCTTGAAACTTGGATGGGCTGATGGGTGCCCCCGGTGTGCTCTCAATAGCTGCCTCCAAATTCTCTTGATTTTGTATTTGTAGGCGTCTATTCTCTTCCTGAGCGGCCGCAAGATGACGTTTGAGTAGAGCCATATTTCTCTGAAGTTTTGAGTTGCGTTCCAGCTGTGTCCGTAGGTGACCTTCTACCACCTGTATCGCTTCCTGATCTGTATTCTGTAACTGTACCTCCAATATGCCATGAGCTTCTTGGAGAGTTTGGAACTGTGTGTGGAGGCGAGCATTTTCCTCCTCTAGTGCCGCGAGGCGGTGCTGTAGTGTCTCTGAGTGCTCGTGCAGGCGTTCGTTTTGTTGCTGGAGCTGAATGTAATCTGTCCTTAAATTTGATATACAAGCCAGCATGGTGTCCAAAGCATTTCCTATAGATGAGTGGGTGGTGTTTACAGTAGGAGATGCATGGGAAGGGAATTGGGGAAGGGGAACAGTGAATGATGTGTCTATGGAAGTCGTGTGTGTGAGTGAAATTGGTGGAGGGGGAATGGGAGGAGGTGAAATCGTGGGGGGAGGTGCCGTGGGTGGTGAAATGTCCATACCTTCAGGAGTGGGTGTGAGTGTGGGGTCTGCCATATACATTGGGATGGTAGGTGGTGTGTGTGTGGAAGTGGTGAATAGATGCGAAGTGGGGTGGGGAGCTGAAAAGAAAGGAAATGGTTGAGACTCTGGTTGAAAAGTTCTAGCAAGGAGGTCATGGAGGGATTGTAGAAATGGAGAGAGAGAGGTCGGGGGTTGAGGTCGTAAATTGGAGGAGGGCGCGAAGGGTTGCGTGGTAACAGGGAAACCCATGAATGTGGGTCTAGGGTCAGGATGACCTATGGCTGAGGGCATGGGGGATGGTTGCCCTAGCGCAGGCTCTAGGAGCGGTTCGGTGGATTGTGTAGTGATGGGGTTGGTTTCAAAGATTGGGTTATCAGTGGTAGAGAATAGGGTGGAACTAGAGATGGGGGTACGGAAGATGAAGGTTGGTTCGGTGGGTTGAGTGGTCGAGGTGATTTCCACGGTTTCTGCTCTAGGGGGCGAGGGTGGGGGTGTGGGTGGTAGTGGCTCGGTGGACTCCTCATGGGTTACTGGGTGTTGTTGACTAGCCGTTTCGGTTGCTTGGGAGGCTGTCCTGATGGGTTCAGATGTAATAGTTGGCCCTTCTGCAATTGTGATGGGAATCTGGATATTCTTACCTGAGCGTCGTCGTGTCTGGAACCGTCGTGGATCATATTGAACTGGAGACCTCCGAATGGCAGTGCGCACTGCTTCTACTACCCCATATGTTTCTGCCATCAATAAGAGACCTTCCCTATACTCTGAGTCAACTCCTGCTTCTTCCAACAACTGAGTCATGAGTACTCTGCTACTCTGTTCGGTGAGTAGCTGTTGCGATCGCACTCTTTCCATAATCTGATACAGCCTTCGGAGTTCTGCTGTATAGGCTGGGGCTTCAGTGGTCTCCTCTTCATACGCTCCTTCTTCTTCTAGGTGTCCTTGTTGTTGACCTTGCTGAGCGTCACTCCAATGTACATGTCGACCGTCTGTAGACTTTCTTCTTCTTTGTGAGGATGTGCCTTGCTCCTCTGCCTCTGAATAAAACTCCACATCAGAGAATTGTGTACTTTGTAGGAATGCTTCGAAGTCCTGGGGGTCCATTCCTTCAGCATCTCCAGTGGCAGCAAATTCGAATTCAGGTGGAACAGGAGGAGCCGATGGGGTAGCTTGTGTCGTAGTTTCAGATCCCGACCTAGGTATCCTAATGGTAAAGGGAGGTACAGTGTCCTCCCGTCGTGGCGATACCTCAGGAGTAGTCAGAACTTCCCTTGTCTGGACACAAGGGATCGCACCCCTCATGCGCTTGGATTGATGTGTGGACGTCTTGAGCCTTTTAAACATTTGTAATTGTGCCCAAGTTAAGGCACGTTCAATGGGGACATCGTATGCTAGGCACCGGTAAATAATGCGTGTGATTGCACAGCATCCGTTCACCACTAATTTCCTAGAAGACCGTTTGTTTGCTTCATACAATTGATCTATAATCCATACCGGTAGCTTAATGGGTAACGCACCTGCTTCCGCTAAGTAGAGAGCGAACCAGATTTTCTTGTGTGGTTGTGTGAAGCGGTCTTGGCCGGGAAAGGCGAAATGTTGCATGCACATGCGGAGAGGGATGGACACGTTTGGTGTGAGTGCTGCCATGTCTTTAAGCTTCAATAGTTTCCTATCCTTCATGTTAGTGGGAACAAGAGCATCCTTTTCAGAGGGTACATGCGTGCCGTGCATATTCAAAGCGTCGCTTACCAACTCCACAGTAAGTTCAAACCTCTTCAACTCGTTGTTGCCCAGCAAGGAGGGAAGAACAAATGATCCGGGTTTGTCCTTTTCTTCATTAGCTTGTAATGTGGAGACCAAATAGTAACATCGGAGGAGGTCTGGTTTAGGTAGTGGGGCTTCAAAGTATTCTGCCAGCCCTGCTCGTTGCCATATGGTCTGGAGATCCGCGGTGTTCTGTAAAGTCTCGAACTCCTTGGAGAAAAATTGGAATCGAACCCATGATCTGTCATACTCGCACTTAGACTCCCATATATACTTGGCCTCTCCTAATGGCCCTGGCATGCCATTGAACCAATGAGAATTGGCATGGACTCTTTCTGTGATCCCTGTGGGTGGATCCGGCACCGGGATTTGCTGAAGGCGCTGCAGCTCCACTGGTGGTTCAGTTGGTGGCACATCCACAGGTAGACTATCCACATCAATTCCTGCAGTGAGTATCCCTACTTGTGAGCCCGAACCTGTCGCTTCTGCCATTTTTCTTCTTGCCTTCTGATTCTGTGAGAATATAGAATCATGTGTTAACATCGTAATGGACAGAATAAATCCGTTGTTGTCCCCGTTACAACATTAACATGAGGTAGATGGTGAGTTAGCGGTTAGTAAGTGCACGAAGACAGTGTGTGTAGTTAATTCTTGGGTATTCCTAGGAGACTAATGCAGTTAGTAAGTGGGGGTGAATTTACAAATTGGGGTCGGGGGGTTTATTACAAGTCTTAAGCTGCCAAATGTATTGGATGGGTTTTTCTCTTGGTTTCGTAGAGACGCTAGAGAACATTATAAGTGTATCAGCTTGAACATGAGGCCTTTTAGGGACCCATTTACAAATGATTCTGTTCATGCTCATGGACCTTGGTGTGTTCGTGAGTGTTGAAAATGGATAGGTGCCGGTTGTGCGAGTGAATGGGTTACGCTGTATAGGTTGTGGCTTCGGCGTAGCTATTTGCGCCCGCAAGCAAGCCTTAGGCACCCAAATTTGTCTTGATTGTGTGCTAGCCTTCATCGACTTCTTGGGCACCCAAATAGATTTCTCGTTAGCGAAAGAATTTTCGAAAGACTTCTTATTAGTGTCGTATTGTTGGTTACTAATAAGAGGTTTTGCCCGTGTGGTTGGCTTGAGTGCAGTCGGGTGTTCGCCTTTTCGCGCCCACACTTGGTTTCCTTGCTGAGATATTTTGTTGTGCAGGTACTTTTGATTTCCGGCATAGGTAGTATGCTGCTTCTTCTGCCATTGATCCACCTTTGGTTGCTGCCTCCTTCTGGCCTTTGGAAAAGAAGGGAGTTCCGTTGCATCCCTGAATCCTTTTTTGAAAACATCATTCCTCTGCAACACATAGTTTTGGACAAGAATAGCATGGTCAACTTTATGTGCGCCCCTGGAGTGACCAGGAGTCAGTGCCGTTCCTAATTCCTTGAGTGCTCTATTATCTAATTCTACTGAAATTCGATTATGATTGACCCATACCTGAAGAAGTCCACTTCTTAGGTTGAAGTTGACTGCTTGGTCATAAATCCAGTCTTGACCTAGGACAAGAGGTTCAGTGAGATCATCATCTTGACACACTAGTACGTTAACTGACATTGCCTCATCATGGATGTAGAGGGGAAGTTCCACCTCGCCCATGCAAGGGGTTTCCACGCCTCCCAATCCTATGAGATACGCTTCCACAGGATTGATGGTTAACTGCAACTCTTGACAGTAAGACAATTTAACAGCACTAGTGGCTGCACCTGAGTCAATCAAGGCTCTTACGGTCCTTGCACTCTTTCCTTGTCCTATATCTAAGGTTATGAAAGGACGTCGATCAATTATCCTATGCGAGCTTGTTCCTGCGACTTCACACATGGCCATCGGATATCCTTGATCTGCATAGTCATTCGTTCTAGGCTGATCTCTACCTTGCCTTCGTATCTTCATCCTTCTGATGCGTTCTAAAGCTTCTGCTTGAGCTTCTTCTCGAACTCGCTTTTCTTCCTCTTTGCGTTTCTTAGCAGTGTTGAGTCGGCTGAGCATTTCCTCCGTGAGGGGTTCCCGATACAACTTGACTCTGCACCCGCTAATATAGTTAGGGAGAACATCACCTTCTAATGTGGCTAATTGCACAGCTCCACTTGTGGAGATCCTATTAATGATCATAGGTCCGTAGCCTCTCTTTTCTAGCTTCCTCGCGTGTTGTTTCAGTGTATAGACCATGACTAGATCTCCTGCTTTCAAGCCTTTATCCTTCACATGGGCATCAAAGTATGCCTTCTGCCTCTTCTTAGCTGCATATATTCCTGCAACGGCTCTCAGTCTTGTTTCCCCTAATCGTTCAAGGTCAAAGATCCTAGAGGAGAGCTCATGACCTGTCCATTCGTGCTCTTGTGCTACTTTCAACGTAGGAATCAGGAAATCCAAGGGTAGCACAGCGTTTTGGCCGAATACCATCTGGAAGGGGGTGGCTTGGAGTACCGTTTTGTAGGCAACTCGGTAGGCCCAAACAGCATGGTGTAGCTGTTTGTCCCAATCAGAGCGTTTAGTGTTTACTAATTTCGTCAGTACATTGCATAAGATCTTATTAGTGCTCTCAGCTTGTCCATTAGCTTGAGGGTGATAAGGAGCAGACTTCTTGTGTATTACCAAGAATTCTTGGAGTAGATTTTCAATCACTTCGTTCAAGAAATGAGTGCCTCTATCACTTACAAGCTCTATAGGTAGCCCGTATCTCGTGAATACATTCTCAAACAAGAATTTGGCAGTTGTTTGAGCATCGTTCTTTGTCGTAGCCTTTACTTCTACCCACTTGGTGAGATAATCTGTTGCAACAATGATGTATTCCGCATGAGAACCTTTAGCTGGGGGATTAATAGGACCTACGAAGTCTATTCCCCACTTAGAGAATGCACGTCCACCCATCATAGGTTTCAGTGGCATCTCATCTTTGCGTATAGGATACTGAGTCCTCTGACAGATATCACACCGTTTCACATAGGTATGTGCATCCATGTGAAGGGTAGGCCACCAGAAACCCGCAAATAGTATTGCCCTGATCACCCGATCTGGTCCGAAGTGTCCTCCTGCTACACCTTGGTGAGCAGTTTCCAAGATCTTGAGATACTCACTTTCATGGACACATAGCCTCAGGTAACCATCTTTACCACGCTTATATAGATTATCACCAATGAGTGAATAATCCTGGGCTTCTTGTTCTAAACTTCTTTTCCTAGCTAGAGTCATGTCTGGAGGGAATGTGTTTGTCCTCAAGAATGATACTAGAGGTTCACTCCAATCTGGCACAATGGATACGTGATAGAGAGTGGCATGTTCCACAGGTGGTTTAGTGCAACAGATTGGGCATTCCTTGCACAAATTTTGGACATCAGCTTCCATAGTTGGCCAATGTACTCCGAGTCTCTTTAGGGTCTGTAAAGTTCGTTGCTTTGAGTAGTGTTGCTCTAATGCACCTACATGTGCTAATTGCAACCATTTAGCGTACTCATCCTCTTCTACGCAACAAGCCAAGATCCCTTGATCTGTGTGCTTGTACATACTTCCTGCCATGATGTGGAACTTTTGGGCTTTCACAACTTCTCTATTCCGTGTGTTTACTACTGGATGGTTAGGCCCGTATGTCAATACTGGTACCAATGGCTTAGCCCACTGCGGCACCACTTCTAAATTGAACAAGTAAGCGTCAGGAAGATCATCTGATACTCCTTGTGGGGCTTCTCCCGATGTGAGCCTAGAGAGATGATCTGCTCTTAAATGAGTCCTACCTTTTCTTACCACAACCTCAAAATCATATTCCATTAGCAAGAGAAACCATCTCACTAATCTTCCTGTATTGCATGGCTTGTTTACGAGGTACAACAATGCCTGATGGTCAGTAAAAAATTTAAACTTATTTGCAAGCAAATAGTGTCTAAATTTCTTGACTGCATATACCATGCCTAAGCCTTCTCTCTCTGTAGTGGTATAATTTCGTTCAGCTGCATTCAATTGTCTACTGGCATAGGCAATTGGAAGATCCATATTACCTTCACCAGTAGGTTGTGCAAGTACACATCCAATAGCATAATTGGATGCATCCACGTGAACATGGAATGGCTTATTCCAATCTGGTGTGGTCAAGATTGGTGCTGAACATAATCTTCGTTTAAGCTCCTGGAAGGAATTCTCACATTCATCCGTCCACTCAAAATTAGTCAGAAGTCCGTACATGGGCTTTGCAATGACAGCATACATGTGTATAAATCGTCGGTAATAACCACAATGCCCCATGAAAGCTTGTACTTCCTTGACATTCTTTGGCCTAGGTAGCTCTGCTATGGCTCTCACTTTTTCTTCATCGGTAGATATGCCATTCTTTGACACTATGTGTCCTAGAATCTTACCTTGCCTGACCATAAAAACACACTTTTCTGGGTTCAGAAAAACTTGATATTCTCTACATTTGTCAAAGATTTGTCTGAGTTCAGGGATATGGGTGTGTCTAACGTTGGAATGAGCACAAAGATCATCAACGTAGACTTCTAAACTCTTCCTCAGGAACTCTTTAAACACATGGCACATCAGCCTCTGGAAGGTAGCTGGTGCATTGGTAAGCCCAAATGGCATTACTCTAAAAGCAAAAATGCCCCATTCTGTGGCAAAGGCTGTCTTATGCTGATCCTCTCGGGCTATGGCTACTTGATTGTAGCCTGAAAATCCATCAAGGAAGCTGTACACTTCCTTGCCTGCCACTCTCTCTAAGAGATGTTCTGTGATGGGAAGCGGATAGTTATCTCGAATTGTGGCTGCATTAACCTTCTTCAAGTTAATGCACACGCGCAGTTTGCCATTCTTCTTGGGCACCACTACGATGGGGGATACCCATTCAGTGTGCTCAATTTCATAGATAAATCCAGCTTCAACCAATCTATCTATCTCTTCTTTGATCTTAGCAGCGTAATTATCGTTATAAGTATAGGGCTTTTGCTTAGAGGGTTTAGCATCTGAGGTCATGGGAATAGTGTGTGAGCATATATCGGGATCAACACCTTTCAAATCCTTGTAACTCCAAGCGAATATATCTCTGTATTCTCTTAGCAAGGCTATCAACGTATGCTCTTCTTCCTCTGTTAGGTCGTGGCCTATGTACGTGCATCTCTCTTCTCCTTCTTCTAAGGCCACTACTATTTTCTTGGTGGTTTCTTTGTTATCATAGGCCTCTCCTGATTGCGCCTCTCGTTTAGGCATTCTTATCATGACTCTCCTATCATCTATCTCATACTTCTTAAAATTTTCTGGGACCTCAAACAAAGATTCTTCCTCTTCTGGTGAGGCTTCTCTCTTCTTTCGTTTCTTTCCTTCTTCTTTCGGGGTCACATGTGTTGCTAATCTTACATCATTTGTAACCTCTCCATGCCTCTGGGGTTGAAATTCTACTTCATGGAAGTATTCTTCATCTGATGCAAATGGTGGGTCCATAATGATTGACTCTAGATCGGAGTCACTTGCATCCTCAAATGCGTCAGAGCTAGGTTCGCATTCTTCTAGAACTGCCTCTCCCATGATTGGCTCTATGGAGAAGACTGAAATGTCATAGCCATCCTCATCACAGTGAGGTGTCCATTGTTCTTCATTGATGGCTACGTCCATTGTTGCTAAAATTTCTGCCCAACCGTGAGGTTCAAATTCTTCGTCTGGAAAAACTACAGGTGCATAGGCTGGGTCTTGGATTGATCTATGGGTTTCTTTCGCACCTACCTCTCTGGCTTTCTCTCTCTTCTCTTCTTCTACTGCTACCTTGCACATCCATAAGTGAGTGTCTTCATGCATCCATGAGGATCCTGACCCTATGGAATGCACCGATTCTGTATCATCTTTGGCTCTATGGATGGGATTCCATTGGATAGGGGGGACATCTCTATGAGAATAATCCTTGAGATTGACTTTGGTCGTAATACCCAAGTGTTGCAAGTACAAGGAGTTGGTTCCCCAATCCTGTACCACTTGCAACTGTCGCAGAAATGGTCTTCCCAAAATCATCTCATAGGCATGATTTTGGCTGAAGTCGCATATGGCAAATGTATGCTCAAACTCGACACCACAAGTGGTGAGAGTTATTCCTTCTAGCAATCCTAGAGGTCTCTCTATGTGACCATCGGCCATCTGCAATTTCATTCTCGTTGGCCTGAGTGCCGGCTTGCCCCAACGCTTCCATAGGGAAGTGGTGGCAATTGCAACTCCTGCACCCGAGTCCAAAATTGCCTTGGTGGTGTACTCTTGGTAGGTAATGGGAAGATAGGTGTTCCCTTCTTCACCTTCACACACATCTCCTACCTTATCCAAGGGTATTTCTGGCACTGTCCTATGTGATCCTGCTTGGGAACGTGGTTTTGCTATCTCTGGTACTTGTTTGGCTACATGTTTCCATAATTCAGGTCTAACCTTGAGTAGCTCTCCTAACTTGAGATTGCACTACACTTTAGTGTTTTTCACTACCTTTGTGTTCCTAGGTATGACTGAATCTTCGTTTCTTACCATGATTGTGGGGGTTCTCATACAAGTAGACTTGGCTTCCCAGGGGCCTGTGAAATGGGGTAGCTCTTGTATGGAATTAGACTCAAAGTCTAGTCTTTCGTGAGACTGAGTACTCTCATGTTCCCCATAAATAGATGGGATGTCTTGTGGGAATTGGTCGTGTGCATCATCCACAAGTTCAAAAGGAGGGGCGACCTCACTTTCGTTATCCCATTTGTCTTCTTGAATCTCTCGTAGAAAGTCTGGTGCAAACCGATTCATAGAAGAAGAAGTGTCTGGCTCCGTAGAATTAGGAACATAAGCAACCTGGGAAGGGGGGCTTATTCTATCATTGGCTCTCTCCTCGTTCTCATGGATGGCTGGAGCACAAGCTTCCTGGGGAGGATTACTTATTCTATTACTTTCCCGAACAGGCTCATACTCTCCCTGAGAAGGAATGTAGGCAACCAGTGGAGGTATGCAAGCTTCCGAGGGAGGCTCATGTGCCTTTTGGGGGGGAAAGATAAGCTTCTTGAGGAGGCACATGGGTTTCCTGAAGAGGCTTGCTTATCCGTTCTCTTCCCCTTTCCTTTCTTTGAGGGGCAGGTTCCTTTTCTAATTGTGCAATTAGCCTCTCTATTCTTTCTAAGGAGGGAAAGTTGTCTGGTTTAGTGGAATTGGCCACATAAACTTCCGATGGGGGATGGTTCATATTTTCGCTTGCTTTATTTTTTCCTTGATTTTTTTCTTCCTTGGCAGATCTTGCAATTATTCCCTCTAACTTCTCTAGGAATCCATCCAAGTGTAATTGCGTATTGGCTGATCCCGAGTAATTGAAAAGGCGACTGGCTTCAAACATAGTCTGAGCCAATGCGACCATTTTCGCGCATAGCTTGGTTCTTTCTATCTCTAGGTCAGCTCTGGGATAGCACTTGTCATGCTCCGTGACGTTTGGCCCTTCTTGGATTCTGGCCTGATATGCTTTAAGCATCATGTCTATGTCTTCAGGAGTGGGATCAGCTAGTACTGATCCTGTTTGGGGTGGTGGGTGGGTTACGTGGGGTGTCTTAGAGGGTGGAGGAATGGAGGGTGATGGGGATGGTAGCGGTGGGAATGTGTGAGAGTGCGGTTGAGATGTGATCTCTATGATTTTAGCCTTGGTTTCTCGTAGGCTTTCCTCAAGTTCACTCATCTTTTTTGCCCATTGCCTTTTCATGCGTTCGCGGCTATCTCTCCAAGCTCTTGTTCTCTTTTTATTTTGGCTCTCAGTATCGCTAGCGTTTGGGCTCTTTTCCTTGCCTACCCCTTGGTTTTGCTGCACTGCTTGAGCTCTCGTGACTACCTGTACTGGTGCGGTGGAAGTAACACTTCCGCTGGAATCTACCACTAACCCAATAACATTGATAGGCGTGATTTTTGGCATATTATTAGGATTTTTAAGGCAATCTCGTAAGAGATGCTCTTTTCCACAATCTTGGCAGAAGCCTTGGATCGTTACTGACTGGTTTTGTGTAAGTGGAGGTAAGGGGCAATCACGAATGAGGTGATCTCCTTGGCATCTGTAGCATGGTCCTCTTGGGAATGGAGGTCTTACTTGCCTAGGTTGAGGCCTAGGGTTGGGGTTTGCATACATGACGTTTGTATAATCTGACTCCCAACTAGGTTCATTTGGCTCTTCGCTGTAATAGGACTCACCATGTTCAGGAGACTGCATGTAGTACGCCTGGGGACTATCAACATGTGTAGAATCAAAGCTATGGTTACTCGGGTCACTTTCAGAAAGCAAGGGTGTTACAGGGACTATAGCTCTATTCAGGTTTTCTTCTGCAACAGCATACTTTACCGGAATCACATTAGCTGGGGCAGGGGGTTGTTGAGCTAACACTGGCTGAGGCCTTTGTTGGTTTTGGTAGGGTTGCTGATACGGCTGTTGTGGCTTGCCATATGGTTGTGGCGGGTACGGGTTCTGGTATCTTCCTTGCTGCGGGTATGACTGAGGGTAGGGTTGCCTAACTGCCTGCTTGTTGTATGGGCAATCTTGTGCAGTGTGATTGGTGTATCTCCGTTCTATGGTGCATTACTGGCTACTAGGATTAACTTGGGGTTGAACCATAATGGGACATACATTCGCCATGTGGTCGCCACCACAAGTATAGCACCTTTTCACAGGGCCAAACCTAGGAATTTGTTTACTAGAGACTCCTAATTTTTGAGCTACTTTTTCCGCAAGTTCCTCGATTGATGTGGATTGCGTGGAAGAGATGTTAGAGGCACTATCCAAATCTTTGTATATCTTGGAAAGCTCTAACTCCTCCCCTAGGTTGTCCTCAATGTCAATACACATGCGTACACACTCTTCTATGGTCCTAGGGTCCTTCAAGTACACATAGGATCTTAATTTTGTACACAGTAATCCATCAAGGAATAAGGCTACTTGTTTGGCAGATGTGGGTAGCTCCGAAACAAGACATCTTTCAAGATATTGCCTGAATCTCCTTCCTGCAAGTCTTACAGTCTCTTGCGGGGTTTGCTTGAAGCTGTGAATCAGCGAGGAGGTATTGTGTCTTATGCCACTCTTGGAGAACTCTACAATGAAAGCCTCTAGGAGTTGGTCTATACACCTGAATTGTCGCTCATCCAATGGCTGAAACCATGTAAGTGCTGTGTTCCTAAGGGTTAGACCGAAGGCATTGTACTGCGTGAATAGATCCTCCACTTGTTCGGCTCTCAAGACTTGCTTGAACTCCGCCACATGATCATAGGGATCTCCGGTGCCATCAAAGTAATTTTTCATGGACTTAACTAGCTGGGTCGGTCTCAAAGTTCTTGTGTGCTCTCTAGGTCTCGGCAGGGGGAATCCATCCAAGTTTCTTTGGTTCCTGTGAGCTCTAAGTATTTCAGGTTCTTCTCTAGTTGTCTCCGTCCTCGTTCTTTCTCTGCCTACTGGGTTGGCAAAGCTTACTTCTGGTCTATCTCTACTTCTGCCTCTTTGGGTTCCATGAGCTTGGGTTGTTCCGGCTCTAGGGTGACCATAGGATACATTCGATCTTGGTTGGGGGAAAATGAATTCACCCTTCCAAGTGTAAGCATGCCTATCATTTTCTGTCACCACAAAGATCCTCTCCGAACGGTGATCTAAGTAGGTCACTCTGCCTGGGCTATCAGGATCCTTAAACTCATAGATCATGATTGTTCCGATATCAATTGATTGATCAAGTTTATACCTCCAAAAGGCTTCGTCAGTTTCTCGATTGAGAAGCAAATCTATGCACTTGTTGTCTTGGGGAACCCAATCAGGTGTGATAATCCTAGTGAGAACAGATTTGCCTCGGGGTGTTCTAGGTTCTACTCCCATGTTTCCTTGTTCGAGGTCACCTAAGTCCGCTTCTGAGATTACATTTCCAAATTCATCTGTCCTGTCTGGGTGACTAGTGACTACGTATATGGTTCCTTCTTTGTCCAGGTATGCACCGTTTTCAAACTTGACAGCTGGGTGCTCTAGTCCTATGGATTGGTCAGGGTTTTTAATCTGGACCACGGATCTTCCTAGGCCATCCTCATAGATGCTAGCACCTAATCGGTTGCCCCTAAGGTATTCCAACTGTGTTTTGTAAGGGCCTTCTACCCTGTACAAGTATGGCACACCCGAACTCCCCGTAGGTCTGTCCATGCCTTGAGACATCTCTGACTCACTGGTCTCAGAGTTAGGGTAGTACGAGTGGTGGCTCAACTGCTGGGCCCAAGACCTAGCAGTGTGGTTAACACTAGCCTCTGAAGATCTAAGGCTTTGTCTCTCCCTTACTAGATGTCGTCCTGATCTAAGGTTCATATGTCTATCTAAGTAGCCCAATTCTTTGCCCAGAGTACAACCTCGTTGCTGGTTACTTTAGATTAGTCACTTGGTTCTTTTTAGTTATTTTATCGTGTTTAAGGTCTTGTCTGATATCACGTCGTCAGGAATATTTGAATGTTGTTTCGCACTTACAGTTGATCGTTCCACGTTAAGTTCTTTTCCTTTAAAATTCTCGACAGTACAAGGATTATGCCCTTAGCTTGAGCTTGAAAGTTTAGGTATGCTTCAACTTGACAGTTGCCTATCGTCACCTAACTTACTCCTACTTCTGATCGTTCTTAGCCTAAGCTAGGAATTGACGAAGAGGAGATGAGAATATTCCGACCTTTCTTGCTGAACCTTGCTCTTTAGTGCTCGAGAAGTTGATTCTCAAGCTTGCGCAAAACCCTTGCTTGGACGCTCTCAATTGCTTCTCAATAGACCTGCATCAATCCCAAGATTAGCTCCAAGTTGACCTTTCAATTGACAGACAATTTATGTCAGACACTTTTTTAATGACCCTTGTTCCCCCTTTTGTATTGCTAGAACTTTCCTCTAGAGCTCCCTTGGTGTTTCTACCCCTAGAGCTCAAAAAATGGATTTCGTATGAAAAAGTTATGGCCATTCAGGGTTTAGGGGGTTAAACAGACAGATAGAACCTTTTAGGAGCTTTAATGCATTTTTCTAAGGCCTTTGCAAGTGTGTGAGTATTTGAGAGTGCAATTAAGCCCAAAATTAGCCTAAATCCCCAAAAATTTACCCCTTAATTTTTGCCGAAAATGTCTGTCTGTCGCGATAGATGTGTCTGTCGCGATAGACGGTGTCTGTCGCGATAGATGGGTCTGTCGCGATAGACGGTGTCTGTCGCGATAGATGGGTCTGTCGCGATAGACGGTGTCTGTCGCGATAGACGGTGTCTGTCGCGATAGACGGTGTCTGTCGCGATAGATGGGTCTGTCGCGATAGACGGTGTCTATCGTGGATTTCTGTCTGTCGCGATAGACGGTGTCTGTCGCGATAGACGGTGTCTGTCGTGGATTTCTGTCTGTCGCGATAGACGGTGTCTGTCGCGATAGACTGTATCTGTCGCGGAATTTTGGTCTGTCGCGATAGACGGTGTCTGTCGCGATAGACGGTGTCTATCGTGGATTTCTGTCTGTCGCGATAGACGGTGTCTGTCGCGATAGACTGAAAAAACGCAAATTTTTGAGAAACTTCTAGTGATTTAGAGTGCCCTAATGGTGTGGGTTACCATGCCAAACATGCATTCACAAAATTTTAAGTTTTTCTGTCTGTCGCGACAGACAGAGGTCGTCGTCCCGGGGCCTGTGCAGAGTCTGTCGTACCTGCGCACACTGCTGGAGGAGGTGGTACAGCAAGTTCCTGCAACAAAAGCTCAAAAACACACCAAAAACAGATAGCATGCAAGCTCTCTCTCTCGCTCTCTCTCACAATGAAATGAGGGAAATGAGGTGGGGGGTGTAATATGACCAAAAAACTGAAATTTTTTTGTGGAGATGGAGATGGAGGTGGGAGATGGTGGAGATGATGATGGTGATGATGGTGATGCGAAAGTAAGGAAAAAAATGAAGAAAAATTAAGAGAAAGAAAGATATTACCTATAACTCCAATGTCTCAACTCGACGTCTTACCATCACACGCTCGTCCTCGAAGCTCTCTCCCCGGCAACGGCGCCAAATTTGGTGTCACTCTAGCACAATGGTGAGTACCAACGTGAGGAGATTCACCTCATAATTGTCAATCCGTGGAGACGTGAGGACTAGTATGAAGACTATGAGCAAGTGAAGGCACAAGTGTGTGAGTGAGAAGCACACAAGCATGCACACACATACACACACACGCGCACACAAGGCAAGAACAAGGAGAGGAACAATGGAGTTCTTTGCATTAGTCAAAAAGTCTCTTACATAAGCTCAATTCACAAACAATCTACCCCCAAAAATGAGCTCTCTAGCTCTTTTTATAGTTTTCTAACTAGCTTTGGTCTTGTCCAGACCTAGTGTACGGCCTAGTTAAAAATTAGGTTCTAGAGTCTATTTGAGGGCTCAAACAGAGTCTAAAAATTATGAAAATTGATATGTCGCTAGTTCTAATACTCCTCAAGCTCGAGGACTCCTCGGCTTGCACAAAATGGAGTCTATTCTACCAAAAACGGGATTTACAATGTTTGTGTAGTGATTAAAATCACTTGAGTTGTAAATAATCTATGGGAAAAAAATGATTTGGCCTTGTTTCCGTATTGTGCATGACTCCTCTGTTGCTTTGTCTGCCAACACTCGTTCCAAAGATGATTCTTTCTTTCTTTGGTACTAGTAGAAAAGAAAGTCTTTAGGGCATCCCGTCTCTTGAGATGTCTTGCATCCTCTAATATGTGGTAATAGAAAGTCAGAGATAGATTTTAGTATGTATGACCTTGCTTGAGCATCCCTTGCACACCAAAGTATGAGCTTATCTGTCTCCTCTTGTGTAGGTCCTCCTTTGGATCTTGGAATAGGCATAGCTTCATCACCTGCTATAATTCCATAAATATTTCTAACTTGCAAATAGACTTCCATTATGATTTGCCAAGATGTGTAATGTGTCGATCAAGCTTCTCCATCATTGAGGGAAAGTCGTCACCCATCTTGATCTAGCTCTGATACGACTGAAAGAGCTTGGAGAAGCTTGTAGGAGGTAGAAAAGTGAGTTTCAAAATGACGAAGTTTGGCCTAGCCAGCTGGCACAAGACCAGCCCTCTATAGGAATGAATGAGACACTCAATGGTGGTACCTTTAGATTGACCCCGAGATAGAACAATTGCAATTTCTCCCAATCTACTAAACCAAATGCTATGAGAATTTATAGGCATAAACTAGACACTAATACCTTTCCAATGAGATATCTTTCATCAAAATTGGAGCTCTAGAGAGAGACTAGAAGCCTCTGCAATATTACTATTGGCGAAAAAGATGATGCAAAAAATTGAAGGAGCAAGTGATTGTACAAGTGATTTCAAGTCTTTATATAGACTCTAGAAGTTCTCCATGACTTCTACAAGTGGATTTTGAATTCAAATGAAGGTGGAAATGGTTGTTGGAGGGAATCAATTCACTTTCCTATAATCTATGAAAAGTGAAGATCTAGTTTGATCTACTTTTAGGTGACTGATTGCTTGATTGAATGCAACTCAACCACCACAAATTCGTGGGATTTGGGCTCTATCTTTCTACTTTTACATGTGTAAATCTCAAGGCTTTTAGAATGGTAAAAGATCCATGAAAAATCTTTTGTAAAAAACACAATAAGTGAGCATAAGAAAAAGAACTCTCCAATGGATATTCTTTCGACACGATAGCCTTTGATGTAGATCAAATCCACCTAAAGTATAATGTAAGCTTGATGTTCCAACAATGGTTTCTATTACTGATGGAGTTCGATTTTGAAGTAGTGGTCATAAAAGGAAATACCCATGTGAGAGCAGATCATCTGTCTAGGTTGACACATGGAGAACCACCGAACGGAGTGGCGGATGATCTACTAGATACTTATTTGTTCAACTTAGAAGTATGTCCAAAGTGGGCAGAAAAATTGAATCCAATACTCACACATGGACCACATCATAGAATCAACAAAGATGACAAAAAAGGATGTCTGCAATCACATAATTTGCACATTGTGGCAGGAAGTGTGTACTATAAAGAACCCAATGGTGTGTTGTTAAGGTGTGTAGAAGAGGTTGAATAGAAGAACTTAATTGAGCAAGCTCATGTAAACCGATAGAGAATGCATAAAGGAGCGCATGGAACACTAAGGGAATTAAAAAGATTGGAAGTGTATTGGCCACACATGCCAAAAGGTGTACATGAGCACATTGGCAGTTGTCCAAAAGGCCAAGAAAGTACTCCAGAAGACCATATATCATTACAATTCTCTAAAATAGCACCGGACCAGAGTAGGAAATTGGTTAAGTTCTTGAAAACATGCGAGCATGAGGAAGGAGCAAGTCTAACCAGAAAATGATCCCTAAAAGAAATGAGCAAGGACTACACTATAATGGAAAGGCAATTATTCAAAAAAGAAAGGGACAATCAACTACAACTATGTATCCATGAGGGAGAATACTTACCTATATTGGAGGTGGCACATGCAGGCACCGCAAGAGGACATTTTTCAACCAAAAAGACTGTAAAAATGATTCTCTTTGCAAGTTTGTGGTGGCGGACCCTACATATAAATGCAAGCACTTATGTACGCAGTTGTGAGGTGTGCCACAAAGCCAAGTATCCTATTAGAAGATATGACATGCCTCTAAGACCCATGATGTGTGCAAGAGCTTTCTCAAAATGGGGCATTTATTTCATAGGCCCTATTAATCCTCTAGCCAAAGGATCACATGCTAAGTACATAATAGTGGCAACAAACTATCTAACAAAATGGGTAGAAGCGAAAGCAACAAGAAAGAATGATGCGCAAACTACAATGAAGTTTCTCTTTGAGAACATCTTTACTCGCTTTGGACTACCTATAGAGATAGTAAGCGATAGGGGAACACACTTCATCAATGAAGTAATAGAATCCTTGATGAACAAATTCCTAGTAATCCATAAAAAATCAGCCCCCTATCACCCTCAAGCTAATGATCAGGCAGAGAGTTCCAACAAAGTGTTATGTACCGTGTTGAGAAAGATAGTTAACAATGGAAAGTCAAATTGGGACAAATAATTGCATCATGCAATTTGGGCCTTCCAAGTGGCTTAGAAGACAACCATTGGAACTACTCCTTTTAACCTAGTTTATGGGCAGAATGCAATCTTACCAATTGACCTTTTGGTACCTACTCTATGTATAACACAACAATATGAGTGGACAGACCATGAACTATCCAAACAATTAGATCAAATTGAGAAACTCCATGAAACAAGGCTACAAGAAGTTGCAGAAATTTATGCTGCTAAACGAAGGCAGAAAGAATATTATGATGCACATATCAAAGACAAAGGCTTAAAGGAAGGAGATTTAGTCCTTGTATATACATTGAAGCAACATGCCAAGAAACTGCAGCAATGCGGATACGGACCATTATTGATAAATTGAATCTCAACAAGCGGAGGAGAAAATCTAGCTACATTGGATGGAGATGTACTTCCTAACTACATAAGTGGATGTAGAGTAAAATGATATATGGAGCCATTAATAGACCATATGTTAGCATGAATCATAGGAGCACAAAATCAAAAGAAGGAAGAAGAGAGGATTAGGGTAGAAGCATGCCAACAAGCCTTAGAGCGTATAAAGAGATGGAAAGAGTGGATATGACAAAGGGATGAACGATATATACAGGGAGAGCAACCTATACCTATGGCCAACTCTCAAGTCAACAATACAAGCAATATAAGCTATAGCATCTCCCAACAATACTTAAACCTAGGAATTGGAAACACAGAGTATCAACTAGTAGATGCTCTAATTGACTCAGGATCTGCTCTAAGCTGTATACGAGTGTCGTTAACCACACATCTCCAAACGACCATAAGTCCCACCAAAGCATGCATGAAAAGAATTGGAGGTCAAGTTATAGAATGTGTTGGAGGAGCCCTAATATCCCTTCACTTAGGAAATTCCACTATGGAGCAAAACGTTTTAGTATGCAAAGACGAAGACCTGATAAAAAATCTGATCTTAGGGGAAGACTGGATTATTGAGAATGAAGTGAGCATACATCTCGTATAAGGATACATATGAGCCAAAATAGGCCATAAAGACATCTTTAGCTTGTTGGAAGAAAAACCAGCTCAAATCCATAAGGTCATCAAACCTAAAGAAGAGAACTTAGAGGAGGAGAAGGAAAATGATTCAATAACAAGTACATCACAAGAATGCCTTAATCTAGAATCTCTTGAAAATAGGAGAGTGATGCATGATAATGCAACCACCACAACCATGATAAATGAGCTTAAGAGAGAGAGTGAGGACATTACTTCTCAACCTATCTACACTGTGAGAAGAAAACCCATCTGGACGTCTACTGTTCAACATCAGGTCCATATAATACTTATCTACAACGGGTATGAAAGGACCGAATGAATCAATCAGCCCACTCAACACATAAGCAAAACCACCAATCAGTGGAAGCACGAAGGGACAACCACAATCCGACAAACAACGACTTCTTCATGTATGGATTCCAAAGTCATTGGTAGAAGCCTAGAAATCATGGCAATGCATATGGATCCCGAAGAAAGTCCGACAAACTACAAATCAAGAAATAGGAAAGCTTAATGAGATATCATGCCTAAAGCATGAAGCAAAGAAGTCTATAAAGACTCACCAAGGGTACGAAAATAAGACGACATCGAAAACTCAGACCACAGGTAGAAGGGATCCAAAGACCATCAAATGAGGGACTCGATAGAAGCAAATGCCACAAGCACGAACTACCAAGTGTATATGGAGACCTAAAAAGCTACAAGGGGTTGAAAGATGGAGTCGATAAGATTCTACTTGCACTCATGAAGATTCTAATGCATCCATAGTATGCATGATAGGGCCATGTTACAAGGCTATGCATTTGGCACATTGGCTCTTCAACAAAACTAGTGGTGCACATTTCCATCATTGGAATAGGTCTTAGCTTCTACTATCATAGGAATGACCGTACATTGTAAATAAATAAGTGCTTCGGCTAGAATTACTTTTTTGTTTTCTTTCAGGATTAAAACTCAAAGAAAAGTGTGGTAAGAGACCTTACTTACTCCTGCAAGGGGGAATGGAGCGACAAAAGAAACAACATATCAATGAACCATAGAAGAAGTGTTGGAGTTTCCATTGCAAAGTGTAACCAAAGTGAGGGGCCATTGGTTCCAAGAAGACCAACTAGCAGGGGATCATCTATTCTTGATCGCCATAAAGATCATGGACACTGACCATCAGTTCCTTGTAATGTCCCAAGATTTTAAAGTCTTACATGAACTCCCAACCACCGTGGATATCATGACAAAGGCAGGAATTCATAAGTACTTCGAGTTCCCATTTATAAGCCAGATTTTCAACGATGTACTCAGGTTATAAATGTTGAGATATCAAGCTCAACATGTGATGATCCAGGATGACACGTACCAGTTTTTCGTTTCTCTGACATGTATAGTGGTCATGCCGGTATATGTCAAGGATACTTCATTGAGCTTTATTAGATTTATCTACCGAGAGTGATGGCACATTTGTTTCTTGCCAGCTCACTCATTCGTGGACATTAGGTTTTTCCTTATGTACTGGTCTTTATATATTGCACTTGTTGTATTCTTGTTTTTAGGTCATTCTTGTACATTCCTTTTGTGTAATAGAAGAAGAAGAAGAAGATCATTCTTCCCTGTCTCAATTTGTGTGTGTGCTTCTCCTTGAGAGTGAGAGTGTGTGTGTGAGCTCTCTTCCTTATCTCCTTCCTTGTGACATGGTATCAGAGCTAGCATGGCTGTAGAGAGCTCGTGGAGAAGGTGACGGTGAAGACTACGCGGCAAGGCGTGGAGAAAACATGATTTCCCAAACGGCCTCTATTTGCTACGAAAATCGGCGTGAAGGTAGAAGACCAGGTCAGTTTTAGAACTGTAACTTGCGTTGTGTTTAGCGACACTCATATATTCCGGATCCAAAATTTCAAGCGATTCTGTGTACTGTCAATACACGAAAACTGTGTTTTTCTGAGATCAAACTGTCACGTCATAGTGCGACAGTGTTCAAGCAGAAGTGCTGCTTGTAGTGTGTTGCGGTGTTGTGAATTGTTGCAGAAATGGCAAACGCAGATGGAATGAGTCAGCTTATGAGCGATAAGTTGGACAAGAACAACTTCCATGCTTGGAGATTCAGAATGACGAATTTCCTGATGGGAAAAGGCTACTGGAAGTACATCGAAGGAGAGAATGAAAATGCTCCGCAGTTACCAGAAAGGAATCGGACTGCAGAACAGTTAAGAGCATATGAGGAATGGAATCAAGGAGCACGAAATGTAATGTATTGGCTATCTGTTAGCATACAGGATAGCATGATTGGACACATACAGGATGCCAAGACTCCAAAAGAGGCTTGGAATAGTTTGTTCACTTTGTACGAGACCAATACAAACGCACAGAAATTGCAACTCAAGAACGAGCTACATATATTGGAGAAAAAGAGCATGTCGGTAAGTGACTACACTCTAAAAATCAAAACCATATGTGAGTCACTTGCATCTATTGGCGTGAATGTAGATGATGATGATAAGGTGGAAGTGTGCCTTCGTGGTTTAGGAGCTACATATAAGCAGTTCAGAACTTCTATACAGACCAGGGAAAATATTCCGAATTTTGTTGATTTGGTATCTATGCTGGTTATTGAAGAAAAGAATCTTGGTGAGGATTCAAACTCCCAAGGAAAGCCCAGTTCTGAGCAGGTATTCTACTTTGGCAGAGGAAGAGGCAAAGGTAGAGGTTTAGGAAGTGGAAGAGGAAACAATAACCAAGACCAAGGTCAACAATAGAATCATGCAGGAGGAAGAGGACAGTTTCGAGGTAGGGGGAGTCAAAGAGGTCGTAGAAATTTCCAAAGAAATGATTCAGGTAATGATAGTAAAGGATGTTGGAATTGTGGTAAACCTGGACACTTTGAACGTGATTGCAGGTTGAAGAATCAAAATAACAGAAGGCAGCAAAACAACTATGCATCCACAAGTGCAGATGATTCTGAGAAGCTGTTTATGGTTCAACATCACATGATGAATAAGATGTCTGCTGGTGTTTCAAAATCAAATGATAATGTCTGGTATGTTGATTCAGGTGCTTCAAATCACATGACCAGTCATGCAGAATGGTTTAGTAGTTTGCAGAAAATTTTCTTGGATATGTTGAAACAGGTGATGATACATCGCATCCTATTGAGCATACAGGAAACATAGCATTGTCTATGGAGGACGGAAAGGTAAAACATCTCGCTGATGTGCTGCATGTTCTAAATATAATAAAGAATCTAGTTTCTGTTGAACAAATGGTTGACCAGGGATTACAAGTCAGGTTCAATGCTGATGGATTATATGTAGAAGAGTACAAGCAGGATGGACGATTGGTTGCCAAAGGAAACAAAGTGGGTAGGATGTTCACCTTAAATGTGAAGATTCCTGAAATGAATGCATCCATGTTTGCAAAAGGTGCAGGAGTTATTGCAGATATAGAGATATGGCACAAACGGATTGGACATGCAAACTTGCAAAGGCTGAAATTGATGCAGTCAAAGGAGATTGTCCATGGACTACCAAATTTCAAAGTTGCTGAAATGCAAAAGGTATGTGCAGCACGTCAATTTGGTAAACAGTCAAGAGCATCATTTCCACATGACAAGCATGTTAGTGAGAATGTACTAGAAGTAGTACATACAGATGTTTGGGGTCCAGCAAAGACCACATCTATGGGTGGTTGCAGGTTTTATGTTACTTTCATTGATGACCATACACATAAAGTATGGGTATATTTCATGAAAGAGAAGAGCGAGGTTTTTACTCACTTCCAGAATTTTAAAGTTATGGTGGAAAAGCAGACAGGGAAGTACATTCAGACATTAAGATCTGATGGAGGAGGTGAATACATGTCAAATGAGTTCAGCAGTTTTCTAAAAAATCATGGAATTCGGCGCCAGTTTTCATGCAGGTACACACCACAACAGAATGGTGTTGCTGAACGCAAAAACAGACATATTGCAAAAATACCTAGAGCCTTAATGGTTGAGAAGAATATGCCTCATTGTTATTGGGCAGAAGCTATGCATATTGTTGTATACATCATGAACAGAATATGAAGCTGGTGTAGGTTTGCAGGTTCATGGATACACCGACGCAGATTGGGGTGGTAGTACTCCAGATAGAAGATCTACTAGTGGCTTTCTTTTCTCACTTGGAGCTGCAGCTATTACATGGAGTAGTAAGAAGCAACCCACTGTTGCTTTGTCGAGTACAGAGGCTGAGTATAGAGGTGCTGCAATGGCAGCATGTGAGGCATCATGGCTCTAGATGTTACTTGCAGATTTAGGTGTGGAAGTGCAAAAGCCTATCACTATCTTTGGTGATTTTTGAGCCCATAAAAGTCATGTTGGTCAAAGTCAACTGGTCAAAGTCAATGGGTCAAAGTCAATTGGTCAAAGTCAACTGGTCAAAGTCAACAAGGTCAAGGTCAAAGTCAATAGGTGCAAAATCAAAGTGTGTAAGTGCAAGTGTCAAAGTGCACAGGTAGTGCACAATGAATTGTCCACAAAGGGTAAATTGGAGAAAATGGGTTGCAGGTTGCAGAGGTATTTTCTCTAATTTCCCTAAGGTTCAAAGTGTGTTTTAAAGTGTTTTGGAAGGTTCAGGTGAACCCCCTCTTATGTGCAAAAGTGAAGACTTAAACATGAAGGTATGTGAAGCGGCAAAGTGTACGCACAGGTAAAAGAATGGCCCCCCATTAAAATTTTTGGTTTTAGTCTAAAGTCACTACAGGACAAAACAGTGAATCGTTGGCTGCCACTTGTGAGGACAATCTTGGGACATCAAAGTGAGCACCAAGATACCATTGCAGTTAGGAGCGTACGTGATCGACACACTCAAATCAAGGCAAGGGCCATTCTTGGACCAATCTTAGAGTAAGCAAGAGAGCATAGTCTAAGGAAGCAAGAGAGAGAAGTGCAAGAGTCACCAGTGCGACGACGCAGAGAAGTGGAAGTGAAGGAGTGCATAGGGAGTGCCTAAGGGATTGTGCAGAGAGCGCTAAGCTAGTCCCCCCAAGTATCTCAAGGTCCCATTGCAGTGGGTGCGTGCCGACAGTAGGTATTCACTCCTCCCCCTTTGTGGAAGCTTGGTGCAAGGTGTGCACAAGGATAAGCTTGAAGCAGGTGGAGGTCTGGTGCAGAGGAGCCGGCAGCAAGAAGACTTTGGGATATTTGGTATTTTGTGATTGGGCACTCTGTGGGATTGTGCACAAAGGTATTGGCTTGTCTTGTACTTCAAACCTTGTAAGTGTCTTAGTGTAATCAATCGGCAGAAGCTTCCAGGTGTATTTTCTCTTCTTGTTTCTTCCCCTTTTCTCCTACAAACCCTCAAACTCCTTCTTGTCTAAGAATCCACCAACAAAATTTGGCACGCACGGCGGGACTTCCAAGGAGATTTGAGCTTAGGAGAAACCAAGTGCTAAGCATAAAAGAGATCAAGTGTCGACAGAACCACAGTGCTACTTCATCAAACAAAAGGTAAATATATTCTTATCAAGTGTCTTACATTCAGTGGGCTATGAGCTTCTCATGACCGCAACCCGGTCCCAAGTATTGAGGGTCACCTGCAAGCAGACAAGGAGGAAGGTTGTTAGAAGGTCCCCCAGTCCTCTATCTTCCACATCATCAGTCAAGGGCATGGCGGGTCAGGTAGACTTGGAAACCTTACTCTCTAGATTAAATATAAAGTTTCCTTCTTTCAAAGGCCTAGCTCAAGAGGATCCAGATGAACACATCAGAAGGTTTTTAGCACTATGTAAGACTAGAGGCCTAATGGGTAGGGAGGATGCTTTTTTTATTCTCTTCCCTGCCACATTAGAGGGATTAGTTGATAAGTGGTTCAGCTAGTTTGCTGAAAACCATTTTACAACTTGGGATGTGATGAAAGATGCTTTTAAAAATCAGTTCCAGCATGGCAACACCACAGAGATTATCATAGAAGATCTAGAAAATTTAAGATTAGGTCCAGGAGAAAAGTTCCCAGAGTTTGTGACTCGGGCCAAAGCACTAATGGCTAAATTGCCAGACCCACCCCACGATTTTTTTTTCAAGAAATGGTTGACTAAGCCCCTACCAGTGGCCACCCAATGCAAAATAAAGGAGTTAGTGCTACCTACAGCCTCCAAGATGAGTTCATCAGCACAGCCACACGCTTGGAACAGATAAGGTACCAGTATGGAGCCACCTCTTCCCAACCAACACATGGTACAGAAATGGAGGATCCAGTGATACAGCTAAGGAAAGAGTTGGAGGGCTTAAAGAGAAATAAGCCCTACAAAGAGGAAGAGAATGTTGTTGCTCAGTTGAGAAGAGAGATTGAAGCACTAAAACTCCAAAAGGAGGAGGAGGCCCAGGCAGAGGAAGTGGCTCAGCTGCGACAGGAGTTGCAGGAGCTCAAAGGAGGTGGCATCAAGAGTGGACTTTGGTGTTCCATGTGCAGCAAGCAAGGTCACATAGTAAGTGAATGTCCTCTGTTAAGTGTGACTTGTCAATTATGCAGGAAGGTTGGCCATGAGGCCCATGAATGCCAATCAAGAGGAATGCTTGCAACGACATACTGGACACAAGGAGGACCCCCAACACCAGCAAATGTGATGGTTGCTGCACCAAATCAAGGTAACAACTATAATCCTAGACAGAGGAATAACTTTGGAAATGGGCCTAGGAGGCCAATCATCTGTTTCAGATGTGGAGAATGTGGGCATTATCAAAGTAGGTGCACCCTACCAGAAAATGCCCCTCCCTGCAGGAACTGCCCTGATACAAGAGACCATTATACAAATTGTTGTCCTAAGAATCAAGCCTCTTCCTCCGGACCCCACATTCAAATGATTTCTGTGCACAAGGAAGAAGTGTGTGATCCAATCAACGAACCATCTCCATCTACCAGGGTGGTGCAATTAGAAGAAATAACATCTTTGACTGTGCAGACAAGAAGCAAGGGGAAGGCTAAAGTTGAAATAGGACAAGAATCAAAGATTAAGGAAGGGAATCAAAATAGAGAAACATATGAAGATAAAGTCACCACAGGTGCAGATACAAGTCAACAAGGAAATCTCATATGCACCAGTGATGCCATTGGGCATGCCTTCAACAGGGCTCATGAGGAGCTTGATAAGACAACTGGAGTCCAAGCTCTCAAGGAATCAGAGGCTTCAAAACTACTCAAGTCCATAAAGAAGGAGGTTAGTATTTTTGAATTAATAAAGATGGATGGGAAATTCAGATCAGAGTTATTGCAGATAATTGATGAGGCTTCCACTACAAGTTTGGTGGCAAACACGGCGGTTTCACATAAAGGAAAAAGTGTAGGGGAAGCACCCCTTACGGATTATAAAAGTCCTCGGCTTACGGTATCAATCAAGGGTCATGAATTTCAAGGTGTTATTGTGGATGGTGGTTCTGGCATTAACTTGATGCCTGAACATACCATGAAAAAGATTGGACTCCACCCTTCAAGACCTGCAAATTTCATTGTTACTTTGGCAGACCAAAGCAAAGTAAGGCCCTTGGGGGTAATCCCAAAAGTTCCACTTGAAGTACAAGGTAATCTATTCATTCTGGATTTTGTGGTCTTAAGATTGCCCCAAGTTGAAGGAGGATTTCCTCTCTTAATTGGAAGACCTTGGCTGAGGCATGCCAGTGTCATTCATGATTGGGGCAAGGACACTATGTGGGTACAAAAGAAAGGGCAGGAGCTAACACAGATTCATTTAGAAGAGGGCCCAGACAATCAAGGAAACACTAGTATGATGCAAACAGTTGGCATTTGCATGGAAACAGAATCGGAGGATCAACCCCAAATAGATTTTGAGGAAGAAGAGGATATTCTAAATTGGCTCCAAGCAGGCAACTCTTCCTCTTGTTTTGGAATTTTTCTTAATAATTCTTGCACGACTGAAGGTTATGATGAAGATAAGGAAAAGGTCCAGGTTGATGGATTGGGAGAGCCCATCACAGACCACAGAAGGGGCAGGAAGACACCCCTCAAATAAAACTTGGAGGAGGATGTGACAACCACAGATAAAGAAGTTTCTAAAGCTAAAAGCAAGGTAAAAAATTCTAGTGAAGAATGTTATTTCCCAATTCAAGAAATCCCTGCAGGATGGGTGCAGGACAAAGAGGAACACATTGAAGTCCAAAATACACCTGCTTATGAAGCAATGCACGAAAAGCTAGTAGAAGAAGACAAGGAAGCAGATGCACACGAAGATAATATTGTAGCGAGAAATCCTGTCCAAGAAATACAATTAGGCACCCAAGACAATAATCAGCCATTTTTGGTGGCCACTTGGTTGTGGAGCCACCCAGGGCTCCTTGAAAAGGTAAAATCATTCTTGACCCAGTATATAGATGTTTTTGCCTGGCATTATAAAGACTTAGAAGGAGTGCCTGCATCTTATGGAAAGCACAGAATCCCTCTGGTTGATGGAGCCAAACCCATAAGAGGGAAGAGTTTTGAACATCATTTTATAGCACACCAATAAGTATTTGATGCAATAGTGCTAGGCATAACACACCCGCGTGTTCTGATTCATCGACACAACAAGCAAGAATCTTTTGATTATCCTGTTTATATATACTTCCCGCTATGATTTGATATCTTTGAGATTTGGTAATCTCTCCTTCTTTGATCCTTATTCTAGGATTCTTGGGTCCATATTTGAGAATAAGGACAATAGGCTTAGCCCATTCTGGTACTATCCCAAGGTTAAAAAAAAAATGCATCGGGTAATTCATCTGCTATTCCTTGAGGAGCTTCTCCTATGGTTAATCTTGAGAGGTGATCAGCTCTCAAATCTGTCTTTCCTTTCTTGACTACTACCTCAAAGTCATACTCCATGAGTAATAGAAACCAATGTATCAATCGTCTTGTGTTACATGGCTTATTGACTAAGTACAATAACGCTTGATGATCTGTAAAGAACTTGAACTTGTTTGCCAACAAATAGTGTCTGAATTTCTTTATGGCATAGATCATTCCTAATCCTTCTCGTTCCGTAGTGGTGTAATTTCTTTCTACTGCATTCAACTGTCTGCTCGCGTACGCTATGGGGAGATCTACATTACTTTCATTCGTGGGTTGTGCTAACACACATCCTATGGCATAGTTGGAAGCATCCACATGTACATCGAATGGCTTGCTCCAATCCGGGGTGGACAATATAGGTGCTAAGCACAAACGTCATTTAAGTTCATTGAATGAATTCTCACACTCATCTGTCCATTCCAACTTGGTCAAAAGAGAGTACAATGGCTTGGCTATGATTGCATACATGTGTATGAAGTGTCTGTAATAACCACAATGACCCATAAATGCCTATACCTCTTTCATGTTACTTGGTCTAGGTAGATCTGCAATTACTTTCACCTTTTCTTCATCTGTAGAGATTCCGTTCTTTGACACAATGTGTCCTAGAATTTCGCCTTGTCTGACCATAAAAATGCACTTTTCTGGGTTCAGACAAACCTGATATTCTCGACATTTGTCAAACACTTGCCTTAGTTCTGGGATATGAGTCTGCCTCATGTTCGAATGTGAACATATGTCATCGACGTAAACTTCCAAATTCTTGCGTAAGAATTCCTTAAAAACATGAAACATGAGTCACTGGAAAGTAGCGGGTGCATTCGTTAAGCCAAATGGCATCACATGAAATGCAAATATGCCCCATTCTGTGGCAAAGGCTTTCTTGTGTTGATCTTCTGGAGCAATGGCTACTTGATTATAGCCTGAAAAACCATCAAGAAAGTTGTAAACTTCCTTGCCCACAACTCTTTCCAATAAATGTTCTGTGATAGGAAGAGGATAACTATCACTAATCGTAGCAGCATTAACCTTTTTAAGGTTAATACACACACGCAATTTTCCATTCTTCTTGGGCACAACCACAATGGGGGATACCCATTCGATATGCTCAATTTCGTAAATGAATCCTCCTTCTATCAAACGATCTATTTCTTCTTTAATCTTCGCAGCGTAGTTATCATTGTACCTGTATGGTTTTTGTTTTATAGGTTTTGCATCTGGAGTCATAGGGATTCTATGGGAACATATATCTGGGTCTACTCCTTTCAAGTCTTTGTAACTCCAAGAAAACACATCTCTATATTCACGCAATAGGGCAACTAACTCTTCCTCTTCTTCATTCGTCAAATCATGCCCTATGTATGTACATTTTTCTTCTTCTCCTTCTATCGTGACTATGATTTTTTTTTGTTTTCTTGCGATTATCATATACTTCTCCAACGCCAGCTTTTCTATTAGGCATTTGTACCATGATTTGTCTATCTTCTATTTCATACTTATTGAAGTTCTCCGGTACCTCAAACAAAGATTCTTCTTCCTCTGAAGTGGTTTCTTTCTTCTTTCTTTTCTTTCCATCACTTTTGGTAGTCACTTGTATTGTGAAGATTGAAATGTCATAGCCATCCTCGTCACAGTGGGGTGTCCATTGTTCTTCATTGATGGCTACATCCATTGTTGTTAGAATTTTTGCCCAACCATGAGGCTCGAATTCTTCGTCTGTAAATACTACAGGTGCATAAGCTGGGTCTTGAAGGGTTCGTGGATGTTGTTTTGAACCTAAAGTCCTGGCTTCTAACCGTTCTTCCTCTTGTTTTTCTACCTTACACATCCATAGATGAGTATCCTCATGCAACCATGAGGGGTCTAACTCCAATGAGTGTACTGCTTCTGTTTCTTCTTGTGTGTTATGGATGTCATTTCATTGTATTGGGGGTACATCTCGATGGGAATAGTCTTTAAGATTGACTTTGGTAGTCACTCCTAAATGTTGCAAGTACAAAGAATTAGTTCTCCAATCTTGTACAATTTGTAGCTGACGCATGAATGGTCATCCTAAAATCATCTCGTAGGCATGATTTTTCCCAAAATCACAAATGGCAAAAGTATGCTCAAACTCCACACCACAAGCGGTGAGAGATATGCCTTTTAGTAAGCCTAATGGTTTCTCTATATGTCCGTCACCCATTTGTAGCTTCATCATGGTAGGTCTTAATGTTGGCTTACCCCAATGTTTTCATAAAGCGGTGGTAGCGATGGCTATTCCGGCTCCTGAATCTAAGATGGCTTTGGTGGTGTAGCCCTGATGGGTTATTGGAAGATAAGTGTTACCTTCCTCTCCTTCGCTTACATCTCCGATTCTTTATACGGGTATCTCTGGTACCTTCTTGTGTGATCCCGTTTGTGAGGGAGTAGTAGCAAACTCAGGGAATTGATTTGCTACATGCTTCCACAGTTCTGGTTTAACCTTCAACAATTCCTCTAGAGTGAGGTGACATTGAACTTTGGTACTCTTGATAACTTCCGTGTTTCTAAGGATCATTGGTTCTTCATTCCTCACTATTATTGTGGGTGCTCTCATACAAATAGACTTGGCTTCCCAAGGTCCTGTGAACTAAGGTAATTCTTGCAAAGAATTGGATTCAAAACCTCTGTGTTCACTCAGTTGCTCTTCCTCTACATCATCGTAGATAGAGGGAATGTCTTGGGGAAATTGCTATTGCAAGTCATCTATTTCTTGAATAGGAGGATGGGTTCCTTCTTCTTTTCTCCACTTCTCTTCTTGTATTTCTCTTAGAAATTCATGTGAATATTTATGTATAGAAGACAGGTTGTCTTCACCCTCTGTATCTACTTGAGACAGGGATGGTGCATTTCTTTCGTGTGTCTCCGAAAAAATAGGGTTCCTTTGCAGATTCTTTTTCTCCCTGCTATCAATCAAGTATTCTAGCTTCTCTAGTAGTCCTTGAAAATGTAATTCGGGTTTTGCCATGTTGTTCCAATTAAGATATCAAGAGGCTTTGAACATTGTTTGTGCTAATTCTACCATCTTCATGCAAAGTTTAGTTCTCTCAATTTCTAAGTCTGCTCGTGGGTAGTTCTTACTCATTTCCACTATCTGGGGTCCTTCTTTTAATCTCGCTTGATATGCACGAACCATCATGTCTAGGTTTTCTAGTATGGGTTCCGCTAAAACTGATCCTGGTCTCTGAGCTGGATTCTCCTTACTCAGCTCTTGAGAAGTCAATTCTAGGATCTTGGCTCTCGATTCCTTCAAACTTCCTTCCAACTCAGTTATCTTTTTACTTCACTTTCTCTTAATCCTTTCTCTAGAATCTTTCAAGATTTTGTCTTTTTATTATTAGACTCTCCAACTTCGCTAGTTCTGGCTATTTTCTCAGGATTAAGCTGTTAATTCTGTAAGAGCGCCTGGGCTCTTGTTATCACTTTGATAGGCACGTATGTAGGGTTGGATCCATCTGCATTGTGCACAATGCCTATCACGTTGATGGGTGTCACTTTTGAAGCATTATCAGGGTTCTTAGGACAATCTTTTATGATATGCTCTTTACCGCACTCGGCACAAAAGCCTTGTATGTTATAGTATTGTGACTATCTTGCTTTTGGAGGATGTGGACAATCCCTTATGAAATGATCTCCTTGGCACCTAAAGCATGGTCCTCTAGGGCCCTGTGGTCTTTGCTGTCTTAACTGGGGCCACGGATTAGGGTTTGTGTACATCACGTTAGCATAGTCGGGCTCCCAACTGGGTTCCAATGGTGGACTATCGTACTTATATGTTTCCACAGCCTGGAAAAATCATTGATGAAAGTCATGAAGTAAAGATAGTTCCCAAAACAAGGTGTCTACATAGGACCACAGACATCACTATTGTTGGAAGCAGCAAGAGGCACAGACGACGCGGAAGCATGTAACAACGGAGCAAGGAGCCAGTCGAATCTTTTTTCAAAGAATCATGTTTTAGAAATACTTTTCAAAGACCTCCAACAGTGATTTTCATCACTAATGTAACATATGTAACATAGAAAAACCCTTTTCTTAATTTCTAGCTCCATTTTGTGTAAGCCGAGGAGTCCTCGAGATTGAGGAGCTTAGGTAGAACAAGCGTATCAATTTTCGTTATTTTTAGACACCGTTTACCCTTCCAAATAGCATCTAGGACCTAATTTTTAACTATGCCGGTCACTAGATGTGAAACCGGTCAAAACTAGTCTAGAAACTATAAAAAGAGCTAGAGAGCTCATTTTTGAGGTTAGCTTGTTTGAGGTTAGATTTCTATTGAGCTTGTAATAGTGTTCTTGAGTAATAGAGTTGATTTCTTACCTTCCATTGTGTCGTGCTTGTCTCTTCGTAGTGTGTGTGTATGTGTGTGTGCATTTCTATGCTTCTCACCTTCACTCTCACTTCATCTCACATTCACGATCTTCATATCACTCCTATCTCTTCCGCGGATTGACATTAAGGAGGTGGAGCTTCTTAATGTGGTTCTCACCATTGTGCTAGAGCAACACCAAATTTGGCACCGTTGCCGGGGATCGAGTCTAGGACGAATGTGTGATGGTAAGAGTATAGCAAAAAGTGGCGTTGGAAGGTAAAAAAATTTCAGTTTTTGTTGTTGTTTTTACTTAGTTTTTAGTGTTTTTCACCTCCCCCACACTCCATCTTCATCACCGCATCATCATCTTCATCTCCAAAAAAATCAGAAAATTCACAATATCCACCCATTCTCCTCATTTCCCCTCATTTGTGCATGCGAGAGAGTGAGAGAGAGCTTTTGTGCTTGCATGTGCTTTTGTTTTCTTGAGTTTTCTTGCAGGTACAGAGCTCCAGTGCATCATGAAAACTTGGAAAAGGTAAAATTTTTAGTTTCTGTCAGAAATTTCCGACTATGTCAGACCATGGCGATGGTCTGCAAAGTTCGGAATTTGAAGAAGGCGACCACACCAGCGTGTAGAGCACACTTGCGCCTCTAGGAATTCATACTTGCATTGCAAAAAATCATACTTTGGTGGACCATCGCGACGGTCTCAGACCATCGCGATTGTGTCACACCATCGCGATAGGCTCACGCCATCGCGACGGCTCGGCCGGACCATCGCGAAGGTCTCACGCCATCGCGACGGTTCATTTGGACCATCACGACGGTTCGCGGACCATCGCGACTGTTCGGTTGACCCCACACCATTGCGATTGGCTCACGCCATCACACCGACGGTGCCACATGGCAAGTTGGACCATCGCGACGATACCCTCAGACCATCGCGACAACTCGAATTTTGAACCATCGCGATTGGCTCAAGCCATCGCGCCCAAACCATCACGATTGGCTCAAACCATCGCATCTGTGACCATCACGACGGTTCACTTTGGACCATCGCGATTGTTCACGTTGACCGTTGACTGATGCCATCGCGATTGTTCGCCTGATCGAGCCATCGCGACGGTTCACCTTCACGCCATCGCGACGGTTCGCCCGGACCATCGCGACGGTCCCAGAACATCGCGATTGTGCACCCCCATCGCAAATTTTAGGGTTTCATTTTTTGGCCAATTTTAGGGCTATTTTTGGGAAATTTTTGGGTGATTAGACTCATAGGAGACCCCTTAGCTCATATTTGGAGAAAAACCTGTTTGTCAGTTTTTACCCCCCAAGGGCCTGAACGGTCATAACTTTTTCATCCGAAGTCCGTTTTTGGAGCTTAATAGCTCATTAGAAAGCTCTTGACGAGTACTACGTGACCTCAACTGTTTTTTTTCTTAAAGGATACATCTATTTTTAGATAACCTATTTTGAGTTTGACCTAGTTTGGGACTAGAAAGCCAGGGGCAAACATTGAAAAGTTGGGCAAAAGGGAAGGGACTAAAAGGGTGTATATACTCAAGTGCTTGATCATCCAACTGTGAATTGGTCTAATCTTGAATTTTTCCAGGTCTAGCAAGGGCAATCAAGGGCAACCAAGGCAAGGTAGTGAAGGGCATAAGGCTTGGGAAGCGCGGCTTCTTGGGCATCAGAGCAACCAAAAAAGCTGACTCGAGGTTGGAAGATTACTCAACCCCCTCAGTCAATTCTTAGCTTAGGATAAACGGTAGTATTGTGGATTAAAGACGATAGGAACGCCTCAAGTTCAAGAGAATTAAATTTATCAAGTCCAAGACCAAAGTAAAGGTGTGTGACACGAAAACCTAAAGGAAAGAACATAAGTCTGACGGAACGAGAACTCAAAGTCCCACGAGAAGTCGAATTCCTGACGCATACATTAAGACAAGAATCTAAAGAGATCTAAAAAGAATCAAGAAAGTAATAACAAAGAATCATTGACGATCTGAGCGTGTACTGAGTGTGCAAGGAAGAAAGTTAATGAACCTTAGATCGGGCAAACATATAGGTAAGTCAGACCGACGAAGCCTTAGATCATCAGAGGCAAGTGTAAGAACTATTGCTCGATCGTGGGCTCAACAATTGAATAGTAATTACCCCTACGAGAGCTCAGACACTAGTGATTCAGAAATGGCATTTAGCACAGGAAGACCAGAAGTAGGGTCGAATGTAGCCTATTTAGAAAAACCAGAAGGACCCTATAGAACACAACTAGAGTTTCTCCGAACCAACCGATTAGGTGCTCGCATCTACGAGGATGGTTTGCGAAGGCAAGTGGTGCAAATGCACAACCCCGATCAACACATTGGATTAGAACATCCAGTGGTGAAATTCGAGAGAGACGCGTACATAGACAAGGAAGGAACAATGTACATCTTAAGTACGCAGCCAAACAATACCAACGAGTTTGGCGTGGTTCAGCTAGAGACGGAAACTAAATCTCAAGGAAAAGAATCATTAGAAGAGCCTAGAACACCTAGAGGGAAATTTGTACTAACACGAGTACTAATCCCGGAATGGATCCCTCAGGACAACAGAAGCATAGAGTTGTTTGTAAATAAAGAAACTGATGAAGCCTTTTGGAGATACAAGACAGAACTACTTAGTGAGGTAGGAATCATCACGATATACGAGTTCAAGGACCCGGATACACCTGGAAAGGTCGTATACCTGGATGAGACTTCAGAAAGAGTCTTTGTGGTGCCTGACCACGCTACAAACACATACACATGGAGAGGTGAATTGGTATTCCCTCCATCTAGAATGAACATGAACACAAGTCAACAAGGGGCAGGAACATCATCAGCCCTTGGAAATCAAAGAGAAAAGAATAAAGAAAGACCCGAAGTAAGCTTCACTCATCTCATAGGGAGAGATAGAACAACCACGGACACTAATAGACCGGATAGACAAAGAGATCATGGAATACCAGGTGGTAGAGATGATTTTCCTCTACCTAGACCACGTGAACACGCAAGAATACTGAGACCCACTCAGTTACTGAAATCCATGAAAAATTACTTTGATGGGACAGGAGATCCCTATGACCATGTCGCAGAATTCAAGCAAGTACTAAGAGCCAAACAAGTTGAAGACATGTTCACACAATACAACGCATTTGGACTAACGTTAAAGAATACAGCTTTAACTTGGTTCCAACCATTGCAACAAAGGCAATTTAGAGACATCCATCACTTTTTAGAGTCATTCATCACTGAATTCTCTAAAAGTGGGATTAGACATGACACGTCTTCGTTGATTCATAGCTTCAAACAGACCCCTCAAGAAATAGTTAGATTGGCAGGACGTAGGTTTAGACAATATGTTGAACGATGTCCAATGCAAGAGCTACCCTCACAAGCCAAGCAAGTGTCATTGTTCCTAGATGGCTTGTTGAGCTCTAAACTACGCTCCTATGTGTACCTAAAAGAGCCCAGAACGCTAGAGCAATGTGTAAGAATTTGTATAGACATTGAGGACAACTTAGGAGATGAGTTGGAACTCTCAAAAGTCTACAAGGACTCAGACTGTTCATCTCTAGCATCCACAAAATTGTCTAACTCGATAGAAGACCTAGCAGAAAAAGTGGCGTAGAAACTAGGAGTTTCTAGTAAACCTAGGGTGCTAACAAACAAGCATTGTTACACCTGTGGTGGTGATCACATGGCAAATGTGTGTCCCAATGCACCACAACCACAAGCCAACCCTAGTGGCCAATACTGTACAATTGAGAGAAGATACACGAATCATACGGCTCAGGACTGCCCATACAACAAACAAACCGTGAGACAGAACTGCCCGCAAGCATACCAGCAACAAGGTAGGTATCAAGGCCATTTCAATGCTCAGCCTTATTACTATAGGCCTCCTCAGAACTACCCATACCAGGCTCAACAGAGACCTCAACCTGTCTTAGCTCAGCAGCCACCCCCACTAGCGAATGTCATCTCAGTCAAATACGCTGCTGCAGAAGAGAACCTAAGTAGAGCTTTAGTGCCTTCTTCACCTTTGATCACAGAGAGTGACCCAAACTCAAACAGTTTTGACTCTACGCATGTAGATAGTCCACCCGCTTATTACACGGAGTCACCAGAACATGTGGAGACATATCATTATGATAGTCCACCAGTGGAACCTAGTTGGGAGCCAGACCATGCTAATGTGATGTACACCAACCCAAATCCACGGCCCCAATTGAGACAACAAAGACCACAGGGCCCTCGAGGACCATGCTTTAGGTGCCAAGGAGACCATTTCATAAAGGATTGTCCACATCCTCCTATAGCAGGGCAATCACAGTACTTTAACATCCAAGGATTTTGTGCCGATTGTGGCAAAGAGCACATCATAAAAGATTGTCCTAAGAACCCTGTTAATGCTTCGAATGTGACACCGATCAACGTGATAGGTATCGTAAACAACGCAGATGGATCCAACCCTACGTACGTGCCTATCCAAGCTATAACAAGAGCCCAGGCGCTCTTACAAAACCAACAGCTTAATCAAGAGAAAGCAGCTGGAAGTAGTGAAGTTGCAGAATCTAGCAGTAAGAAGACAAAATCTTGGAAAGATTCTAGAGAAAGAATAAAGAGAAAGTGGAGTAAAAAGATAACTGAGTTGGAAGGAAGTTTGAAGGAATCTAGAGCCAAAATCCTAGAATTGACTTCACAGGAATTGAATCAAGAGAATCCAGCTCAAAAATCAGGATCAGTTTTAGCGGTACCCATACTAGAAGATCTAGACATGATGTTTCGTGCATATCAGGCTAGATTAAAAGAGGGACCTCAAGTAGCTGAAATGAGTAAGAACTACCCTCGAGCTGATCTAGAAATTGAGAGAACTAAACTTTGCATGAAGATGGTAGAATTAGCACAAGCTTTGTTCGAAGCCTCTAGATATCTTAATTGGAATAACTTGGCAAAACCGGAATTACACTTTCAAGGACTAATGGAGAGGCTAGAATACTTGATAGAGAGCAAAGAGAAAAAGGATCAGCCTAGGAACCCTATTGTCCCAGAGACACAGGAAAATAATGCACCATCCCTGTCTCAAGTACCCAATACAGAAAGTCAAGGCAACCTGTCTTCCATACATAGGTACTCTCATGAATTTTTGAGAGAAATCCAAGAAGAGAAATGGAGAAAAGAACAAGGAACTCATCCTCCCATTCAAGAAATAGATGACTTGCAGGAGCAATTTCCCCAAGACATCCCCTCTATATATGATGATGTAGAGGAAGAACAACTGAGTGAACACACAGGATTTGAATCTAATTCTTTACAAGAATTACCTCAGTTTACAGGACCTTGGGAAGCGAAGTCTATTAATATGAGAGCACCCACGATAATAGTGAGGAATGAAGAATCAGTAATCCATAGAAACACAGAAGTGATCAAGAACACTAAGGTACAGTGTAATCTCACTCTAGAGGAGTTGTTAAAGGTAAAACCAGAATTGTGGAAACATGTAGCAAATCAATTCCTTGGGCTTGCTACAACTGCCTCGTAGATAGGATCACAAAATAAGGTACCAGAGATACCAGTAGAAAAGATTGGAGATGTAAGCAAAGGAGAGGAAGGTAACACTTATCTTCCAATAACCCATCAGGGCTACACCACGAAAGCCATCTTAGATTCAGGAGCCGGAGTAGCCATCGCTACCATCACTTTATGGAAACGTTGGGGTAAGCCAGCATTAAGACCCACCAGGATGAAGCTACAAATGGCTGACGGACAAATAGAAAAACCATTAGGCTTACTAGAAGGCATATCTCTCACCACTTGTGGTGTAGAATTTGAGCATACCTTTGCCATTTGTGATTTTGCAAAAAATCATGCTTATGAGATGATATTGGGACGACCATTCATGCGTCAGTTGCAAATTGTACAAGATTGGGGAACTAATTCTTTGTACTTGCAACATTTAGGAGTGACTACTAAAGTCAATCTTAAAGACTATTCACATAGAGATGTACCCCCAATACAATGGAATACCATCCATAAGACACCAGTAGAAATAGAATCCGTGCACTCATTAGAATCAGATCCTTATTGGTTGCACGAGGACACTCATTTATGGATGTGTAAAGTTGCAAAACAAGAGGAAGAAAGATTAGAAGCAAGGACCTTAGGTGCAGAACAACATCCACGAACCCTTCAAGATCCAGCCTACGCACCTGTAGTATTCCCTGACGAAGAGTTTGAACCCCATGGTTGGGCAGAAATCCTAGCAACCATGGATGTAGCCATCAATGAAGAACAATGGACACCCCACTGTGACGAGGATGGCTATGACATTTTAGTTTTTACGATAGAGCCAATCATGTGCGATGCAATTTTAGAAGAATGTGAACCTAACACTGATGCATTTGAGGATGCAAGCGATTTCGATTTAGAATCAATTATCATGGACCCACCCTTTGCATCAGAGGAAGAATATTTTTACGAAGTAGAAACTCACCCTCAGAAATAGGAAGAAGTTATGAATGATGTGAGAATAGCCACTCAAGTGACTAATAAGAGTGAAGGCAAGAAAAGAAAGAAGAAAGAAACCATGTCAGAAAAAGAAGAATCTTTATTTGAAGTACCGGAGAATTTCAAGAAATATGAAATCGAGGATAGAAGAATCATGGTACGAATGCCTAATAGGAAGGCGAATGACGGACAAGTATATGATAACCGAGAGAAAACCAAGAAAATAATAGTAGCCATAGAAGGAGAAGAAGAAAAATGTACATACATAGGGCATGATTTGATGAAGGAAGAAGAAGAAGTATTAGTTGCCCTATTGCGCGAATATAGAGATGTGTTCGCTTGGAGTTACAAAGTTTTGAAAGGAGTAGATCCAGATATATGTTCTCATAGAATCCCTATGACTCCAGATGCAAAACCTACGAAACAGAAACCTTACACGTACAATGATAACTACACTGCGAAGATTAAAGAGGAGATAGATCGGTTGATAGAAGCAGGATTCATCTATGAGATTGAGCATACCGAATGGGTATCTCCCATTGTGGTTGTGCACAAGAAGAATGGAAAATTGCGTGTGTGTATTAACCTTAAAAAATTTAATGCCGCCACGATTAGAGACAGTTATCCTCTTCCTATCACAGAACATCTATTGGAAAGAGTTGCCGGCAAGGAAGTTTACAGCTTTCTTGATGGATTTTCAGGCTATAATCAAGTAGCCATTGCTCCAGAGGACCAACACAAGACGGCATTTGCCACTGAATGGGGCATATTTGCATTTCGTGTAATGCCATTTGGCTTAACAAATGCACCCGCCACTTTCCAGCGACTCATGTGTCATGTTTTTAAGGAATTCTTACGCAAGAGTTTGGAAGTATATTTCGATGACATATGTGCTCATTCTAATATCAGGCAGACGCATATCCCAGAGTTAAGGCAAATATTTGACAAATGTCGAGAATATCAGGTTTGTTTGAACCCAGAAAAATGCGTTTTCATGGTCAGACAAGGCAAAATTCTAGGGCACATTGTGTCTAAAAATGGAATCTCTACGGATGAAGAAAAAGTGAAGGTAATTGCAGATCTACCTAGGCCGACAAACATCAAAGAGGTACAAGCATTTATGGGCCATTGCGGTTATTATAGGAGATTCATACACATGTATGCAATCATAGCCAAGCCTTTGTACTCTCTTTTAACCAATTTTGAATGGACAGATGAATGTGAAAATTCATTCAATGAACTTAAACGACGCTTGTGCTCAGCACCTATATTGACTACCCCAGATTGGAGTAAGCCATTCCATGTACATGTGGATGCATCCAATTACGCCATAGGATGTGTGCTAGCACAACCCACGAATGAAGGTAACATCGATCTCCCCATAGCTTACGCGAGCAGACAATTGAACGCAGCAGAAAGAAATTACACCACGACGGAACGAGAAGGATTAGGGATGATCTACGCAGTAAAGAAGTTTAGGCACTACTTGTTGGCCAACAAATTCAAGTTCTTTACAGATCATCAAGCCCTATTGTACCTAGTCAACAAACCATGTAACACAGGACGACTAATACGTTGGTTTCTATTACTCATGGAGTACGATTTTGAAGTAGTAGTCAGGAAAGGAAAGACACATCTTAGAGCTGACCACCTTTCAAGATTAACCTCAAGAGAAGCTCCTCAAGGAATAGCGGATGATCTACCAGACGCATACTTGTTTAACCTAGAGATAGCACCAGAATGGGCTAAACCAATAGTCCCTATTCTGACATACGAACCCAAGAATCCTAGGATAAAGATCAAAGAAGGAGAGATTACCAAATCTCAGAGATATCAAATCGTAGCAGGAAGCATATATAAACAGGATAATCAAAAGATTCTTTCTTGTTGTGTAGATGAATCAGAACACGCGAATTGGTTGCAATTAGCACACGTAGGTGCATTAAAGCAACATCATTCGAAACATCGAACATTACAGACTCTGCATAGACTAGGAGTATATTGGCCTTCAATGGAAGCAGATGTCTACAAGTTGTGTAAAGAATGCCATGTTTGTTGTGAAAGACCACCAGTAGAGCATGCTACATTATATCACGTGTCTCTCACACCAGACTGGAGTGAACCATTAGTGACATATTTGAGGACGAACACATTCCCTCAAGGAATGACCTTAGCTCGACAATGTAGTCTGGAGCAGGAAGCTCAAGACTATTCACTTATTGGCGATAATCTATACAAAAGAGGACGAGATGGATATCTAAGACAATGTGTTCATGAAAGCGATTATCTGAGCATACTAGAGACTGCACACCAAGGTGTTGCAGGAGGTCACTTTGGACCAGATAGGATAATCAAAGCCATCCTCTTTGCAGGATTATGGTGGCCCACTCTTCACATGGATGCTCATACCTATGTAAAGAGATGTGATGTGTGCCAAAGAACTCAGTTTCCTACTCGCAGAGATGAAATGCCATTGAAACCCATGATGGGAGGACGTGCATTTTCTAAGTGGGTTATAGACTTTGTAGGACCCATTAACCCCCCTGCAAAAGGTACGCATGCTGAATACATCATTGTCGCGATGGATTATCTTACCAAATGGGTAGAGGCAAAAGCCACAAAAAAGAATGATGCACACACAACTGCAAAATTCTTATTTGAAAATGTCTTTACAAGATATGGATTGCCTATAGAGTTAGTGAGCGATCGCGGAACTCACTTTCTAAACCAAGTCATTGAATATTTGTTACAGGATTTTATGGTGATTCACAAGAAATCCGCACCATATCATCCTCAGGCAAATAGTCAGGCTGAAAGCACTAATAAGATCCTTTGTAACGTACTGACGAAACTCGTGAACAAAAAACGTTCAGATTGGGACAAACAGTTACATCATGCTGTTTGGGCATATCGAGTGGCCTACAAGACGGTACTCAATGCAATTCCCTTTCAGATGGTTTTTGGTCAGAATGTTGTGCTTCCTTTGGACTTCTTGATACCGACCCTTAAGGTTGCACAAGAACATCAGTGGACCGGCCATGAATTATCAGCGAGAATAATGGACTTGGAACGATTAGGAGAAACCAGGCTAAAGGCAGCAGCAGGAATATATGCAGTGAAGAAGCGACAGAAAGCATATTTTGATGCACATGTGAAAGATAAAGGCCTACAAGAAGGAGATTTAGTTCTAGTATATACGCTGAAACAACACGCACGGAAGTTAGAAAAGCGAGGTTATGGACCTATGATCATTAACAGACTCTCGACAAGTGGAGCAGTATAGTTAGCCACCTTAGAAGGAGACATAATGCCTAATTACATTAGTGGCTGTAGAGTCAAGTTATATCAGGAACCTCTTACTGAGGATATGCTTAGACGACTCACGTTGGCAAAGAAGCGTAAGGAGGAAGAAAATAGAATACGAGCTGAAGCTCAGGCAGAAGCTATAGAACGCATTAAGCGCATGAAGTTAAGAAGACAAGGACTAGGGAGAGAACATTATAACCATCTGGAAACTACACCCAGATTGTTGGAACATCAAGCTTACACTATGCTTGAGGTGGATTTGATCTACATCAAAGGCTATCGCGTCGAAAGAATATCCGTTGGAGAGTTCTTTTTCATATGCTCATTTATTGTATTTTTTGAGAATATTTTGATGGCTCATTTATCGTTGTAAAAGCCTTGAGTTGTACACATGTAAAGGTACAAATATAGGGCCAAAATCCCAAGAAATTTTGGTAGTTGAAGTTGCATTCAATCAAGCAATCAATCACCTAAAAGTAGATCAATCAAGATCTTCACTTTTCCTAGATTGTAGGGAAGTGAATTGATTCCCTCCAACAACCATTCCCACCTTCATTTGAATTCAAATTCAAGTTGTAAAAGTCATGGAACACTCCTAGAGGCTATATAAGGAGTTGAAATCACTTGTATTATACATGGAAGCAATATACATACACTTGTGACCATCATTGTCTTGCTCCTTCAATTTTCTGCATCATCTTCTTCGCCAACAGTAATCTTGCAGAGGCTGCTGCTCTCTCTCCTCAGAGCTCCAAATTGAGTGCAAGAGGACTCATTGGAAAGCTATCAGTGTCTAGTTTATGCCTGTAAATTTTCAAAGCATTTGGTTCAGCAGATTTGGAGAAATCTTAGTTTTTCTGCCTCGGGGTCAATCTCTGCGTATTCCTGAAAAATAGGAAGTACCACCGGTGAATGTCGCATTCATTCCTATAGCATATTTTGCTTATTCCTTATAATTTTGTGCATTCCATACACTCAACCCTATGTGTATCACTCCCATAAAAGGATTTTGTCTAATTGTAATCACGCTGGTCGCTATGGGCATTTGAAGTTCATTGTCTCTTCCATAGATAGTAAGTTTTTTGAGCTAGTCAACCCGCGAACCTATCTGTTTTGTATCGACTCATTCTCCTTGATGCTCCAAGGTACATAGTGTGTTTCTTTGCACTTATACCATGCCTATAAGGTCTATTTGAGTCTCCAAAAGCTCAAGCGCTGGTCTTGTGCCGGTTGGCTTGACCAAACTTCATCGCTTCGAAACACACTTTTCTACCTTCGACAAGCTTCTCCAAGTTCTTTCAGTGGTATCAGGGCTAGATCAAGATGGGTGACGGCTTTCCCTCAATGATCGAGAAGCTTGATCGACACAACTATGCGGCTTGGAAAATCAGAATGGAGGCCTACTTGCAAGGTAGAAATCTTTATGGAATTGTAGCAGGTGATGAAGTTATGCCTATTCCAAGATCCAAAGGAGGACCTACACAGGAGGAGACAGATAAGCTCACACTTTGGTGCGCAAGGGATGCTCAAGCAAGGTCGTACATACTAAACTCTATCTCTGACTTTCTATTACCACATATTAGAGGATGCAAGACATCTCAAGAGACTTGGGATGCCCTGGAGACTTTCTTTTCTGCTAGTACCAAAGCAAGAAAGAATCATCTTTGGAACGAGTTCAACCAAATGAAGAAGACACCTAAACAAACCATCACAGAGTTTGTTACCAAGGTCAAAGAGGTTGCGGATCAGTTAGCATCCATTGGAGAGCTGATTGAAGAAGAGTTCATCATGAGGCAAATTCTCAACGGCATTCCAAGTGATAAGCAATGGCAATCCTTCACGACGGCCTATGATCTCATCATGGATGTGCCGACTCCAGACTTCAACATCTTTCTTTGACAACTCTTCAATCAAGAAGCCAACAATAGCATAAAGGAAGGTAACTCTTATCATGGTAATTCAACAAGTGCTCTATATGCAGATAAGAAGGATAAGAAGCAGAAAGGAAAGAAGAAGGAAGAAGACGAAGAAGAGACTTCCCAAGCCAACTTCGCAAGCAAGAGCAAGTGGAAAGGGAAGAAGAAAGGACCAAAGCAAGACAAAGCCAAAGGTCAGAATGTTCAACCTTGTGCCATATGCGATAAGACCAATCACACCACTCAAAACTGTTGGTTCAATGGGAAGACCCAGAAAGGAAGTGGAAGAGGTGGATATGGCGGCAATAGAGGCAGAGGTGGACACAACTTCAATAGCAACAATAGAAGCTATAATAGAAGGGACTACAACAATTATTCAGAAGATCAACCACATGAAGACTCATTACTTCTTATGAACCTAAGCCACAAAGAAGGTAAAGAAGATGATCATTTATTCTACATAGATTCAGGATGTTTGAATCATGTTGCAGGCAACATTGCTCTTCTATCTGACTTGGAAAGTCCAAAGCATAGACATGAAGTGCAAACAGGGGATGACACGAAGCACAATGTGGAGAAGATTGGTAATGTCAAAGCTTCCAATGGCAGGACAAACATTCTGAGTAAGGTTCTCTATGTACCCACTATCACTAAAAACCTATTAAGTGTAGGCCAAATAGTTGAAAAAGGCTTGCAAGTTAGGTTCACCCAACATGGAGCTTTTGTGGAAGATCCATGTCAAGGCTTCAAGAAGATAGCCCGAGGTGAGAATCATGGTAGGCTCTTTACTTTTGAAGTAGGAGATACCAGGAACATAGCTCTATTCAACTTTGGGTCTCAAACCCTAAGTGAGCTTGAAGTGTGTCATAAGAGACTTGCGCATGTGAATGAAAGAACCTTGAAGGATATATGCAGGGATCAAAGTGTTCTAGGACTGCCGAACATATCAAAGCAACACATGATCAACAGGTGTGATGCATGTCAGATTGGGAAGGCACAAAGACAACCATTCAACCACAAAGGCTACATCCACAACAACTTATTGGACTTAGTACACACAGATGTATGGGGACCAAGTCAAGAACCTTCATTGGAAGGATCAAGGTATTATGTCTCATTTATTGACGACCATAGTAGGTGGACTGTTCTATACTTTATCAAGAGTAAGAATGAAGTATTTGATTGCTTCAAGAAGTATCTTGCACATGTGGAGAATCATACAGGTAGATCACTAAAGAGGCTCAGATCTGATGGAGGGGGAGAATACTTCTCCAAAGATTTTGATGAGTTCTTGCAGGATAAAGGTATCAAAAGGGAAGTGACTACCAGGTACTCTCCTCAACTAAATGGAATTGCAGAGAGGAGAAACAAGACATTGGTTGGATCAGCCCGAACAATGCTTGAAGAGAAGAAGTTGCCACATTATCTATGGGCAGAAGCTATTTCAACTGCAGTGTACCTTGTCAATCGACTACCATCCAAATCACTTCAAGGTATGACTCCTTATGAAGCATGGCATGGAAGAAAACCTAGTCTTGGACATTGCAAGGTTTTTGGTTGTTTAGCTTATGTTCATGTACCATCACAAATAAGAGGTAAGCTAGATGAAAGGGCAACAAAGGCAGTGTTTACTGGATATGATTCAACTCAGATGGGTTATAGGTTCTTCAATCCTTCAACCAAGCAATTCACTACAAGTAGAGATGTTGTGTTTGAAGAACACAGGTCTTGGTATGATGAAGACAAACAAAAGGTAACACTACCATATGATCTTGATTATGACTCTCATCAATTAGGAAGGAAGCATGATACACAGGTCCAGGATCCAAGAAGTGATACAGACGATGACCAAGATGAAAGAGAAAGGGATTACAAGCTATGGAAGTCAAGAGGCAAAGCAAAGATGCAAGAGGTTGGAGAATGCTCCAAACAAGCACCTAGAAGATCAGCAAGAGAGAAGAAACAACCAGAAAGGTATGGATATGATTCCACATTTGTTACAAAGCATTCAATCTACTTGGCAAAAGACTCTATTTCAGAGGAACCCTCAACCTATGAAGAGGCAAAGGGAAACCCTATTTGGGAAAAGGCCATGAACGAAGAGATAGATGCATTGAAGGAAATGGACACTTGGGATTTGGTTCCGATGTCACCGAATCAAAAGGTAATTGGTTGCAGATGGGTATATAAAGTTAAAAGAAATTCAGATGGATCAGTTTGCAGGTACAAGGCAAGATTAGTTGCCAAAGGATGCTCACAAACTCATGGTATAGACTATGAGGAAACATTCTCACCAGTTGCAAAGATGACTACAATCAGGACATTGATAAGTGTAGCTGCTGCAAGGAATTGGAGACTCCTCCAACTTGATGTGAAAAATGTATTCTTAAATGGTTGGATTGAAAGCATTGTGTTTGCAGACTTAAGAAAGCATTGTATGGATTGAAACAAGCTCCAAGAGCTTGGAATTACAGGTTGGTTACATATCTTCAAGATCAAGGGTTCAAAGCTAGCAGCTCAGATCCTTCTCTATTCATCAAAAGGGATCACAATGAGGTTATCTATCTATGTGTATATGTAGATGATATTATTGTGACGGGTGATGATCTAAATGGCATTCAAAGGATCAAGAGACACATGCAAGAGGAATTCAAAATCAGTGACCTAGGTGAGCTCACATATTTCCTAGGTATGCAGGTGATATATACAGATGAAGGAATGTATTTGACTCAAAGAAGATACATTCAGGATCTTCTTCTCAAGTTCAAAATGGAGAACACTAAACCTGCAGGTACACCTTTGGAGATGAATCATAAACTTAGTGTTTATGAAGGTGAGAAAATTGAAGACATTAAAGAGTATCAAAGCTTGGTAGGTATCTTGATATATGCTACTCACACAAGGGCAGACATCTCATATAGTGTGGGAGTGCTTAGTCAGTTCATGCACTCACCAAGAAGACCACACATGGATGCGGCTAAGAGAGTACTTAAGTATCTCAAAGGTACAATCAACGAAGGTATATTCTATCCTTACTCTTCCGATTTGGATATCAAAATCTACTCAGATGCAGATTGGGCAGGAGCTAAGGATGATAGAAAAAGTACATCTGGTTACTTAGCATTTGCAGGTTCGAAGCTAGTGTCATGGAGTTCCAAGAAGCAACCAACAGTTGCTTTATCTTCAACTGAAGCAGAGTACAGAGGCTTGACCATAGCAACTCAAGAGGCAATATGGTTAAAAGCATTGTATACAGATTTGGGACTTGTGAGTTCCAAACCTAACATATTTGGAGATAATGTAAGTTCCATGCATCTAGCGGCAAATCCTATTTTCCATGCGAGAACCAAGCATATAGAAGTCCATTATTACTTCATCAGGGAGAAGCTCATGGCAAAGGAGATTGACATTTCTTTTGTTTCGACTGAAAAGCAAGTAGCAGATATGATGACAAAGGCACTTGATGGAATAAAGCTTTGTAGATTCAAAGCTATGGCAAGTATTCAACCTATCAGAGAATGAAGACTCAAGCATACTTTAGCTTGAGGGGGAGTTGTTGGAACATCAAGCTTACACTATGCTTGAGGTGGATTTGATCTACATCAAAGGCTATCGCGTCGAAAGAATATCCGTTGGAGAGTTCTTTTTCATATGCTCATTTATTGTATTTTTTGAGAATATTTTGATGGCTCATTTACCGTTGTAAAAGCCTTGAGTTGTACACATCTAAAGGTAAAAATATAAGGCCAAAATCCCACGAAATTTTGTAGTTGAAGTTGCATTCAATCAAGCAATCAATCACCTAAAAGTAGATCAATCAAGATCTTCACTTTTCCTAGATTGCAGGGAAGTGAATTGATTCCCTCCAACAACCATTCCCACCTTCATTTGAATTCAAATTCAAGTTGTAAAAGTCGTGGAACACTCCTAGAGGCTATATAAGGAGTTGAAATCACTTGTATTATACATGGAAGCAATATACATACACTTGTGACCATCATTGTCTTGCTCCTTCAATTTTCTGCATCATCTTCTTCGCCAACAGTAATCTTGCAGAGGCTGCTGCTCTCTCTTCAGAGCTCCAAATTGCGTGCAAGAGGACTGATTGGAAAGGTATCAGTGTCTAATTTATGCCTGTAAATTTTCAAAGCATTTGGTTCAGCAGATTTGGAGAAATCTCAGTTTTTCTGCCTCGGGGTCAATCTCTGCGTATTCCTGAAAAATAGGAAGTACCACCGGTGAATGTCACATTCATTCCTATAGCATATTTTGCTTATTCCTTATAATTTTTTGCATTCAATACACTCAACCCTATGTGTATCACTCCCATAAAAGGATATTTTCTAATTCTAATCACGCTGGTCGCTATGGGCATTTGAAGTTCATTGTCTCTTCCATAGATAGTAAGTTTTTTGAGCTAGTCGACCCGCGAACCTATCTGTTTTGTATCGACTCATTCTCCTTGATGCTCCAAGGTACATAGTGTGTTTCTTTGCACTTATACCATGCCTATAAGGTCTATTTGAGTCTCCAAAAGCTCAAGGGCTGGTCTTGTGCCGGTTGGCTTGACCAAACTTCATCGCTTCGAAACGCACTTTTCTACCTTCGACAAGCTTCTCCAAGTTCTTTCACAGATATCACATGGCCATGTGTCAAGTAAAGTCAACCACTCATCCTAGCATAGTGGACAAGAGACCATTCATTACAGTTAGGCTAGAGCACGACAACCGTTGCCAAGAGCTCAGGGCTTTAATTGACTCAGGTGCTGCGACTAGTGCGATTAGATGGTCCCACTATAAGGATTCAGGAGTAGAAATGCGGCCAATTGAGGCATACCTCATAGGCCTAGGAGGCATGGAAAACCCTTGCATGGGTGAAGTGGACCTTCCTATCCTCATTAAGGATGTGACCATGACAGCGAAGCTACTAGTGTGCCATGATGACGACCTGATAGAACCCCTAATCCTTGGCCAAGATTGGCTATACGATCACTCAGTGGACCTAAATCTCAGACAAGGCTCCTTACAGATTGGAACCTTAGAACAGAAGTGAGTGATACCGCTCGACTTCCCTAATGGCATTCTGACTAAGGTTTGTAACCCTAGACCCTATGAAATACATGCGACGGAAGACCGAAAGATCTTGGGTCAGATCAGTCACGTTACGTCTACACCAACCCACTCGGGCTTGGCTATAGACAGTTGTCAATCAGAAGGACGACAGGAGATCTTCCCTGGGGCTTCCTGCAAACTAGAAGGGGCAGCTACCCAACCGCTAGGGCAGATGGACACAATCAGCGGTCAGGTGGGTTGCATTAGCGGCCAAATGAGCACAACACCCTGCGGTGCTCATCCTTCCAAACTTGTTGCGGACTGGCCTAGATTAAAGATAAAGAACGAATCACTTCCTAATGGGCAGGTCATGCAAGTGTTGGATCTCCCTTCTTTTCCAAAGCAGAGCGTCCAATGGACCTCTCAAACCCAACCACGAAGGAGTCAACCACAACAGGGGAACCCAGACCGACGACACCACCAGACAAGGCAGAGAAAGCAGCAGTATCAACATCACAAAACAAGTGGCACGAGACAAATATGGGTGCCAAAAGGACAACAACCACAGCCTATTGGCAACACTGCAGACAAGAACAGGACAAAGTTTCAAAAGAAGCAGAGTCAGTATTCAAAGTCCCCTCGATCTTCTTCTACAAGTACAAATACTCGACAGATTTGGATCGCCAAGAAGTATCTTATCAATCGACCCACACCCACGCAGATTTGGGTACCCAAACAATGTATTATAGCCCAACCCTCTAGCCATGTAATATATACCCCTCAGAAAGCTTTCCATCCTTCAATACCACTAAACCCGATACCACTTTTTGTCCCTCAGCAGACACACACCACCCACTCAAAGACTCATACGAAATGGATACCGAAACGTATCTAGACGTCTTCTTGTACCCCCTTATCTAACAATTCTCCCCCCCGTTTAAACTCCACCCTTGTAATAATTCACCCTCAACCAAACCTTGTATAAATTCACACACCATAACCCCACATCATGCATGATAAAAGCTCATCAAGAAATGTATGCATAATCTGAGCATGTAGGTGTCTAGAGACCTGCATTAGTTTTGCAAAAAAAATCATTGCATCAATCACTTCACGACACCTGGCTACACGGGTTACACATCGGTTATGGAAAGGGATTGCGGTCTCACCTTAATGGGATCATAATTAATTTCCATACTAATGTGCTAATCTTTTGTAGCAGATCTTTTCCATTAGCTCGTCAGTCATCATGCAAACCGAAGAAGGACCATCAGAAGCTGGCCCAAGCACACCAATGGCCCATATTGGAGAATTACTTGCGGAATCTTATCCTATGATGCAACCACCAGAGTTTCAAGGTTTTCCAGGACCCATGCCAATCGACGATCCTCCTAGAGGATACACTAAGAAGATTCATCGTAACTCTCACTGGTTTCAAGGCCTAGCAGGACCCTTAGCAGACGCTGATTTCATATTTGAGGCCAATTTGGCATTTGATCTTCGCACATGGGCCAAGTACCAGTTCTTTTCAAGAGAATTTGAAGGACTGCAGAATACACAAGATTTAACGCACGTTTGGGCACGAGCAGGATTTACAAAATATTTTAGTGACCCTCTGCCTAAACCCGATTTTTACAGATGCTTTTACCTAGTAACCACCTTGACAGCTTCAAAGAACAAGGATCTACCCGGCACATTCATGTTACCATCCTTGGTAAATGACCCTCCATTCAGGAGGTTTTATTTGTCCAAAGATTTAATTCGCGCAGCTCTCAAAATACATGGAACACACACTCCGACGAAGAGAGAACGGCTAGTCCCAGAGCATATGAAACGTGGTGACGTAACTAAGTGGGAGGATATTTCAGCTATAACCCCTGAGCTTTCCAAGCCATTGCGGATATGCATGCAGCATTTTGCTTTCCCAGCCCAGGATCATTTTACCATGCCCCACAAAAGAATCTGGTTTGGATTATACTTAGCATGTACTGGACCTCAAACGGTTGATCTAGCTAGCTGGATAATTGATCAGCTCTATTTGGCACAACATAGATGGGAACGAAAGAAGGTAATCAATGGATGCTACGCCCTCCCCAGGATCATATATATGTGCTTGGCGTATGACTTACCAATTGAGCGTGCCATGACCAGTGAGGAACTGAAAGCATTCAAAGGGACCACTAAGAAAGCTAGAAAGGCTAGCAAAGGCAGAGCCGGAAAACACATGAGAGGAACTATCCTGTGCCTACAAGTCCTAGAATCACCCTCACCACAACCATCTCCAGAGCAGTCACCGACCGCAGCCACTCCCACGGTACCACCAATTCGTATACGATTATCAAGACCAGTTACGCCGGAGGGCACCACCAGTACTGTTGAACCTCAAGCAGCCACAACCCCAAAACCTACAACCACGACAGCAGAACTTCCCACCACCATTGGTGCGGAAGCTTTCTCTTTTCCAATACCACATTTAGAAGCAGAACAAACAGCACCACTGGATCCAACTTTTGATTTTGAAATGCCTGATGCATTCTCCAATGAGTTCCAGTTTTCAGAAGGACAATTGTTTTCTCAAGAATATGAAAGACCTAGCTACCCTACCACACCCAGGGATCAGCCACAAGGACAGATTGTGTCTAGCTCCGATGATGAAAGAACAGCAACCGATGACGACGAAGGAGATGACAAAGCTAGCCAGGGAACTCAGGAATCCCAAGAGCATGAACAGACAAATGGCCAAGGCCAACAAACAGACACACATGGTGATACAAGTACCCATGAAGATGAAACTTACGAAGCAGCAGCTTACACACTGGCTATTAAGAAGCTGTATAGAACTATGGAAAAAGTTTGGGCACGCAAAAAAATGACCGAGGAAGAGAGTCAAGCCATAATAGAACAGAAACTTATCACAGGCGGATTCGAAGACGCATACATCAAAGGATTCCGCGAGTTAGTCAAATCAGTAGGCTCCAACGAAGCGCTCAGGTACTTGCAAAGAAAGCCACTACCACAGTTTGACCCCCGCCGAGTACGACTACTTTCAAAGCCCGGCGAATACATTCGTGTACCAACAGGAGCACAGTCTTCCAAACAAGCCAGGGAGGCACGCCTCGTCCCCGAAAGTTTGTTGGTAGCAGAAACCATCCTTGTAGATTCCCCACCCCGTGCTACAACTGTACTTACCTCAGTAGTAACTGAAGTACCGACCACCCCAACCGCTCCTCCATCATCGCCCGTCCATCCAGCCTCCGCTCTTCACCCTCCTTCCCCCAGACCAACATTTTCATTCGCCGGTGGCGTAGCAGAAATTGTCTTTACGACCACTCAGCCCACAATTCCTGCACCCATTAGACCTAGTCTACCCCCTCACACATCCACCTTTCCATTCAACCCATTCCTCCATCCAGCTTTTCCATCCTTCCCCACAACTCCAAGACCCCTTTTCCCATTCCCACCGCCATTAACCTTCTCCCCCGTCTCACCTCCCCGACCCACTGTAACCCCTATTTCCCCTTTCCACCAAGCTGCACCAGCCAGTCCACCTATAAATTACTCCTCAACCTTTGTAAATCCCGTATTTACACCAGCACAAGCACCCACAGTCACACCCATATTCACAGTCACCGCACTGGACACGTCCACTGACATGGACATCTCACCACCCACTGCACCATCACTCACTTCACTCACAGCACAAACATATTTAGGCACCGCACAATTTTCCACAATCACCACAGCATCCACCTTCCCACCCCCATTCCCCATTCCCGTTGCATCTACACCCACTGCATCTTCATTTAGCACCCCATTAATACTATCACCCACAGTAGATAATGCATTTCGACAGATGTTCATGTGTATGACGCAAGTAAGAGATGAGTACACATCTCTTGGCGATAATTATCAGCAGCTGCAGAGGACAACCACTGACTTACAGTCGCAGCTTAATTTATTATCTATTGAAAATGCCTCTCTGAACACCCGATACCAGGAATTACGCGAGGCATATCACAAATTGGAACTAGAAAGTGAAGAAAAGACCAAGGAAGCCACTGCTGACTTGGATAACTATATTAAGAGCCCAGACAGTCCGCAATGCAATGCTAACACGAAATATGGGCTTACTACGAAGACACCTAGCAGCCGCCAAGGAAGAAAACCAACGCTTACAGGATCAGAACCGAGAAAACTTAGAAGCAGCGCTCGACCACCCAGACCAACCACTCAGTCCTAGCCGGTTCAAAGCCATTCCCTCAGACTCGATGAGGATGCTGCTAGAAGATCATGTAAGACTGCTAGATGAATACGACGCATGAACGAGGAGTTACAGAAACTCAAAGAAGATCATAAATTACTCCAGTTACGAGCACCGGCACACCAAGACATACCAGCACCTGTGGACCCCTCTCCTGACATCTTAGAGGAACTCAACGCATTACGGGCCCAGGTATCAAACCTTGAATCAAGGATTGTAGTATATGAAGCACCACCAAGGCCAGATTCCCCACCTGAGCTACCAGCTGAGGAAGAAACTGTCACCATCCCGGTGGAGGAAATGTTTGAAGAGGCGTACGAGCCACAACCCATCCCAGGCGGACGCGTCATGGCCGAAGGCCAGATGACTTACGAACTCCCGACCCCCGCGTGGATGAAGACTATTGAGGAACTTGGGACAACACACTCAGCTAGAGTAGAGGCACAATTACATGCCATGGCGATGATAGAAGAAAGAATTTTACAGTCTCCATTCTTGGCTCATTTGGCCCCGCGATGATACATATCTAGGCATGAGCTACAGTATAAACCGTATTTTATGTTAATGGCTGAATACCAGTTAGCCATTGAGAAAGAGACAGGTAAGAAACCATCGCATGCAACTCAATTTGAGGAGGATGATCTACCACTCGATGCGCAGCAAGGAGAGATCTATCAACCAGAGTGGCGAAAAGATTTACTACAGATTATCCAGAAATGATGAGTACATGGGTAAAGGCACCTTTGCACTTAAAGTACAACCCATGTTGGGGCCCAGTACCATGACGCCGCTCCTGGACAGCCTTTGCTATTAAGGTACAAAACAATAGGCAGTGCCAGGACTGGTTGAATTACCCCTATTTTAAGCCACCCATCGAGTTACCAACTATAGGCTACATGATGGCTACAATTCGCCACTGGCTCCCTAGATTAAAGCATATGGATGATATAGCGGCGCATATGACTGTCAAAATCTTTGACATGATGCAAATGATTTTTAAAGTCTTCCGACGCGTCAAGGCACCTCATGTAAACACCCCAGGTTGTGAGCATGGCAATTTCGATCTAGTATATGATATGAGTACAACGCCATCGCTACGGGTGTGTTATGCCTGGCATTGCAGAATAAAGTACCTACCGGCATGCTACAAGCAGACTTTTGAAGAGATGTTCACAACCGGCTTCTGGGAATACCATTCAGAGGTATTCATAAGCAGGCCTACACATTTATTACACTTCTTTGCCTGTGAACGAATGGTTTGCTCCACACACTATCAGCTCCCGCCACCGGAAGAACCACAACCAATAGACTGGGAGAAACTTGAGGCCGATCTGTCCCGAGGCATTCGTATCTCCGAGCACACCCTCGCTCAAGACCTCCTACAGAACTATATCCGGCAGACCTCACAACAAGGTTCTGTCAGGGACGACAGAAGCAAGAGGGAGGGGGGTGTTTGAAGCAGCCAGAGGCATAGACGACGCGGAAGCATGTAACAACGGAGCAAGGAGCCAGTCGAATCTTTTTTCAAAGAATCATGTTTTAGAAATACTTTTCAAAGACCTCCAACAGTGATTTTCATCACTAATGTAACATATGTAACATAGAAAAACCCTTTTCTTAATTTCTAGCTCCATTTTGTGCAAGCCGAGGAGTCCTCGAGCTTGAGGAGCTTAGGTAGAACAAGCGTATCAATTTTCATTATTTTTAGACATCGTTTACCCTTCCAAATAGCATCTAGGACCTAATTTTTAACTATGCCGGTCACTAGATGTGAAACCGGTCAAAACTAGTCTAGAAACTATAAAAAGAGCTAGAGAGCTCATTTTTGAGGTTAGCTTGTTTGAGGTTAGAGTTCTATTGAGCTTGTAATAGTGTTCTTGAGTAATAGAGTTGATTTCTCACCTTCCATTGTGTCGTGCTTGTCTCTTCGTAGTGTGTGTGTATGTGTGTGTGCATTTCTATGCTTCTCACCTTCACTCTCACTTCATCTCACATTCACGATCTTCATATCACTCCTATCTCTTTCGCAGATTGACATTAAGGAGGTGGAGCTTCTTAACGTGGTTCTCACCATTGTGCTAGAGCAACAACTATGTACAAGCTGCAATTGCTTAGTAGCTCGAACTGAACCATCTTTTGGAAAGGAAGAACGCTGCATTTTGCCCAAAATACAACCTTCACATACATGTTTATCAGGTGCCTCAATTTTGGGCAAAGAGGACATCATTTCAGATTTTTGCAGGAGTACCAAACTAGAAAAATTCAGATGACCAAAGCATGCATGGCAAAGTGTTGCATCTCATATAGTCTCAGAATCATGTACTATATCCCACGACATAAAATGCCACAAGGAATAATCATGTCACCATTTGATAGATCATGAACTGTACATCTTTCATCAACAAATTCCACAACCAAGCCAATCTTGGCTAATACAAAAATTGAAAACAGATTTTTCTCGATCCCTGGCACAAACAAAGCATCCGACAAAGTGAAAGACCTACCATCAACAATAGTCAAAATGATCTTACCAACTCCCATAACATGATAGGAGGATTTGTTGGCACATGTAACAGTATTCCCTGTAGGGGCAAGCTCGAGTGAAGAGAAGAAACTGCATTGCGAGGTAATATGTTTGGTCACCCCACTATCAAAGTACCAAACATCTAAGTCTACTGCAGACATGCATTGCTCATGAGAAGATGGGTTAAAATTGCAAACAGTAGTAAATGCCCATTCTTCTTCTTGCACAAGATTAGCAAACTCTATTTTCAGTGTAGAGGCCTCTGCAACAACCATTCTGGCTTCTTTCTTCTTTGCCTCTTTAGCAGCCAATTTTGGACAGCTCTTCATGACATGATCATTTGCTTTATAGTGTTTGCAAAATAATTTCTGTTTTTTTGATTTCTTCTCATCTTTGTCTTCCTTCTTCAAATGTGCACCATTTGCAAATTTTTGCTTACTAGTAGAAGAGCTCCATTTACCTTTGCCCTTCTGACTAGCCACGAAAGCTTGATCTACAACATGCATAATATACCTATTCTACCTAGACTGGTCTTCTTGCAATAGAACAAAGACTAACTCCTCAAATGACAAGGCATTTGGATTGCCTTTCATCATTAAACGAAGAGTAGAAGCAAAACTCTGATATGAGTGAGGAAGACCATTCATAACAGTCTACACAAGTGAGCTATCTTGTATAACTTCATCAACAAAAATCAACTATTCTTTCAAATCCTTGGTCTTTGTGACAAAATTGTCCATAGAATCACCTTCATTCATGTGCTCACTTTCCAATTGATTTCAGAGGTAAGCAATATGAGCCTCATTCCCAGCGTGGTACAATGTGGTAAGTGTATCCCAAGCATCCTTAGTTGTTTTGAAAGAGCCAATGTGAGGAATAATGGCACATTTGACAGAAAAGGCTATCAATGCATGTGCCTAAGCATCTCTATCATCCCACCAAATTCGCTTTGTAGTAGGTGCAATTGAAACAACAGCACAAATAGGTATTTGTAGAATATCATCATCTTCGACACCATCTCTAGCAGCTCCAGCATCTGTATTTGCAGTACTTGTATTCAGAGGTGTAACAGGACGTCTTTCAACACCCTACACAATATTCCACAATGCTTTTGTGACCAATACATGACACATCATATAAGCCCACAATGGGTAATTCGTACCATCCAACTTATCCTCAACAGCCAACATACAAAATACATCATTGCTCTCAGCCATGCCCATTGACTAAAATACCTTGATGTAGAAAAACGACCATATCTAAAAAAGTTGAACAGAATTACCCAAACGAGTTCTGCTAGACTTGTAGCAGACTTCGAGATGCTTATACTGGCAAACCAAAATTGGTATATATCTTTGGCACAAAAAGACAAAATAGCCTGCACAAGTGCTATGATAGTGCGTTCGAAGGCCGAAACGAGCTCAGATCATGATTTTGGACACCATAATGTGAAGCTATTTTGATCTTTGAAACACCCTAAGTATGCTTACCAAATTTCTTACGAATGTGAGACTGTAATTGGAGAGGTGTAGACAATGCCCTAGATGAAGCGGTGACCTGCTCTCATATTATTGGAGTTAGACGTCTGCGGAAGCACGTGAATAGCACAAGGAAGAAGAAGAAGCTTGGAGCACAACACACAATGCTAAATGTATTACCAATAGAATGTACTTAGATAAGTAGCCCATTAGGGCAATAGGCGTATATACAAGCCGGTTGAAAAAACCTCCTAAAGAGGGAAAAAAGTGCCCCAACGGTGCTACAGTATTCTCACATATCACTACCTAAATATATGAACATTGAAGGTATGAACCTTCTATTATTGGCTTATGCTTTGGTACATGTGAAGATTCTCCATGGTCTTCACCCTCCAATTCAATTCCATCTTCATTTAGATCCACAAACTTTGCTTTCCCTTTTGTTGAATGGCTTGATGTTGAATTTCTTCTTGTTCCTCATTTCAAAGGTGATGAATTCTAGCCTTCATCCTCCAAAATTTTTCTTTGATGACCACTAAGTTCAGTACTTTTTTACTTTGATCTTCTTCATGCCTAGCTCCATCATCTTCATGTTCGTGCAAATACTCTACCTTCATATACCATGGAAGTAGCTCATCAAACACCATATCTCTTGAGACTTTTAGCTCCTTTCTGTAAGTATTGAAGCACCTAAAACCCTTTTTTTATCTCAGAGTTGGTTGATGCATAATTACCTTGCCCTTTTTATGTTGAGCCTTTGTTGTAACTTCTTTGGTAGGAATCCCTTAAACAGTGTCCATGTCATCCGCATTTGTGGCATCCTTCACCATCTTGTCTTCTTGATTGTTGGTGTCTTCCTCCTCTTCCTCTTTTCCTTCATCTTTTCCCTCCTCTTCTTATATGTAAATGGCCTTCTTGTTCATTTCTTTGATTGCTTTTTATTCCTCCAAACCTTCATCTACCCTTGCTTTGGTTGCCTCTTCATCCTTTTCCCCTAGAGTTATTTGCATAAAACACTTGGGCATTCTTTTCCTTTGATGAAAATAAGAGAAAATAATTGATCTAAATTTGGAAGTGTTTCCCTTGCATTAATTGAAATAATGAATGGTTTCCATTTCTCATCATCCCTCAAACCATTGAGGGTATAGCCACTAGATTATCATCATCTACGTGGTTGCCAATAGATCCAAATTCATTTGAAAGTTCCTTGATTTTGAGAATGAATTCATTGATGCTACTCATTGAGGACTTATTTAGATTATTCACCTCATTTTTTAGTTGAATCTTCCTTAATTTTGTACTAAAATGGTAGAGCCTTTCCAAGGTTTCCGTATCTATCATCCTTCAGCCTAAGTCTTGAATGTGTCCTATCATTTTGTTGCTAATGTGTTATGAAAGAATTAAAATAATAGTTTTTTCATGTTTGTTCCATTCCCTAAACGCTATGAGTTGACCATTGGTTTGATTATCCCACAACCTAAGTATTGGATCAATCCCACTAATTAAACCTAAAACGCCCTTGCCCATGAGAAATTTTGACATCCTAAGCTTCAAAGGCTCATAGTTACCTTTGTCAAAATTCTCAATTTGAGTGTTGAATTCAGCCATATTTTTCTTTTCCTAAACTTTGGAAATATCTTCCTATGTTCTTAAAGTGATATTGGTGCAAATCCAAACTGATATTACCTCGAATATTAGCTCTCATTTGGCAAACTCCAAGTATACTTGATTTGATGAGGATTGAGTGCTCGTGCTTAGTGAAAAGAATAATCTAGCTTCCTTTGGTGAGGAAACATTTGAAACACTAGATTCAATAGTGTCACGAGGAAGGAGATAAGGAAGAGATCTCACACACACACTGTCACTCTCAAGGAGAAGAACACACATAGATTGAGGCAAGGAAGAATGACCTTCTTCTTCTTCTTATATTACATAAAAGGAATGTACAAGAATGACCTTCTTCTTCTTCTTCTATTACATAAAAGGAATGTACAAGAATGACCTTAAAAACAAGAATACAACAAGTGCAATATATAAAGATCAGTACATAAGGAAAAACCTAATGTCCGCAAATGAGTGAGCTAGCAAGGAACAAACGTGCCATCACACTCGGTAGATAAATCTAACAAAGCTCAATGAAGTATCCCTGACATATATCGGCGTGACCACTATACATGTCAGAGAAACAAAAAACTGGTACGTGTCATCCTGGATCATTACATGTTGAGCTTGATATCTCAACACTCCCCCTCAAGCTCAATGCCATATCCTATACTCCAAGCATCTCTCGAAACTTCTTCAACTTCTCAGCTCCAAGTGCTTTGGTGAAAATATCAGCAACCTACTCATCCGTTCTCACATAAACAAGATCAATATCACCTGGTAATACTTTATCTCTGATGAAGTGATAATGTACCTCGATATGCTATGTTCTAGCATGGAAAACAGGGTTCCGTGCTAACTGTACGCTACTAAGATTATGACAATAGATGGCTTTGCACTTCCACACCTAAACCTGCAAGTAACATCTCTAGCCATGATGCCTCACATGCTATCATTGCAGCGCCTCTATACTCAGCCTCTATACTTGACAAAGCAACAGTGGGTTGCTTCTTACTGCTCCATGTAATAGTTGGACCTCCAAGTGAGAAAAGAAAGCCACTAGTAGATCTTCTATCCGGAGTACTACCAGCCCAATCTGCATCGGTGTATCCATGAACCTGCAAATCTACACCAGCTTCATAAAACAATGCATAATCCAAACTAGCACTCACATAACATAGAGTGCCCCTCAGAGCATCCAAATGTGGCTTCTTGGGAACCTGCATAAACTCACTTTCAAGTCCAACAGTATAGCTTAAATCAGGCCTTGTAATTGTAAGATATATAAGACTTCCCACAATTTTCCTGTACATAGTAGCATTTTCCAATGCTTCACCTGATGTAGTATCCAACTTCAAATTCTGATCTAATGGCATAGAAATGACCAACCATACCATACTTTTGCAGCATATTCAAGGCATATTGCCTTTGCGACATCCATATACCTATTTCTATATGTATAAACTCAATACCCAAGAAATACCGCAGCACACCAAGATCTTTCATGTCAAAATCTTGCATAAGAAGTTGCTTTAGCTCTTTGATGCTTTCTTCACTATCACCACCTACAATCAAGTCATCAACATAAATGGCCACAATCGTGATGCCATCATCAGCCTTCCTCGCATATAGTGAATGATCTGCATCACACATAGAAAACCCAATGTTGGTTTAGTAATCAACAATCCTTGCATGCCATGCATGTGGAGCCTACTTCAGCCCATACAAAGCCTTTTGCAACCTGCAAACATATTCTGGATGCTTTGAATCTTCATATCCTAGTGGCTGTCCATATATAATTCTTTTTGTAACTCACCATGTAGGAAAGCATTCTTCACATCCATCTGATGCAAAGTCCATCCTTTTGTTGTAGCTAATGCAAAAAGTGTCCTGACAGTAGACATTTTAGCTACAGGGCTGAATGTTTCCTCATAATCAATGCCATATGTCTGTGCATATCCTTTAGCTACCAATCGTGATTTATACCTGCTTATGCTACCATCAGCATTATGTTTTACCTTGTAAACCCATTTACAACCTATGGGTTTCTTTCCTTGTGGCAATAAACCAGCTTCCATGTATCATTTCCATAAAGTGCAGCCATCTCCTCATCCATAGCTTTTTCCCAATCTGCAATTCCAATTGCATCTTCAAAGCAAGAAGGTTCAGCATCTTGTATTACCTTTGTCATTGTTGGTGGATTCTTAGACAAGAAGGAGTTTGAGGGTTTGTAGGAGAAAAGGGGAAGAAACAAGAAGAGAAAATACACCTGGAAGCTTCTGCTGATTGATTACAATAAGACACTTACAAGGTTTGAAGTACAAGACAAGCCAATACCTCTGTGCACGATCCCACAGAGTGCCCAATCACAAAATACCAAATATCCCAAAGTCTTCTTGCTGCCGGCTCCTCTGCACCAGACCTCCACCTGCTTCAAGCTTATCCTTGTGCACACCTTGCACCAAGCTTCCACAAAGGGGGAGGAGTGAATACCTTCTGTCGGCACGCACCCACTGCAATGGGACCTTGAGATACTTGGGGGGACTAGCTTAGCGCTCTCTGCACAATCCCTTAGGCACTCCCTATGCACTCCTTCACTTCCACTTCTCTGCGTCGTCGCACTAGTGACTCTTGCACTTCTCTCCCTTGCTTCCTTAGACTATGCTCTCTTGCTTACTCTAAAAATTGGTCCAAGAATGGCCCTTGCCTTCATGTGAGTGTGTCGATCACTAACTGCAATGGTATCTTGGTCCTCACTTTGATGTCCCAAGATTGTCCTCACAAGTGGCAGCCAACGACTCACTGTTTTGTCCTGTAGTGACTTTAGACTAAAACCAAAAATTTTAATGGGGGGCCATTCTTTCACTTGTGCGTACACTTTGCCGCTTCACATACCTTCATGTTTCCTTTTAAGTCTTCACTTTTTTTCACATAAGAGGGGTTCACCTGAACCTTCCAAAACACTTTAAAACACACTTTGAACCTTAGGGAAATTAGAGAAAATACCTCTGCAACCTGCAACCCATTTTCTCCAATTTACCCTTTGTGGACAATTCATTGTGCACTACCTGTGCACTTTGACACCTGCACTTACGCACTTTGACTTTGCACCTGTTGACTTTGACCTTGACCTTGTTGACGTTGACCATTTGACTTGGACTGCAATTGACTTTGACCATCATGACTTTTATGGGCTCAACAGTCATGTAGGCATAATGACGAGCCATGTAACTATCATATGTCAATCGTTGCATTGAATTCCGAATCCTCCCAAATCCTCTTGGTCTTGGGTCACTTCTCCTTGTATCATCTGCATGTGCCCTTCTTACTCCTGGAGTCTTCAGAGAGGGCAATCCAAGTTCCTCATCAAGACTCTTTTATGAACTGCTTGAATCTCGATCAACGTCTTCAAAACTTGCACATGTTTTATGACCATCAGAAAGCTTTTCTTTACCTTTATTGGATGTATTTGATGAATTTGCTGGACTGAAATTTCCACTTAATCTTCCACTCCATGGATTTGAGTTGGAACTATTGCTTGGTGATGCATCTAGTCCACTCAAAACCTGAGATTCTGCACTTGATTTTTCAGCATTTTCTTTGTCATTTGGTTCAAGACTCAATCTTTCTTTGGCATCTGCATAGAAGCTTGACATTTCATCAAATACCACATCTCTGCTCACCTTTACCTGTCATGTGAGTGGGTTATAACATTTATATCCCTTTTGCTCAAGGGAGTATCCAATGAAGACACACTTTTCTGCTTTTGGATCAAGCTTCATCCTCAATTCATCTGGGACATGTACATATGCAATACAGCCAAAAACTTTCAAGTGTAATAAGTTTGGGTTTTTACCTGTAAACTTCTCTTCAGGTGTAACTTGATGTACAGCAGCAGTCGAAGTTATGTTCATGATGTATACAATAGTATGCACAGCTTCTGCCCAATAACAATGAGGCATATTCTTCTCAGCCATCAAGGCTCTTGCTATTTCTGCAATATGTCTATTTTTGAATTCAGCAAGGCCATTCTATTGTGGTGTGTACCTGCATGAAAATTGACGCCGAATTCCATGATTTTTTAGAAAACTATTGAACTCATTTGACATGTATTCACCTCCTCCATCAGATCTTAATGTCTGAATGTACTTCCCTGTCTGCTTTTCCACCATAGCTTTAAAATTTTGGAAGTGAGTGAACACCTCACTCTTCTCTTTCATGAAATATACCCATACTTTTCATGTATGGTCATCAATGAAAGTAACATAAAACCTGCAACCTCCCATAGATGTGGTCTTTGTTGGACCCCCAACATCTGTATGTACTACTTCTAGTACATTCTCACTAACATGCTTGTCATGTGGAAATGATGCTTTTGTCTGTTTACCAAATTGACATGTTGCACATACCTTTTGCATTTCTGCAACTTTGAAATTTGGTAGTCCATGGACAATCTCCTTTGATTGCATCAATTTCAGCCTTTGCAAGTTTGCATGTCCAATCCGTTTGTGCCACACTTCTATAACTGCAATGACTCCTCCACCTTTTGCAAACATGCCTGCATTCATTTCAGGAATCTTCACATTTAAGGTGAACATCCTACCCACTTTGTTTCCTTTGGCAACCAATCATCCATCCTTCTTGTACTCTTCTACATATAATCCATCAGCATTGAACCTGACTTGTAATCCCTCGTCAACCATTTGTCCAACAGAAACCAGATTCTTTGTTATATTTGGAACATGCAACACATCAGCAAGATGTTTTACCTTTCCATCCCCCATCGATAGTGCTATGTTTCCTGTATGCTCAATAGGATGTGATGTGTCATCACCTGTTTCAACATATCTAGACACTGGCGATTTCAGCAAAGTACTAAACCATTCCGCATGACTGGTCATGTGATTTGAAGCATCTGAATCAATGTACCAGACATTATCATTCGATTTTGAAACACTGGTAGACATCGTATTCATCATGTGATGTTGAACCATGAACAGCTTCTCAGAATCATCTGTACTTGTGGATGCATAGTTGTTTTGCTACCTTCTGTTATTTTGATGCTTCAACCTGCAATCACGTGCAAAGTGTCAAGGTTTACCACAATTCTAGCATCCTTTACTATCATTACCTGAATCATTTCTTTGGAAATTTATGCGACCTCTTTGGCTCCCCCTGCCTCAAAACTGTCCTCTTCCTCCTACATGATTTTGTTGTTGACCTTGGTCTTGGTTACTGTTTCCTTTTCCATTTCCAAAACCTCTACCTCTGCCTCTTCCTCTACCGGAGTAGAATACCTACTCAAAACTGGGCTTTCCTTGGGAGTTTGAATCCTCACCAAGATTCTTTTCTTCAATAATCAGCATGGATACCAAATCAGCAAAATTTGGAATATTTTCCCTGGTCTGTATAGAAGTTTTGAACTGCTTATATGCAGCTCCTAAACCACAAAGGCACACTTCCACCTTATCATCATCATCTACATTCATGCCAATAGATGCAAGTGACTCACATATGCTTTTGATTTTCAGAGTGTAGTCACTTACCGACATGCTCTTTTTCTCCAATGTATGCAGCTCGTTCTTGAGTTGCAATTTTCGTGCCTTTGTATTAGTCTCATACAAAGTGACCAAACTGTTCCAAGGCTCTTTTGGAGTCTTGGCATTCTGTATGTGTCCAATCATGCTATCCTGTATGCTAACAGATAGCCAATACATTACCTTTCATGCTCCTTGATTCCATTCCTCATATGCTCTTAACTGGTCTGCAGTCCGATTCCTTTTTGGTAACTGTGGAGCATTTTCATTCTCTCCTTCGATGTACTTCTAGTAGCCTTTTCCCATCAAGAAATTCCTCATTTTGAATCACCAAGCATGGAAGTTGTTCTTGTCCAGCTTATCGCTCATAAGCTGACTCATTCCATCCACATTTGCCGTTTTTGCAGCAATTCACAACACTGCAAAACACTACAAGCAGCAGTTTTGCTTGAACACTATCGCACTATGACGTGACAGTTCGATCTCAGAAAAACACAGTTTTCGTGTATCAACAGTACACAGAATCACTTTAAGTTCTGGATCTCGAATATATGCGTGTCGTCAAACACAACGCAAGTTACAATTTCTAAAACTGGCCTGGTTTTTCTGTGGGCCCCACCTTGTGGGCTCAAAACAAAGGTCGAGATGGCTCTGAAACTTCAATCTAACAAAAACAAGTGACCGTAAAGGGATAACTCTCGAAAATATTTTGAGGTCTTCTACCTTCACGCCGATTTTCATAGCAAACGGAGGTCGTTTGTGAAATCACGTTTTCTCCATGCCTTACCGCGTAGTCTTCATCGTGCCTTCTCCACGAGCTCTCTACAGCCACGTTGGCTCTGATACCATGTCATGAGGAAGGAGATAAGGAAGAGAGCTCACACACACACTCTCATTCTCAAGGAGAAGCACACACACAGATTGAGGCAAGGAAGAATGACCTTCTTCTTCTTCTATTACATAAAAGGAATGTACAAGAATGACCTTCTTCTTCTTCTTCTATTACATAAAAGGAATGTACAAGAATGACCTTAAAAACAAGAATACAACAAGTGCAATATATAAAGATCAGTACATAAGGAAAAACCTAATGTTCGCAAATGAGTGAGCTAGCAAGGAACAAATGTGCCATCACTCTCGGTAGATAAATCTAATAAAGCTAAATGAAGTATCCCTAACATATACCGGCGTGACCACTATACATGTCAGAGAAACTTAAAAATGGTACGTGTCATCCTGGATCATCACATGTTGAGCTTGATATCTCAACAAGTAGCTCCTTTGCTTTGTATTTGATGGCCTCCAAGCATTTCAAGATCATCTATACCACTATTGGGATATTTGACTTGTTTTGCAGCTAGAAACATAATGTGACCTTCGAGGATACACACAAATGCACACCTGCTGCTTCATCTAGGGTGTCATCAACACCCCTCCGATCACAATCTTAGAATTGCACAAATTGTTTCAGCCTTTGAACACATTTTCATAGTGCTTGCATAGGCAATTTTGTCCTTTTCCACCAAAGTTATATACAGGTTTCGGTTTTCAAATACAAGTGCCTCAAAGTCTAGTATAGGTCTAGCGGAGCTAGACAGTGTAGTTCTGTTCAACTTTTTGAGATACAATCATTTTCTGCATCAAGGTATTTTAATTAGTGGACATGGATGAAAGCAATCATGTATTCTATATGTTGGATATTGAGGATAAGTTGGATGGTACCAATTATCCATAATGGGCATATATGATGCATCATGTATTGATCACAAAAGGACTATGGATTATTGTGCAGGGTGTTGAAAAATGGCTCACTACACTTGCAAATACAATTATTGAAGGTGATGGAGATGGCATTGAAGATGATCTTTAGGTTCCTGTTTGTGTTGCAGTTCCTATTGCACCTACTATAGCACAACTTCATTGGGATGGTTGAGATGCTCAGGCACATGCATTGATAGCCTTGTCTATCAAACTTGCCATTTTCCCTCATAGTCACTCTTGAAAAACAATAAAGGATGCTTGGGATACACTTGCCACTTTGTAGCAGGCAAGAAATGAGGCTTGTGTTGTTTACCTCTGAAAATAGATGGAGAGTGAGCATATGAATAAAGGAGATTCTATGGAAATTTTTTTGACAAAGATCAAACTTATGAAGGAGTTTTTTATTTCTATTGATGAAGTCTTTCTGGACACTTTACTTGTGTAGATTGTTCTGAATGGTCTTCCATATTCATGTTAGAGTTTTGCTTCTACTCCTCGGTTAATGATGAAATGCAATCAAAATGCCTTAATATTTGAGGAGTTCGTCTTTGTTTTGTTGCAAGAAGATCAGTCAAGGTAGAATAGGTACATCATGCATGTAGCAAATCAAGCTTTCTTAGCTAGTTAGAAGGGAAAAAGCAAATGGATCTCATCTATTAGTAAGCAGAAATCTGTTAGTTTTGCATAGTTGAAAAAGGAAGGTGAAGATGAGAAGAAAACAGAAAAGAAATTTTTTTTTTGAAAATACTATAAAGGAAATGATCATATCATAAAGAGTTGTCCAAAACTAGCTGCAAAAGAGGCAAAGAAAAAAGAGTTCCGAATGGTGTTGTAAAGGCCTCTACACCTAAAATGGAGTCTACTAACCTTGTGCAAAATGAAGAATGGGCATTTAATGCTCTTCATAGTTATGACCCATCTTCTCATGAAAAGTATATGTCTATAGTAGAATCAAATGTTTGGTTCGTTGATAGTGGGACAGCCAAACATATTACCTCATAGCATAGTTTCTTTAGCTCACTTGAGCTTGTGCCTACAAGGAATACTATCACATGCACCAAAAAATCCTCTTATCCCATCATGGGAGTTGGTAAGATCATTATGACTACTACTGATGATATTTCTTTCACATTGTCGGATGCTTTGTCTATGCAAGGGATCAAGAAAAATATGTTATCAATTTTAGCATTAGCCAAGATCGGCTTGGTTGTGATATTTGTTGATGACAGATGTACAATTCATGATCTATCAAATGGTGATGTCTATTGGAGTTAGACGTCTGCGGAAGCACGCGAACAACACAAGGAAGAAGAAGAAGCTTGGAGCACAATACACAATATTGAATGTATTACCACTAGAATGTACAAAGATAAGTAACCCGTTAGGGCTATAGGGGTATATACAAGCTGGGGAAAAAGACCTCCTAACGAGCGAAAAAAGTACCCCGGTGGTCCTAGTGTGTTCAAACACATTACTACATAAATATATCAACAAATCCCCCCTAGGAGTGATGTCGTAAATAAGGAATTGGCACTCATGTATCAGGAAGTTCCAAGCTATATGACATAGCCTGAGAATCATGTACTGCACATGTTGAATCATTCACATATTTTTCATAATCTATGAGCTTATACAACCCACAAGATAAAATGCCAGAAGCAATAATCACATCACCATTTGACAGATCATGAACTCTACATCTATCATCAACAAATTTCTCAACCAAACCAATCTTAGTAGGCCGAAACTCATAAAAAATTCTTCTTGATCCCTGGCACAAATAAAGCATCTGACAATGTAAAAGAACTACCATGACTAGTATTCACAATGATCTTACCAACTCCATAACAGGATAAGAGGAGTTGTTGGTGCATGTAACAGTATTCCCTGTAGGGGCAGGCTCGAGTGAAGAGAAGAAACTACACTATGAGGTAATATGTTTGGTCACCCCACTATCAAAGTACCAAACATCTGAGTCTACTGCATATATTCACTTCTCATGAGGAGATGGGTCAAAACTGCAAACAGTAGTAAACACCCATTCTTCATCCTACACAAGATTAGCAAACTCTATTTTTGGTGTAGACACCTCTGCAACAACCATTCAAGCCTCTTTCTTCTTTGCCTCTTTAGCAGCCAATTTTGGACACCTCTTAATGACATGATCATTTGCTTTAGAGTATTTGCAAAACAATTTCTATTTTTTTTATTTCTTCTAATCTTTGTCTTCCTTCTTCAATTGTGGAGAATCAGTAGATTTCTGCTTACTAGTAGAAGAGCTCCATTTTCCTTTGCCCTTCTGACTAGCCAAGAAAGCTTGATTTGCAACACACATAATAGACCTATTCTACTTGGGCTGATCTTCTTGCAACAAAATAGAAACTAACTCTTTAAATGTTAAGGCATTTGGATTGTCTTTCATCATCCAACAAAGAGTAGAAGCAAAAATTTGATATGAGTTGGGAAGACCATTCAGAATAGTCTGCACAAGTGAACTATCAAGAAGGACTTCAGTAGCAAAAATCAACTGTTCCTTCAAATCCTTGATCTTTGTCAGAAAACTATCCATCAATGCATATGTCTGAGAATATCTGCCATCCCAACAAATTTGCTCTGTAGTAGGTGCAACAAGAACCCCATCACGAACAGGAATCTGAAGAATATCAACATCTTCAATGCCATCTACATTAGCTTCAATACATGTGTTTGCACGTGTAATAGGATGTTTTTCAACACCCTACACAATGTTACACAGTCCTTTTGCAATCAATACGTGTCACATCATATAAGCCCACAATGGGTAATTTGTACCATCCAACGTATTCTCAACAGCCCACATACGGAATACATCACTGCTTTCAGCCATGGCCACTAATTGAAATACCCTGATGCAAAAAAATGAATGTATCTAAAAATTTTGAATAGAACTACCCTCATGAATTCTGTTAAACTTTCAAAACCATGTGCAATCAGATAGGCATGTATCTTTTCATACCAAGCATGTGGTGCTTTCTTTAAACCATATAATGCCTTCTTTAACCTGCACATCTGGTTTTCATGCCCTTTCTGCACAAAGCCATGGGACTACTAAGCACACACTTATTCATGCAAGTCACTCACCATTCAAAAACGTAGTTTTAATGTCCAAGTGATGTATATTCCAACGATGATGATTTGCAAGTTCACAGATGCTATGAACAATAGCCATTCGGCATGTAGGTGCGAAGGTCTCATCAAAATCGATGCCCCTTTCTTGCGCATAACCCTTTGCAACAAGCCTAGCCTTATACATATCAACTATTCCATGAGGCTTACGCTTCAACTTGTATACCCACTTCATGCGAATGGCCTTCTTGCGAGGAGGCAAGTCACATAAAGAACAGGTTCCATTTTTCATGATAGCATCATATTCTGATTGCATCGCAACTATCCAATTTTCAAAATTGTATGCTTCATCATAGGAAATAGGCTCATTCTCATCACAAAGACTAGAGGTAGCCATAACATAGAAATTTGACATAAAAGAGGCACTATGAGAGCCTCACCGAGTATGATATATTAGAGGTGCATCTAATTTGTTGTCATGAAAAGTCTACACAAGCCAATTTGGCATAGTTTTTACCTTCTCAATATTAGCTCTCTCATCAAAAAGTCCATCATGTAAATCTGCATCAGAAATGGATGATTTTCATTATCACATGAAGCATGTAAAGGCTGAGAAGTTGCCTCATTAGGACTAGCACTAGACTATCCACATGTAAAAAGAGGCAGCAAAGTATCATACATGTCTTTTGAGCTAACAGATGTCTCCTTAGTACATGAAAGAAGTGGTTGAATAGCATCTTCCACAAAAACAACATCATGGCTAAACAAAATGCGTTTAGTCTGAAGGATGATACATACCATAGCCTTTGCTTTCAGAACTGCACCCAATAAAAATACATTTCACTTCTTTATCATGCAATTTCTTGCATTGTTTTTCAGGCACTAATGCATATGCCAGACAACCAAACACACACAGGTGAGCAACAGATGGCTTGCAACCATGCCAAGCCTCATATGGAGTGATAGAATACAATGCTTTAGTGGGATACCTCTTAAGTACATATGTTGCACACATGACAGCCTCAAGCTAGAAACTATGTGGTAAAGCCTGACTCTTGACCATACACCTCGCCATCTCCATGAGTGACATGTTCTTCTGTTCAGAAACTCCATTCTCTTGAGGTGTATACAACAATGTAAACTCATGTTTTATCCCACGTTCAACCAGAAATGCATGAAAGTCAGACGACATATATTCCGCCCCTCGATTAGAATGGAGGGTGCCCATTTTACATGCTGATAGATTTTCAACCAACACCAAAAACTATTTGAAGCACATCAACACTTCGGAATTTACTTTCAATGGATATACCCATGCACGCCTAGAAAAATCATCGATGAAATTCATAAAGTAAAGATAGTTCCCAAAGGAGCGTCTCTACATAGGACCATAGACATCATTGTGAACAAGCTACAATTTTTGAATAGCTCAAACTAAACCATCTTTTGAGAATGAGGGATGTTGCATTTTTCCCAAAATACAGCCTTCACATACATGTTTATCAGTTGCCTCAAGTTTGGGCAAAGAAGACATCATTTCATATTTTTGGAGGGGTAGCAAACTAGCAAAATTCAGATGACCAAAGCATGCATGCCAATGCTTTGCATCTGACATTGCCTAAGAATCATGTACTGCACATGCCAAATCATTCACAGATTTTCCATAGTCTATGAGCTGATACATCCCACGACATAAAATGCAGGAAGCAATAATCATGTCGCGATTTGACCATGAACTGTACATAACACCGAGTCATAACAAACGAGAACAAAGACATGTTCTCCTTTAGAAATTACAAAAGTATGCTAAAAACAAGGAAAAATTAGCCTATTTTCAATTGTTCCATAGAAATGATGAGGCCCATTTTAATTAGGGCATGAAAACCATATACTTTTATTTCATGATACTTTGTTTCAATCTTTATTTCAATTTTTGTTTATAAAACATGCTATATTCAACATTACAAATTCCAATTAGAACTTTAACGAATCTTACATAATTAAAACTACATGATTTAATGAAAATGGAAATTGAAAAGTAATTCATTTTATTTCAAGCCCACATAAAGCATAATTCTATGCCATTTTAAAAAGGGATTAGAATACGCTCTTGACAATACAAAGCATAATCATACAAGAACCAGGTGGCCATATATGTGTACTAGTAATAATAGCCAATTATGGCAAAAAAAACACCATGAGATCAAAATGAAATAGATGAGATTAAATTGACTATACATATTGAGAGAAAACACCATGCATATCATCATACATGATTCTTTGATGTCTAATAATCCAAATAAAAGAGACTTTATTGTTCATCGTTGCACATTCTATGAAATAAATCTATTAGGTTTTACATGCTAAGAGACTTCAATAAAACTTTGTTCAAGTTACGTTAATCAAATACTCTAAGACATTGCTTTTTTCCTTGCCCCGAGTCTTTAATATCCTTTGAAAAATCGCATTTCTCTCCCTCTCTCCCCCTATTTCATCTCTGAAATCTATCCACCATCTCCTACAACAATCAGAGCAACACCAAGCAAGATGGGAGATGGATTTCCATCATTCATTGACAAATTGGATAGAAGCAACTATCCAGGATGGTCCCTAAGGATGTGAGCATACCTCCAAGGAAGAAGCTTATATGGATATATCTCAAGAGATGAAAAAATGCCAACATTCAGGAGCAAACATCAACCTACAAAGGAAGAGCAAGAAAGGCTAACTACATGGTGTTCAAAGGATGCTCTTGCCAGGTCTTATATACTTAACTCAATATCTGATTTCTTATTATCTCACATTAGGAATCGCAAAACCTCCCAAGAGACTTGGGAAGTACTTTCTTCATACTTCTCATCAAATACAATGGTCAGGAAAGGCCAGCTATGGATGGAGTTTACAACCTTGAAAAAGCAACCAAAGAAAAGTGTAGCTGACTATGTAACCAAGATGAAGGATGTGGCTAACTAGCTTGCAAGCATTGGAGAAGAGATAGAAGAGAAGCAGATAGTAAGGCACATCATAAATGGCATCAAAGCTGATGATAAGTGGGAATCCTTCACCACAGTAATGGACCTATATATGGATATGTGAATACCTGACCTCAACACATTGATGGGGCAACTCTTCACACATGAGACCAAGCTCAACAAGAATGGAGAAAACTCTAGAGGTAATCAATCTTCTACCCTTTATATAGATAGAAATACAATTAAGTATAAATGTAAAGGCAAAAAGAATGAAGACGAGGCTAGTGCCTCTCAAGTGAACTTCATAGGTAGAGGAAGAGGTACTAGAGGAAGGGGCAGAGGAGGAAAGCAAGGCAGGGGGAGATCATACAACTCCTCACCTTGCAATGTCTATGTCCTAACCAACCACACAACATATGAACATGACATCTAGAGGAAGAGGCTTCCATAGAGGAGTCTATGGACAATCTAGAGTCAGGTTCAACAATGGAGGAAGCAATCACCATCACAACTACAACCAAGGCTACAATAACAATTATCATGGAGGCTTTCAGAGTAGAAGAGATTAAAACAACTACACAAAAGACCAAGAGGATTCTCTACCCATCACGAACATGACATCCAAGCAAGGTAAAGATGATGAGCATCTTTTCTATATTGATTGTGGTTGTTCCAATCATGTGGTTGGAAATGTAGCATTGCTATCTGATCTTGAAGAACCTAAAGGGAAGCATGAAGTGCAGAAAGGTGATGACACTAGACACTCTGTTAAGAAAATGGAAATGTCAAGGCTTCATATGGTAACATGAACCTTTTGAGTAAGGTTTTATATGTTCCAACAATAAGAAAAAATATAATCAGTGTTGGACAGATTGTTGAGAAAGGTTCACAGGTAAGTTTCACAAGGCATGGAGCATATGTGGAAGACCCTCAACAAGGCTTCAAGAGGATTGCAAAAGGTGAGAAATCTGGTAGACTCTTTACATTTGAAGTTGATGATACCAGAAACGTTGCACTCTTCAACTACAAAGATCAAACCTTATCTGAACTAGAGATATGGCATAAAAGGCTAGGTCATATAGGTGAAAGAACACTAATGCAAATGTGCAGGGATCAGAGTGTGCTTGGCCTTCCAAATGTGTCCAAGCAACACATGATTTACAAATGTGGAGCATGCCAATTTGGAAAATCTCACGGGCAACCATTCAACAAAAAGGGATATATGTATGAAGACTACTTGAAACTTGTGCACACAGATGTGTGGGGTCCTACCAGAGAGCCACCAATCTCAGGATCAAGGTACTATGTTTCATTCATAGATGATTATAGTAGATGGACAATCCTTTACTTTGGTAGGAGACCCTCATTGGACCATTGTAAAATCTTTGGGAGCATTTCTTATGCACATATACCCTCGTAGATTAGAGGGAAGCTTGATCCAAAAGCTAAAAAGTGTATATTCATCAGCTATGACCAAAACTAGAAGGGATATAGGTTGTACAATCCCACTAACAAAGGATTTATAGTTAGTAGGGATGTGGTATTTGATGAAAATAATTCATGGTTTGAAGATGATTGTAGGAAGGTCAAGTTACCTTATGACTTGGAAAGTGATTTTCCAACTCTCACTCAAGAAGATCAACAAATACTAGAAGATGTCAAGTCAGAAGATGAAGAGCAAATTGACTTCAAGGCTTCGAAGTCAAAAGGCAAGACCAAGTTCAAGCAATTGGAAGACATTCCAGAGTTTTCCAATCAAGCAATCAGAAGATCTCAAAGGGAGAGTAAAAAACCCATAAGGTATGGCTATGACACATCATTAGTCACCAAGCATTCTGTGTACATGGCTAAAGACTCTGTGATAGAAGAACCTTCTTCATTTGAAGAAGCCAATGAGAAGAGAGAATGGAGAGAAGCCATGCAAGAAGAAATTGAAGCACTTCAGGAAAAAAACACTTGGGATTTGGTTCCCAAGAAACCAAGCATGAAGGTAATAGGATCCAGGTGGATATATAAAATCAAGAAGAATTTAGATGGCTTTATAAACAGGTACAAAGCAAGGCTAGTGGCAAAGGGGTTTCCTCAAACTCATGGATTGGATTATGAGGAGATGCCAACAATCAGGTTTTGGTAAGTGTTGCTGCTTCAAAGAATTGGAACCTATATTACTTAGATGTTAAGAATGAATTTCTAAATGGATTGATCTCAAAAGAAGTTTACATGGCTCAACCACTAGGGTATGAAGACAAGGTTTAAAGCAAGCTCCTAGAGCTTGGAACCATAGGCTTGTCACATACTTGCAAGATCAAGGATTTGTTGCTAGAAAAGCAGATTCTTCTTTGTTCATAAAGAAGACTAACTCAAAAGTTATTTACTTATGTGTCTATGTGGATGACATTATCATTACAGACATTGATGCCAATGGCATCAAGCAAATCAAATCTCAGATGATGGAAGAATTTAAGATCAGTGACCTTGGTTTGTTAACATACTTTCTTGGATTAGAACTTGTATATACAGATTTGGATGTCTTTATTACTCAGAGGAAGTACATTCATGATATGTTGGTTAAATTCAAAATGGAGAACACTAAAATTGTAGGTACACCCATGGAACTTAATCATAAACTTAGTGCTCATGAGGGAGAACTTCTTGAAGATATTACAAGCTACCAAAACTTTGTTGAAAGTCTCAATTATACAACCCTAACAAGAGTAGATATATGTTATGGAGTAAGTACATTACGCTAGTTTAAGCACATACCAAGAAACCCTCACTTGGAAGCTGCCAAGAAGATCTTAAAATATTTGAAGGGTACCATAAATGAAGGGTTGTTTTATCCATTCACTTCTAATTTGGATATCAAGATGTATTTTGATGCAAATTAGGTTCGCTCCAAGGATGATAGGAGGAGAACTTGTGGCTACTTATCTTTTGTAGGTTCTAAGCTAATATCAAAGAAGCAATCAACTCTGACATTGTCATCTACAGAGGCAAAATATAGAAGCTTATCAAATGCAACACAAGAGGCTATGTGGCTCAAACTTCTTTATACAGATTTGAGGTTACATTCTTATACTCCAATGATTTTTGGAGATAACACTAGTTCACTTCATTTGGCTGCTAATCTTGTATATCATGCAAGGACTAAGAACATTGAAGTGCACTACCATTATGTAAGAGATAAATTACTCAACAAGGATATCCAATTGTCCTATGTATCAACTCATTTGCAATGTGCAGATATGCTCACAAAATCTTTGGATGGAACTAAGATGAACAAGTTCAAGATGATGATTGGATTGCAAGAAATCAAGGAAGATTGAAGCACTACCCTCACACTGTGCAATTGAACATTTCCAATGTCATTGTATTTCTATGTGATCTAATACATATACATTGATTACTTCCCTACTTCACTTCTCTACTATGATCATCTCAGAACACTGAGCTTCTCAGATCTTGTTCTCAATGCATAGTTGATCATTTGATGTGATTTAAAGTGCTATAGACTCAACATACACTCTAATTTATAGCTGCAAAGTTTCATTATCTTTGTTTTTCTCAATCTTGAGATATCTTCATATTTTTGCTCACTGGTCTGCATACTAAAGCACCTCGTAAATGTCAAGATAGACCCCTTACTCACTTAGCATGATTCTCCATGTATATTCCATCTTTTTTATTGAAATAACTCATGATTGGTAGGTTGGGAGCACTATTCATTTTACTGAACATGTGCAGAGACCAAAATAGCAAGTCAAAGATCTTGGTTGAACTTTCTACTCATCTGTTTTGATTCATTCATTAGAGGATCATGCTCTAAATCACATAGGTGATTATTTTTTATCATTAGGAAGCTCAAGGGGCCTACTACACTCTCCACAACTTGTTCTTGGCTAGTGTGAACCAGGGTTTATTAGCACCACTTCATCTGTAAAATCTATCCACCATCTTCTCCAACAAGATATAATATGCCCAAAAATCTTGAGTCCACGTTAAGAGCACGTAGGCCAAATTGCCATGTACTCAACTTCACAACTTGATGTCACCATTGTAGTTGTGAAAATTTCCCTTTACTCAACTTCACAACTCGATGTTGTCAGTGTAGGTTTTTTCTTACTCAACCAAGATATGCATGAGTCTCCAAGGAAAAGGCAATTACCACTAGTGGACATGTGAGTATCATAACAAAAATCTCAATCACTATATGTAAAAGCATGCAAGCATATATGAATATTTTTGTTGTAAAAGAGACCTAAGCTCAAAGTGCCTCCGAGATATCTAAACACATGTTTCACCACTTGCCAATGCTTAGTGCGAGGGCTATGCATGAATCGAATCAACTCGGAAATTGCATACTGTATATCCAGCCTTGTGTTGCATGCATATATAAGACATCCCACAACTTGATGATGAAGAGAAGTGTCAAATGCATCACTGGAATCCTCAACGAAGAACCTAAATCCTATCTCAACTGGTCTGGAAACTATTGGAACATCAAGCTTACACTATGCTTGAGGTGGATTTGATCTACATCAAAATCTATGGCTTGGATTACGTCCAAAGAATATTCGTTGGAGAGTTCTTTTACCTATGCTCATTTATTATATTTTTTTGAATGTTTTTGATGGTTCATTTATTGTTATAAAATCCTTGAGCTTTACACATGTAAAACTAGAAATAGAGAGCCCAAATTCCATGAATTTGTGGTGGTTGAGTTTGCATTCAATCAATCAATCAATCACCTAATACATGGAAGCAATATACATACACGTGACCATCATTGTCCTACTCCTTTTTTTGCATCATCTTGTTCACCAACAGTACGCTTGGAGAGGTTGTTGCTCTCTCTATAGAGCTCAAAATTGAATGTGAGATGGCTCATTAGAAAGTACTATTTTCCAGTTTATGCTTGTAAATTTCCATAGCATTTGGTTTAGTAGATTGGTAGAAATCTTAGTTTTTTGATCTTAGGGCCAATCTCTACATATTCCTGAAAAATAGGACGTACCATCGTTGAGTGTTAGGTTCATTAGCATATTTTTCTTATATACTCTTTTGCATTATATACACTCAACACTATGTGTATCACTCCTATAAAAGGAGTTTTTCTAATTGTAATCACACTGGTCACTATGAGCATTTGAAGTTCATTGTCTCATCCATAGATAGTAAGTTTTTTAAGCTAGTCGATGTGTGAACCTATCTATTTTGTATCACCTCTCTCTCCTTGATGCTCTAAGGTACATAGTGCATTTTATTGTACTTATTGCACGCCTATAAGGTCTATTTGAGTCTCCATAAGCTCAAGGGCTAGTCTTGTGCCAATTGGTTGGACCAAACTTTGTCTCTTCGCAACTCATTTTTCTACCTCCTACAAGATTCTCCTTTACACATGTAAAAGTAGAAATAGAGAGTCCAAATTCCAGAATTTGTGGTGGTTGAGTTGCATTCAATCAATCAATCAATCAATCAATCAATCAATCACCTAAAAGTAGATCGAACTAGATCTTCACTTTTCCTAGATTATAGGAAAGTGAATTGATTCCTTCCAACAACTCTTACCGCCTTCATTTGAATTCAAAATCCACTTTTCAAAGTCTTGGATCACTTAACAAGTCTATATAAAGACTTCAAATAACTTTTGCAATACATGGAAGCAATATACATACACTTGTGACCATCATTGTCTTGCTCCTTCATTTTTTTGCATCATCTTCTTCACCAACCGTAAGCTTGCAGAGGTTTCTACTCTCTCTATAGAGCTCTAAATTGTATGCAAGATCACTCATTAGAAATTTATTAGTGTCTTGTTTATGTTTCTAAATTTTCATAGCATTTGGTTCATTTTATTGGGAGAAATCTTAGTTTTTTTGTCTCGGGGTCAATCTCTGCATATTCTTGAAAAATAGGAGGTACCACCATTGAGTGTTAGGTTCATTCCAATAGCATATTTTGCTTATTCCTTATACTCTTGTGCAATGTATACACTCAACTCTATGTGTATCACTCCCATAAAAGGATTTTTTCTAATTGTAATCACAATGGTCCCTATGAGCATTTGAAGTTCATTGTTTCATCCATAGATAGTAAGTGTTTTGAGCTATTCGATGCACGAACCTATCTGTTTTGTATCAAATCTCTCTCCTTGATGCTCCAAAGTAAATAGTGTATTTTATTGTAATTATCCCATGCCTATAAGGTCTATTTGAGTCTCCATAAGCTCAAGGGCTAGTATTGTGTTAATCAGTTGGGCCAAATTTTGTCGCTTTGCAAGTCATTTTTCTACCTCCTACAAGCTTCTCCAAGTTCTTTCAGAAACTAGCTTCCAATCCTCAAAGTCAAAACGTTGAAACAGTTTTTCAACATAATTTGCTTGATGCATAACAATTCCCCCCTCAATGGGTACAAGGCCTTATGCAAGCAACAAAACATACGCTCTTGCCCTTTCATGGAAAATCTAAGAGGTTGCTTCACATAAACCTCTTCTTGCAAATCACCACTCAAGAAAGCTATCTTTATGTCTAACTGATGTACTTTCCAACCTTGATGGGCGGTTAATGCAACCACGGTACAAATGGTAGTCATGCATGAAGTAGGTGCAAAAATCTCTTCATATTCAGTGCCATATTGTTGTGCATATCCTTTGGCAACCAATCTAGCTTGGTAGCGATCAATGCTACCATCATACTTTCTCTTATGTTGAAGAATCACTCATGGATTTGACATACAGACAGACATAAAAGAAAAAGAAAGATAAAGAAAAGCAGAATCAAAGTATCCAGAAAATCAAAGCCCCAGTGAAAGGGACAAATTCACGATCGTAATGTATAGCGCAGAATCTTCCAGAATCAGAGTTTGTTAAAGTTCTTTACACCAAATCAAACTGTATATAAAGAGAGAATGTGCGAGCGAGTGTAAGTAAGAACGTGCGTGAGAAGAGCGCGCAGTGCGAATAGATCGCATATAGAAATCAAGAATAGGTTTGGAAGACGCCAGAGAACGCGTATGTAAAGATGAATAACAGAGAAACCTAAAATGTCAGGTATTCATCTGAGAGAGATGGTAAGAAGAAACTACTCAGTGTAGGAGAGTTTCTATAGCTTGAGCAAGAGGAGGCCAAGCTAGTTTGTACTCATCTTCTCTAATAGAGAACACATGTTCATGTGGAAGCTTTGCATGCATTCTTCGTATGTGAAGAAATCTGAGTATTTACGTGTTACGGTATAAAGCTAGTTAACAGTTGCAGTTCTCTCAGTAAACGAATGTTTCGATCAATTATAGTTTTTCAGTAAACGCATTTTTTGGTCAGTTACAGTTTTTCCTCAGTAAACATATTTTTTGGTAGAACAACGAAGTATATCTCACAGAATAAATTAAAGTTTTGTATGAGAGATAGCTTATCTTGTAGCTAGACATCTCTACTATCAGTTCATCAAAGATTTCGATGAAATGAATATGTACACACAGTACAAAGCCTGACCGGAAAGAGGCATTCTGAACTGGAGATGTTTTTCTTTAAACTTCAGAAAGTGTTCTTTCAGTAAAGGAAGTTCACGCATCACTTCCTTAGTTCTTGTATATTCACTTGAAGTGATTACACATAGAATCGTTGTTGATTCCGGTAAGATTCCGGTATAATTTCGGTGACAGTCTGGTGACAGTCCGGTGAAGTTCCAGTGGAATTTTCAGTAAATTCAAAATGCAGTCTTATACATTTGAATGAAAGAAACTTTGCTAAGCTACTGCTCATTATAGAGGTGTTCTAATATCACTCTAGCTTAGCCCTCTTCGGTGGCACAGCGAATTCCGCAGGCTTGACAAGGGTCGAGTCTTTGCCGCGTCGACCATCAACAAGTGGTATCAGAGCAAGTTAATGATTAGAGCCGTGAGATCCAAGAAGTGGGTTGAGAGACAGTTAACCACAATAGTGGTACCAGAACAGAAAGATTCTGAAGAGTAGAAAGACTCTCATAGAGCAAACGGAAGTAACAGAAACAAGAAGATTATGGCATATCATGTTTCTATTGAAAAATTAGACAGAGATAATTATCCCGCATGGGTAATGCGCATGGAAGCCTTACTTATGAGTAAGGACTTAATGATGTATGTGACCGGAGAAGAAAAGAAGCCGACTTCCGAAGATGATAGTCAACCGGAAAAAGAAGAATTAGAAGCCTTGAAGCTGTGGCAGAAGAAAGATGCAACGACAAGAGCTTACATTTATAATACCATTACAAACCACCTACTACCGCACATTAGAGGTGTGGAGAAAGCGGAGGACATATGGAGTGCGTTGGAAGATCATTTCCAAAATACTACGAAAGCTAGGAAGGCTAGCTTATGGTCCGAATTCACAACGTTCAAAAAGAAGTCGAATCAAAGCATTAGTGACTACATTACTAAGATGAAGGATCTAGCAGATAGTCTTGGATCCATGAATGAAGATGTCGAAGATCACAGATTGATAGCGCAACTGCTAACAGGTTTGAGAGGAGATGAAAGGTGGAAACCTTTCGTACTTTCAACTGAACTTTCTTTAAATCATTTTGTACCAGATTTAAATCAGTTGCTTGGTTTGATGCTCACATATGAGCAAGACCTGAAAGGAGATGCAGATAAAGGACAAAGTTGTGCAATGTACATGAAGAACAAGAAGAAAGATAAAGGTAAGTCAAAAGATGAAGAAGAGTCGAGTTCTCAGGCTTATTATACAAGAGGTAAAGGCACCGACAGAGGAAGAGCAAGAGGTTTTGGAAGAGGAAGAGGTAGTCAGAATATCAACAAGAAGGCTTGCTGGATTTGTGGATTAAGTAATCATTTGGCTCATGATTGTTGGCACAATCAACAAGGATCAAATCAAAATCAGAACAGTAATAGCAGAGGAAGAAGGGGAAGATATTAGAGTAATTTTCAAAGAGGTAGATAGAATCAAAGAGGAGGTTATGGTAGAGGTGGAGCAAGAAGCTCGGGACAGAATCAATCCTACAACACCACCTACAACAACTACGCAAATGACACACAGAATGAAAGTCATACATCATTGATGATGAACTCAATCGGCACATCAGATAACGAAGATCTAAAGGTATTTTACATTGATTCTGGATGTTCTAATCATTTGTCAGGAAATATAGAACTAATGTCAGAATTGGAAAAAGGTAGTTCCAGTCATACTGTTCAAACAGGTGACAATACGAGACACAATGTACATTCAATTGGAAAAGTGAAATGTAAGAGTGGAGCAGATTTGCTAACCAATGTTTTGTATGTTCCGACAATACCTAAGAATTTGATTAGTGTGGGACAGATAGTTGAGAAAGGTTTTCACGTCAAGTTTACAAATGAAGGAGTGTTTGTAGAAGATCCCGAGAATGGATATAATCATATCGTCTCAGGTAAGAAAGAAGGTAGACTCTTTACTTTAAGAGTACAAGGAAACATTGGTCAAGCGTTGCTCACACATGGTGAAAAGGTGATTATAGAACTTGATCTCTGGCATAAGAGATTAGATCATTTTAATGAAAGAGGAATTAAAGCTATGATTTCAAATCAGTCAGTACTGGGATTACCGAATGTACAGAACCAACATATGATTCACAAGTGTGAAGCATGTCAGATGGGAAAAGCCCACACGTTACTGTTTCAGAAGAAAGGATTCAAACATGATGGAGTACTTGAACTCATTCATACAGATGTATGGGGTCCAACAAAGGAAGGATCAATCAGTGGCTCAAGGTATTATGTTTTATTCATTGATGATGCTACAAGATGGATAACGTTATATGTTTTGAAGGAAATATCAGAAGTATTTGAAACCTTCAAGCATTTTCATGCATATGCTGAAAGACTTACAGGTTGAAAGCTTAAGAGATTGAGGTTTGATGGAGGGGGAGAATACTTCTCTCGAGAGTTCAATGATTATCTTTGGAATGCAGGTATTAAGAAAGAAATAACTTGCAGGTATACACCGCAACAAAACGGTGTAGCAGAAAGAAGGAACCGAACTCTAGTTGAGTTTGCACGAGCTATGCTAAAGGAAAAGGATTGTCCAAATTATCTTTGGGCTGAAGCTGTAAATACAGCTATTTACTTGGTAAACAGATTACCGTGTACAGCTTTAGATGGAATGACCCTTTATGAAGCTTGGTGGGGAAAGAAACCAACACTTGATCATTGCAAAGTGTTTGGATCAGTTGCTTATGCTTATGTACCATCACAACTAATACATAAGCTTGAACCAAAAGTAGAGAAATATGTGTCTGTCGGATATGATGAAAAACAGATGGGTTACAGGTTATGGAGTCCTCTAACAAAACAGTTTATTGTTTCTAGAGATGTTACATTTGATGAATAGAAAAGCTGGTATGTAGATCAAAGCCATACAACGGAAGAATTTGAAGAAGAGGTAAGAAGAAAAGAGAAAGGGAAATCAATTGTGTAGGTGAATAGAGATGAAGATCATATGCAGGCAAGTACGTCCAAGATTGGATCAGGTATGAGAAATGAAGATGAGCAGGGATTTGATGAAGAAGTGTATTCAAATACACATGAAGAGTTTGAACCAAGAAGGTCAAACAGGGTGAGGAAACAACCAACAAGTTATTCTTATGATACTTCATATATAACTCAGAAAAATTATGCATATATGGTCAAAGATGATGAACCTCAGAACTATGATGAAGCTAAAGGCAAGAAGCAATGGGAAGAAGCAATGGAAGCAGAGTTCAGCGCACTCGAGGAGAACAAGACATGGGAACTTGTTCCTAAACCAAATGGTAAGAAAATAATTGGAAATAAATGGGTTTTCAAGGTCAAGAAACTTGCAGATGGAAGGATAGCCAGACACAAAGCTAGACTGGTTATCAAGGGCTATGCTTAGACGCATGGCATAGATTATGATGAGACATTTAGTCCAGTGGCAAAGATGTCAACCATAAGGATAGTGATTGCTATGGTAGCATCAAAAGGATGGAAGCTAAGTCAGCTAGATATAAAGAATGCATTTCTGAATGGATATATATCAGATGAAGTCTACATGGAAAAACCGGAAGGGTTTGTAAGTTCCAGATACCCAAACTTTGTTTGCAGATTAAGAAAATCACTTTATGGACTGAAGCAAGCTCCAAGAGCTTGGAATTACAGGCTTGTGAAATATCTCAATGAACTTGGATACCAAAGTTCGAAGGCAGATTCAAGTTTACTCATCAAGAAAACACGAAGAAGTTATGATCTACATTTGTATTTATGTAGATGACATCATAATCACAGGTACATCAGATGAAGGAATTAAAGAAGTAAAGAGATTACTTGAAAAGGAGTTTCAGATCAGTGATCTAGGAAAGTTATCATACTTTCTTGGAATGGAAATCACATACACAGATCATGGTGTATATGTTTCGCAAGAAAGGTATCTCCTAAACTTACTGAAGAAGTTTAATATGGAGAATTGCAGAGAAGCTTCAACACCGCTTGAATTAAATCATAAACTCAGTAAATATGATGGAGCAGAGTAAAGATATGAGAAAGTATCAGTCGTTAGTGGAAAGCCTAATTTATGCTATGCTAACAAGACCGGATCTCAGTTATGCAGTGGGAGTTCTCTCACAGTTCATGCATTGTCCGAAGGATCAACATTGGGTTGCAGGACAAAGGGTTCTTAGATATATCAAAAGAACTATAAAAGAAGGATTATATTATCCTCATACGTCAGATATAAAGCTGAGAGCATTCAACGATTCAGACTGGGCAAGAAGTCAAGATGACAGAAGATCAACACATGGGTATATGATATACCTAGGAGATAAGCTAGTAAGCTGGTGTTGGAAGAAACAACACACAGTGGCTCTATCGTCAATAGAAGCTGAATATAAAGGACTTGTAGAAGCAGCCAAAGAAGTGATATGGATGCAGACCTTGCTCAAAAGCATGGGTATTGATCAAGGTATACCTATCGTACATGGAGATAATATGAGCTCGTTGTATCTTGCAGCAAATCCAGTATTTCATGCAAGAACAAAGCGCATAGAGATTCAGTATCATTTCTTGAGGGAAAAGGTAATGGAGAAGGAGATAGAAATAGTATACACTCTGACAGAAGATCAGATTGTAGATATTTTGACAAAGAGCTTGGATGGAACAAAGACAAGCAGATTCAAAGAAATGGCAGGTATAAAAGAAAGAAAAATATTTGAAAGACAGGAAGATTCAAATTAGTGATTGAGGGGGAGCAATTGAAGAATCACTCACGAATTTGACATACAGACAGACATAAAAGAAAAAGAAAGATAAAGAAAAGCAGAATCAAAGTATCCAGAAAATCAAAGCCACAGTGAAAGGGACAAATTCACGATCGTAATGTACAGCGCACAATCTTACAGAATCAGAGTTTGTTAGAGTTTGTTACACCGAATCAAACTGTATATAAAGAGAGAACGTGCGAGTGAGTGTAAGTAAGAACGTGCGTGAGAAGAGTGCGCAGTGCGAATAGAGCGCATATAGAAATCAAGAATAGGTTTAGAAGACGCTAGAGAATGCGTACGTAAAGATGAGTAACAGAAACCTGAAATGTCAGGTATTCATCTGAGAGAGATGGTAAGAAGAAACTACTCAGTGTAGGAGAGTTTCTATAGCTTGAGCAAGAGGAGGCCAAGCTAGTTTGTACTCATCTTCTCTAATAGAAAACACATGTTCATGTGGAAGCTTTGCACGCATTCTTCGTATGTGAAGAAATCTGAGTATTTACGTGTTACGGTATAAAGCTAGTTAACAGTTGCAGTTCTCTCAGTAAACGAATGTTTCGGTCAATTACAGTTTTTCAGTAAATGCATTTTTCGGTCAGTTACAGTTTTTCCTCAGTAAACGTATTTTCTGGTAGAACAACGAAGTACATCTTACAGAATAAATTAAAGTTTTATATGAGAGATAGCTTATCTTGTAGCTAGACATCTCTACTATCAGTTCATCAAAGATTTCGGTGAAATGAATATGCACATAGTACAAAGCCTGACCGGAAAGAGGCATTCTGAACCGGAGAAGTTTTTCTTTAAACTTCAGAAAGTGTTCTTTCAGTAAAGGAAGTTCACGCATCACTTCCTTACTTCTTGTATATTCACTTGAAGTGATTACAAATAGAATCGCTGTTGATTCCGGTATAATTTCGGTGACAGTCTGGTGACAATCCGGTGAAGTTCTAGTGGAATTTTCAGTAAATTCAAAAGGCAGTCTTATACATTTGAATGAAAGAAACTTTGCTAAGCTACTGCTAATTATAGAGGTGTTCTAATATCACTCTAGCTTAGCCCTCTTCGGTGGCATAGTGAATTCTGCAGGCTTGACAAGGGTCGAGTCTTTGCCGCATCGACCATCAACAAGTGGTATCAGAGCAAGTTAACCACATCATCTTAATCTTGGAAAAACCCACTTTGTACTCATGGTATTTTTTCCTTTTGCTAATTCACATAACTCCCAAGTACCATTCCTATGCATGGAATCCATTTTTGATTGCATAGCACTCATTTTATTAGGGAAAAAAATGAACCCTCTTTGGGCCTTTTAGCTTAAGGAGTGATTAGTGATCCACCAATAGGAAGAGGGCAGTGGACACAGTCTAGTCTCTTAATCAAGTAGGCTAGGTATAGGCTTCCCTTGGTTTTCCTTGGTCAAAGATGCAAAAACTACCTTCATTTGGTGGTTTCTTGCACATTAGTGGTTTGAGATCTCCTTCGAGTGAGCCCCAGCCCTTAGATGGCCTCAAAGATCTAACGCCTATGCTTCAAGTGCAAAAGTCAAGGCGGGCTTCAATTTGGGCCCTTAGATTTGATGTGGATCCAAGGGATCTAATTCAAATTCGTGCAAGAGACGGGGCCCTCATTTCTGGCCCTTGGATTGCCTTGAAAATGAATGGTCTTGATGCCCCTTCATCATGAAAAGCGCCTTTTGAGCTCATCCATTGGATCGGGATGCGATCTAACGGCTCCAAACCACCCCCTTTCTTGGGAATGTGCCTTTTGATATGGCCCCTTAGATCTCTGACAAGATCTGATGGCTTATAGCCTTCCCCAAGCCAAAATTGTGCGTTTCATTCTCCTTCACTAGATCTACACCGGATCGGACGGTTCCAAGCATTCCGTAAGGACACGATCAGCCCCATTCGCGGTTAGCCTTTGGATGAGGCATGATCTGATGGCCGAAAATCTTGCAGAGACTATGAAACTCCCCACGAAATGTCAGACCATCTCTCTCTAGAGCTACATGGCTTTGAATATTAGCCATTGATTTAAAGAATCCAAAGGTTATGGATGCTTTAGAATTTATCAAAGATTATTTTATTTCAAAAACCACTAGTGGTTTCATGAGTCCCTTTAAGCTCTTAGATTAAGCACTTTAATCCCTGAAAATTAAGAATCCTTACAAGGCCCAAAGGGGGTTCATTTTTTCCCCTAATGCATTGTGGATCGTCACATGCATCTTCACAAGTAAGTGGCTCTTCATTACATGCTGTTGAAATAAGAGAATAATCCACAAAATTACTTGATGCATGGTTAAATTTTGATCTTGTTCTACCAAGTGAATGTGCACTCAATTTGTTATCCTACAAAGTTTGTTTCAGCCACTTTGGCATAGTTCGTGCACTCTTGATAGACATGTGTCCATTATGTAATACATCATCAACATGTATATCATGTGTGGGCTGAATTTCATGCTCATTTTCATCCATATTTTGACACAAATGTTCAACCATATGTGGTTGGAAATTTCTAGCAGTTTGGATAATTTGTGGTTGAAACATTTCAGCCATGTTTGGCTAAAAATTCTTTGCATTTTCAGCTCTATTTTGCTAGAATTTTTCATCCCTTTGAGCCTCCGTTGTCTGGTCTACATGGCCATAGTCAAGCGCACCATTTTGGAATAAATGGATGAGTGTATCGAACACATCTTGTGAGCTAATTGTTGGCTGTTTTTTGCATTCAAGTAAAGGGGAAACTGAATTTTGAGCAAATAGCACATCTCAACTCACAATGATTGTGTTCGTCAATGGATGGTACAAATGATATCCCTTACTTTTAGCACTATAACCAGCAAATATACATTTCTTTGCCTTGTCATCAAGTTTGTGACGTTATTGTGATGGCACAAGAGCATATGCCAAACAACCAAACATACGCATATGACTAACCATAGGCTTATGTCCATTCCAAGCCTCATAAGGAGTAGTGACTCTCAACGCTTTTGTAGGGTAGTGATTCAACACATAGTTTGCACACATGACCGCTTCCATCCAAAACTTATCAAGAAGTTGCTTTCCTTTAACCATACATCGTGCCATTTCAAGCAGTGTTCTATTTTTCTACTCGATAACAGGCACCTTACATTGGTGTTGAAATAGCTCTTTCATGAAGAAAAACATTAAACTCATGTGACATGTATTCACCACCACGATCCGTGCGGAGTCAAAAGCTTGTTTAAAAAAAAAAATTCAGCCATAGCTAAAAATGTTGTGAAGCAAGAAAATACCTCATTCTTTGCTTTCATAGGATACATCCATGTATGGCGAGTAGCATCATCAATGAAGGTAACAAAATAGACATGCTTCCCAAAAGATGGAGACTTGATGGGACCACATACATCACTATGAAAAAGTTGTAATTTTCTTGTAGTGTGTGTATGACTATCTTTTGGAAAAGAAGCTCGATGCATTTTTCCAAGAATGCAACCTTCACATGCATGCTTTTCAATGGACTCAAGTGTTGGAAAACGAATAACCATGTCCTTCGTTTGCAAGTAAAGCAAAATATTGAAGTTCAAGTGACCAAAACGAGCATGGCAAAGCTCCATTTCAGCCATGGAAGAAGTATGCGCAACCAAGGCATTTGAGGTAGCCCTCTTGTATGTATTCATGCAATACAAACCATTGCATAATGTATTGGACATAAGGATAATATCACCATTGCTAAAATCATGAACCATACACTCATCCTCAACAAAGTGTACAAGAAGTCCAGCTTTGGCAATCAACGGAACTGAAATTAAGTTCTTCTTGATATCGGGCACATACAATGCATTTTTCAAGAGAATCACACCTCCATTTGCAGCCGTAAGCTCAATTTCTCATACTCCAATGATAGGATAAGAAGCATTGTTTGCACACACCACATGTCCTCCTTTGGGTGCATCTTTCAAAGACGCAAAAAATCTTTTGCATGAAGTTATGTGCTTTGAAGCACCACTATCAAAGAAGCAATCCGAATTTTCCTCACTCACAACCATACATTTAGAATGCAAAGATGCATCATAATGACATGTAACAACACATGCCCAAAAATCTTGAGCCATGTTAGCTTCATCATTCTTTGCATTTGCTAAATTTTCAGCAATAGACATTTCGGATTCCTTCTTCTTTTCATTGTGCTTAGTAAGCTTTATGCACTCCTCAATAGTGTGACCAACCTTTTGGCAATATTTGCATCTCTTCTTCTTTTGCAAATCAGCATCATTAGAGGAATGAGTGCAAGAGGAAGGTTGAGGCTTTGGTTTGGATGAACCCAAAGTTGAACCATACTTGCTTTTCCCTTTTTGTGAGATACAAAGTTCTTGCATTCCCTCAATCAAACCACTCCTATTCACTCTAGATTTCTCTTCTTGCAAAAGAAGAGACACAACCTCATCAAATGCATACATATTGGGATTCCCTTTTGCAATCAAATGGAGTGTAGTAGCAAAGCTTTGAAAAGAGTTTGGTAATCCCTTCAACAATGCAGAGATGAGTGATGCATCTGAAATAATCTTATCTATGTTTATCAATTGCTCTTTCAAATCTTTGATGTGTGTCACTTACACATTCAGCCATACATGCATCCTCAAGTTGCTTCCTCAAGGATGCAATGTGTGCTTCATTATGCATGACATACAAAGAAGGAAGAGTGTCCCATGCTTCTCTTGATGTAGAACATGATCGAATGTGTGGAACTATATGACACTTCATGGAAAGTGCAATCAATGCATGAGCTTAAGCATCTTTTCCATCCCATCTAAGTTGCTCTTGTGTATGTGGAGAAGGAGTAACCATTGTACTTGAAGAAGAAGCTCCATCTGTGATAGTAGATGTGAAGTAGAAGAATCTGCGAGTCTTCGATCTACATCTGCCACCATGTTCCAAAGTTGTTTTCCAACAAGAACATGCTTCATCATGTAATACCACATTGGATGGTTGGTAACATCAAGCTTATCTTCAGCTTGAAGCATGCCAAACAAGTCATTGTTGCCATTTCACTAAAGAACAAGAACATGACAAAATCTTCACTTCGACGAAAGCGAAAATGAATGCTAAAATTTCATATCACAAACCATCACTCTAATGGCAATTCTGACTGCATGAATGGCTTTGAAATGTGGGTAAAACTGTAGTACAACTAACGAAAATGTTTCTTGACTCTTGAAATTCATTGTTCTATGTTTCGAAGTCGATTTGCACTGTTAAAAGTGCATGCCACGATGCAAAAACCGAAAACTTGAGAAAGAGCTAAACTTGCTCTGATACCACTATTGGGTGTGTGTGTGTGTGTGTGTGTGTCTGTGTGTGTAGAACTACGAGAGACACACAAGAAGTGCACACAAGGATCACAAACATAGCAAGATACATAGAGAAGATGGATGGCTGGAATAGCTCTCCCTATTGATGATGAACTAAACTGAAGTAAGAGTTGAACAATATCCCTAAGTACAAAGTACCACCACATATGAGTGAATCATGTATTTGGTAACATGGGGAAAAAACATCTAGCCAGCACTAGAGTAAAAAGTTCCCATGTATAGAGAAAAGGTTCATATCAAAGCTACTTGAGTAACACATAAGTGTAACATATGCTTGTATGTGTTATGTTGTATAATTTACAAGTGCATTTGTGCTATTGCATGCAAATATATGCATGCATGTATGTATGTCTATGCTTATGGGTATATGTATGTGTATAGTTTGTATGTTTGTGCATGTGGGTGTTCATGATTGTATAAGCTTCATAGAGTGTTTGTTAGGGTATACATATAGCCTAAAGAATGATTATGTGTATCTATTAATTTACATCTATGTGTGTGCAATTTGATGCATATATCTAAGTCTTTATGCACGTATGTAGCATGCATGTAGGTCTCAAACATGTACTTATGTTGTATTTATGTGTGTATATCTATGTTTGTGTGTGACCATAAATGTATGCATGCATTTGTCCATGAATATGTGTATGTGTGCATGTATGTATGTATGTTTGTATACATGTATGTCAATATGCATGTATGTATGCATATATATAGGCATGTATGAAATATATACGTATGCAATAATGTATGTACAATTGTCGATTGTAGAACATACATACATATTTATATACATATGCTTTTATGACATTGTACATATGTATAGGATATTGAAACCCTATTATAGGTGAATGGGTTTATTAAAGCTTGAAATTGAATGTTCAAGCTTATCACTCCACCAAAACGGAAATACGTCTGAAGTGAACAATGATATTATGCGATAGAATCAGGATCCATGTATTTTTGGGTTTAGGCGATGAAGTAAAATGGTCCAATGTACCAGATCTTGTCAAACCATTTTTCCATAATTTTATCACCACTTTTGTCATCTATATAGGGTCCTATACTCGAAACAAAAACTAACGTCATTCAAAATGTTAATGAGTACCTAAATAAAATAAGAAGAAGATGAACAATTAGATCGAGCCAACTCAATCCAATTGTAATCTGTACTTTGACACACTACTAGGATATGAGAAGGGAACTTCGAAACACGTAGCAAACACTGCCGCGTAGCCAACATGTTCAAAGTTGAGCATCTTGAGAAGATCCACATTAGGTGAGTCCACCCCATCAGATGGGCCAAATCAAAACAAGTGATATGCATGCACGCTCCATCCTGAACAGCTTTTAATACTTGATACAAGCACGTAATGCGTCAATAAGCATATTAGTGAAATAAGTACACAGAGCTCAGAAGGAGAGCTATGGCGATGGAGCCTGAGACAGAGAGGGATGTATGTGCATACATATGCAAGGTGTGACTCATTTTTCATTGAAGAAGACATATACATATGTACACAATCCATCCACTTTGAGAATTAATGATGGTCAGACAGTAGGCATAGGAGATAGGATCTGAAAGATCCACATGGTTTTTTGACACTCTTAGCAAAAGTATTCCTAACAATTTCAAAAGGTTGTTACAGATGTCAAAGGAGGTTACAATTCGCCCCTTTTTTTCATAGCAAAGGAAAATAAGTCACTCTGTTGTATGCCACATTGAGCATTTACAAATGTCAAAGGAGGTTACAAGCCCCCCCCCCTCCCCCCCTTTTTCAATAGCATAGGAGAAAATAAGTCACATTGTTGAATGCCACATTGGACATTTATATTTGGATTTTCTGTATGCCATATTGGGCTATCACATTGGGTTTGTTCCACCACATTGGGATCTGAACCTCATCAAGTTTTGTGCAAAGATCACTATCATATCATATAGGGAGATGATTTATAGATAGACATGTTCAACTTTGTAGCAAGCAAGGTATGTAGCCCTACGGTAGCATGTAATCCCCTCCTGCTTCTACGATGATTCCAGCGCTGCAGCGTCAGTGTCCAAAAGTTGGAGCCTTTCCTACAATAAAGCAGCATCCGAGCAGGAAACGTAATTGCTCTGCCTTAGAAGAACCGCACCCGCCTTCACAGCAAGGTACATATTTGAAGCCCACAGCGGTTTATCATTCTGCTCTCAACCCTGCTCTGATACCAGTTGACGAAATAAGTGCACAGAGCTCTCAGAAAGAGAGCTATGGCAATGGAGGCTGGAGCCCGTGACAAGCGCGTTGATAAGCAAAAAGGTGCGCCTCATTTTCTCATTTTTAATTGAAGAAAACATATACATATGTACACAATCCATCCACTTTCAGAATTAATGATGGTCAGCGAAGTAAGCTTTGAAGATAGGATCTGAAAGTCCACATGGCTATGGCAGTAGAGCCAGAGACAGAGAGAGAGAGAGAGAGAAGTGTGCGCGCAGATAAACAAGAAGGTGCGCCTCATTTTTCATTAAAGAAGACACATACATATATATACAATCCATCCACTTTGAGAATTATTGATGGTCAGCTAAGTAAGCTTTGAAGATAGGAACTGAAAAGTCCCCATGGCTATGGCAATGGAACCGGAGACAGAGAGAAGTATGCACGCAGATAAGCAAGAAGGTGCGCCTCGTTTTTCATTCAAGAAGATATAATCATATATACGTATATACACAATCCATCCACTTTGAGAGTTGATGGTGGTCAGCGAAGTGAGCTTTGGACATAGGATATGAAAACCCGCATGGTTTTCTGACATATTCCTCGCAAAACGATCCCTGACAACTTGAAAATGTTGTTACAATTGTCAGAGGAAGTTACACATACAGGACCAGGAAGAGTAGAGCGGGTTTCAGATAGTAGCGGCGTTAGCCACATGCCCCTCCATTCATGCAAACAGAAGCGAAAGAACACTCGAAGCACCCTTCCATGATAGTTCCATCACACAAAGAATACCATACGACCGTCAATGTAGGGATTTTCGGCACAACCAGTTTGCTTCGGTAGCAATGGGGGAGTCGCGGCCCGCGGGATGTTCTGCTGTATCAGATATGGCCGCTCCTGCTTTCTCATCCCTCATTTCATTGATTTCATGCCACCTAATATCCAACGCCTATAACAATAGATCGTAGTTCTGCATTTAAAGCTTTCATACACTAAACTCTGGAACCACAAATTCTTGTACACCATAGCGACTATAAATGACCATTGTCACAGATACAATTACATGTAAAAGAACTTGAAAATAGCACGCTGCACAGTTCGAGAGTAATCCTCGCTTACATGTGTAGCAGCCACATTAACTGAGATTTGAAGCCTCACTTTGCTAGTTTAGTAGTGACCAAGCTTATGGATTGTGAGAAATTGTAGCCCCAACAAACTCGTCAATTAGATAAGGTTGATCTCACGAAAAATGTATCTCTGCTGTACAGATCTCGTAATCATGTAGATGTTGGGCTTTTTTCTAATAAATTTGCACTGCTACAGAAGAAACTGATTACAATTAGGAGGTAAAATTCACGGTCCGCGGAGATGGAACCCAACACTTTCTCGTCAGCATTCACATCATAACTCAAGAGGGAAGACGCGCAAATTCTAGGATCCGAAGATCAACGAGAAATCAGAGACGCCATGGCAAACAAGTTTTAAATACCTAAGAGCTGCCTGAGGTTCATGGGACTAATGTCTGAGGGAGGACCATTGAGCACACGCTCGGCGACAAGACCATTTACCCTCTCGGTTGGATGGAAAGGATCCCAAAACACGTATTTGGTGCGATCTGGGCACAAATTGGAGAAGCGGTTGCAGATGAGAAAACCGTTGTATTTACCTTGCCCGCAACATGCAGTGTTGGAAACATCAAATCCTGCGTCATTCAAATAAACACAATGAGTACGAAGCGCTAGACTACCTGCTTGCCATTGAGGAGTTAGAAAACAACGGCTAGGAGCATACCATATGCAGTAGGGTTTGAGATGTAGTCCCCGGCAAGGCTATGGACGTAGAGATAGGTGGCATCTGGAAGCTCGGCATTGAGCTGTTCGGTTATGGCCTTTAGAGCTGTGTTGAAGTTTACAGATATCTGCTGTAACTTCGGGATGCACGTTCCATCAGGGCTCTTGTTGATATTGAGCTGTGATGGAATACATCCGAGAGGACCCAATGAAGAAATCGAAAACCGACGAGCACCAAGGTTGTACAGCTCCTGAAATCATTCAGTGAAAGAACACGAAGTTGTCGCTCTTTTCTTTGCATATACAACAGAAATTGGAAACACAAGCACACATCCATCATATGGTACACAGCTTATATAAGCCATTAATACACAGGTTTTGTAAAACGCAGCGACTTGAATACTAGCCAGCCGCGACTGGAATTCTATGCGGCGACTTGCATCCTACCCAGCTGCCTCGGAGGGCGAACCGGATACAGATTTTATAAAACGCAGCGACTTGAATACTAGGCAGCCGCGACTCGAATTGTAGGCAGCGACTTGAATCCTCAGACCCAGCTGCCTCGGAGGGCAAACCGGAAACAACTACAAACCCGCTGGATGTATAATTTGAGAAGGAATACGGCGATGAATTACTTAAGAGAAAAGTAAGCACCTTGAGTTGGCCTTTGTAAGTGGAAATAAGAATATCCTGCCACTGAGAGAGGCTGAACATCTTGTTGGAACGGGCAGTTGGCATCAGGTAATTGTTGATATAATCATTGCCTCCGAACGTGAGAGAGAAGAGAGCGGTTCTGATGAGCTCCTCCATCGCTGATTGACCAATGATTCCTGCAACTCTCTGCTTATACTCTTGAAAAAGCTCGAACTGTTTCTCAATAGTGAGGACGGTGAACTGATATCACAGATATTGGCGGTCAATCTATGATCCCAACTAATTTTAGCAGTGATAACAATTATCATCAGTGCTGACTTACAAACGATCTCCCAGTTGTATTGAGAATTCCCGCTCCAGCTGAACCAAAATTGGCTCCAAGAAGTAGGCTGGAATCGTCAATCGAGGGGTCAAGGTATGACTTGATAAACGGAACACCCATGTAATCACCTGCATCCAATGGGGGATCATAACACAGGAATAGAAATCAGTATGCCGAAAGTCGTTCCTAGACGCAATTGATACTGTCTATCTTTGATATCTCAAAGAAAATTCGGGCGATGTCGTCGAGGTGTTGATCTCAATTCAGAATACTCTATTGTATCCATGAAAAAGATAGCAAGCTCAAACGGTTTTCTCCTGAAATACGCTGCCACATGGCACAAACGTGCACTAGATTTAGAGAGCTTTCTTCCTGAGAGGTGCACGCCGGCGCGATGAACCTACATTGCACTTAGAAGTGGAATTCAAAATCAGTTACGATCGGATTGCGGCCATAGACCGGCGGCATACTGTGTATGAAGCTGGAAGCAATGTCGTGGACGACGGCAACATAAAATGCTGTATTATTAGCAATACAGGTTAGAAGGGATAGAGATCTTACTGATGAAGTCGGAGACTATCTTCCCGTTGCAGAAGCGGCCCGTAGGTTGGCCCGTAGGGAAATCCAGTCCATTAGGACGGAAATTGGCTCGCGCGGTTGAAGGAATGAAGTTATTGTTTCCCGTGTCTACGAGGGAATCGCCGAAGACGAACATTGCAACATGAGCGGCGAACGTAGGTAGCGCCATGACCAGTAGCATGACTACCGAAAAAGCCACAGCAGTACAAACGACTCCCTTTGCACCGCGCATCGCCATGGCGGAGCTCGGGTTCTGCTGGGATCCCCAGTGCTAGGGAGTCGCGACCTCAAATGTATGAAGCTCAAGTTTGACAGATGATTAGTGCCGCACAGAAGGTCCTCCACAAACGGATTGGCCGATCTATATGCTTGTACTACCGTAATTCCATCCCGGTTATATTCTCTCCTGCTGGGTTTCTTTCACCTAAGCGTAATACGCATACTTTCAGACAGCCATAGCCAGCATGGCTGGCTGGGTTGTTTATTGGCTCGCTTTGTCAGTTGCTGCGATAAGAGACCTACACAAGAGACCTCTGATGGGTAGGTGGTGCTATTATAACTCGCGAGTCACGACTAGCTCATCTCTGCGACTAGGCGCCACGCTCCTACCATGCAGCTTCATTCAATTGTCGCTGCCTTCCCTCGTATGATGTCGCATTTCTCGTTTTGACCACATGTTTGCGATGTAAATTAATGGAAGGCAAAGAAAATCACAAAGCTTCCATGGAGAGGTGACAGAGCTACCCCAAACAGAATACTAGCCTTACAATTCGAGATCATAACAGTGTGGTCCTAGAGTAAGGAGACACTTGGATATCTATCTAGGCATTAAGCCGTAAAGATTAACAAGCTTATTTATAGTACAGTCAATGAGACACAAAGCTAATCTTTGGAAAACAAAGGATTTTTACTCAGTACATATTGAGGTCTAGGTTGAAGTCCAACTTAATATATATTGAGGTCTATATTGAAATTCAACATGACTTGACTTAGAAATCCTTAGAAAACAGCTCGCTTTTTTTTTTGTGTAAATGGAGGTTAAGTGAATGGGCATAATACCCACGAAACCCGTGTATCCCACAAAGCAAGAGTTATACAACATTACAATTGGAATCAACTTGCCAAAGCCATTACATGTTGAGCCCGAGGATTGAACTAGAGACCTCTGCCTCAAGATACCAAAGACTCGACCACTAGAACAATGGGACATGGAGATTTTGGTTTATTTTAATGAAACATAACCATATATATATATATATATATATATATATATATATATATATATATATATATATATATATATATATATATATATATATATATATATATATATATATATATATGTATATATACATATATATATATATATATATATATATATATATATATATATATATATATATATATATATATATATATATATATATATATATATATATATATACACATACATACATACATATATATATATATATATATATATATATATATATATATATATATATATATATATATATATATATATATATAGATAGATATAGATATATATATATCCAAAGGTTCCACAATGGAGTCTCCATTAATCTCCATTCCCTTATTTCTACATAACAAAAGTTTGGATGAACTTCTTGAGAGATGTTATGAAGTAGTTGAGTCCAATTTTTTTTATTGAAGGGCAATGTAAGAGTACGAAGCAGATATCCTTAAGTTGGTTGCACCTTGAACAAAGAGTGTTATCTATTTTAAGTTTAGAAGCTTTGCTTCTTGTCTACAACCCTTATGATGATGATCCATTGCAAAATGCTTTGCTTAACATAAAGGCATACATACTTAGATCTCTACTATTATTGTTTCTCGTTCCATTGCACATGCCACATCTTATTAATGAAGAGGTTAACACAAAAAGGGAGGATTTTTTTTTTGTTATGACTAACTAGACACAATAGGAGGTGTTACTACCTCATTTTGCATCTGAAGCGATTGGCATAACTCCACATAGTAGTGTACTTCATAAAAACTTCTATCTTACATCTATTTGAAAGGAGTAAATTGTCAAACCTAGATCTATAATATCACGCCATACTTTGATTAACGTTTATGAGGCATGATTGCTTAGTTTAGCATGATACTTAAACCACATTGAATCCCGAAGGATATGTTAATCAAGAATCCAACAACCTACTAACTAAATGCCCAAATAATGATGCAAATACACCAAATCTAGCATTTTTAAAGAGGCATGCAAATCAGCCTTAAATTTAGCAATATTCTTCTCATTAGACCAGTGAGTTCCATGTCATCAATATATATAACAATGATCAAAAGTATGTCATATGCATGATTAACATATAAGATGCTCTCAATTGGAAAATTCTCAAACCCATGTGCTATCAAGTAGGCATGTATCTTCTCATACCAAGCACGTTGTCGTAGAGATATTCATCTCTACTCTTATGTCTTGACCAAACTCTCTCCAATCAATCGAATGATTCGTCATATCAACATATAAATGAAGCTTGGAAAGTAAGCAGTTCCACGAAAGACAACAAACGAGGTTTTGTCGTAGAGATTTTCATCTCTACTCTCGCTTCTTCTTGCCTCAAATCAGATCATTGTTTGAAACAAAGGTTTATGGTGTCAAGCTCAAGCAGAATCGTATTTTTTCTTAATTGATTGTTGGAATGTTGGTAAAATGTCGTGGAGATTTCACCCCAAATGTGGGTTGTTAGCAGAGACACAAGCAGTGTTTGATGAATTTCAGTCATGGGAAGTTAACTCTTAGAACACATTAATTACTAGCTATGCATATTTGGAGATTTTATTTTGACGTTCTCCATAACATTTATGTGGGTACCGCATTTAATCATGTTCTAACTCTAGAATATTATAAATGGATGGAATGGTGAAGATGAATGGCTTCGAATGAAAAGGTGAAAAGAAAAGAAAGGCGCAACTTTGATGTGACAAAAAGGAAAAGGGGTGCATGGAAAGCAATGGAGGAAGGACACGGAAGGAGGAACTCTCTTCTTTTTCTGTGCGGGTTACTCAGAGGTGCACATGTCTAGAGGGCGCTGATTCTCTGCAGGAGAGGGATGTCAATCTAGAGGAGCGTACAACTTCTGGGGCGTGATGGAAAAAGGAGGAGATATCTAGGCTGAAAGGGAGGCCAACACACAGGGGGCAAGGCATCTACTCGGAGAGAGGAGGCAGCACACGGAATGAGGAGGAGGAAGGCTTGCATTATCCGACATCTTTAGGAAGATGCAGCACTGATTACGGGATGGAAGCGCATACATTCAGAAGTAACCTGGAGGATTTGGAAAACAATCAACTGAGCTCTGTCTTACTGCATGCTGCTCCATAGCTTCAACGAAAATTGCTGCAAAAATAGCGCAAAGGTGTTTGCACAGTTATTCTGATCATCAAACTGTCCACATGTTACCGGAATCAACTCCGATAGTTTTTGGAACATTGCCAGTTTCAAGGTGCAGAAAAACAATTTTCTGATAACGATGTTTCTGACACACACCTCCATCAAGTGCGTTCGGGTTTGCATCTATGATTTTCCATTCATAATTATTCATATACTGATGAAGTGTGCCGTTTTGCATTATGATCAGAATTCCATTTCTCATGCACCTTTAAATTGACAAACAATCTCTATTTTTTTATGAATCTTAGCGACTACATTTCTTCATATCTGAAATCATATTGCGAACCTAATTAAATTTCATTGAATTTTTCACTGCTCGATATTTTGAGGTATGATTTTTTTTGTCAGTGCATGTTATTTTGATGTGTTAAACTCTCTTCGAATGATCAAATAGTTTGGCGATTTGAATCAGTAATACTTTAATGACTTTGACGCCCATAGCTTTGTTTTAATATGTTGATAACTTGCGCTGTGATTGGCTCTGTCAGATTATAACTGCACTGCAATTCACTCTGTCAGAGTATAACTGCGCTGCGATTCACTCTGTCAGATTCACTCTCTGAACTTTCTGCATCACACTTAGCATAACATGTTGTTTCCTTGCTCTAATTATATTGTTGTGTGATTATCTATTTAGCAAGAGATATGAAAATTTTTGCATCTTACGAAACTTCAACTGGGAACGAATTGTATAAAGTAATGAATTGAAAATGGTTTAGCTACAGAGAAGTAATACATGGTTATGTTGCAAAGATTTATTATATATGGTTCATTGATTTTACCAATGCAACAGATATTTTCAGAATGTATTTTACGATACATATAGTGTGACTCCTATAGTAGTTGATGATTACGTTTTTGGCAACATATATTCTTAGAATATATTTGACGAAATACATATAGCGCTAATATTATAGTAGTTGATGAATACGTTTTTTTTCTCGCATTCGTACAAAACATTTTGTCTAAACACCCTAGATTTTCATCTGATTGAGTAAACAAATGTACTTTCAAGTTAATGAGTGTTCCCCATAGCTGAAGTGAAAATTGACTTGGAAGATTCAACGTGTTTCATTTTTATCCATATTTTTTTCAAATCTTACATATGAAGTATGAGAATTAACGCTTGGTCAGAGAATCGGAAGTTCTCCGAATTCAAAGATTTTGGAGACTAAAGCTATGTGACTTAAATATTTGTAGAGTGAACATCCTCTGATCACTACCGAATGAAGTAAAAAATAGTGTGCATACAAGTTTCTTTAGATAGCGCACTTGACATTGAATAGAATCTCTGATTTTTTTGTGACCTGTCTATTACAAATTACAATAACATGGTTTGATTTCACTTAATTCTTGAGACATTTGTTGATCTTGTTCACATGCAATTGTGTAGAGATACATATACTCGTTTGATTGCACATATTGTAAGTTGAAACTACGAAAGATCTAATTCAAAGATGTTAAGATGTTACAAGGTAACTATTAACATGGTCTATTGGCTATTTGAGCAATTGTTATTACCTGAGTTTGCTCCAAGCACCCCGCGTGTGCCGAGGGATTTAGAGGCTGACTGATCCACCAGCCTTATGTCCGCAACTTCCCGACAACGTGGTGCTTCCTTCAAACCATATAATGCCTTTTTCAACCTACACACTTTGTTTCCATGTCTTTTCTACACAAAAACATGGGGCTAAGAAACATACATTCTTCATATAAATCACCATTCAAAAATGTAGTTTTGATGTCTAGCTGATGTACCATCCAACCATGATGAGTTGCAAGTGCACAAATGCTATGAGCAGTGGCCTTTCGGCATGTGGGAGCAAAGGTCTCATCAAAATCAATGCCTCTCTCTTGAGCATAACCTTTGGCAACAAGCCTAGCCTTATACTTATCAATTATTCCATCAACCATATGTTTCAGCTTGTATACCCATTTAATGCTAACGGTATTTTGCCCTGGAGCTTCATAATAGCATCATATTCTGATTGCATAGCAGCCATCCAATTTTTTGAATTTTGTGCTTCATCAAATACACCATCATCACAAAGACTAGAGATAGACATATATTCTGATTGCATAGCAACCAATTTTTTGAATTTTGTGCTTCATCAAAGAAACGTCATCACAAAGACTAGAGATAGCCATTACATAGTTGTATGATGCAAAGGAAGCACTATGAGAGCTTGAATGGGTGCAATAAGAAAGAGGTGCATCTAATTTTATTATCTTTCAAAGTCTGCAACAACCATTTAGGCATAGTTTTAGCCTCTTCTATATCAACCCTCAAATCAACAAGTGCACCATGTAAATTTGCATAAAAATGGAAAGATCTACATCATCATTCAAAACCTATAAAGGCTAAGAAATGACCTCATTTAGACTAGCATTTGACACTTGACTTGTAAAAAGAGGCAACAAAGTGTCATACACATCCTTCAAGCTAATTGATGTCCTCTTGGTACATGAAAGTAAGGGCTTAATTTCATCTTCCAAAAAAAACAACATCATGGTTGATCAGAATGCATTTAGTATGTGGATGATATAAACAATAGCCTCTGTTTTCTAAACTATACCCAAAAAATAGATTTCACTACTTTATCATCCAATTTTCTATGTTGTTGTTCATGCACTAATGCATATGCTAGACAACCAAAGCCACAAGAATGAGCAATAGATGCAGATGACTTGTGACCATGCCAAGCCTAATATGGAGTGATTGATTGCAGTGCTTTAGTGGGACACCTCTCAAGTACATATGATGCACACATAAGAGCCGGAAGCAAGAAGCTATGTGGTAAATCTTGACTTTTGATCATACACCTTGCCATTTCCATGACATACCTATTCTTTCTTTCACAAACTCCATTTTGTTGATGTGTATAGAACACTCTACATTGATGTTTTATCCCATGTTCAACTAGAAATGCATTCGTATTCCCCCACTCGATCAAAACAGAGAGTGCCCAATTAGCATGCTAATAGATTTTCAATCATAAAAAGGAACTATTTTAAGCACATAAATACTTCTGGTTTTGCTTTCAATGGATACACCAATGTGTGCCTAGAAAAGTCATCAATAGAACTCAGGAAGTATAGGTAATTCCCAAATGAAGGTGACTGCATAGGACCATAGGCATCATTATGAAGAAGCTACAATCTATGAGTAGCTCGAATTAAACCATCTTTTGGGAAGGAGGAACATTGCATTTTGCCCAAAATATAGCATTCAATAGACATGTTTAGAAGGTGCCTCAAATTTGGAAAGAGGATCATTTTAGATTTCTACAAGCAAAAGGAAACTAGCAAAATTCAAATGAACAAAGCTTGTATGTCAAAGCTTTGCATCTGAGATAGCTTGAGAATCTTGAACTACACATGTTGAATCATTCATAAATTTGGGACACTCTATGAGCTTATACAACCCAAGTCACAAAATGCAAGAAGTAATAATAACATCACCATCTCTCACATGAATTATACAATTTTCATTTACAAATCTGAAAACCAAACCAATCTTGGCTAATGCTAAAATTGACAGCAACTTTTTCTTGATCACTGGCACATATAAAGCATATTGTGAGGGATATTGATATGTTTGATATGTTTGATATGTTGCATGTGTGTAGAAGTGCGAGAGACACACGAGAAGAATACACAAGGAGCACAAATGCAGCAAGACACATAGAGAAGACAGATGGCTGGAATAGCTCACTCTATTGATGATGAACTGAACTAAAGTAAGAGTTGAATAATATTTTTTAGTACAAAGTACCACCACGTATGAGTATGTGGTAACATGTATAGGGAAAATCTTCACATCAAAGCTACTTGAGGAACATATAAGTGTAACAAACCCCCCTAGAGCAAATGATGTGAACACACATAGGGAGTGAGAGCTCAGTACCCACAACATAATAATTTTAAATCTTTGTGAAAAGCTTCAAACTTTTCCCATGGAAGAGCTTTGGTGAATATGTTTGCCACATTATCTTGTGTAGGCACATATACCAAATCAATATCTCCTACATGAAGGTGCTCTCTCACATAGTGATAATGCATCTCAATATGTTTGGTCCATGCGTGAAACATTGGGTTCTGTGCAACAACCAATACACTCTAACTATGAGTGAGAATATGCATACCAACACAAATCTCCATGCAAAGATCCATCAATAGGCATCTCAGCCATATACACTCCATTGTAATTGTGAAAACTGCCCTGTACTCAACTCCACAACTCGATGTCGCCACTATAGGTTGCTTCTTACTAAACCAAGATATGCATGAGTCTCCAAGGAAAAAGCAATTACCACTAGTGGGCATGTGAGGATCATAACAACCAGCCCAAACACTATCTATAAAAGCATGCAAGCATGGTTGAATATCTCTTCCATAAAAGAGACCTAAGCTCAAAGTGCCTTTGAGATATCTGAAAACACATTTCACCACTTTCGAATGCTTAGTATCAGGGTTATGCATCAATCGACTCAACTCGAAAACTACATATTGTATATCCGGCCTTGTGTTGCATGCATATGTAAGACATTGCATAGCTTGCTCATAAAGAGAGGTGTCAAATGAAACGTAGCCAATGCAACCACAGTATGAATGGTAGTCATGTGTGAAGTAGGTGCAAAGTTTCCCCATAGTCAATGCCGTATTGTTGCCCATATCCTTCGGCAACCAATCTAGTTTTGTAGCAATCAATGCTACCATTAGAATTTCTCTTAATCTTGTAAACCCACTTTGTACCAATGACATTTTTTCCTTTTGGCAATTCACATAACTCCCAAGTACCATTCAATAGATTTCATCCATCCTGGATCATCACATGCATCTTCAAAAGTAAGTGGCTCTTCATTACATGTTGTTGCAATAAGAGAATAATCCACAAAATTAATTGTTCCATGATGAAAGTTTGATCTTGTTCTACCAAGTAAAGGTGCACTCAATATGTTGTCCTACAAAGTTTGCTTCAACCATGTTGGCATAGTTTGTACACTCTTGATAGATATGCATTCATTATGTATTACATCATCAACATATATATCATGCATGGGCTGAATTTCATGCTCATTTTCTGTAAGAAAAAGAAAAACTTATGAATGATGATTGAGTGGTGGGCTAGTGGTGTAACTCTAATTTCATGTAGAAGTTACCACAACACACATATAAGCTCAATGTTAGAGAGAAAGAGAGATATTTCTACTCATGGAAATAACAGAAGAGATTTGGTTATAATGGAAAGTGGACTCAAGATGAGTAGAAGATGGACTCAACACAATTCAACTCAAACTCATAAGTCTAATAAAATGGAAGTCAAACACTACACAATATATAGATGGTTCTATCCACCCATGCACTCCCTATAAGGAGCTTAGATGGTGATCTAGATAGAAGCTAGGTGAAGGGCTATAGGCCAAAACAATGGGTACTAAGATGGATATGCCAATGGTTCCAAACACCAAAAATGATGATCCTACATGGGATGGGGACCATCCTCATAAGGTCATCCAAGCCTAAGTTGGCCTACCCATGTTCTAGGGTCGTGGTAGCTTGATCCATGCTCAAGATAATCTCCACCATTGATTTATGGGGTAAATCCAATGGTAGAAAGGTAGGATCAACAAGCGTTTGTTTGAAACCCTTGATCTTGCTTAATCCACACTTAGGATCAAGTCTAGATTCAATGGCCCACATCAAATAGACCCTTTCCCAAGCTAAAATTATGAAACAATGGTGGTGCTACATAAGGGTGAGGCATTGAGCATATCTAATATTTTCAGCCATATTTTGTCACAAATGTTCAACCATCTGTGGCTAGAAATTTCTAGCAGTTCCAATATTTTTTGGCTCAAAAAATTCAGCCATGTTTGGCTGGAAATTCTCTGCATTTTTAGCTCCACTTAGCTAGAATTTTTCAGCCCTTTGAGCCTTTGTTGGCTGACCTACATGGCCATAGTCAACCGCACCACTTTGGAACAAAGGAATGAGTGTATCAAGCACATCTTGTGAGCTAACTATTGAAGTAGAGGGAAAACTGAATTTTTAGCAAATATCACATCTCAACTCACAATAATTGTGTTCATCAATAGATGGTATAAATGATATCCCTTACTTTGAGCACTATAACCAAAAAATATACATTTCTTTGCCTTATCATCGAGTTTTTGGCGTTGTGATAGCACAAGAGCATATCCATCCAAAACTTATCAGGAAGGTGCTTTCCTTTAACCATACATCATGTCATTTCAAGAAGTGTTCTATTTTTACGCTCGAAAACACCATTTTTCTTAGGTGTATATGGTGTCATACATTCGTGTGAAATACTTCTTTCATGAATAAAAGCATAAAAATCATGTGACATGTATTCACCACCATGATCTATGCGTAGATTCAAAAGCTTGTTTGAAGAAACATTTGCAGCCATAGCTAAAAATGCTTTGAAGAAAGAAAATACCTCAATCTTTGCTTTCATAGGATGCACCATGTATGGAGAGTAGCATAATCAATGAAGGTAACAAAATATACATGATTCCCAAAAGATGGAGTCTTGACATGACCACATACATCACTATGAACAAGCTGCAATTTTCTTGTAGTGTGTGTATGACTATCTTTTTTAAAAAGAAGCACGATGCATTTTTTCATGCATGCTTTTCAATGGAATAAAGTGTGGGAAACCCAATAATCATGTCCTTCTTTTGTAAGCAAAGCAAACTATTGAAGTTCAAGTGACCAAAATGAGCATGGTAAAGCTCCATTTCAGCCATGGAAGAAGTATGAGCAACCAAGACATTCGAGACACCCCTCTTGTATGTATCCATGCGATAGAAACCATTACATAATGTATCGAACATCACGATAATATCACCATTGCTAAAATCATGAACCATACACTTGTCATCAACAAAGTGTACATGAAGTTCAGCTTTGGCAGTCAACGAAATTGAAATCAAGTTCTTCTTGATATCGGGTACATACAATGCATTTTCAAGAGAATCACACCTCCATGTGCAGTCATAAGCTCAATTTCTCCTACTCCGATGATAGGATAAGAGACATTGTTTGCACACACCACATGTCATCCTTTGGGTGCATCTTTCAAAGATGCAAAAAATCTTTTGCATGAAGTTATGTGCTTTGAAGCACCACTATCAAAGAACCAATCTGAATCAACCTCACTCACAACCATACATCTAGAATGCAAAGATGCATTATAATGACTTGTAAGAACACATGCCCAAAAATCTTGAGCCATGTTAGCTTCATCATTCTTTGCACTTGCTGAATTTTCAACAATAGGGATGGTGGATTCCTTCTTCTTTTCATTGCACTTAGCAAGATTTCTACACTCATCAATAGTATGAACAACCTTTTGGCAATATTTGCATCTCTTCTTCTTTTGCAAATCAGCATCATTAGAGGAATGAGTGGAAGAGGAAGTTTAAGGCTTTGGTTTTGATGAACCCAAAGTTGAACAATGCTTGCTTTTCCCCTTTTGTAAGATAGCAAGTGCTTGCATTCCCTCAATCAAACCAATCCTATTCACTCTAGATTGCTCTTCTTGCAAAAGAAGAGACACAACGTCATAAAAAACATACATATTGGGATTCCCTTTTGCAACCAAATGGAGTGTAGTGGCAAAGCTTTGAAAAGATTATGGAAAACCTTTCAACAATGTAGAGATGAGTGATGGATTTGGAATAATCTCATCTATGTTTGACAATCGCTCTTTCAAGTCCTTGATGTGTGTCACATACACATCCACAAAATCATTTTCAGCCATACATACATCTTCAAGTCGCTTCCTCAAGTATGCAACACTTGCTTCATTACGCATGGCATACAAAGAAGCAAGAGTGTCCCATGCATGTCTCGATATAGAACATGACTAAATGTGTGGAACTATATGGCATTTCATAGAAAGCGCAATCAATGCATGAGCTTGAGCATCTTTTTCATCCCATCTATGTTGCTCCTGTGTAGACGGAGAACGAGTAACCACTGTACTTGGAGAAGAAGCTCCATCTATGACAATAGACTCTGAGTAGAAGAACCTATGGGTCTTTGATATGAACATGTGCCATTATGTTCCAAAGCTGTTTTGCAACAAGAACATGCTTCATCATGTAAGACCACATTGGATAGTTGGTCCCATGTCATCAATATATATAACAATGATCAAAAGTATTCCATATGCATGATTAACATATAAGATGCTCTCAATTGTACTATTCTCAAACCCATGTGCTATCAAATAGGCATGTATCTTCTCATACCAAGCATGTGGTGCTTGCTTCAAACCATATAATGCATTTTTCAACATACACAATTTGTTTCCATGCCTTTTCTATGCAAAAACATGGGGCTAAAGAACATACACTTCTTCATATAAATCACCATTCAAAAATGTAGTTTTAATGTCAAGCTAATGTAGCATCCAACCGTGATGAGATGCAAGTGCACAAATGCTATAAACGGTGGTTGTTTGGCATGTGGGAGAAAAGGTCTCATCAAAATCAATGCATCTCTCTTGAGCATAACCTTTGGCAACAAGCCTAGCCTTATACCTGTCAATTATTCCATCAACCTTATGTTTCAACTTGTATACCCATTTAATCCTAATGGCCTTTTTGAGTGGAGCTTCATAATAGCATCATATTCTGATTGCATAGTAGCCATCCAATTTTTTTGAATTTTGTGCTTCATCAAAAGAAACATCACCACAAAGACTAGAGATAGACATCATATTCTCATTGCATAGCAACCATCCAATTTTTTTAATTTTATGCTTCATCAAAGAAACATCATCACAAAGACTAGAGATAGACATTGCATAGCAGTATGATGCAAAGGAAGTAGTATGAGAGCTTGAATGGGTACAATAAGACTTAGGTGCATCTAATTTGTTATCTTTCAAAGTCTGCAACAACCATTTATGCATAGTTTTAGCCTCTTCTATGTCAACCCTCAAATCAAGAAGTGCACCATGTAAATGCATAAAAATGGAAATATCTACATCATCATTGAAAACCTATAAAGGCTTAGAAATCACCTCATTTGGACTAGCATTTTACTCTCAACTTGTAAAAAGAGGCAACAAAGTGTCATACACATCCTTTGAGCTTATTGATGTCCTCTTGGTAAATGAAAGTAAGGTCTTAATTTCATCTTCCAAAAAAAACAACATCATGGTTGATTAGAATGCATCTAGTATGTGGATGATATAACAATAGCCTATGTTTTCTAAACTATACCCAAAAAATAATTTCTTTACTTTATCATCCAATTTGCTTTGTTGTTGTTCATGCACTAATGCATATGCTAGACAACTAATGACATAGGAATGAGCAATAGATGAAGATCATTTGTGACCATGCCAAGCCTCATATGAAGTGATTGATTGCAGTGCTTTAGTGGGACACGTGTCAAGTACATATGATACACACATAAGAGTGTGAAGCAGGAAGCTATGTGGTAAATCTTGACTTTTGATCATACACCTCGCCATTTGCATGACAGACCTATTCTTTTTTTTCAGGATCTCCATTTTGTTGAGGTGTATAGAACACTCTATGGCGATGTTTTATCCCATGTTCAACAAGAAAGGCATTAGAATCAAAAGACATGTATTGCCCCCTTGATCAAAATAGAGAGTGCCCAATTTACATGCGAATCGATTTTCAATCATAACAAGGAACCATTTAAAGCACATAAATACTTCACGCTTTGCTTTCAATGGATACACCAATGCATGCCTAGAGAAGTCATCAATAGAACTCAAGAAGTATATGTAATTCCCAAATGAAGTTGTCTGTGTAGGACCATAGACATCACTATGAATAAGCTACAATTTATGACTAGCTCGAACTAAACCATCTTTTGGGAAGGAGGAGCATTGCATTTTGCCCAAAATATAGCATTCAATAGAAATGTTTAGAAGGTGCCTCAAATTTGGCTAGAGGATACCATTTTAGATTTCTACAAGCAAAAGGAAACTAGCAAAATTCATATGAACAAAGCTTATATGCCAAAGCTTTGCATCTGAGATAGCTTGAGAATCTTGAACTACACATGCTGAATCATTCATACATTTGGGACATTCTATGAGCTTATACGATCCAAGACATAAAATTCAAGAAGCAATAATAACATTACGATCTCTCACATGAATTATACAATTGTCATTTACAAATCTGACAACCAAACCAATCTTGGCTAATGCTGAAATGACAACAACTTTTTCTTGATCCCTGGCACATATGAAGCATATTGTGAGGGATAATGGCATGTTTGACATGTTGGATGTGTGTACAAGTGGGAGAGATACACGAGAAGCACACACAAGGAGCACAACTACAGAAAGATACACGGAATAGACGGATGGTTGGAATAGCTCACTCTATTGATGATGAAATGAACTAAACTAAGAGCTGAATAATATTTGTAAGTACAAAGTACCACCACATATGAGTGTATCAAGTATGTGGTAACATGGGGAAAAAACCTCTACCCAGCACTAGAGTAAAAAGTGCCCATATATAGGGAAAAGTTTCACATCAAAGCTACTCGAGGAATATATAAGTGTAACAAACCTCCCTAGAGGAAATGATGTGAACACAGATAGGGAATGACAGCTCAGCCCCCACAAGGTAATAAGTCTAAAGCTGTGTGAAAAGCTTCAAACTTTTCCCATGGAAGAGCTTTGGCAAATATGTCTGCCACATTATCTTGCATAGGCACATATACTAAATCAATATCTCCTTTATGAAGGTGCTCTCGCACATAGTGATACTGCACCTCAATATGTTTGGTCCATGTATGAAACAATGACCCACTCAAAAGTATGTCATCGACTTAAAGAACAAGCATTGTAAGATTAACCCCATCTTTGCGTACATAGAGTGTACTTTCAATTGGATTACATGTGAAGCCAAGAGCAATCAAGTGCTTATGGATTTTATCATATATCATGCATGTGGACCTTGCTTGAGACCATACAAGGCTTTATGCAAGCGACAGACCATATGCTCTTTCCCTTTCATGGAAAATCCATGAGGTTGCTTCACGTAGGCCTCTTCTTGCAAATCACCATTCAAGAAAGTTGTTTTTATGTCCAACTGATGTACTTTCCAACCTCGATGGGCATCCAATGGAACCATGGTACGAATGGTAGTCATGCGTGAAGTAGGTGCAAAAGTTTCCCCATAGTCAATGTCGTATTGTTGCACATATCCTTTGGCAACCAATTTAGCTTTGTAGCAATCAATGCTACCATCATGATTTCTCTTAATCTTGTAAACCCACTTTGTAGCAATGGCATTTTTTCCTTTTGGAAATTCACATAACTCCCAAGTACCATTCCTATGTATGGAATCCATTTCTGATTTCATAGCACTCATCCATTTGTGGATCATCACATGCATCTTCAAAAGTAGGTGGATCTTCATTACATGTTGTTGCAATAAGAGAATAATCCACAAAATTAATTGATGCATGATGATAGCTTGATCTAGTTCTACCAAGTAAAGGTGCACTCAATTTATTTCCTACAAAGTTTGTTTCAACCACATTGGCATGGTTTGTGCACTCTTGATAGACATGTGTTCATTATGCATGGGCTGATTTTCATGCTCATTTTCTATAAGAAAAAGAAAAATTGATGAATGATGATTTAGTGGTGTAACTCATTTCATGTAGAGGTTGCCACAACACACATATAAGCTCAAGGTTAGAGAGAAAGAGAGATATTTCTACTCATGGGAATAACACAAGAGATTTTGGTTATAATGGAAAGTGGACTCAAGATGACTAGAAGATGGACTCAACTCAATTCAACTCAAACTCATAAGTCTAATACAATGGAATTCAAACACTACACAATATATAGATGGTTCTATCCACCCACACACTCCCTATATGGAGCTTAGATGGTGATCGAGATAGAAGCTAGGTGAAGGGCTATAGGCCAACACAATGGGTACTAAGATGGATACCCTAATGGTTCCAAACACCACAAATGATGATCCTCCATGGGATGGGGACCATCCTTATAAGGTCGTCCAAGCCTAAGTTGGCCTACCCATGTTCTAGGGTCATGGTAGCTTGATCCATGCTCAAACTAATCTCCACCATTGACTTATGGGGTAAATCCAATGGTAGGAAGGTAGGATCAACAAGCATTTGTTTGCAGCCCTTGACGTTGCTTAATCCACACTTAGGATCAAGTCTAGATTTAATGGCCCACATCAAATAGACCCTTCCCCAAGCTAAGAAAGCTACTTTTGTTTCTAGCCCTTGATTTAGGTTGATCCTCACATGAGATCAATCCCAAATCCAATGGCTTAGAAGTAACCTTCCTCACTATCCATTTGAGCCTCAGTTTGCTGGTTTACATGGCCATAGTCAAGCGCACCACTTTGGAACAAAGGCATGAGTGTATCAAGCACATCTTTTGAGCTAATTGTTGGCTATTTTTTGCATTCAAGGAGAGGGAAAACTGAACTTTCAGCAAATACCACATCTCGACTCACAATAATTGTGTTCATCAATGGATGGTACAAATGATATTCCTTACTTTCAGCACTATAACCAACAAATATACATTTCTTTGCCTTACAATCAAGTTTCTGATGTTGTGATGGCACAAGAGCATATGCCAAACAACCAAACATGCGCATATGACTAACCATAGGCTTATGTCCATTCCAAGCCTCATAAGGAGTAATGACTCTCAATGCTTTTGTAGGGTAGTGACTCAACACATAGTTTGCACACATGGCTGCCTCCATCCAAAACTTATCAAGAAGGTGCTTTCCTTTAACCATACATCGTGCCATTTCAAGGAGTGTTCTATTTTACGCTTGGCAACACCATTTTGTTGAGGTGTATATGGCATCGTACATTGGTATGAAATACCTCTTTCACAAAGAAAACCATTAAAATCATGTGACGTGTATTCACCACCACAATTTGTGCGTAGATTCAAAAGCATTTCTTGAAGAAAACCTTGTATCCATAGGTAAAAATGCTTTGAAGCAAGAAAATACCTCATTCTTTGCTTTCATAGGATGCACCCATATATGGCGAGTAGCATCATCAATGAAGTTAACAAAATATACATGCTTCCCAAAAGATGAAGTCTTGACAGGACCACATACATCACTATGAACAAGCTGCAATTTTCTTGTAGTGTGTGTATGACTATGTTTTTTGAAAAGAAGCATGATGCATTTTTCCATGCATGCTTTTTAATGGACTGAAGTGTGGGAAAACCAATAACCATGTCCTTCTTTTGTAAGTAAAGCAAACTATTGAAGTTCAAGTGACCAAAATGAGCATGCCAAAACTCCATTTCAGCCATGCAAGAAGTATGAGCAACCAAGGCATTTGAGACAACCCTCTTGTATGTATCCATGTGATACAAACCATTATATAATGTATTGAACATCAGGATAATATCACCATTGTTAAAGTCATGAACCATACACTTGTCATCAACAAAGTATACATGAAATCGAGCTTTGGCAATCAACAAAATTGAAATTAAGATCTTCTTGATAGTAGGTATATACAATGCATTTTCAAAAGAATCAAACCTCTATTTGCAGCCATAAGCTCAATTTATCCTAATCCGATGATAGGATAAGAGACATTGTTTGCACACACCACATGTCCTCCTTTGGGTGCATCTTTCAAAGATACAAAAAAACTTTTGCATGAATTTATCTGCTTTGAAGCACCAATATCAAAGAAACAATCCGAATCAACCTCACTCACAACCATACATTTAGAATGCAAAGATGCATCATAATATGAATTGTAAGAACACACGCCCAAAAATCTTGTGCCATGTTAGCTTCATCATTCTTTGCACTTGCTAAATTTTCAACAATAGACATGCTGGTTTCCTTCTTCTTTTCATTGCACTTAGCAAGCTTTCTACACTCATCAATAGTATGTCCAGCTCTTTTGGCAATATTTGCATCTTCTCTTCTTTTGCAAATCAGCATCATTAGAGGAATGAGTGGAAGAGGAAGGTTGAGGCTTTGGTTCTGATGAACCCAAAGCTGAACAATACTTGTGTTTCCCCTTTTGTGAGATAGCAAGTGCTTGCATTCCCTCAATAAAACCACCCTTATTCACTCTAGAGTACTCTTCTTGCAAAAGAAGAGACACGAAATCATAAAAAACATACATATTGCGATTCCCTTTTGCAACCAAACAGAGTGTAGTGGCAAAGCTTTGAAAAGATTATGGAAAACCTTTCAACAATGTAGAGATGAGTGATGCATCTGGAATAATCTCATCTATGTTTGACAATTGCTATTTCAAGTCCTTGATGCATGTCACATACACATCCACAAAATCATTTTTAACCATACATACATCCTCAAGTTGCTTCCTCAAGTATGCAACACATGCTTCATTACGCATGGCATACAAAGAAGTAAGAGTGTCCCATGGCTCTTTCGATGTAGAACATGACTGAATGTGTGGAACTATGTGACACTTCATAGAAAACGCAATCAATGCATGATCTTGAACATTTTTTCCATCCCATCTATGTTTCTCTTGTGTAGATGGAGAAGGAGTAACCACTGTACTTGAAGAAGAAGCTCCATCTATGACAGTGGACTATAAAGTAGAAGAACCTATGGGTATCTACATTTGCCATTATGTTCCAAAGTTGTTTTGCAACAAGAACTTCTTCATCATGTAAGACCACATTGGATAGTTGGTCCCATCAAGCTTATCTTCAGCTTGAAGCATGCCAAAAAAGTCATTGTTGCCCTCCATTTCACTAAAGAATAAGCATGTGAGAAAATCTTTACTTTGACGAAATCTGAAATGAATGTTGAAGTTTTAGCTCACAAACTGTCACTTTGATGGTGATTTTGACTGCATGAATGACTTTGAAAAGGGGGGTAAAACATCAGTGCAACTGGTGGAAATGTTTCTTGGCTATTGAAATTCATTATGCTCTGAAGTCGATTTGCACTATTAAATGTGCACGTGCATTGCGATGCAAAAAACCAAAACTTGAGAAGGAGATGAACCTGCTCTGATACAATTGTTGGTTGAGTGTAGAAGTGCGAGAGACACACACGAGAAGCACACACAAGGAGCATAAATGTAGCAAGACACATGGAGAAGAGGGATGGCTAGAATAGCTCACTCTATTGATGATGAACTGAACTAAAGTAAGAGTTGAATTATATCCCTAAGTACAAAGTGCCATCACATATGAGTGTATCAAGTATGTGGTAACATGGGGAAAAAACATCTAGCCAACACTAGAGTAAAAAGTGCCCATGTATAGGGAAAAGGTTCACATCAAAGCTACTCGAGGAACACATAAGTATAACATGACATGCAAAGCTATCAACACATATGCCCACACATCTCTACCATCCCAACAAGGTTTCTATGCAATAGGTACAACATGAACTGCAACATGACCAAGAAATTGAAGATCATCATCTTCAATGAAATCTACATAACCTTGAATAATTTGCAAGTGTAGTAGGTCTTTTTTCAACACCCAACATGATATTCCACAACCCTTTTGCTACCAATACATGATGCATCATATATGCCCACAATGGTTCCTCAGTACCATCCAACTTTTCCTCAAAAGCCAATGTATAGAATGTTGATATATTTAGTTAGTGATGTGTGTGAACACTTTAGGACCAACGGGGCACTTTATTCGCTCTTTAGGAGGTTTTTTTCCCTGCTTGTATATACGCCTATTACCCTAATGGGCTAATAATCTTTGTATATTCTAGTGGTAATACATTCAGCATTGTGTGTTGTGCTCCAAGCTTCTTTTTCTTCTTTGTGTTTTTTGTGTGCTTCTGAAGACGTCTAACTCCAACAATTGGTATTAGAGTAGGTCGTTGCTTCATCTAGGGTGTTTTCTACACCTCTCCAGTTGCAGTCTCAGAATTGCACGAAATTTGGTAAGCATACTCATGGTGTTTCAAAGATCAAAACAGCTTCACCATGTGGTGCCAAAATCACGATCTCAGCTCGTTTTGGCCTTCGAACACACTATCACAGTGCTTGTGCATGCTATTTTGACCTTTTGTGCCAAAGGTATATACCAATTTTGGTTCGCTGGTATAAGCGTCTCAAAGTCTACTATAGGTTTAGCAAAATTCACCTGGGCAATTTTGTTCAATCTTTTGAGATACAGTCAATTTTTTGTATCAAGGTATTTTAGTCACCAACCATGGCTGAAAGCAGTGATGTATTCCATATGTTGGTTGTTGAGGATAAGTTGGATGGTACCAATTACCAATTATGGGTTTATATGATGCGTCATGTATTGATCACAAAAGGACTATGGAATATTGTGAAGGGTGTTGAAAGAGGTCCTGTTACACCTGTGAATATAGGTACTGCAAATACAAGTGCTGGAGCTGATGGAGATGGCGTCGAAGATGATGATATTCTTCAGATTCTTGTTCATGCTGCTATTTATGTTGCACCTACTACAGAGAAAATTTGTTGGGATAGCAGAGATGCCTAGGCACTGTTGATATATTTAGGTAGTGATGTGTGTGAACACTCTAGGACCGCCGGGGCACTTTTTTCCCTCGTTAGGAGGTTTTTTTCCCCCGGCTTGTATATACGCCTATTGCCCTAATGGGCTATTTTATCTTTGTACATTCTCTAGTAATACATTCAGTCTTGTGTGTTGTGCTCCAAGCTTCTTCTTCTTCCTTGTGCTGTTCGCGTGCTTCCGCAGACGTCTAACTCCAACAATTGGTATCAAAGCAGGTCGTTGCTTCTTCTAGGGCGCCGTCGACACTCCTCCGTTTGCAGTCTCAGATTCGCACAAAATTTGGTGAGCATACTCAGGGTGTTTCCGAGATCAAATCGGCTTCGCTTTGTGGTGCCGAAATCGCGATCTGAGCTCGTTTCGGCCTCCGAACGCACTATCGTAGTGCTTGTGCAGGCTATTTCGTCCTTTTGTGCCAAAGGTATATACCAGTTTCTGTTCGCCAGTTTAAGCGTCTCGAAGTCTGCTACAGGTCTAGCAGAACTCGTCTGGGCAGTTCAGTTCAACTTTTTGAGATACAGTCAATTTTCTGCATCAAGGTATTTTAGTCACCGGCCATGGCTAAAAGTAGTGATGTATTCCGTATGTTGGCTGTTGAGGATAAGTTGGATGGTACCAACTACCCATTATGGGCTTATATGATGCGACATGTACTGGTTGCAAAAGGATTGTGGAACATTGTGCAGGGTGTTGAAAGACGTCCTGTTACACCTGTAACGACAGGTACTGCAAATACAGGTGTTGGAGCTGATGAAGATGGTGTCGAAGATGATATTCCGCAGATTCCTGTTTGTGCTGCTGTTTCTGTTGCACCTACTGCAGAGCAGATTCGTTGGGATGGCAGAGATGCCCAGGCACATGCATTGATAGCTTTGTCTGTCAAACGTGCCATTATTCCTCACATTTGCTCTTGCAGAACAGCAAAGGATGCTTGGGATACACTTACCACTTTGTACCAGGCTAGGAATGAGGCTCGTGTTGCTTACCTCCGAAAACAGTTGGAGAGTGAGCACATGAATGAAGGTGATTCTATGGACAGTTTTCTTACAAAGATCAAAGACCTGAAGGAACAATTGATTTCTGCTGATGAGGTTATACCAGATAGCTCACTTGTGCAGACCGTTCTGAATGGTCTTCCTGATTCATATCAGAGTTTTGCCTCTACTCTTCGGTTGATGATGAAAGGCAATCCAAATGCCTTGTCATTTGAGGAATTAGTCTCTGTTCTATTGCAGGAAGATCAGTCCAGGCAGAACAGGTCCATTATGCGTGTTGCAGATCAAGCTTTCCTGGCTAGTCAGAAAGGCAAAGGAAAATGGAGCTCTTCTACTAGTAAGCAGAAATCTGCAAATGCTGCACATTCAAAGAACCAAGACAAAGATGAGAAAAAATCAGAAAAGCAAAAATTGTTTTGTAAGTACTGTAAAGGCAATGATCATATCATAAAGAACTGTCCAAAACTGGCTGCTAAAGAGGCAAAGAAGAAAGAGGCTGGAATGGTTGTTGTAGAGGCCTCTACACCAAAAATAGAGTCTGCAAATCTTGTGCAGGAAGAAGAATGGGCGTTTACTACTGTCTGCAGTTTTGACCCATCTTCTCATTATCAGTGCATGTCTGCAGTAGACTCAGATGTTTGGTACTTTGACAGTGGGGCGACCAAACATATTACCTCGCAGCGCAGTTTCTTCTCTTCACTTGAGCCTGCTCCTACAGGGAATACTGTCACATGCGCCAATAACTCCTCTTATCCTGTTATGGGAGTTGGTAAGATCATTCTGACTACTGCTGATGGTAGTTCTTTCACTTTATCAGATGCTTTATTTGTGCCAGGGATCAAAAAGAATCTGTTATCAGTTTCTGCATTAGCCAAGATTGGCTTGGTTGTGAAATTTGTTGATGACAAGTGTACAGTCCATGATCTCTCAAATGGCGATGTGATTATTGCTTCTGGCATTTTATGTCGTGGGCTGTATAAGCTCATAGACTATGAAAGATCTGTGAATGATTCGGCATGTGCAGTTCATGATTCTCAGGCTATGTCAGATGCAAAGCTTTGGCATGCACGCTTTGGTCATCTGAATTTTGCTAGTTTGTTACGCCTGCAGAAATCTGAAATGGTGTCCTCTTTGCCCAAACTTGAGGCACCTGGAAAACATGTTTGTGAAGGCTGTATTTTGGGCAAAATGCAGCGTTCTTCCTTTCCAAAAGATGGTTCAGTTCGGGCTACGCAGAAATTGCAGCTTGTACATAGTGATGTCTGTGGTCCTATGCAGACACCCTCTTTTGGAAATTACCTTTACTTCGTGACTTTCATTGATGATTTTTCCAGGCATGCATGGGTATATCCACTCAAAGCAAAGTCCGAAGTGTTCATGTGCTTCAAACAGTTTTTGGTTTTGGCTGAAAATCTGTCAGCATGTAAAATGGGCACCCTCCGTTCTGATCGAGGGGGGGAATATATGTCTTCAGATTTTAATGCATTTCTGGCTGAACGTGGGATAAAACACCAGTGTACAGTGCCGTATACACCTCAATAGAATGGAGTTGCTGAACGAAAGAACAGGTCACTCATGGAGATGGCGAGGTGCATGGTCAAAAGTCAGGCTTTACCACATAGTTTCTGGCTTGAGGCTGTCATGTGTGCAGCATATGTACTGAACAGGTGTCCCACCAAAGCGTTGCAGTCTATCACTCCATATGAGGCTTGGCATGACCGCAAGCCATCTGTTGCTCATCTGCGTGTTTTTGGTTGTTTGGCATATGCATTAGTGCCTGAACAACATCGCAGAAAATTGGATGATAAGGCAGTAAAATGTATTTTTGTTGGGTACAGTTCTGAAAGTAAAGGCTATCGTCTGTATCATCCACAGACTAAACACATTCTGGTTAGCCGTGATGTTGTCTTTGTGGAAGATGCTATTCAGCCATTGCTTTCATGTACTAAGGAGACATCTGTTAGCTCCAAAGACATGTATGATACTTTGATGCCTCTTTTTACAGGTGGACAGGCTAGCGCTGGTCCTAATGAGGCAACTTCTCAGCCTTTGCAGGTTTCATATGATGATGCAGATCATTCCATTTCTGATGCAGATTTACATGATGCACTTGTTGATGAGAGAGCTGATATTGAACAGGCAAAAACTATGCCAAAATGGCTGGTGCAGACTTTGTGTGACAGCAAATTAGATGCACCTTTGTCATATCGTACTCGTTCAGGCTCTCATAGTACCTCCTTTGCATCAGATTGCTATGCTATGGCTGCATCTAGTCTCTGTGATGAGAATGAGCCTGTTTCTTTTGATGAAGCACAAAATTCAGAAAATTGGATGGCTGCTATGCAATCTGAATATGATGCTATAATGAAGAATGGTACATGGTCTTTATGTGACTTGCCTCTTGGCAAGAAGGCCATTGGCAGTAAGTGGGTATACAAGCTGAAGCGTAAACCTGATGGTACAGTTGACAGGTATAAGGCTAGGCTTGTTGCAAAAGGTTATGCGCAGGAAAGAGGCATTGATTTTGATGAGACCTTTGCACCTACATGCCGTATGACTACTGTTCGGAGCATTTGTGCACTTACAGCCCATAATGGTTGGAATGTACATCAGTTGGACATTAAAACAGCATTTCTGAATGGTGACTTGCATGAAGACGTGTATGTTTTTCAGCCCCGTGGCTTTGTGCAGAAAGGGCATGAAAACCAGGTGTGCAGGTTAAAGAAGGCGTTATATGGTTTAAAGCAAGCACCACGTGCTTGGTATGAGAAGATACACGCCTATTTGATTGCACATGGTTTTGAGAACAGTCCAACTGAAAGCACCTTATATGTTAAACGTGCTAATGATGTGCTTCTGATCATTGTTGTCTATGTTGATGACATGCTGCTCACTGGTCCTATTGAGACACATATTGCTGATTTTAAGGCTGATTTGCATGCCTCATTTGAGATGTCTGATTTGGGGCATTTGCATCACTATTTGGGCATTCAGTTTATGCACGTTGATGGTGGAATGGCTTTGTGTCAAACGAAATATATTGACACATTATTGCAGCGTTTTGGCCTTGAAGACTGTAAGCCTATTGCCACTCCTATGGAGACAGGTTTACGATTGAGTCTTCATGATGCTGGAGATGCATTTGATGCTGTTCTCTATCAGCAGGCTGTTGGATGCTTGATTTACTTATGCATTACTCGGCCAGATATTCAGTTTGCTGTCTCACAGATGAGCAGGTTTATGCATTGCCTAGGAGTCACGCATTGGAAAGCGGTTAAGCGCATCTTTCGCTACTTGAGTGGTACTCGGCTACTTGGGTTGTTTTATCCCAAGGGGGGATCACTACCGCCAGATTTGCATGCTTTTTCTGACTCAGATTGGGCTGGTTGCTATGACACTCGTGTGTCCACCAGTGGTTTTTGCTTCATGCTTGGTAGCTCATGTATATCTTGGTTGAGCAAGAAGCAGCCTACTGTGGCCACTTCCAGTTGTGAGGCTGAGTATAGGGCAGCTTTCACAGCGACTGTTGAGTGTGTGTGGCTCAGACGCCTTATGGCTGATTTGGGTGTTGGCCAGTCTTCTGCCACCACCATCTTCACTGACAGTCAGAGCGCATTGGCAGTTGCGAGGAACCCTGTGTTCCATGCTCGCACTAAGCACATTGAGGTGCATTATCACTATGTCAGGGAGAGGTTCTCTACTGGGGAGATCAGCTTGGCATATGTGCCCACGCAGGAGAACATTGCAGACCTTTTCACGAAGGCTCTGCCAAAGGAGAAGTTTGAAGCTTTCCGCAAAGCTTTGGGCTTACTTCCTTTTGTGGAGTGATTTCCACATAGCTCGGCACTTCCTTATACATGAGTGCCAGCTCCTTGTTCACCGCATCACTCCTAGGGGGGATTTGTTGATATATTTAGGTAGTGATGTGTGTGAACACTCTAGGACCGCCGGGGCACTTTTTTCCCTCGTTAGGAGGTTTTTTTCCCTCGGCTTGTATATACGCCTATTGCCCTAATGGGCTATTTTATCTTTGTACATTCTCTAGTAATACATTCAGTCTTGTGTGTTGTGCTCCAAGCTTCTTCTTCTTCCTTGTGCTGTTCGTGTGCTTCCGCAGACGTCTAACTCCAACAGGCACATGCATTGATAGCTTTGTCTGTCAAACGTGTCATTATTCTTCACATTCCCTCTTGTAAGACAGCTAAAGATGCTTGGGATACACTTACCGCATTGTAACAAGCTAGGAATGAGGCTCGTGTTGCTTACCTTCGAAAAAAATTGGAGAGTGATCACATGAATGAAGGTGATTCTATGGAAAATTTTCTCACAAAGATCAAGGATTTGAAAGAACAGTTGATTTCTGCTGATGAAGTTATATTAGATAACTCATTTGTGTAGACCGTTTTGAATGGTCTTCCTGACTCATATTAGAGTTTTGCTTCTACTCTTCGTTTGATGATGAAAGGCAATCCAAATGCCTTGTCATTTGAGGAGTTAGTCCAGTTAGTCTCTATTCTATTGTAGGAAGAACAGTCTAGGCAAAACAGGTCTATTATGTGTGTTGCAGATAAAGCTTTCCGGGCTAGTCAGAAGGGCAAAGGTAAATGGAGCTCTTATACTAGTAAGCAAAAATCTGCAAATGTTGCACATTCGAAGACGAAAGACAAAGATGAGAAGAAATTAGAAAAGCATAAATTGTTTTGCAAATACTATAAAGAAAATGATAATGTCATCAAGAGCTATCCAAAACTGGCTGCTAAAGAGGCAAAGAAGAATGAGGCGGGAATGGTTGTTGTAGAGGCCTCTACACCAAAAACAGACTCCGCTAATCTTGTGCAGGAAGAAGGATGGGCATTTTCTATTGTTTGCAGTTTTGACCCATCTTCTCATGAGCAATGCATATTTGCAGTAGACTCAGATGTTTGGTACTTTGATAGTGAGGCAACCAAACATATTACCTCACAGCGTAGTTTCTTCTCTTCACTTGAGCCTCCCCTACAAGAAATACTATTGCATGCACCAACAACTCCTCTTATCCTATTATGGGAGTTGGTAAGACCATTTTGACTAATACTGATGGTAGTTCTTTCACTTTGTCAGATGCTTTGTGTGTGCCAGGGATCAAGTAAAATCTCTCATCAATTTTTGCATTAGCCAAGATTGGCTTGGTTGTGAAATTTGTTGATGGCAGATGTACAATTCATGATCTGTCAAATGGTGACATCATTATTGCTTTTGGAATTTTATGTCATGGGTTGTATAATCTCATAGACTATGAAAGATTTGTAATGATTTGGCATGTGCAATACATGATTCTTAGGCTATGTCACATGCAAAGCTTTGGCATGCATGCTTTGTTCATCTGAATTTTGCTAGTTTGCTACGCTTGCAGAAATCTGAAATGGTGTCCTCTTTGCCCAAACTTGAGGCACCCGATAAACATGTATGTGAAGGCTGTATTTTGGGAAAAATGCAGGGTTCTTCCTTTCAAAAAGATGGTTCAGTTAGGGCTACTCAGAAATTGCAGCTTGTACAGAGTGATCTCTGTGGTCCTATGCAGACACTTTCTTTTGGGAACTATCTTTACTTCATGACTTTCATCGATGATTTTTCTAGGCATGCATGGGTATATCCATTGAAGGCAAAGTCCGAAGAGTTTATGTGCTTTAAACAGTTTTTGGTTTTGGCTGAAAATCTGTCAGCATGTAAAATGGGCACCCTCCGGGGGGGATATATGTCTTCCAACTTTAATGCATTTCTGGCTGAATGTGGGATAAAACATCAGTTTTAGTGCCGTATACACCTCAACATAATGGAGTTGCTGAACGAAAGAAGAGGTCACTCATGGAGATGGTGAGGTTTATGGTCAAGAGTCAGGTTTTACCACATAGTTCCTGGCTTGAGGCTATTATGTGTGCAACATATATATTTTTGAACAAGTATCCCACTAAAGTGCTGCAATCTATCACTCCATATGAGGCTTGGCATGGTCGCAAGCCATTTGTTGCTCATATGAGTGTTTTTGGTTGTCTTGCATATGCATTAGTGCATGAACAACATCATAGAAAATTGGATGATAAAGTAGTAAAATGCATTTTTATTGGGTACAGTTCCAAAAGTAAAGGCTATCGTCTATATCATCCATAGACTAAACGTATTCTCATTAGCCGTGATGTTGTTTTTGTGGAAGATGGTATTCAGCCATTGCTTTCATGTACTAAGGAGACATCGGTTAGCTCCAAAGACATGTATGATGCTTTGTTGCCTCTTTTTACAGGTGGACAGTCTAGTGTTGGTCCTAATGAGGCAACTTCTCAACCTTTGCAAGTTTCATGTGATGATGTAGATCAGTCCATTTCTGATGCAGTGTTACATGATGCACTTGATGAGAGAGTTGATATTGGGCAGGCAAAAACTATGCCAAAATGGTTGGTGCAGACCTTGCATGACAACAAATTAGATGCACCTTTGTCATATCGTACTCAGTCAAGCTCTCATAGTGCCTCTTTTGCATCAAATTGCTATGCTATGGCTGCCTCTAGTCTTTGTGATGAGACTGAACCTGTTTTGTTTGATGAAGCACGAAATTCTAAACATCAGATGGATACAATGCAATCTGAATATGAAAAATGGTACCTGGTCTTTATGTGACTTCCCTCCTGGCAAGAAGTCCATTGGCACTAAGTGCGTATACAAGCTGAAGCATAAACCTGATGGAACAGTTGACAGGTATAAAGCTAGGCTTGTTGCAAAGGGTTATGCACGGTAAAGAGGCATTGATTTTGATGAAACCCTTGCTCCTACTTGCCGAATGACTACTGTTTGTAGCATCTGTGCACTTGCAGCTCATCATGATTGGAATGTACATCAGTTGGACATCCAAACAACATTTTTGAATGGTGATTTGCATGAAGAAGTGTATGTTTTTCAGCCCCGTGGCTTTGTGCAAAAAGGGCATGAAAACCAGGTGTGCAGGTTAAAGAAGGCATTATATGGTTTAAAGCATGCACCATGTTCTTGGTATGAAAAGATACATGCCTATCTCATTGCACATGGTTTTGAGAACCGTCCAACTGAAAGTACCTTATATGTTAAGCTTGCTAATGATGTGCTCCTGATCATTCTGGTGTGTTGATGACATGCTGCTCATTGGTCCTCATGACATGCATATTGCTGATTTTAAACCTGATTTGCATGCAACATTTGAGATGTCTGAGTTGAGGCATTTGCATCACTATTCGGGCATTCAGTTTATGCAAGTTGATGGTGGAATGGCTTTGTGTCAAACAAAATATTATGACACATTATTGTAGCATTTTGGCCTTGAAGACTATAAGCCTATTGCCACTCCTATGGAGACACGTTTATGATTGAGTATTCATGATGCTGGAGATGCATTTGATGTTGTTCTCTATCAACAGGCTATTAGATGTATGATTTACTTATGCATTACTCTGCCACATATTCAGTTTGATGTCTCACAGATGAGCAGGTCTATGCATTGCCCAGGTGTCAAGCATTGGCAGGCGTTTAAGTGCATCTTTCACTACTTGAGTGGTACCCGACTACTTGGATTGTTTTATCAATGCATGCATGCATGCATGTGTCCACCAGTGGCTTGATTGGGCTAGTTGCTATGACGCTCGTGTGTCCACCAGTGGCTTTTGCTTCATGCTTGGTAGCTCATGTATATCTTGGTTGAGCAAGAAGTAGCCTACTGTGTCCACTTCCATTTGTGAGGCTGAGTATAGGGAAGCTTTCAAGTGATTGTTGAATGTGTATGGCTCAAACACCTTATGGCTGATTTGGGTGGTTGTGAGTCTTCTGCCACCACCATCTTCATTGATAGTCAGAGCGCATTGGTAGTTGTGAGGAACCCTTTGTTCCATGCTTGCACTAAGCACATTGAGGTGCATTATCATTATGTCAAGGAGAGGTTCTCTGCTGGGGATATCGGCTTGACATATGTGCCCATCAAGAGAACATTGCAGACCTATTTACAAAGGCTCTGCCTAGGGAGAAGTTTGAAGCTTTCCACAAAGCTTTGGGCTTACTTCCTTTTGTGGATTGATTCCACATAGCTTGGCACTTCCTTATACATAAGTGCCATCTTCTTGTTCACCGCATCACTCCTAGGGGGGATTTGTTGATATATTTAGGTAGTGATGTGTGTGAACACTCTAGGACCACTAGGGCACTTTTTCCCTCTTTAGGAGGTTTTTGTCCCCCAGCTAGTATATACACCTATTGCCCTAATGGGCTAATAATATTTGTACATTCTAGTGGTAATACATTCAGCATTGTGTGTTGTGATCCAAGCTTCTTCTTCTTCCTTGTGTTGTTCACGTGCTTTCACAAACGTCTAACTCCAACATAGAATACATTATTGCTTGAGTCATGGCTAGTGACTAAATACCCTGATGTAGAAAATTGATTGTATATCAAAAAGTTGAACAAAGACACCCTGTCGAGATCTGCTAAACCTGTAGTAGACTTCAAGCTACTTGTATTGGTGAACAAAATGTGTTTATATGTTTGGCACAGGATGAAATTGCCTACAAACGCACTACAATAGTGTCTTCAAAAGATGTAACAAGCTCAAATCAAAATTTTTGTGCCACATAACAAAGCTATTTTGATCTCCTACTCACCCCTAGTAATGCTCAATAATTTTTGTGTGATTCTACGATTATGACCAGAGGCATGTCGAGAAGGCCCTAGATGAAGCAACGACATGCTCTAATACCAATTGTTGAAGTTTGAGGTCTACGAAAGCACACAAACAACACAAGGAAGAAGAAGAAGAAGAAGAAGCTAGGAGAAGAACACAATACAAAACGTATTACCAAGTGAATGTACAAAGATAAATGACTTGCTAGGATTATAGGCATATATGCAAGTCGAGGGAAAAACCACCTAAAGAGGGGAAAAAAATGCCCATCAATCCTAAGTGTGTTCATACACGTCAATACCAAAATATATGAACAACCTAATAGTATGAAAATGCCTTTCTCAACGGAAATACATTTAAAATTTTTGATGCAATCATATGTAAGTTCCATTGAAGTCCAAATCCTTTTTCTTTAATGATTAGTTTGATAGATTCTATAAGTTTACCATTGATGACATATGTTACAAATAAATCTAGTATCATCTCCATTAGGAGACTATAAAATGAAATCCCAATTGGTCCTTTCATAAGCCTTATCTATTAGATATCAGTCTATAGAGACCACTAGGGAGGATACATACATTTCATAGCATTCTATAGAAAGTATGGATGCCATGAATAATATAATATTACATTTAGAAAGCATCAGACTATCTTAAAGCACATTTGTGGCTCTAAGAAAGAGGAAGATATGCTTGATATTGGGGCCATAAGGACAAAATTATGAGCTCTAGGAGAGCACCACACTCTAGAGGTTTCTAGTGACATTGTTCCAACTAAATAGGCTAGGTGATAGCTTAAAGACTTGAATTCACCACACTACCATGGATTTATTAGTGCATGTACTACTTTGCTCATGCCATATCATGGATGATGGGCATGATATTAAGCATATAATCTTATGGAAATCACCCATAAGTGGTGGCATAAGGTAGGACAAGATAAGAAATAGTCCATGAATTGGGAATAATTCAAAATATTGTTCTGTAAAAAGTTTATGCCACCAAATGAGAGGTCTAGGGCACTTGACACCTGGCTTTTCATTAGTCATAAAAACCAATCAGTTCAAGAATATGCAAATAAATATAGGGAGTTTCTTCTTAAAGTACCAAAATCCATTTTAGAGTTTCTCTAGGTCCATAAGTTTGTAAGAGAAATGATTCAACCCGTAGTTAGAAAGGAGAGGTATCACTCTTTGGCACATGCCATAGAGATGGCTCTAGTTTATGAAGATGGTCATAGGGGCAGGGATAGAGATCCTCATGGCAGAAGAGGCTAAGTAGGTGCACAAAATCACGATAATTTCTAGAGCTAAAAGGAAAGTTTTCATTGTGGGTGAGAGGTCTTACAATAAGCCTTTTCTCACCCCTCAACAAAAATAGAGAGCAATGAAGGAAGGTTTGTGCTATGGATGCTTGGGGTAGCATCAGTCTAAAAGACTATCCTAAAAAGAAAAACATAGCAACTAGCATAGCCACTCTACACATGCAAGGAGTGATGCAGATGAGGATTTTGGAGATTATCCATCTCAGATATCATCTCCCATAGTGGCCATGAAAGTCACAAAGAAGGTACACTTTGTTCTAGATGTTGTGCTTTCATTAGTGGTACAAAAGGGTTACCAGTTTCCAATCACGAAGCTCATTGTTATGAGAGGGGTGATGGTAGGAAAGCATGTCAAGGTCATCTTTGATATTGGTTCCACACTTAATGTCATCACTTCTCATCTCATCACATGGTTGCATCTAGACACTGTGTAGTCAAAATATGCCTACATAGTGGAGCTAGCTGATGAGAAGCGCAGTAAGACATGGGATAGACAAGTGGTTGGTCCCTTATTTGGATCCAATCCTATGAGGTTAGATTGGATTTTGAGGTTGCATTGAGGTTAGATTGGATTTTGAGATTGCATGACTCACAAGTTTTGATGTAGTCCTAATTAAGTGGTGGCATGCGAGGAAATGACTACTCATACACTTGACTTCTTTGTGTATCAGTTTGACCACGAGGGTGGGTGACTATTGATCTATGGAGGTCTGCGTCTCCAAAACATGAATGGTGATTGCAATCAAGCTACTTAAAATTGATTGTAATTATACTTACGTTTTGTATTTTGTGTATTCATCGTGTATAGTGATGGATTCTCACAATCAAGGAAGTTTGAATTGGAATGCTCAAGCACTTACAGAGGAGGACGAGAGTTCTAAATGAACTAACTTCAAGCTTACCCCCTTGCAAAAATATTGAGCACACGATCAAGTTGGATGGTCAAGTTCATTCATTGAATCTTTCCATGCATCATCAATAGGGTTACAATAATCACTTTAGATTTGAGTATCCATCAAATTACCATTAAATGGAGCCTCGTTTTCAAGCTATTGGGTATTTTCCACAAAATCCACATAATTATTGTGCAGCTCATTAATAGCATTATCCTATATATTAGTGAAAGGATACAAAACATCTTCAAAAAAGCGTCAAAGGGATTAAACAATATAACATCATTTTTCCTTCATTTAATTGGGGCTTTTTGTTTATACACTTTGTTGTGAGGTGTTGGAAGTAGGTAATGGTTCAACAACCTTTTCTTCATTTACTTGGGCCAAAACAGGGAAACCTAGGAAGATCTCTATAAATTTTTTTTTTGAATATGCATCTCACTGCCCTCTAAGTTTTTAATTAAAACCTATTTTTTATTGATTTGGAAATGTCCATTACAATCAAAATCCATGGATGCAATTCGGATTCTCCACGACCTCCTTAGTTTTTTAAGTGAACATAGAAATCGATGGGTACTCCGGAAAAAATGTATCCAAATAGAAACACATGCAGGCTTCCCCTTTGTGGTAACCATAAAGGATATTTGGTGAGATTAAAGCCTAGAAGGGCATAGAATGAGTAGATATTAGAGAAGGAGATCAAGAATGAGAGATGAGAGAAGAAGATCAAGAATAAGTCGAGATGAGATGGAGAGAAAGAGAGAGAGAGAGAGAGAGAGAGAGAGAGAGAGAGAGAGAGAGATAGAAGGAGAGAGAGATAGAGAAAGAGATATACATAGATAGAAAGAGAAAGAGAGAGAGATAGAGATAGAAGGAGAGAGAGATAGAGAAAGAGAGAGAGACTGAGAGAGATATACATAGATAGAAAGAGAAAGAGAGAGAGATAGAGATAGAAGGAGAGAGAGATAGAGAAAGAGATATAGGGATAGAGAAAAAATCATATGTATTTGTGTCTAGTAGGCACACTTGCTAGTCCAGGTTAGCTAGAAAGTTGCACTATACGTTTTCATAAACGAGATTATAGAGATAGCAAAGACAGATTGTTTAACAAGTGTTGTTAGAGTATTGCAAATAATCCATTGGCCTTTAGCTATATCTTAAAGCATTAGATCTACATCAAGGAAAAAGTCATTGTGGGTGTATTGCATTGCCTCATAAAAAATATTTCTTGATTTTCAATTATCGTTAATCCATTGTTTGAGGTGTCGTTGCAAGATTGCACTCCATGACTATTAGACACAAGACCTAGACTCCTAGATTTAGTAGGTGGTAGGTCATACATGGTGTGTGCAAGGAACAAGGGAAACCTCAAAGGTTGACAACTTGGGGGTTATCCTAAAATTCTTAAGGAGGTAGTGGAATGAGTGTGTGGGACGGAAACATGCCTAAACTAGAGCATTCCAAAGACTAACTTCTGTGGTAAAAAGGGATGAATAAGATGGGGGGTGAGAAGTGCATACATATTGTTGTCTTCCAAGTCTCACACTTTGTATCAAATCCAATTGGATAGAGATCTCTTACGTCTTTTATTAGCTAAAGAAATTATGGCTAGACTCCTATCTTGAGAAGTATAAGCCGTATATACTAGTATTCCATTTTTGGGGAGGAGTTTCTTTGTCTTCGGGAGCATGTAGGGCCATAAAGATCTCTTGTGTGGCGAAATAGAAGAAGATTCGGAGCCCCCAAGAGTCCTCTCTTCCGACCAAAAGTGTCTTCAATCTTCAAAAGTTGAGATCTACCCATGGTAATGAGTGTGCACCCACAAAGAGAGAGAGAGAGAGAGAGAGAGAGAGAGAGAGAGAGAGAGAGAGAGAAAGAGAGGGCGGGAGAGAGGGAGGGAGGGATAGTGACCTATGTCTCCTGTCCTCTCATCTCTTACGAATATACAAGAAGGTGATTAGAGAGCTTATATACTTCAAAAGATGGGGACATTTTTGTCTATATGGGATTTTGAAAGCCATGTGCCCTCTCTTATGAGCCTTTGCATGAGACTCCTCCATTTCCCTTTTTTGAGAGGTATAAGCCATACGAGTATTCCATTTTTGGGGAGGAGCGTCTTTGTCTTCGGGAGCATGTAGGACCATAAAGATCATTTTTGTGGCGAAAAAGAAGAAAATTTGGACCCCGAAGAATCCTCTCTTGCGACAAAAAGTGCCTTCAATCTTCAAAAGGTGAGACCTACCCATGGTAATGCGTGGGCACCCATAGAATGAGAGAGAGAGAAAGAGAGAGAGAGAGAGAGAGGGAGAGAGAGGGAGGGAGGGAAAGCCACTTATGCCTCCTCTCCTCTCTTCTCTTACAATACCCAAGAAAGTGATTAGAGAGTTTATATACTTCAAAAGAGGAGGAAGTTCTTTTCCATATCGGATTTTGCAAGCCATGTGCCTGATCTTATGAGCCTTTGCATGGGACTCCTCCATTTCCCTTTTTTGTTCTCCTCCTTCACAAGGGTAACTTGGGCACCATGTGTCAAATTTCATTGTAAATGCACTTAATTTTGCTTCATAAACCATTGTAGGTCCATAATAAGTGTATGTATGTATACTTCTCCATGTATTTTTAATTTATGCTCATGCATGACCCACCTTAGGTTCGCATACATGCAGAGTTGGCCCATTTCTTAGTAAGAGCAAGATTGTAGGATTTTCTTTTAGGTTTTTATGTAGGTCCCAACAAGAAGCATGAATTCGGGCTCCTTCATACCCAATTGAAAATATTCATTGTATATGATTATAAAAAGTTCTTGCAAGCATGTTTGAGATGTTGTGTAGTGCCACAGTCACGTTGTTACTCATGTTATAAAGACGGTTGCCAATATTTATGTTGGATTTGTGCATGGTTTCAAGCATATATCATTAGTTGGCCATGGTTGATCATAGACAAGATTTTATACTAAGAGAGGGTATAGATGAAAGCTTCTCATATGAAGTTTCATAGTCAATCGTTGATTGAGTCAATTGTAGAAGAATACTTGATAGAAAATACTATAGACAATTAGTATATGAACTTTGACCATAAAGGGACACATATGTTCATAGGAAATGGGTTTTATGTTAAGACATTTAGTTCTCTTCTTAGTTAGTTATCTAATGACATTTTTATTATAGCACTCTCAATCAAACGCTCCTACTAGTGTAATCAAGTGGTGGCTTGAAACAACATACTTAAGTTTTCAAATCAAGAGTTAAACACACGATATTGCAGATCCACTAGCCAATAATGACCACTCTTCAGGGGTTAGACAACCCTCTAACATTGAAAGAAATGATTTTCATTATTTGAGGTTAAGTTTTTTGTAGGGAGGGGCCTTGTCCCTCCTTTTCTTGTTTTTCTCATCATCTTTTTTCTTTAGGGTGGAGGGGTCTTGACGTAGGATTTACCCTTAATGGGGCTTTTCCATGATATCTCTATTGATTGTATTCCTTTGTGAGACACCTTCCATGTGATGATATGGCCTTCCATGTGTTTGGATTGAGCTCCCAAACCTACCCTTTTTGGTCAGCCAGGTTTCATTGATGAAGCTGCAAAATACTCGTTCAATGCAAGATGGCACCCACATATTTGTGTCGAAGCAGATCTGAACAAAGAATTCCCCTCCGAAATTTCCATAGAAATTGGAGAAAGAGAAAACCACGGAGCCGAATGCTTGATTTCACTGTGGATTGCAAGGCCATGGAATAAAAGAATGCTTTTCGAGATAGAAATCCATTAAGAACAAGGAAAATCTAGAAAAGCTAATGTAACAAGAACAAAGAAAATCATCCTTTGTATGCTGAGAAAGGCAAGGAAACACAACTCATGGAGACGAACCTAGAAGGCTTCACAGAAGTGAGACGAAGAAGCAGAAGAAGCCCTGAGGGTCTTTTGCAACTTGGAGAAGGAGGTCAATGACTTGGATTACCCAGAGGATTGAATCACTATGACTATTGCAATGATGAGAAAACTCAATTGGTACAGTTACACTTTGAACATAAACCAAGTTGAATGGATTGGTCCCTAGAGCCATCTTATAGGCTACTTGGAATGCCTATAAAATGTGATGTAGCTATTTTTCCCAACCATGCTGATATGTTTTGGTAGTGAGTGTGTGAACACACTTAAGATCATTGAGGCACTTTTTCCCCTCTTTGGGAGGTTTTTTCCCTGGCTCCAAGATTCTTTTTCTTCCTTGTGCAATTCATGTGATTTTGTAAACCTCAAACTCCAACAGTTTTTATCAAAGCAAATTGCCATTTCATCTAAGAAATCGTCAACACCCCTCCAAGTATAGTCTCATAATCACATGAGAATTTGTGAGCATACTTGTTTCAACCTTCAAATGCACTATCGTAGTGTCTATGCAGACAATTTTGTCCTTTTGTGCCGAACATATATACAAGTCTCGACTCTCTAGTACAAGCACCGCAAAGTTTGCTACAGGTTTTACAAAGTTCGATACAGTGGTTCTATTCACGATTTTGAGATATAGTCATTTTCTTGCATCAGGGTATTTAGTCACTCGTCATACTGAAAGCAATGATGTATTCTGTGCGTTAGTTGTTGAGGATAAGTTGGATGGTACAAATTACCCATTGTGGGCATATATGGTGCTTCATGTATTGGTAGCAAAAGGGCTATGGAAATTTGTGCAGGGTGTTGAAAAATGTCCTACTACATCTACAAATACATTTATTGAAGGTGATGTAGATGGTGTGAAGATTATGATCATCAAATTCTATTTCATGTTGCAATTTATGCTCCACCTACTATAGAGCAACTTCCTTGGGATGATAGAGATGCTTAGGCATATGCATTGATAGCTTTGTCTATCAAACATGCCATTATCCCTCACATTTTCTCCTTCAAAACAACAAAGGATGCTTGGGATACACGTATAACTTTATACCAAGCAAGAAATGTGGCTTATGTTGCTTAGCTCCAAAAATAGTTGGAGAATGAGCCTATGAATGAAGGAGACTACATGGACAAGTTTTTGACAAAGATCAAAGATTTCAAGGAGTAGTTGATTTCTGTTGATGAAGTCTTGCCAAATAATTCACTTGTCTAGATTGTTCTTAACAGTCTTCCAGTAAGCAAAAATATGTTAATGCTGCACAATTGAAGAAGGACGACAAAGATGAGAATAAAACATAAAAGCTGAAATAGTTTTGCAAATAGTGTAAGGGAAATGATCATGTCATGAAGATTTGTCCAAAACTAACTACAAAAGAGGCCAAGAAGAAAGAGACAAGAATATGTCACGAGGAAGGAGATAAGGAAGAGAGCTCACACACACACTCTCACTCTCAAGGAGAAGCACACACACAGATTGAGGCAAGGAAGAATGATCTTCTTCTTCTTCTTCTTCTTCTTACATAAAAGGAATGTACAAGAATGACCTAAAAACAAGAATACAACAAGTGCAATATATAAAGATCAGTACATAAGGAAAAATCTAATGTCCACGAATGAGTGAGCTGGCAAGGAACAAATGTGCCATCACTCTCGATAGATAAATCTAATAAAGCTCAATGAAGTATCCCTGACATATACCAGCGTGACCACTATACATGTCAGAGAAATGAAAAACTGGTACGTGTCATCCTGGATCATCACATGTTGAGCTTGATATCTCAACACTCCCCCTTAAGCTCAATGCCATATCCTATAATCCAAGCATCTCCCGAAACTTCTTCAACTTCTTATCTCCAAGTGCTTTGGTGAAAATATCAGCAACCTGCTCATCGGTTCATAAACAAGATCAATATCACCTGCTAATACCTTCTCTCTGATGAAGTGATAATGTACCTCGATATGCTTTGTTCTAGCATGGAAAACAGGGTTCGTGCTAATTGTATGCTGCTAAGATTATCACAATAAATGGTGATAGGCTTTTGCATTTCCAGAACTAGATCCGCAAGTAGCATCTCCAGACGTGATGCCTCACATGCTGCCATTGCAACACCTCTATACTCAGCCTCTGTACTCGACAAAGCAACAGTGGGTTGCTTCTTGCTGCTCCATGTAACAACTGCACTCCCAAGTGAGGATAGAAAACCACTAGTAGATCTTCTATCTGGAATGCTACCAACCCAATGAGCATCGGTGCATCCATAAACCTGCAAATCTACACCAACCTCATAAAACAATGCATAATCCAAAGTAGCACTCACATATCATAAAGTGCACCTCAGAGCATCCAAATGTGGCTTCTTGGGAACCTGCATAAACTGACTTTCAAGTTCAATAGTATAACTTAGATCAGGCCTTGTAATTGTGAGATATATAAGACTTCCCACAATTTTCCTGTACATAGTAGCATTTTCCAATGCTTCACTTGATGTAGTGTCCAACTTCAAACTCTGATTTAATGGCATAGAAATTGGCTTACAATCAGCCATACCATACTTTTGCAACATATTCAAGGCATATTGCCTTTGCGACATTCATATACCTGTTTTTGTATGTACAAACTCGATGCCCAAGAAATAGTGCAGTACACCAAGATAACATACTTGTCATGTGGAAACGATGCTCTTGAATGTTTACCAAATTGACATGCTGCACATACCTTTTGCATTTTTGCAACTTTGAAATTTGGTAGTCCATGGACAATCTCCTTTGACTACATCAATTTCAACCTTTGTAGATTTGCGTGTCCAATTTGTCTGTGTCAGATCTCTATATCAACAACAAACATGGCTATATTCATTTCAAGAATCTTCACATTTAAGGTGAACATCCTACCCACTTTGTTTCCTTTGGCAACCAATCGTCCATCCTGCTTGTACTGCTCTACATATAATCCATCAGCATTGAATCTGACTTGTAATCCCTGGTCAACCATTTGTCCAACAGAAACCAGATTCTTTGTTATATTTGAACATGTAGCATATCAGCAAGATGTTTACCTTTCCATCCTCCATAGATAGTGCTACATTTCCTGTATGCTCAATAGGATGTGATGTGTCATCACCTGTTTCAACATATCTAGGAATTGGTAATTTCTCCAAAGTACTAAACCATTCCGCATGACTGTTCATGTGATTTGAAGCACCTGAATCAACATACCAGACATTATCATTCAATTTTGAAACACCAGTAGACATCGTATTCATCATGTGATGTTGAACCATAAACAACTTCTCAGAATCGTCAACACTTATGGATGCGTAGTTGTTTTGCTGCCTTCTGTTGTTTTGATTCTTCAACCTGCAATCACGTTCAAAGTGTCTAGGTTTACCACAATTCCAACATCCTTTACTATCATTACCTGAATCATTTCTTTGGAAATTTCTTTGACCTCTTTGGCTCCCGCTGCCTCGAAATTGTCCTCTTCCTCCTGCATGATTCTGTTGTTGACCTTGGTCTTGGTTATTGTTGCCTCTTCCACTTTCAAAACCTCTACCTATGCCTCTTCCTCTGCCAGAGTAGAATACCTGCTCAGAAGTGGGCTTTCCTTGGGAGTTTGAATCCTCACCAAGATTCTTTTCTTCAATACTCAGCATAGATACCAGATAAGCAAAATTTGGAATATTTTCCCTAGTCTGTATAGAAGTTCTAAACTGCTTATATGCAGCTCCTAAACCACAAAGGCATACTTCCACCTTATCATCATCATCTATATTCACTCTAATAGATCTTGTCTAGCTTATCGATCATAAGCTGACTCATTTCATCTGCGTTTGCCATTTCTACAGCAATACACAACACTGCAAACCACTACAAGCAGCACTTCTACTCGAACACTGTTGCACTATGAAGTGACAATTCGATCTCAGAAAAACACAGTTTTCGTGTATCAATGGAATATATGAGTGTTGTCGAACACGATGCAAGTTAGAGTTTTTGAAACTGACCTAGTTTTTCTATGGGCCCCACCTTGCGGGTTCCAAACGGAGGTCGAGATGGCTCCGAATTTTCCATCTGACAGAAACAAGTGACCCATAAGGGATTACACTCGAAAATATTTTGAGGTCTTCTACCTTCATGCTGATTTTCGTAGCAAACAGAGGTCGTTTGTGAATCGCATTTTCTCCACGCCTTGCTGCCTCTTCACCGTTGCCTTCTCAAAGAGCTCTCTACAGCCATACTGGCTCTGATACCATGTCATGAGGAAGGAGATAAGGAAGAGAGCTCGCACGCACACCCTCACTCTTAAGGAGAAGCACACACACAAATTACTAATCTTGTTCAGAATGAAGAATGGGCATTTACTATTGTTTGCAGCTATGACCCATCTTCTCATGAGTAGTATATGTCTACAATAGACTCAGATGTCTAGTACCTTGATAATGGGGCAACCAAGTATATTTTTCTTTGTCTCTTGACTTCCATAGCTTGTAATCCTTTCACCTTTAATCCTTCTCATCATCTGTATCACTTCTTGGAGGTTGGACGTGTGTATCATGCTTGCTTCCTAATTCATGGAAATCAAAATTAAGATCATATGGTAGAGTTACCTTTTGTTTGTCTTCATCATACCAAGTCTTGTGTTCTTCAAACACAACATCCCTAGTTGTAGTGAATTTCTTGGTTAAAGTATTATAAAACCTATAACCCATCTGAGTTGAATCATATCCAATAAATATTGCCTTTGTTGTCCTTTCATCTAGCTTACCTCTAATTTGTGAAGGTACATGAACATAAGCTAAACAACCAAACACCTTGTGATGTCCTAGGCGAGGTTTTCTTCCATGGCATGCTTCATAAGGAGTTATATATTAAAGTGATTTGGATGGTAGTCTATTGATAAGGTACACAATCATTGAAATAGCCTCTACCCATTAATAATATGGCAACTTCTTCTCTTCAAGCATTGTTCTGGCTAATCCAACCAATGTCTTTTTTTCTTCTCTATGGGATTCCATTCAATTGAGGAGAGTACATGGTATTCATTTCTTTCTTAATACCTTTATACAATAAGAAATCATCAAAATCCTTCGATAAGTATTCTTGCCCTCCATCATATATGAGTTTCTTGAGTGATCTACCTATATGGTTCCCCACATGTGCTAGATACCTTTTGAAGCAACAAAACACTTCATTCTTACTCTTGATAAAGTAAAAAATAGTCCATCTACTATGGCCTTCAATAAATGAGACATAATACCTTGATCCTGCCAAAGAAGGTTCCTAGCTTAGCCCACATACATCTATATGTACTAAGTCTAATAAGTTATTGTGGATGTAGCCTTTGTGGTTGAATGGTTGTTTTTGTGCCTTCCTAATCCAGCATGCATCACATATATTGATCGTGTGTTGCTTTGATATCTTTGCTAGTCCTAGAACACTTTGATCCTTGCATATATCCATTCAAGATTCTTTCATTCACATGCACTAGACTCTTATGCCACACTTCAAGTTCACTAAAGGTATGAGGCCCAAAATTGAATAGAGCTATGTTCTTGTTTTCTCCTACTTCAGAAGTAAAGAGCCTACCATGCTTCTCACCTCTAGCTATCTTCTTGAAGCCTTGATATGGATCTTCTACAAAAGCTCCATGTTGGGTGAACCTAACTTGCAAGCCTTTCTCAACTATTTGGCCTACACTTATTATGTTTTTTGTAATAGTGGGAACATAGTACCTTGCTCAGAATGTTTTTCCTACCATTGGAAGCTTTGAAATTACCAATCTTATCCACATTATGCTTTGTTTCATCTCCTTTTTGTACTTCATGTCTATGCTTTGGACTTTCCAAGTCAAATAAGAGAGTTATGTTGCCTGCAACATGATTTGAACATCCTGAATCTATGTAGAACAAATGATCATCTTCTTTGCCTTGTGGCTTAGATTCATTAGAAGCAATCATTATTCATGTTGTTGATCTTTAGAATAATTATTGTAGTTTCTTCTATTATGATCTCTATTGTTATTGTTGAAGTTGTGTCCAGCTCTACCTTTATTGTTGCCATATCCACCTCTTCCACTTCCTTTTTGTGTCTTTCCATTGAACCAAGAGTTCTGAGTGGTCTAGTTAGTCTTATCATAGATGGCACATGGTTAAACAATTGAGTTTTGGGTTTTTCATGCTTTGGTGCTTTCTTTTTCCCTTTCCACTTACTGTTGCTTATAAAGTTGGCTTGGGAATTCTCTTCTTCATCCTCTTCCTTCTTCTTGCCTTTCAGCGTCTTGTCTTTCTTATCTACATACAGAGCACTAGTTGAATTATCTTGATAGGATTTACCTTCCTTTATGCTATTTTTAGCCTCTTGATTGAAGAGTTTTCCAAGAAAATAAAGATGAAGTCTGGAGTTTGTACATCCATGATGAGGTCATATGTTGTGGTGAAAGATTATAACAAACTGTGTGATGGTTTGCTTTGGATTCTTCTTCATCTGGTTGTACTCATTTTAGAGATGATTTCTTTCTTGCTTTGGTACTAGCAAAAACGAAAGTATCTAGGGCATCCCAAGTCTCTTGAGATGTCTTGCATCCTCTAATATGTGGTAATAGAAAATCAGAGTTAGATTTTAGTATGTATGAACTTTCTTGAGCATCCCTTGCACAACAACGTGTGAGCTTATCTATTTCCTCTTGAGTAGGTCCTCCTTTTGATCTTGGAATAGGCATTGTTTCATCACCTGATACAATCCCATTTAAATTCCTTCATTGGAAATAGGCATTCATTCTGATTTGCCAAGCAACATAGATTTTTTTATTAATCTTATCAATCATTGATGGAAATCCATATCCCATATTGAAGTTGCTCTGATACTACTGAAGGAAGTTGGAGAGGTTTGGAGAAGCTTGAAAATTTGGGTTGTCAGATGGTGAAGATGGTCTAGCAAACTAGCATAGGACCTTCCCTAGCTCTTTGGATATGTAAAATAGACCTTTTGGGCTTGTAATTCATACAATAAAACTCAATGGGTACTTAGGAGCATCAACAAAAACAATTTGATGCAAAATAGATAACTTGCAGCTTGACTAGCTCACAAAAATCTTCTATATTTGGTTGGAAGCTATGACTTCAAACACTCAAAGCACCCAACATAGTTGCAATTGGAAAAAATCCTTTTGGGGAATTTCATACATAGGGTTGAATTTCTATAATGCATCAAAACCCCAATTTATAATCAACAATGAATGACTGATGTGTTTATAACTAATTGGGTGTATCCTCAACTTTTTGAGGCCTATGTAGAAGATGACCCAAGACCTTCAACTGGAGATTTTAACTCTACTGAACCAAATGACTTATACACATAACTTAGAAAGTAATACCTTTGTAATGAGAGCTCAGTCACTCAAATTGGAGCTCTATAGAGAGAGGAAAAAGCTCTGCAAGATGCTGACTCTGATGATGAAGGAGCAGAGAATGGATATGGCACCAAGCAATGACCAAATGTGTATTTGTGCTACATCAAATAATCACTTTCATAATGTACAAAGAATGTGTGGTTTTATATAAATCTTTTGGTGATTATCCATTACTCAAATCTCATGGTTTCGAATTCAAATCCTTACGGGATTGTTTGTTGAAGATGATTGGAATCTCTTCCTATATTATAGGAAAAGTGGAAGTTGAAGTAATATCAAATTTTGCTTGCTTGATTGAGAATAAATGTGAATTAATTTCAAACTTATAAAGCTTGGGACTTTTAATTTTCTCTTTTAAAAAGGTAGATACCTTGAACCTTACAAAATAAATGATCATAAGTGATCATACAATCAGTACAAAGAAAAGTGTGCAAATAAGTGGTACTCCGAAAGTACATGTATAGCACCATCCATAGGATGGTTGAAGTGAAAAAGAAATTAATTTCAAGCATAGTGAAAGCTTGGTTATCCAACACCCAAATGGCATCACACAAAATGCAAAGATACCTCATTTTGTGGCAAAAGCCATCTTGTGTTGATCCTCCATGGTGATGGCTACTTGATTTTAATTAGAGAATCCATGAAGGAATCTATAAACTTCCTTGCCCCCTACTTGTTCTAATAGATGTTCAGTGATGGGAAGTGGATAGCTATCTCGTATGGTGGAAGCATTAACTCTCTTCAATTTAATGCACACACACAAATTTCCATTCTTCTTGGGTACTACCACAATGGGGATACCCATTCGGTATGCTGAATTTCATAGATGAATCTTTCTTGTATTAGCTGATCTATTTCTTCTTTTATCTTGGCTTAATAGTTATCAGTGTAAGTAAGTGTAAGGCTTAGCCTCTAAAGTCATTGGGATCCTATGAGAATAGATATTTGGATCCTCTCATTTTAGATCCTTATATTTCCAAGCAAACACAATCTCTGTACTCTCTCAAGCAATCGATCAACTCTCTTTTTTCCTCATCGCTCAAATCATGTCCTATGTAAGACATTCATATCATAATTTTCCTATTCTCTATCTCATATTTATTGAAATTATCTAGCATTTCAAACAAAGATTCTTCTTGTAACTTTTGGAGATCATTGGGGATGTTGGCACTATGGCTCTATTCAAGTTTCCCTATGCTACTTCATATTTCACTAAAATACCATTGACAGGTGGTGGTGGTTGTTGTCCTAGAACTGGTTAGGGTCTCTATTGTGCTTGATAGTCTATTGGTAAGGTTGCCATGGCCGATAGTATGGTTGTGGTTGGTACTTGCTTTGATATCTACATCACTATTGATAGGGATGCTGGTAATTTTGCATAACTGCCTATTTGTTGTAGGGGCAATCTTTTGCAATATGATTTGTGTATTTTTCTCAATGGTGCAACACTGAGAATTTAGATTTCCCAAATTTTGGGTCATTAAGGGTCATACATGTTGCGAACATTTGTTTTATGTATGGTACAAGTTTCAAATTATGTAAATACCTTTGGGAAGTCTTCAAATAATTCAAGAAGGCTCATATTATTCATAAAAGATAGCAAAAATACCACGTGATTTCTAGAACATGGTGAGTCAATTTAGTGAGTCACAAGGGAGCTGCAGTGGTGTCCTAGTGGAAGGTCGATGTGGCTAGTTCTCAAAGTTCATCAATACTTTGCTTATTTGAGCACTTGAGTCATGTAATAACTCCATCCAAGTGTCTACCACGAATTTAGATGTATTAGGAACGTTTTAGATTAGTTTCCCATGCTACAAAAAGAGGAGAAACGTCGTGATCTTGTGGGGATGTCCAAGAGAGTCATATGTATATCTCTATACTGTTGTAGTTCTGTATGCTGAGCTTGCAGAGCTTGTATCTCCTTCACTATATATCCACATTACATGTTTCATAGCTCATTTGAAAGCTCTTACTATCTACTTTCTTCCTGTACATTTTCATAATCATTGGATTTGTGAGCTGAGAGCACTACTCTCTGCAAGTAGTGTGTGTTCTCTGGTTTTACCCCCTGCTGAAGGTCTCTATTAAGCCTCAAACTTGCAGAGGTCATATCTCCTTGTGTATGTATCCAAATCATGTGTTCTTTGGCTTGTTAGAAAGCTCTCAAAGTCTACATGTAGTCTGGAAAGTTTAAGATTCATTGGAGTTGTGGATTAAGAGCAGGAGTCTCTGCAAGTGATGTGTGTCCTCGGGTTCATCTCTGTTTCAAGGTCTCCATTAAAGCTACATATTGCAGAGGTCATAGCTCATTGTGTGTTTATCCATTTGAGGTGTTCTATAGCTTGTTGAAAAGCTCTTAGAGTCTACTTTATGTGTGTGAAACAGTTTTGGAAAATTCTAAGTGAGTAAAGAGCAATTGGCTCTGCAAGAAAACTGGTCTGTGCAGACAAGTTTGTGAAAAAGTCGACTAGGTCCTATTGGGTTTCACCTACTTCTAGCTGTACTTTGGAGATCAATAAACTCCAACATTGGTATCAGAGCAAGGAATTGAAGCTTGGAGAAGGTTATAATACCTTGATGAAGAATTTGAAGCTATTGGAGAAGAGGTTCATCATCGACACTACACAAAGGTAGAAGGAGATAGCAAGGAAGCATCTCAAGCAACATCCAAGCAAAGAAAGGTGCATAAACTTTATAACAAACATAAATCTCATACTTATTCTTATCACACATATGCAAAAGGAGGGTTAAAGGAGGAAGTTTAGTATTTACACAATGGGCGATCAACATGCACAAATAGAGAAGCTTGATAAGAACAACTATCGGGCATGGCGATTTAGAATCACAGCATACTTGCAAGGTAGAGGCTTGTATGGTTTGATTGATGGCACAGATATCAAACCTATATTACCAGAGGATCCAAATCAGCAACAATTGAGGGAGTTTATACTTTGGAATGAGAGAGACAAAAGGGTTATATTCATTTTATCACAAAATATTCAAGATTCAATGGTAGGACACATACAAGATCTAGACACAAGTAGAGATGTTTGGCTTGCATTGGAAAGGTTGTATGCTACAGGTACAAGAGCAAGGAAGATTCAACTCAAAAATGAGTTGAATAACATAAAGAAAGATACAAGGACATCGGTCAATGATTACATATTGAAAGTTAAAGAGATTGCAGATCAACTAGGATCAATTCAAGCTCATATGGAGGACGACGACTTGGTTGCACATACTCTCAACGGACTCAAAGATGATGAGAGATGGAAACCCTTCATTACTTCAGTTTATGTCAGAGGAGAATTACCAGATTTTGATCAACTTATTGCCCTCATGGTCACGGAGGAGATGAATCTAAATGGTTCTACTTCAAATCAAAAAGGATCTCAAGGACAAGCTCTTTATGTAGGATCATCAAGAGGTGGAAACAGAGGTAGAAGAGGTTCAAATAGAGGTCGAGGAAGAATGATCGATGATCAAGGGACTTCAAGTGGCTTCTTCAACACAAGAGGAAGAGGATCAAGTGCTAGAGGTACGAGAGGCTACTACAACTACAATCAAAGACAAAGGAGTGAAGATAAGAACAATTGCTATATATGTGGAAGGTATGGACACTATGCCAAAGATTGTTATCAAAATGAAAATAATCAAGGTGGTAATCAAAGAGGAGGCTATTCAAGAAGAGGTAAACAACAAGGAAATTATGCAGTTGAAGGTAAAAGTGATGATTATGATTCTCTTCTTATGATGAATGTAGAAACTAAGATGAATTGCAATAGCGATGTATGGTATGTAGATAGTGGATGTTCTAATCACATGTCTGATGATGCTTCATGGTTTTCTAATATGCATAATCCTTCATGTAAAGGTCATGTTGAAACAGGAGATGATACAACACATAAGATTATGCAAGTTGGAGATGTCGTTATGCAGGATAAGAGCAAGACAAATTGCTTGAAGGATGTACTTTATGTGCCAACGATCACTAAGAATTTGATGTCAGTTGGTCAAATGGTAGAAAAAGGTTTGCAAATAAGATTTAATCATGCAGGTTGCTTCATTGAGGATCCAAAGCAAAGGAGGTTAATTGCTAGAGGTAAAAAACAAGGTAGATTGTTTACATTCAAGGTAAACCCAAATCATAGAAACTATTTCTCTTATGGTATGCATCGAATAGCAGAGCTTGATCTATGGCACAAAAGGATTGGACACATGAATGTACACAGGTTAAAGGAGCTATCAAAGAAGAGGATTGTTGAAGGATTACCTGATCTTACTAAGCAACATATGGTGCATCTTTGTGAAGCATGTCAAATGGGTAAGCAGAATAGACAACCTTTCAAGCATTCAAGCTATGTAAGTGATGATTTGCTAGATCTCATACACACAGATGTGTAGGGACCTACTAAAGAGGCATCCTTGGCTGGTAATAAGTACTATGTATCATTCATTGATGATCATAGTAGAATGAAATTTGTGTATTTCATTAAACATAAGAGTGAGGTCTTTGATTGTTTTAAGAAGTTCAAATCATATGTCGAAAAGCAAATAAGAAGGTATATTAAGAAGCTAAGATCTGATGGAGGGGGAGATTATTTCTCTCAAGCTTTTACTGATTTTTTGTATGATGAAGGTATCAAAAGAGAAGTTACATGCAGGTATACTCCACAACAAAATGGAATCGCAGAAAGAAGAAACAAAATCAAAGCAGAAGCATCTAGAAGCATGCTAAATGATATGTGTTTGCCTAATTCTTTTTGGGCTGAAGCTATTAGCACAAGTGTGTACATTATGAATAGAGTACCTACTGCTGGAGTTCATCATTTGACACCATATGAGGTATGGCATGGAAGGAAACCAAGTGTAAGTCATTTGAAAGTATTTGGTTGTGTATGTTATGTACATGTACCTAGTGAAGTGAGATCAAAACTTGATGTGAAATCAGAAAAGTGCATATTTATTGGTTATGCAGATACTCAAAGAGGATATAGATGTTATAATCCTCATACCAATAAGGTGGTTGTTTCAAGAGATGTAAATTTTGATGAATCATTTTCATGGTATGTAGATAAGAAAAGTTTGCAGGTCATAAATGGAGATGAAGAAGATACAGGTGAAGGAGATGAGTGCTTACCTCAGCCCACAAGAAGTTTAAGTGATGAGAAAAGCGGCTTGGATGAAGAAAGAGAGCTACCTTTCAATGGAAGATTAAGGCAAGATTCACCTCCTAGTGTTAAAAGTAAAGGTAAACTCAAACTTGTTGAAGTTAATGATGAAGGAGAGGAAATTAGTGATGTATGTGAGTATGGAGAATCATCAATGGTTCCTAATAAGAAAGGAAGAGCATCTACATTGGAGGTAAGAAGAACTTCAAGAGTGAGTAAGCAACCTCAAAGGTATACTTATGAATCTTTCATGAATACTCATTATGCTTTTATGACAAAAGTTGAGCAGGAAAATGAACCCACATGTTATGATGAGGCAAAAGGAGATCAAAAGTCAAAGAAAGCAATGAGAGAAGAAATGGAAGCACTACAGGATAACAAGACTTGGAATTTAGTTCCAAAGACACCAAAGCAAAAGGTAATTGGATGCAAATGGGTTTTAAAGATTAAAAGAAATAGTGATGGTAGTGTGTCAAGATATAAGGCTAGACTTGTAGCAAAAGGATATAATCAAACTCAAGGATTGGACTATGAGGAGACATTTAGTCCAGTAGCAAACATGGCAACGATGAGAACTTTGTTGGCTTTAGTTGCAAGTAAAAGGTGGAATATATATCAACTCGATATAAAGAATTCCTTTCTTAATGGTGAGTTAAATGAAGAAGTGTATATGTCACAACCACATGGTTATGTGGATGCAAAATATCCTAATCATGTATGCAGGTTAAAGAAGGCATTGTATGGTCTTAAGCAGGCACCAAGGGCATGGAATGCAAGGTTGGTAAAGTATCTTATGCTGCAAGGATACACAGCGAGTCATGCTGATCCTTCACTTTATGTAAAACATGTAGATGACATGTGTGTCTATGTATGCATTTATGTGGATGACTTGTTGATTACAGGGAATGATGCAAAAGAAATTGATGGGATAAAAGGTAATTTAGGAAAGGAATTTAAAATTTCAGATCTTGGTTTGCTTAGATACTTTCTTGGGATTGAAATTGTGTATAGCGATGAAGGTATGTGGTTGATATAGAGAAAGTATATATGTGATATGTTGAAAAGGTTTGGTATGCAGGAATGTAAATTTGTTTCTACTCCAATGGAATATAATGTAAAGCTGAGTGTAAAGGAAGGTGATGAGTTGTATGATATGAATGTGTATAGATCCATGGTAGGATCTTTGATTTATGCAACAAAAACTAGACCTGATATATGCTATGCAGTGGGAGTATTGTCACAGTTTATGCATGAACCTAGAGTACCTTATATGCATGCAGCGAAAAGAGTGCTTAGGTATTTGAAAGGTACCATGAACGAAGGATTATTTTATAGTCATGATGCTAATCTAACTCTTAAACTCTTTAGTGATGCAGATTGGGCTGGAAGCAAAGATCCACAAGTGGATATGTGGTAATAGCAAGAAATAAGACATTAACATGGAGTTCAAAGAAACAGCCTACAGTTGCTTTATCTTCTACAGAGGCTGAGTATAGAGGTTTAGCATTGGCTACTACTGAAGTTATGTGGTTTAAAAAGTTGTTTCATGACTTGAATGTGCAGGTTGATGTACCACTGATATATGGGGATAACTTGAGTAGCATTCATATGACCTCAAATCCTATTTTTCATGCTAGAACAAAGCATATAGAGGTTCACTACCATTATGTTTGAGAGAAGGCCATAAACAATGAAGTGCAAGTTTCTTTTGTGGGAACAAAGGATCAAGTTGCAGATATCTTCACCAAATCCTTGGATGGACCAAAGCTTCAAAAATTCAACTATATTCTTGGCATGAAGGAAATACCCTTTGAAACTTGAGGGGGAGAATGTTGCAAACATTTGTTTTATATATGGTACAAGTTTCAAATTATGTAAATACCTTTGGGAAGTCTTCAAATACTTCAAGAAGGCTCATATTATTCATAAAAGATAGCAAAAATATCACGTGAGTTCTAGAACATGATGAGTCAATTTAGTGAGTCACAAGGGAGCTGCAGTGGTGTCCTAGTGGAAGGTCGATGTGGCTAGTTCTCAAAGTTCATCAATACTTTGCTTATTTGAGCACTTGAGTCATGTAATACCTCCATCCAAGTGTCTACCACGAATTTAGATTTATTAGGAAGGTTTTAGATTAGTTTCCCATGCTATAAAAAGAGGAGAAAAGTCGTGATCTTGTGGGGATGTCCAAGAGAGTCATATGTGTATCTCTATGCTGCTGTAGTTCTGTATGCAGAGATTGCAGAGCTTGTATCTCCCTCATTATATATCCAAATTACATGTTTGATAGCTCATTTGAAAGCTCTAACTGTCTACTTTCTTCAAGTAAATTTGCATAATCATTGAATTTGTGAGCTGAGAGCAGTACTCTCTGCAAGTAGTGTGTGTTCTATGGTTTTACCCCCTACTGAAGGTCTCCATTAAACCTCAAACTTGCAGAGGTCATATCTCCTTGTGTATGTATCCAAATCATGTTTTCTTTGGCTTTTTAGAAAGCTCTTAAAGTCTACATGTTTTCTGGAAAGTTTAAGGTTAATTGGAGTTGTGATTTAAGAGCAGTAGTCTCTACAAGTAATGTGTGTCCTCGGGTTCATCTCTGTTTCAAGGTCTCCATTAAAGCTGCATATTGCAGAGGTCATAGCTCATTGTGTATTTATCCATTTGAGGTGTTCTATAGCTTGTTGGAAAGCTCTTAGAGTCTACTTTATTCGTGTGAAATACTTTTTGGAAAATTCTAAGTGAGTAAAGAGCAATTTGCTCTGCAAGAAAATTGGCCTGTGCATACAAGTTTGTGAAAAAGTCAACTAGGTCATGTTGGGTTTCACCTACTCTAGCTATACTTTGGAGATCAATAAACTCCAAAAATACATTGGCCATGTAGTCTCCTCCAAAAGTGTAGCAATGCTTCATTGAGACCACCCTAGGGGTTTCTCTACCAGGAACTCCTAATTTTTGAGCCACTTGCTTTGCTAATTCATGTATTGAGGTTGAGGGTTTGGATGTGAAGCTAGTAGAACAATCATAATCTTTATAAAGTTTAGAAACTTCTAATGCATCAACCAAGTTATCCTCAATGTCAATACACATTCGTACACATTGCTCAGTTTTTTAGGGCTCCTTAAGATAAACATATGATTGTAACTTCGCACTCAATAGGCCATCTAAAAACAAGTTGAATTCTTAGCCTAGGTAGGTCATTCTAGGATTGAACATCATTCAATGTATTTTCTAAACCTACCTCCTACTATCCCAACAATTTCTTGTGGGGTATGCTTAAAGTTATGGATCAATGAGGATCTGTTATGTCTGAGGACTCATCTATGGAAGTAGTTGTGTGTTGTTTCTGAATTGTTCTTGACACAATGGTTAAAACCATGTTAGGGATGTGTTCTTCAACATAAGCCCAAAATCTTGGTATTGAGTGAACATATCCTCAACTTGTTCAACTCACAATACTTGCTTGAATTTGGCTATGTGATCATAGGGATCTCCTGTTCCATCAAAATATTTCTTCATGGCTTTCACCAATTGGGTCGATCACAAAATTCTAGGAAATTCTCTAGGTCTAGATAAGGGAAATTCATCCACACCTCTTTGATGTCTATGTCCTCTAGGTCTTTCCTATTATGCTATTGGTGTCTAACCTTTATCGTTCTCTGCCTGAATGATTTGCAAAACTTACCTTTGATCACTCTCTAGACTTCTCTCTATGTGCTCCCAAGACATAAGAGGATCTAGCCTCATGCTAACCATGGGGGTCAGTAGACTTGTGAAAGGGGAAAATTGGTTTGCCTTTTCATGTGCAAGCATGTTTGCTGTGTTTGATCACCATAAACATCCTTCCAAAAGTTTTATCCAAATAGATAATTGCAGCTCAGTGGTGAGTAGCACCTCCTTTAATGTCAATCCGGGAAGACATGACGATGGTATGAAGACCTTGAGCAATTGATGTGCACAAGTGGTGATGGAGAAGCACAGAAGCATGCACACACATACACACGCACACACAAGTGAGAACAAAGAGTGAGACAATGGAAGCTTTGATTAAGATCAAAAGACAATTACAAGAGCTCTTCTTATTCCAAACTTCAATTTGTTCTCCCTCAAAATGAGCTCTCTAGCTCCTTTTATAGTTTTTGACTAGCTAGTGGCCTTGTCTAGACCTAGTGTCCAACCTGGTTAAAAATTAGGTTCCTAGGCTATTTTGGAGGCTCAAATGAGCTTTAAAATTTATGAAAATTGGTACATAAATACTTCTAATACTTCCAATACTTTTAATACAATGTTCATGTTACCGTTAGTGTCCATGTGAAAGGCCAAATGGCCATTGGACACTTCTTTGTATATGTTCTTTAATAAAACATATAGTGATCTAGTCAGTCACAGACCGTAAGTTCGACCGCATTTGTAAGACCTAAGAAGTCAGTCTTCGTGCTCCCTGTGTACTGTGTTTTTCTGTGTATTTTGTAGTCTCTGTGTGGAGTATCGTGTGTGGCCTTAGGAGCTCGGTTTTCTACTCCGAGGATATCATCGTGGAGATCGTGAGAAGGAGAGCGCAATGTGGTGCATCGCCATCGAAATACTTCACTGGTATCAGAGCAGTTCGAGGAAAAAGCTTTGTTCCCTTTGTGTGAGCGAAGCGAGCACCTCCCTTGGCTTTCTCCAAGGCTTACGACTAAGGCGACGACCAAGGCATAGGCCTTGGCATACCTTGTCATCCGAGTCACTGAAGTCACCGAAGTCACCGTTGGCACCATTGGCTGCACGTGAGGAAGGACAAGAATGATCAAGAAATAGAGAGGTTCCCGGTACTTCCCGAGAGGTCACCCATCCTAGTACTGTTCCCCCCAGAGCTCGCTTAACCGTGGCAATCTCTTACCACTAAACTACACTCTTGTGGTGTCTGAAGAAGGGGAAAGAGTAAGGTTGACATTATCTTGAACATGTTTTGGTCCCTCAAAGCTTCATTCTTTGCTTTCAAAGCCTATTTTTGAAGCATTTTTGGGATGTCTTTTGGAGCCGTTTTGGAGTACTTCCGCAGATAGTTCTCTTCACATAGGTCCAAGAACATCAAGAAGATTTTTCTCTCTACTTCTCCAAAATTAAATATCAACATTTGGGGCTATGTTTTTAGCACACTCGTAAAAATACAGGTTTCTTGAAAGATTTCAGTTTTGGTGGGAGCAACCGTTGCAAGTTTATGCAGGTTTTTTGAGTCAAAAACATCAGAGTTGACAGACACTTGTAGGTGTTATTGGCTAGTTTTTGGGCTATGTGTTCAACCTTTTAGTTTCACTTTACTGCATATATTGAGCACATACACATTATGTATGCTTCTATGGATATCAATTATGTACGTCCATCTGGTCATTGATATAGCGGTTATGTTCTTTGCATAAAGCCTTTTACATTTGATAAAGAGGGTCGTGGTGAGGTTTTCTTAACTCGGAGACACCTAGATGTTGGGGTCTCTTCGGTGATGCAGGTGTAAGACTTACCGAGCCTTGCCATAGGAGATGTATGATAGTTGTTCATAGGTGCTCAATAAGCCTAGTTGGCTTCTATTAGGTAATTGATTATATGCAATGGAGTCAGTGATTCACTATGCAGGCAAACATGTGAGTACTTGCAGTTTTATGATATTCTAACACTGGTCATATGCTCATTTTGCAGAGGATACTCTAGCAAAATTTTTTGAGATTTTTGGTTTTTTCAACTATACAGTGGTCGATTTACTCCTTGATACACCTATTTGTTGGTGTTTGGACACTTCTAGCACCATTGTCATTCCATTCAATTCTCTACCATCATGGCATTAGAGGTCTTAGGCACATCCGGTGGATCAGGGTCTAGTTCTAGTGTTCTGAGGAAGAGCTATAACTTGTAGGGCAAAGACCATTTTGAGATCCAAAAGTTTGATGGCACAAACTTTTCTCTATGGAAGGATGAGATTAAAGATGTGCTGATTCAAAGGAGGCAATGGAAGCCAGTAAATGGAATTTCAAAGAAGCTTGCTGACATGGATGAAGATGATTAGGATGAGTTAGATGAAATGGCCAGGTCTACCATTTGCTTGCACCTAGCAAATAATGTTTACTTTACAGTATTAGACTGTGAAAGTGCAGAGGAGCTTTGGAAGAAGTTATGCAATACATATGAAAAAGAGACGGCATCAAATAAAGTCTATCTGATGACAAAATTATATGACCTTTGTATGAAGGACACAGATAGTGTTGCTGCTCATCTAAATGAGTTTGATGCTATACTCTCCCAGTTACAGGCTCAAAAAATGGATATGGATAATGAAATGAAAGCAGTATTGCTGTTATGCACCTTGCCTTCATCATGGGATACATTTTGCACAATTATTAGCAATAGTGCACCTGGTGGTAAAATCTTCTATGATGACATATGTGGAGCACTCTTGAGTGAGGAGATTCGTAGAAAATCTATGGTTGGCACTCATAGTGGAGATGCATATAATGTTCATGATTCTTACCAAGGAAAGAATCAACAACATGGTAGGAGCAAGAAAAAGGAAAAGAATGGTCAACGGAATAAGAGTAGAAGTAAATCAAGGAAGAGGGATATCGAATGCCATTATTGTCATAAGAAAGGACACATGAGGAAAGATTGTTATGCATTAAAGAATGCTAAAGGTAAAGGATAGAATGTTGATGGGCATGTTAAACAATTACCTGCACCATCTACTTCGACTGTGAAGATTGAAGAAATTAATGCTATTTCTGATGATGCTGATGTGTTGACACTTGATAGTACTGTGCCAACTGAGGCTCTTATGGCTGATTCTCTTTCCCACACCTGGCTGCTAGATTTTGGTGCTTCTTTCCATGTGAGACCACATAAAGAATGGTTCTCTAATTATGCAGCAAAGTCTCTTGGTACCGTGAGACTTGGTGATTCTTACCAGTGTGATGTTGTGGGGATTGGAGATGTGGTTGTGAAGTTCATTGATGGTTCAAAATTTATAATGCATAATATACGCCATGTACCTCAGTTATCATGTAGTTTGATGTCAATTGGTCAACTTACTGACCTTGGTTACAAGGTGGTCTTCTATGCAGTCCTTTCGCATATCAAAGGGCAATATGGTTATTGAAAAAGGAAGCAAAGTCGGCTCAATTTATCCTTTATTCATATCACAGAAAGAACACTTCTTAGCTGTTACTGAACAACCTATGGCTTATATTTGGCATGGTCATTTGGGCCATATATCTCGTAGTGGAACCGAAAATCTTTCTCGTTCTGGCTACTTACCTGTGTTATCTTGTTGGAACAAAACAATCACAAATTGATGATTACAAAGAACTTGAATCAAATCTATGATTAGATTGAAGTGAAAGAAGTCATCTGAGAAAATGAAGGAATTTCAGAAGTGAAGCTTGTATACATATGTACATTACAGTTGGAAGTCAATGATGTAAAGAAATACATGAGAGAGTCATTAGAAGACAAGTGTCATCGAGATAGATGAAAAGAGAGTCATCTTCAGGAAATAGCGACGAGTATTTCATAGATTTCTCTCAGTCTGATCATGTGGATTAGAAATCCTTTTGTACACATCTAGTCTAGAAGCTAATGAAGCTATGTTCAAAGTTTCATGGTCTAATTCCTTTCATGCTGTGAGTATGATCAATAGGAACATGTGTATGTAAAGTCTGTAGGTAGATTTCTCAGAGTCACGCACTTTTTTGTGTCAATCTTTTGCTTAGATCTCAGTGCACAGTGTAAAGTTTTTGATGAATGAGCATTCAAAATCTAAGTTAGAAGGTAAGGAAGCTATGGCTAAAAGCATTTAGCAAAATGGGATATGTGCTATGAGAAATCAACCTTAGAAGTTACCTATGTCAAAGTCGCTTGTTCAAAAAGACAGTTTCTAACATACTTTTGATCTTAAGGATCAAATTAAAGTTTTAATGATTCTTCTGAAGGACTAATGGTTGATATTATTGCGCAAAGGTAGTGTGAAGACATGTCCATCATTAGTTTGAAGAAATTTGAAGATATGTGCAGGTAATGAAGTCAATTTCTGAAGCAGACTTTCTAAAGAAGGAATTTCTTCACTCAAAGAAGTGATACTCAAAGTTTTGATAAATGAAGATAACATTTGTGTAAAGTTTGATCCATAACTGATATAGAGGTGTTCTGAGATCAGTATAGAGCAAACCTTTAGAGATTAAAAGGTCTCCAACAGTGGTATCAGAGCAGAAGGTGCAATACAAGTGAAGTAAAGACATTGGAAGTCTCGACTGTTGCAGATATTGAAGTTTCTTCTAATTGAAGGTGGACAAATTCAGATTCTTGGAGATAACGTGCAGAAGTAAAAAGTACGAGTACAAAGGATCAAGAAGGATTAAAGCTTCATATCAAAGGTACACTCTATTATCATAAACCATAGTAATTGCAGACACAGAAGATCAAAGATGGGAGAAAGCTTGCAGATTGATAAGCTAGATAGGGAGAACTATCCAGCTTGATCCATGAGGATGGAGGCACACCTCATGAGCAAATATCAGGAGAAGAAGAAAAGCCAAAGTTTGAAGATCCTAGTGTTCCAACTAGGGAGGAACTTGCTGTTTGAAGAATTGGATGAGAAGGATGCTCAAGCTAGGAGTATCATTTACATGGCTATAAATGATTATCTTCTACCTCACATCAGAGGATTAGAAAGTGCAAAAGATGTGTGGAATGCTTTGGAAGAGCATTTCCAAAACACAACCAAGTCAAGGAAGTCCTCATTATGGGTAGAATTCACAACTTTCAAGAAGAAGAGTTCACAATCAATTTCTGATTATGTGGCAAGGATGAAGGATATTGCAGATAGCTTGGGAGCAGTAGATGAAGACATTGAAGAGGATAAGTTGGTAAGGCAAATACTTACAGAGATGAGAGGAGATGAGAAGTGGAAGCCTTTCATATTGTCCATAGAATTGTCACTAGATCACTTTACTCCTGATCTTAATCAATTGTTAGGACACATGCTAACTTTTGAGCAAGACATTAAAGGAGACTGTTGAGAGCAGTATGGGCACCCAAGGACTGACTAGACAAGAAAGCCAGTGGAGAGAGTCAGAGCGAGCTGAAGGAGTAAGTAGACAAAGCAGTAGACGCAAATCTGGCAGATAGGCCCTTCAAATTTTTCCAAACCAACATCCTTATAACAGTGATTCTTATCACTAACAATCATTGTAAATACCATTTCATATTTTTGTAGCTCCATTTTGTGCAAGCCGAGGAGTCCTCGAGCTTGAAGAGCCTTAGAAGTACCTACATATCAATTTTCGTATTTTTTAGACTCCGTTTAAGCCCTCAAATTGGCCCTGGAACCTAATTTTTAACTAGGCCGGACACTAGGTCTGGACAGGGCCAAAGCTAGTCAAAAACTATAAAAAGAGCTAGAGAGCTCATTTTTTAGGTTGGATTGTAATTGAAACGAACTTGTAAGAGCTTGTGAAAGTAATCTAAAGAACTCCATTGCTCCTCACTCTTTGTCTTGCTGTGTGTGCGCGTGTGTGTGTATGTGTGTGCATGTTGGTGTGCTTCTCACTCACGCACTTGTGCTTCCACTTGCTCGAGGTCTTCATACCATCCTCATATCTTCCCGGATTGACATTAAAGGAGGTGCTACTCATCACTGAGCTACACCAAATTTTGGCGCCGTTGCCGGGGATCGAGCTTTGAGGACGAGCGTGTGATGGTAAGACGTAGAGTTGACGCGTTGGAGTTGTAGGTAAATTCTTCACTTTCTTCCATTTTCTTGTTTCTTCTACACCATCTTCATCACCATCATCATCATCACCATCTCCCACCTCCATCTCCATCATCGCAAAAATTTCAGTTTTTTACTATATCTCCTTTCCCCTTTCATTTCCCTCATTTCACTTGTGAGAGAGAGCGAGAGAGCGATATTGCTTGCTCTGTTTTTGCATGTTTGTTGTGTTTCTTGCAGGTATCATCATCATCATCCCCGCAAGCACGCTGCGCAGGTACGAAACTCGTCGAATCTGTCTCGCAATCGCCGACTTTTGTCCATCGCGACTGACAGAAAGTTTCACCTTTTGGTAAATCTGAGTGCACCACAGTGGACTAGAGACCCTGCACACCACATTCTCACAAAAATTTTTGAAAAATTTGCAAAATTTCAGTCCATCGCGATTGACTGAACCCCTGTCCATCGCGATTGACTGACTGTCCATCACGACAGACTGACTGTCCATCGCGACAGACTGACTGTCCATCGCGACAGACTGACTGTCCATCGCGACAGACTGACTGTCCATCGCGATTGACTGAACCCCTGTCCATCGCGATTGTCTCCTGTCCATCGCGACAGACTGACTGTCCATCGCGATGGACTGAACCCCTGTCCATCGCGAGAGACTGACTGTCCATCGCGATTGTCTCCTGTCCGTCGCGATCGACTCCTGTCCGTCGCGATTGACTGACCCTCTGTCCATCGCGATTGACTGACCCTCTGTCCATCGCGATTGACTCCTGTCCGTCGCGATCGACTCCTGTCCGTCGCGATTGACTGACCCTCTGTCCATCGCAATTGACTCCTGTCCGTCGCGATGGACTCCTGTCCATCGCGATTGACAGCCCTGTCCATCGCGATTGACAGCCCTGTCCATCGCGATTGACAGCCAATTTTGGACAAATTTTTTAGGATTTTTAAATTGAAATGATGGAATAATTGTGGGCATAAACATCTTACTCCAGAGCACATAAGGAGGCCTTAGGAAACCAACCTGGGGAAAGCTTGTTGCACAGTGGTCTTGTTTGAAACCCGTCTTAACCCTAGAACCCTGAACGGTCATAACTTTTCCATACGGAATCCATTTTTTTGAGCTCTAGGGCTTGTTGGAAAGCTTGTGGCATATACTACACGCCCTCAACTGTTTTTTATAAAGATAATGCGTTGATTTTCAGATAGGGTATTTTGAAGTTGACCATACCCAGGGGGATCAAAGTCAGGGGTCTTTAGAATTGTTTTTCTAAAATATCACTATGCAAATTAGTATTTATACTACAGAATTGAGAAGCCTTGGTTCTATCTTTGGAATTTAAATGTTTAAGCAAACTTTGGAACTCTACAGATCTATTGAGAGCATCGAAGGGCATTCTAAGCAAGTGTAAGTGCAAGCCTTGGAACACGCTTCCTGGGCATTCAAGGGCATCAACACAAGGAAAGGAATTCAAGGTTGGAATACTCTCAACTCCCTCTGTCATTTTCTAGCTCAGGTTAAGTACGAATAGTGCTAGAAGTAAGTCAGGGCGACGATAGGCAGGTATCAAGTTGAAGATGACCTAAAAACTCAAGTTCAAGCTAAAAAAATTTAATCTCTGTACTGTCGATAACATAAAGGAAAAGAACCTAACGTGGAACGATCAATACCAAGTACGAAAACTACTCAAGTATTCCTGACGACGCAATATCAGACAAGACCATAAACATAATAACTCACTAAAAACGAATCAAGCGACTGAGACCAATTGATCAGCAACGAGGTTGTACTCTGGGCAAAAATTGGGCTACTTAACTAGGCATATGAACCTTAGATCAGGGCGACATCTAGTAAGGGATAGACAGAGCCTTAGGTCTTCAGAGGCTAGTGTCAACCACACTGCTAGGTCGTGGGCCCAGCAGTTGAGCCATCACTCATACTACCCAAGTTCTGAGGCTAGTGAATCCGAGATGTCTCAAGGTATGGAGAGACCTACAAGCAGTTCAGGAGTGCCATACTTGCATAGGGTAGAAGGCCCTTACAAAACGCAGTTGGAATACCTTAGGACCAACCGATTGGGTGCTAGCATCTATGAGGACGGCCTAGGAAGGTCTGTGGTGCAGATTAAGAATCCCGATCATTCCATTGGATTAGAGCGCCCAGCTGTCAAGTTCGAAAATGGAGCGTACTTAGACAAGGAAGGGACAATATATGTAGTCACCAGTCATCCAGATAGGACTGATGAATTTGGGAATGTAGTCCCAGAATCGGACTTAGAGGACCTAGAGCAAGGAAACATGGGGGTAGAACCGAGGACCCCTCGAGGGAAGTCTGTCCTTACAAGGATTATCACACCCGAGTGGATTCCCCAAGATAATAAGAGCATAGATCTTCTTCTGAACCGAGAAACTGAAGAAGCCTTTTGGAGATATAAATCTGATCGGCCATTTGATATAGGAACAATCATGATCTATGAGTTTAAGGATCCTGATAGCCCAGGTAGAGTGACCTACTTAGATCACGCTTCGGAGAGGATCTTTGTGGTGACAGACAATGATAGGCATGCTTACACTTGGAAGGGTGAATTCGTGTTCCCCCAACCAAGATCGAATGCATCCTATGGTCACCCGGGAGCAGGAACATCCCAAGCTCATGGAATGCAAAGAGACAGAAGTAGAGATAGACCAGAAGTAAGCTTTGCCAACCCAATGGGCAGAGAAAGAACGAGGACGGAAACTAATAGAGTGAAACCTGAGATACTTAGAGCTCACAGGAATCAAAGAAATACGGATGATTTCCCTCTACCACGACCTAGAGAGCACACAAGGACTTTGAGACCGACTCAGCTAGTTAAGTCCATGAAGAATTACTTCGATGGCACTGGAGATCCATACGATCATGTGGCTGAGTTTAGGCAAGTTCTGAGAGCTGAACAAGTGGAGGATCTATTCACACAGTACAATGCCTTTGGTCTGACCCTTAGGAACACTGCCCTGACATGGTTTCAGCCACTAAATGAGAGGCAGTTCAGGAGCATAGACCAACTTCTAGAGGCTTTCATTGTTGAATTCTCTAAGAGTGGCATAAGGCATAATACCTCCTCGCTGATTCACAGCTTCAAGCAAACCCCTCAAGAAACCGTGAGACTTGCAGGAACAAGATTCAGGCAATACTTAGAAAGATGCCCTATCTCGGAGCTACCCACACCAGCTAAGCAAGTGGCTTTGTTCTTGGATGGATTGCTAAGCACCAAATTGAGATCTTATGTGTACTTAAAGGACCCTAGGACCATAGAAGATTGTGTGCGCATGTGCATTGACATCGAGGATAACCTAGGGGAGGAGTTAGAGCTTTCTAAGATATAAAAAGATACGGATAGTGCCTCCAACCTCTCTTCCACGCAATCCACATCAATCGAGGAACTTGCAGAGAAAGTAGCTCAGAAATTAGGTGTCACTAATAAACAAATCCCAAGGTTCGCCCCTGTGAAAAGGTGCTATACTTGTGGTGGCGACCACATGGCGAATGTATGTCCCATTATGGCCCAACCCCAAGTTAATCCTAGTAGCCAGTACTGCACCATAGAACGAAGATACACCAATCACACCGCGCAAGATTGCCCCTACAATAAGCAAACCGTTAGGCAAATGTACCCACAGCCATACCCTCAACAAGGAAGATACCAGAACCAGTACCCACCTCAACAGTATGCTAGGCCTCAACAAACCTACCAACCACAATACCAAGCCCAGCAAAGGCCTCAGCTTGTGTTAGCCCAACAACCTCCGGTTCCTTCCAACGTGATCCCTGTAAAGTATGCAGCAGCAGAAGAAAATCTGAATAGAGCTATAGTCCCCGTAACACCCTTGCTTTCAGAAAGCGATCCCAGTGACCATAGCTTCGATTCTACACATGTGGATAGTCCCCAGGCTTACTATATGCAGTCTCCTGAACATGGTGAGTCTTACTATAGTGAAGAGCCAAATGAGCATAATTGGGAATCAGATTACACCAATGTCATGTATGCAAACCCCAACCCTAGACCCCAACCTAGGCAAGTAAGACCCCCATTCCCTAGAGGACCATGCTACCGATGTCAGGGAGATCATTTCATTCGTGATTGTCCCCTACCTCCACCTACACAACCCCAGTCAGTAACGATCCAAGGCTATTGCCAAGAGTGTGGAAAGGAGCATCTCTTACGAGACTGCCCTAAGAACCCCAATAATATGCCAAAAATCACTCCTATCAATGTTATCGGGTTAGTAGTAGACTCCTCAGGGAGTGTGACCTCCACTGCTCCAGTACAGGTAGTCACTAGAGCTCAGGCATTGCAGCAAACCCAAGGGGTAGGTCAGGAAAAGAGCCCAGAGGCAAGTGAAACTGAGAGCATAACCAAGAAAAGGACTAGAGCTTGGCGAGATAGTCGCGAAAGAATGAAAAGGCAATGGGCAAAAAAGATGAGTGAACTTGAGGAAAGCCTCAAAGAAACAAAGGCCAGGATAACTGAACTCACATCTCAAACTCCCTCTCACACTACCCCACCTCCACCAGTCCCAACTCCATCCGACCCGCCACCTTCCAACCCGCCTCAACTAATACCACCACCCCCTAGAGTAGGATCAGTCCTAGCAGATCCCACTCCCGAGGACCTTAATATGATGCTTAAAGCATATCAAGCCAGAATCCAAGAAGGGCCAAATGTAACTGATCATGAAAAATGCTACCCTAGAGCAGAACTAGAGCTAGAACGAACCAAAATTTGTGCTAAGATGGTGGAATTGGCTCAGACCATGTTTGAAGCCAGTCGCCTCTTTAACATCTCTAGTTCAGCAAAGACACAGTTACACTTTGATGGACTATTGGAAAGAATAGAGCAGCTAATTGCACAATCAGAAAAGGAACCTGCCCCCTAAAGAAAGGAAAGGGCAAGAGAACGGATAAACCAGCCTCATCAGGAAGCCCATGTGCCTCCTCAAGAAGCTTATCTTTCCCCCCAAAAGGCAGATGAGCCTCCCTCGGAAGCTCACGTACCTCCACAGGTTGCCTACATTCCTCCTCAGGGAGCATATCAGCCTGTTCGGAAAAGTAATAGAATAAGTAATCCTCCCCAGGAAGCTTGTGCTCCAAACATCTATGAGAGCAAGGAAAGAGCCAACGATAGAATAAGCCCTCCTTCCCAGGTTGCTTATGTGCCTAACTCTACGGAGCCAGACACATATTCTTCTATGAATCGATTCACACCAGAATTCCTACGAGAGATTCAAGAAGACAAATGGGCTAAGGAAAGTGAAGTCCCTCCTCCTATTGAACTTGTGGATGATGCACACGACCAATTCCCACAAGATATCCCTTCCATTTATGAGGAGCAGGAGAGCACCCACTCTCAGGAAAGATTAGACTTTGAGTCTAATTCATTACAAGAATTACCCCACTTCACAGGCCCATGGGAAGCTAAATCTACTTGTATGAGAGCACCCACGGTCATGGTAAGAAACGAAGACTCAGTCTTACCTAGGAACACAGAGGTAGTGAAAAACACTAAAGTGCAGTGCAATCTCAAGTTAGAAGAGCTACTCAAAGTAAAGCCAGAACTATGGAAACATGTAGCCAAACAAGTACCAGAAATAGCCAAAGCTCGTTCCCAGGTAGGATCCCATAGAACGGTGCCAGAGATACCCCTGGATAAGATAGGAGATATGTGTGAAGGTGAAGAAGGGAACACCTATCTTCCCATTACCTACCAAGAGTACACCACCAAGGCAATTTTGGACTCAGGCGCAGGAGTTGCAATTGCCACCACTTCCCTATGGAAGCGTTGGGGCAAGCCAGCACTCAGGCCAACGAGAATGAAATTGCAAATGGCCGACGGTCACATAGAGAGGCCCTTAGGATTGCTAGAGGGAATAACTCTCACCACCTGTGGTGTTGAGTTTGAGCATACATTTGCTATATGTGATTTTAGCAAGAACCATGCCTATGAGATGATCTTGGGACGACCCTTTATGCGACAATTGCAAGTGGTACAGGATTGGGGAACCAATTCGTTGTACCTGCAGTACTTAGGTGTTACGACCAAAGTCAATCTCAAGGATTACTCTCATAGAGATGTCCCTCCTATCCAATGGAACCCCATCCATAGAGCCAAGGATGATACGGAATCGGTGCATTCCATAGGATCAGGATCCTCATGGATGCATGAAGACACTCACTTATGGATGTGTAAAGTAGCAGTAGAGGAAGAGAAGAGAGAAAAAGCCAGAGAGGTAGGTGCAAAAGAAAACCAAAGATCAATTCATGACCTAGCCTATGCACCTATAGTCTTTCCTGATGAGGAATTTGAACCCCATGGCTGGGCAGAAATCTTAGCAACAATGGATGTAGCCATCAATGAGGAACAATGGACACCTCACTGTGATGAGGATGGCTATGACATTTCAGTCTTCTCCATAGAGCCAATCATGGGAGAGGTAGTTCTAGAAGAATGTGAACCGAGCCCTGATGCATTTGAGGATGCCAGTGACTCCGATCTAGAGTCAATCATTATGGACCCACCATTTGCATCAGATGAAGAATACTTCCATGAAGTAGAATTCCAACCCCAGAGGCATGGAGAGCTTACAAATGATGTAAGATTAGCAACACATGTGAACCCGAAGGAAGAAGGAAAGAAACGAAAGAAGAGAGAAGTCTCACCAGAAGAGGAAGAATCTTTGTTTGAGGTCCCAGAAAATTTTAAGAAGTATGAGATAGATGACAGGAGAGTCATGATCAGAATGCCGAAACGAGAAGCACAATCAGGAGAGGCCTATGATAACAAAGAAACCACCAAGAAAATAGTAGTGGCCCTAGAAGAAGGAGAGGAGAGATGCACGTACATAGGCCATGACCTAACAGAGGAAGAAGAGCATGCGTTAATAGCCTTGCTAAGAGAATACAGAGATGTATTCGCTTGGAGTTACAAGGATTTGAAGGGTGTTGACCCAGACATATGCTCACACACCATCCCCATGACTTCAGATGCCAAACCCTCTAAGCAAAAGCCCTATACATATAACGATAATTACGCTGCTAAGATCAAGGAGGAGATCGATAGACTGGTCGAAGCTGGATTTATCTACGAAATTGAGCACACTGAGTGGGTATCCCCCATTGTAGTGGTGCCCAAGAAGAATGGCAAGCTGCGTGTATGCATTAACTTGAAGAAGGTTAATGCAGCCACAATTCGAGATAACTATCTGCTTCCTATCACAGAGCATCTCTTAGAAAGAGTAGCAGGCAAGGAAGTGTACAGCTTCCTTGATGGATTTTCGGGCTACGATCAAGTCGCCATTGCTCCAGAAGATCAGCATAAGACAGCTTTTGCCACAGAGTGGGGGATATTTGCCTTTCGCGTAATGCCATTTGGGCTTACCAATGCTCCAGCTACCTTCCAACGACTAATGTGCCATGTATTTAAGGAGTTCTTGAGGAAGAATTTAGAAGTCTATGTTGATGATCTCTGTGCTCATTCCACCATTAGACAAACCCATATTCCTGAACTCAGACAAATCTTTGACAAATGTAGAGAATATCAAGTCTGTCTGAACCCAGAAAAGTGCGTTTTTATGGTCAGGCAAGGCAAGATTCTAGGACACATAGTGTCAAAGAATGGCATATCCACTGATGAAGAGAAAGTGAGAGCCATAGCCGAGCTTCCAAGGCTAAGGAATGTCAAGGAAGTACAAGCTTTCATGGGGCATTGTGGTTACTACCGCCGGTTCATTCACATGTATGCTGTCATTGCAAAGCCCATGTACGGACTTCTGACTAACTTTGAGTGGACGGATGAATGTGAGAATTCCTTCCAGGAGCTTAAACGAAGATTCTGTTCAGCACCAATCTTGACCACACCAGATTGGAACAAGCCATTCCATGTTCACGTGGATGCATCCAATTATGCTATTGGATGTGTACTTGCACAACCTACGGGTGAAGGTAATATGGATCTTCCAATTGCCTATGCTAGTAGACAATTGAATGCAGCTGAACGAAATTACACCACCACTGAGAGAGAAGGCTTAGGAATGGTATATGCAGTTAAGAAATTTAGACACTATTTGCTTGCAAACAAGTTTAAATTTTTTACTGACCACCAAGCATTACTATATCTCGTAAACAAGCCATGCAATACAGGAAGATTAGTAAGATGGTTTCTCTTACTAATGGAATACGATTTCGAGGTTGTGGTAAGAAAAGGGAAAACTCATTTGAGAGCTGATCATCTTTCCAGGCTCACATCTGGAGAAGCCCCACAAGGAGTATCAGATGACCTTCCTGATGCTTACTTGTTTAACTTGGAAGTGGTACCGCAGTGGGCTAAGCCACTAGTGCCAGTATTGACATACGGGCCTAATCACCCAATTATAAACACACAAGATAGAGAGGTAGTAAAAGCCCAAAAGTATCACATCATGGCAGGAAGTATGTACAAGCACACAGATCAAGGGATCTTGGCCTGTTGTGTGGAAGAGGATGAGTACGCAAAATGGTTGCAATTAGCACACGTAGGTGCATTAAAGCAACACTATTCAAAGCCACGAACCCTACAAACACTAAGGAAACTAGGAGTACATTGGCCAACTATGGAAGCTGATGTCCAAAAGTTGTGCAAGGAATGCCCAATCTGCTGCACTAAACCACCTGTGGAACATGCCACTCTTTATCAAGTGTCCATTGTGCCAGATTGGAGTGAACCACTAGTATCCTTCCTGAGGACGAAAACATTCCCTCCAGACATGACTCTGGCTAGGAAAAGGAGTTTAGAACAAGAAGCCCAGGATTACTCACTCATTGGTGATAATCTATACAAACGTGTTAAAGACGGTTACCTGAGACTATGTGTCCACGAGAGTGAGTATCTCAAGATCTTAGACACTGCTCACCAAGGTGTAGCAGGAGGACACTTTGGACCAGATCGGGTGATCAAAGCAATACTATTTGCGGGTTTTTGGTGGCCGACCCTTCACATGGATGCACATACCTATGTGAAACGGTGCGATGTCTGTCAGCGAACTCAGTATCCTATACGCAAAGATGAGATGCCACTGAAACCTATGATGGGTGGGCGTGCATTCTCTAAGTGGGGAATAGACTTTGTAGGCCCTATTAATCCCCCAGCTAAGGGTTCACATGCTGAATACATCATTGTGGCCACGGATTATCTCACCAAGTGGGTAGAGGTAAAAGCTACGACAAAGAACGACGCTCAGACAACTGCTAAATTCTTGTTTGAAAATGTATTCACAAGATATGGGCTACCTATAGAGCTAGTAAGTGATAGAGGCACTCACTTCTTGAACGAAGTGATTGAAAATCTACTCCAAGAATTCTTGGTAGTTCATAAGAAGTCTGCCCCTTATCACCCTCAAGCTAATGGACAAGCCGAAAGAACCAACAAGATCTTATGCAATGTACTGACAAAATTAGTGAACACTAAACGTTCTGATTGGGACAAACAGCTACACCATGCTGTTTGGGCATACCGAGTCGCCTATAAAACGGTACTCCAAGCCACCCCCTTTCAGATGGTATTTGGCCAAAACGCGGTGCTACCCTTGGACTTCTTGATACCTACCTTAAAAGTAGCACAAGAGCACGAATGGACGGGTCATGAACTCTCCTCTAGACTTTTTGACCTTGAACGATTAGGAGAAACGAGACTGAGAGCAGCTGCAGGGATATATGCAGCTAAGAAGAGACAGAAGGCATACTTTGATGCCCATGTGAAGGATAAGGGCTTGAAAGTAGGAGATCTAGTTTTAGTCTACACATTGAAACAACATGCAAGGAAGCTGGAAAAGAGAGGCTACGGACCTATGATCATCAATAGGATCTCCACGAGTGGAGCAATACAACTAGCCACTTTAGAGGGTAATGTTCTCCCAAACTATATTAGCGGATGCAGAGTCAAGTTGTATCAGGAACCCCTCACGGAGGAAATGCTAAGTCGACTCAATACTGCTAAGCAACGTAAAGAGGAGGAAAAACGAATTCGAGAAGAAGCTCAAGCAGAGGCCCTAGAGCGCATACGGAAAATGAAATTAAGAAGACAAGGTAGAGAGCATCCTGTGACAGATGCATATGCAGATCCAGGATATCCCGTGGCTATGTGTGAAGTTTCAGGTGATAGCTCACATAGGATCACTGATCGACGTCTTTTCATAACCGTAGATATAGGGCAAGGAAAGAGTGCAAGGACTGTAAGAGCCTTGATTGACTCAGGTGCAGCCACTAGTGCTGTTAAATTGTCTTACTGTCAAGAGTTGCACTTAACTGTCAATCTTGTGGAAGCATATCTCATAGGACTGGGAGGAGTGGAAACCCCTTGCATGGGCGAGGTGGAACTTCCCCTCCATATTCATGATGAGGCAAGGATAGTTAAAGTGTTAGTGTGTCAAGATGACGATCTCACTGAACCCCTTGTCTTGGGTCAAGACTGGATCTATGACCACGCAGTCAACTTAAACCTAAGAAGTGGACTTCTTCAGGCTTGGGTCAATCATAGTCGAATTACGGTAGAGTTAGATAACGGAGTACTCAAGAGACTAGGAAAGGCACAAACTCCTGGTCCTTCCAGGAGTACACATGAAGACGATCATGTTGTTCTTGTCCAAAACTATGTGTTGCAGAGGAATGATGTTCGCACAAAAGAAGTCAGGAGAGCAACGGAATCCCCTTCTTTTCCAAAGGCCAGAGGGAGGCAGCAACCAAAAGTGGATCAAAGGCAGATGAAGCAGAGTACTACCTCTCTCGGAGATCAAAGGTACCCGCGCAGCAAAATGTCTCAGCTAGTGAAACAAGTGTGGGTGTGGAAGGGCGAATACCCGGTTGCACTCGAGCCAACCACATGGGCAAAGCCTCTTATTAGTAACCAACAACACAACAACAATAAGAAGTCTTTCAGAAGTTCTTCTGTTAACGCGAAATCAATTTGGGTGCCCAAGAAGTCGATGGAGACTAGGCCACAATCAGGACAAATTTGGGTGTCTAAGGCTTGTGTGCGGGCTCAAATAGCTACACCAAGAACACACCCTATACAGCATGATCCATTCACTCGCACAGCCGGTCTCCACTCGTTTTCAACACTTAGGAACACACCAAGGCCAATACGCAAGACCAGAATCACTTGTAAATGGGTCCCTAAAAGGCCTCACTTTCAAGCCGACACACTTGTAAAGTTCTCGAGAGTCTCTACGAAACCAAGAGCAAAACCCATCCACGGCATTTGGCAGCTTAAGAATTGTAGCAAACCCCCGGACCCCAATTGTAAATCCATGACCACCTACTAACCGCTTCACTCTCACATCATATCATTCCGCTTAGCTTGTAGGTCCATCCAATTCCTAACTACACTCACTAGCACTGAGCACTCATTAACCTACTAACCTCTTTCGGACCTCATGTTAATGTTGTAACGGGGACACGGTGTCATTTTTGTGTCCATTGCAATGTTAACATTTATTCATATATTCTCACAGAACCAGCTGCGAAGCTCTCAACATGGCTGAGGCAGCAGGAACTAGCTCTCACACAGAAACAAACCCGCAAGTGGTGGATTTAGACAGTTTACCCGTTTTGCCTGAGACAAATGAAAGACCAGAAGAATTGCAGGCCGTCAAAATCATACCTATTGCGGACCCTCCGCGTGGCCACACCATGCCCGTAGGAAAGACTTCCCACTGGTTTACCGAGGTGGCAGGACCCTTGGGTGAAGGAACGTACCTATGGGAATCAGAGTTGGACTTCAATGGGAAGCAAGGCAGATACCATTTCTTTACAAGAGAATTTGAGAAATTACAAAATGCAGAAGGCCTACGTCCGATATGGGAAAAGGCAGGATTGAATGCCTATTTTAGTGCACGACTCCCAAAACCTGACTTCATGCGATTCTACTATCTTATCAACACCTTGACTCCAAACCAGAACCCAAAAGGTGCAAGCTCATTTGTGATTCCATCTCTGACAAAGGGGAATGAGCTCAAGAGGTTCAGGCTATCAAACAACTTGGTGAGAGAGGCTCTAGATATGCGCGGAATGCATATTCCAACAGAAAAGGAAACCCTAGTACCGGATTACATGAAGAATCGAAGTCTCACCAAACTCAAGGACATGGTGTCCATGACACCTAATATTGCAATACACCTTCGCATGTGCATGCAACACTTTGCTTTTCCTGCACAAGATAGATTCACTATGCCGCACAAAAAGATTTGGTTCAGTTTATATCTGGCAGAGACACAGAGCCTCACCATCAACTTACCCCATTGGATAATTGATCAGATACACCTGGCTCACAAACGATGGCCGAGGAAACAGGTTTTATATGGTTGCTGTGCTCTGACGAGAATAATTTATAGATGTTTGGCTTATGACATCCCTATTCAACGGGCCCTAATGTGGAATCGTGTAGAGCAGTTTAGAGGTAGGACATCCACTAGACCCCCTTCGAAGAAGATGAGAGGCACTGTCCAAGTTCCGTGTGCTCAACCACGTGGAGCCACCCTAACACCAGATGTCACCCCTCCACCTCAAAGAGTCCGACCATTCACACTCCGACTTCCAAGACGCAGCACCGATGGTTCTACCTTGATATTCCCTCCCATCCCAACCGATCTTGAATTTCCTAGTGGTGCACCTTTGGAAGAACTCACTAATGAAGATTTCGAACAATTATTACAAGATGTAGAGCTGGAGGTAGAAGAAGCACAACAAGCGGAAACAGTGCAAACACAGACCACAACCTCCCAAACACCAGTCACACCAGTTGAAGTGGATGAAGAGGATGATGGAGATGAAGAACAGGAGGAAGATGAGGAGGATTACGATCAAGAGCATCAAGATGAACAACAAGAAGTGCCAGAACTTGTAGGTGCACCAGCATATACAGCTCAACTACAAAGGTTATACGACACAATCAAAGCAATACAAGAAAGGCATAAACTCTCTCTTATATCAGGTCAAGCTTTGATGCAAGAAATGCTATCAGATGAAGGGGTGGACCAACAATTCATTGACACTCTCAAATTAGTGTCAGAATCTTTAGGAGTTCCGGAGGCTGTCCACACTGCCGTCCGCCAGTCTATAAGGTATGACAAACGCAGAGTTGACACGTTACCACGAGCAGGTAAGACTATCAGGATACCCGTCACAGAACAAGAAGTACCCATTGAAACGACAGCTACCCCTACAACCACCATTGAACTCTCGGCCGAAACCTTTGTTCAGACATCACCCATCTCACCCCAGCATCCACCTTCACCACCTTCTCCACCCCCACCACCACCTCCCACCATGGAAGAAACGACAGCCATCAACTCTACCTCCACTTACCACACATCCTCATTCACATCATTCTCATTTCGAGAACCCACCTCACAAGAAAACCTCTTCTCATTCGTCACCAATCCCTTGTACACTTCAGCCCTTCCATCCTCCGAACCCATAACTGGCCATCCCATAATCCCAACGGTGGTTGGAAACCCAGCACCCACCGAAGGCACCCTGTGTTTCCCAGCCTATCCCCCAATACGGGTAGCTCCATTCCATGACCCTCACTTCCCATCGGACCCCTACACCTCTTTCACCCGGACCTCACCACTCCAATACCCGTCCTTTGGGGAGCATTTCATCCGCTCTCCAATGTTTCAGCGGCACATTGCCCCGACGTTCGCAACGACATCAATTTACACGAACACCACACTCACTTCACCTACCATACCCACCTACATGGTAGCCCCAGTACACACCACTTTGTCTGACCCGATGGACATTTCACCCACCACAGCACCGCTCCCCACGATTCCACCATCTCCCCCTCCCTTGCCCCCCACCTCACCACTCACATCATTGGCACACACAGCATTAACTACCCCCCTCCCCAATCCCACCTCCCCTGCATTTCAAACTTTTCCCCTTGCATTTCATAATGTAAATAGCACGTTCAACACATTACTTCAGTGTGCACATCAACTACAACAAGAGTACCATCAATTGGAAGAACGCACTACGGCCCTCCAGGCAGAATCTCAACGTCTGCAAGCTAGGGTCACCACTCTGGAAGCTGACTACCAAACGCTCCTAACCGAGCATACCACCTTACAGCAGGCTCACTTAGAATTGGAATCAAAGACATCAACAGTAGACGACAAAGCAGTCAAGGAACTAGAAGCAGTGCTTCAAGCGCAGATGATATCTAATGCTACACTCAGACGCAACATTGGACTATTAAGGAAGCATATGGCAGCAGCACTAGAAGAGAACAAAAGACTTCAACAACAAAATCAAGACAACTTCGAAGCGGCCATGGAAGGAACTGTGGGAGCCACCATTAGCCCTACCAGATATAGAGCAGTCCCATCGGAAGACATTCACATCTTACTTGAGGAGCATGCAAATTTCTTGGAGTCATATGAAAAGTTAGAGACTGAATGTGCAGATCTAAAGAAACAGATAGCCAGTGTCCCCACATCTCAACAGGAGCCGGTAATCTTGCAACACTCTACAGAAGAAATAGAGACCCTCCGGAAACAGGTGGCAGAGCTCCAAGCACGCCTCTTACCATATGAAAGGCCACCCTCGCCCATTGAAGAACCAGAACCTGAAACAGTAGTGGAAATTCCCGTCGATGACAGCTATGAAGAGCCATACGAGCCTATGCCGACACCCGGTGGTCGAACTATAGAAGAAGGACAAGACACCTTAGAAATTCAAGTCCCAGATTGGGTCAAAAGGGTCGAGAAAGTGGGTAAGACACATGATGATCGTGTGGCAGTGCAAATGCAATCTCTCACAAATCTGGAAGAAACTGTCCTTCGGTCTTCCTACTTTCAAAACTTATCCCATCAACGGTTAATCACAACATCAGAGTCGCAATACATGCCTTATTTTGTCTTACTACATGACTATAATGCAAAAGTCAAAAGACATACAGGGAAAGAGCCCACATTTGCCACTCAATTTGAGATAGGGGATTTACCGACAGATGCACGCGCTGGCTCGATCTTCCAACCTAATTGGCGTGCACGTCTACTAACCGATTACCCAGAGATGATGAGCACCTGGGCAACCATGCCACTATATATCAAGTATAATCCTTGTTATTGCCCAGTGGTACGCCGCAGATCCTGGCAAGCATTTGCAATCAAGGTACGCAACAATAAAGAATGCTCGGCTTGGGTTAACTATCCATATTTTGCTCCACCTCGCGGGACCCCAACCGTAGCCTACATGATATCAACAATTCGGCACTGGTCTACACGTCTAAATAATGTACCTGACATAGCAGCAAAAATGTGTATGAAGATATTTGAGCTCATGACCATTGTTTTCAAAACCTTTCGAAACGTACAAGCTCCATACATCTCTGCTCCTGGATTCTCTCAAGGTAACAAGGATTTAGTCTACGACATGAGCCAGACCCCCTCGGTCACTATAATCTTTGCTTGGCATGCACGAATAAAGTACTTACCCGCATGCTTCAAGCAGACATTTGAGGAGATGTTCTCTACGGGATTCTGGGAATATCATTCGGAAATTTTCATTCCCAGACCCACACATTTGCTACACCTATTCGCCGTAGAACAAGCGATCCATGCAGATCAGTTACGTCTGCCACATCCGGACATTCCAGGACCAATTGATTGGGATCGTTTGATGACAGATTTGGCCAGAGGACTACGCCTACAAGAACATCAGCTTGCCACGCAGGTCGTGGAATATTACATCCACCACTCCCAGCAACAAGGGTCTGTTAGGGATGACAGACGCGAGAGAGGGGGGGGTGTTGAGAGCAGTATGGGCACCCAAGGACTGACTAGACAAGAAAGCCAGCGGAGAGAGTCAGAGCGAGCTGAAGGAGTAAGTAGACAAAGCAGTAGATGCAAATCTGGCAGATAGGCCCTTCAAATTTTTCCAAACCAACATCCTTATAACAGTGATTCTTATCACTAACAATCATTGTAAATACCATTTCATATTTTTGTAGCTCCATTTTGTGCAAGACGAGGAGTCCTCAAGCTTGAGGAGCCTTAGAAGTACCTACATATCAATTTTTGTATTTTTTAGACTCCGTTTAAGCCCTCAAATTGGCCCTGGAACCTAATTTTTAACTAGGCCGGACACTAGGTCTGGACAGGGCCAAAGCTAGTCAAAAACTATAAAAAGAGCTAGAGAGCTCATTTTTGAGGTTGGATTGTAATTGAAACGAACTTGTAAGAGCTTGTGAAAGTAATCTAAAGAACTCCATTGCTCCTCACTCTTTGTCTTGCTGTGTGTGCGCGTGTGTGTGTATGTGTGTGCATGTTGGTGTGCTTCTCACTCACGCACTTGTGCTTCCACTTGCTCGAGGTCTTCATACCATCCTCATATCTTCCCGGATTGACATTAAAGGAGGTGCTACTCATCACTGAGCTACAGAGACAATGATAGGAGTGCAAGTCAAGCTATGTACTTCAAGGACAAGAAAAAGAATGGCAAAGGGAAGCAGTCAACTGATGATGAAGGAACTTCAAGTCAAGCTAAATTTACAAAAGAAAAGATGAACTACAGAGGTAAAGGAAGAGGAGGTAAGAACAAAGACAATACTAAGGCTTGTTGGATTTGCGGCATAACAAATAATTTGGCAAATGATTGTTGGTATAACAATCAAAATGGTGGAAGTAATAACCAGAGCTTCAATCAAAGAGGTAGAGGAGGCAGAAACCAAAGAGGCAACTTCAGAGGAAGAGGTGGTAGGACATCATATGCTAGAGGAGGTGGAAGAATTTTTCAATCTCAGTCCTACAACAACAATTATTATAATTATACATCAGATCAGAAGGATGACATGACTCTCATCTTGAATGCAACTCATGAAGCAGTAGGAGAAGACCAAAGGGTGTTTTATATTGACTCAGGATGTAGCAATCATCTGAGTGCTAATATATCATTGATGACTGATATGGAAGCAAAGGTGAATGGACATACAGTTCAAACAGGAGATAATACCAAGCATAAAGTGGAGAGCATTGGATCAGTGAAGACAAAGAATGGAAGTACACTCTTGAGCAAGGTACTTTATGTTCCGACTATTTCTAAAAACTTGATAAGTGTAGGGCAAATTGTGGACAAGGGATATGAAATTAGATTCACAAATGATGGTGTTTATGTGCAAGATCCAAATCAAGGATATAGAAATATCATTGTAGGTAACAAGGAAGGAAGGCTATTTACTCTCAAAGTCCAAGGTAATGTGGGACATGCTTTATTTACTTATGGAAGTCAAAAGATGTTTGAATTAGACCTATGGCATAAAAGGCTAGGTCATTTCAATGAGAAAGTCATAAAGGAAATGTCAAAGAATGATGTGGTGCTTCGTTTGCCACATATTGAAGGGCAACACATGGTGTACAAGTGTGAAGCTTGTCAATTAGGTAAAGCACACAAAAGTTCATACAATAAATCAGGGTACAAGTATTCAAACATGCTTGAGTTAGTTCATACAAATGTGTGGGGTCCTTCAAGGGACTATAGCATAAATGGATCCAGATATTATGTGTTGTTTGTTGATGATGCAACCAGATGGATTACTTTAGATGTAATCAAGGACAAATTAGAAGTGTTCAAGACATTCAAGCATTATCATGCTTATGCAGAAAGGATTACAGGACAAAAGCTCAAGAGGTTGAGATCAGATGGAGGGGGAGAGTATTTCTCTAAAGAGTTTGATGATTATTTGTGGAATGCAGGTTTAAAAAGAGAAGTAACTTGCAGGTACTCTCCTCAACAAAATGGAGTTGCAGAAAGAAGAATAGAACTCTTGTAGAGTTTGCAAGAGCAATGATGAAAGAAAAGAATTGTCCAAATTACTTATGGGCTGAAGCTATCAACACTACAACATACCTTGTGAATAGGTTACCTTGTAAAGCTTTGAATGGAAGAACACCTTATGAAGCATGATGGGGTAAGAGACCTACCCTTGATCATTGTAAGATATTTGGATGTTTATCATATGCTTATGTTCCTTCACAATTGAGACATAAGCTAGAACCCAAAGCAGAGAAGTATGTGTTTATTGGGTATGATGATAGACAGATGGGTTACAGATTGTGGAGTCCATCCACAAAGCAATTTCTTGTTACCAAAGATGTTACATTTGATGAGAAAAGTACATGGTATACAGGGTCAACAAATGATTATGCAGATGTTAGAGAAATACAAAGGAAAGGAAAGACAAAAGTAAGTGTGTATGAAAAAGATATTGATGATGTTGATTATAAAAGTAAATTGCAGGACAATGTTGAAGATGGGCCAGGATTTGATCGAGAATCAAATGTGGCTGAGACTTCAAGAAGTGTAGAGGTCAGAAGATCCTTGAGAGAAAGGAAAGAGCCTATCAGTTATAGTTATGATACATCTTTCTTAACAACAAAAGATTATGCTTACATTGTGAAGATAGAAGAGGATCCAATCACATATGAAGAAGCTAAAGGTAAACAGAATTGGGAGAAGGCAACGCAAGAAGAGTATGATGCTCTACTTGAAAATGAAACATGGGAATTGGTGCCAAGACCAAAGAATCAGAAGGTCATTGGATGTAAGTGGGTGTATAAAACAAAAAGGTTTGCAGATGTTAAAGTCTCTAGATACAAGGCTAGACTTGTGGTCAAAGGTTATGCCCAAACTTATGGGGTAGATTATGATGAAACATTTAGTCCTGTTGCTAAGATGTCTACAATTAGATCATTGATTGCTATTGGTGCTTGTAAAGGAAGTTATCACAATTAGATGTGAAGAATGCATTCCTGAATGGATACATTGTAGATGAAGTGTACATGGAGCAACCAGAAGGCTTCATGGATTCAAATGGATCAGATTATGTGCGTAAGCTCAAGAGAGCTTTGTATGGATTGAAGCAGGCCCCAAGAGCATGGAATTATAGGCTTGTTAAGTTCTTGAATGAATGTGGATTTCAAGCATCAAAGGTAGATAGTAGCTTGCTAGTGAAGGCAAGTGAAAATTGACACATATACATGTGTATTTATGTTGATGATATTATTGTCACAGGTACAGATGCTCAAGGAATCAAGGAGCTTAAGAAACAAATAGAGAAGGAGTTTAAGATAAGTGATTTGGGAAACTTATCTTATTTCTTAGGGATGCAGATTGTGTATACTCAACATGGAGTATATGTTACACAAGAGAGATACTTGAAGAATCTTCTGGTCAAGTTCAACATGGAGGATTGCAAGTCTTCAACCACACCATTGGAGGTAAATCATAAGTTGAGTAGATATGGAGGTGAAGAATTCAATGATATGAAGAAATATCAGAGTTTGGTAGGTAGTCTAATCTATGCTACCCTTACAAGGCCAGATCTATCATATGCAGTAGGTGTGTTATCACAATTTATGCATTGTCCAAAGAAGACTCATTGGATTGTAGCTCAATGGGTACTCAAATATATCAAAGGAACCTTAAGTGAAGGTTTGTATTATGGATTTACTTCTGATACAAGAATCAAACTGTTTAGTGATGCAGATTGGGCACGTGATTCAGATGATAGAAGGTCTACTCATGGGTATCTCTGTTATATTGGAGATAAGTTAGTTTCTTGGTGCTCAAAGAAGCAACATACAATTTATTTGTCATCCACAGAAGCTGAGTATAAAGGAATGGTAGAGGCTACAAAAGAAGTGATATGGTTAAAGATCTTGTTGAAGAGTTTTGGAATTGATCAGAGTACTCCAATTATTTTTGGAGACAATATGAGTTCATTGTATTTGGCAGCTAACCCTGTTTTTCATGCCACGACTAAACATATAGAGATTTAGTATCATTTCTTGAGGGAAAAGGTACTTGGTAAAGATATTGAAGTGTTGTATACTCCAACAAAAGAGCAAGTTGCAGATATGTTGACAAAAAGCTTGGACAGACCTAAGCTATAGAGGTTCAAAGAGATGGCAGGAGTAAAGAAGAATGGAATAATCACAATTCGTGATTGAGGGGGAGCTGTTGGAACAAAAAAAGCACAAATTGATGATTACAAAGAACTTGAAGCAAGTATATGATTAGATTGAAGTGAAAGAATTCATCTGAGAAAATGAAGGAATTTTAGAAGTGAAGCTTGTATACATATGTACATTACAGTTGGAAATTATTGTACTTTGAGTATAGATAATCCTTAGGATGATAAGGAGTAATGTAATAGATGCGGGATGAGTCTAGAACCATATGTAATGCTTTTATGAAGTCTCAAGGCTATTCTCGAAGCAATGAGGATCATTGTCTCTACACAAAGAGATGCTCAGATGGAAGCTTGGCATGCTTGATACTTTCTGTCGATGATATGCTAATTGCTGGGAAGTCCTCTTATGATTTGTCAATTCTCAAAAAGAAGTTGAGTCAGACATTTGATATGAAGGATTTGAGGGATGCCAAACATATTCTTGGCATGCGCATTACTCATGATATGAGCAAAAGATGCATATACTTGTCTCAAAGTGAGTACATATCCAAAGTACTTCACATGCTCAATATGCAGGGTGGAAAGGCATTGAGTACACCTTTACCCACATATGTGAAACTAAGCAAGGATGATTGCCCCAAATCAGATGAGGAAAAGGAACTCATGACCAAAATTTCCTATCAGTCTTCTGTTGGTAGTCTCATGTATGCTATGGTAGCTATGAGAACAGACATTGCATTTGTAGTGGGAGTTGTGAGCAGATATATGTCTAATCCTAGCAAGAAACATTGGGAAGCAGTCAAGATGATTTTAAGATATCTGAGTGGCACTAAGGACAAGTTTCTATGCGTAGGTAGAGAGAAAGCATCCATTATTGGTTACACAAATTCTGACTATGCTGGTTGTGTAGACAATCATGAGTCTACATCCGGGTATCTGATGAAAATCACTATTAAAAGGGAGTTATCTCGGAAAAATTGCATGGCCTAATTGTCAGATCTTCTTTGACTACTTTGTTTGTTTGGCCCTTCTCTTTGCTCTGATTCTTTATGTCGGCTCCCTTGTTGTTTCATGCCCTGACTGCCAACACACCCCACTCTCTCAGATCTGTCGTCTCTAATAGACCCTTGCTGAGCCAAACCCTTGATGTAATATTTGAGCACATCTGTGACCAAGCCTCAGTCCTCTAGCTAGATCTGTGAGTAAGGCATCCCAATCTACTGGCTGGGGTACCTCCGGATGTGGCATATGCAGCTCGTCTGAGCGTAGGGCATGCTCCACAGCAAATAAGTGTAACAGATGAGAGGGTCTGGTGTTTGAAGCATGTTGGGAGATATTTGACACAAGCATGCCATGCATATATAATATTGACAGATGGGGTGGTCCTCATATCATATACTAGATCGAGGTTTCCTTTGTTAAAGCCTAGAGCTGAGAAAAAGTGTTGATGTTGTAGCAAGGAACGCCCAAAACCCACACGACCTTGCATGGAAGCAAGAAGGAAAGCTCAAGAGTGACTCTCCTCTCATCCACCCCTACCTCTCACATGTTCAAGCCATTGGCATAGACACATGCTATGCCACATGCTTGAAAACAAGGAGAATAGGGAGTTAAGGATCCTTGTCCATGAGGAAAATACAAGCAAATACAACTACTCTACTCACACAAAGGAGAGACATGCATGGCACACACACACCACTCTCACACACTCACAAGACACAATACATGTAAATGTAAATAGTCTTCTTGGAGTAAATGAGAGCATCTTCCATTGAAAGGAGATATTACATGAGAGCACGTCGACCAAAAGCTCCTCTCTTTACAAAAATGAGCTCATATTTATAGGCTAAGCTCTATTCCCCATGTGCCTCTTTGAAAAGTCAAAAAGGTGATTCTCTCTCTAGCTGCCAATCTTCTGGGATATTCTAAGATCAAAAATGGTAACAAAAAAATCCCCAAAAGGAACATGCGTTGGTTTTTTCACATGGGGAATCTTCTAGAAGGCACAAAGGTGAGAGCTTCTTCAAGTCTAATATACTATGGTCTAAGGATATCAAAAAGTGATTTTTGGAGAGTGTTCACATGTGACACTTCAAGTATATACAAAGAGTTATTCTCATGATCTTAAGAAGGGTTCCTATTCACAATTGTGGATGTGCGCATACCCTACAACCCAACACTCTCCCCCTCCTAGTCTTTTTCATCCTCGACAAAGCTAAGAGAAGAGGATCATACATAACTGAGTTTCCAAGTTGGAGTCTTTCAAATCTGGAAATCTTCATGACTTCAAAATTTGCAATTCTTCACTCTGCAAGGCTTTAGGCTGCAAGTCTTTAGTCTTCAAAGCTGGGCAACACAATCCCCTTGGGGGGCAGTCAGCCCAACCTTAGTTTCACCATGTAGTCCTTTGTAAGGCTGATAGGGCCTTCATAGGTAGCCCCAAATCTTGAAATTTAAAACATGCACAACAAGTAGCCTGCCTTGGAAAAAGAAGTAGAATATAACATTTAGTTCAACTTTTTGTTTCCACTTTAGGGAACAGCTTTTGACTCAAGACTTGCTCTTCTAGAGAGAAGTCCGCGTGAAAATTTCCTTGTTCCCCTTTGATGGTTGGTGTCTTCTAGTCTTGTTTGTGAGTGTGCTTTCTTACAGGTCTGTCCAACTTAGTGCAAAGTTTGAGTGCATAGGTGACTATCGTTCAAAGGCCAGTATGCATGTAACTATAGAAAATTTATTAAGGCAAGCTAAAGATTTCTCATTATACAAATCCTCTCAAACATATATACGAATAAAGATCATCGTTTCTCCTTTGAAGCTGACATATTATCCTTCAATGTCCTCCATCAAAGCACGAAGCACAAAAAGTGGCTATTTCCTTTAAACATGTAGAATACCAAGACACGACAGATTTAGAACTTTAAATGGCCAAATGAAGAGTTACTTCACAGGGTCCCATAGACCAGCTTGGTTTCTTAATGGCTCTATCCAGGGTGGTGGTTCAACAATTGTGATGATTCAGAAAGAGTGATCCAGGCTCTGTCGATCCGAAATGTGACATGAAGCTGCTATGTGCCAATTACACATTAGAAGATCTCAAGAATAGTCAAATAGGATTCCCAAAAGTGCTAGCAAGTTTTCAAATGCCTCCTCAGAGAACACCTGAGTAGCAATTTCTTGCAAGTAGAGGCCCAAATGGTGTGACCACTTAACAAGTGAGTAAGCCCAATATTATTCGAGTATAAGGACTAAATATAAGAGATGTAACAGATTCAGTACTCTTATTATTCTTCAAGCATTTATGAAAATTTAAATAGAGTATCAAGAGTTTTTATACGATTATTTTAGAAAAGCAATGTTGAAGTTAAGCCTGCAATGCATAATGAGAACAGAATTAAGTGAGTATTGTAAAACCAGAGATTTTACTCCCCTTGCAAAAAACAAGAACTCGGACCTTTGTGAGTTTCAATACTCAAGCAACAACTTTTCTAGCTTCTTTGCCTAAAATTTTGAGCAGTGAGTTTGTGGAGCAAAAGACAAGAGCCCAAGCAATTATGACTTTCAAGAGGTTCCTTCTAGGTGTAGTTTTGGCCATCATCCCTAGTGTAGTGCATCACCACCTATCACCCTAGATACCCTAGGAGCAATTTCAAAACAACAAACTTGCTTATGCTTTTAGTACCTAGAAGTGTGCATCCAAGTGGGCCAATACAAGTCATTTCATGTGGAAAGAGATGCAATAAGTAATCAAGTTTTGTTGATATATTTAGGTAGTGATGTGTGTGAACACACTAGGACCGCTGTCGGGAAGATTTACAACTTCCAGTTGATGACCAGAGAAAATGAAAATAACTTAATTGGTGAATTATAAACCTCTTTTTCACTGTTGAACAATTGTGCTGGATTGAATTAACTATTTTTGAAGTATTTGCAGGTACAATAAATGATGAAGAATATGTGTTCATATTAGGGTTACCCTAATTACTCATTTAATGAGTGTTTTAAATTGATACATATAAGACATATGAGTATATACCCCTAGGGTTTCATAAGTTTATATAAGTTAAGTTAGTAGGATTAATCCAAAGGATCTTAAATGGTTTCATTGAGTTAATGTTAAGGAAATAGATGATTTATCATGGGTTAGAGATAGGGTTTAGAAGGGTTTTAAAGGGTTTTCATGAGTTTCTGATGGGTTTAAGTAGGTTTTCTAGAGGTTCAGAATGTTTTAAAGGTTAAAACAATTAATATTTAATACAATTAATCTATATCTAAACATTGGTTCAATAATAAAAATTAAAATATGGTTTAATTAATCATGTATGTGCAATTAAATCCTAAGGCTTGATTTAATTAAAATTTAAACTAAGGTTAATTTAAATGATTTATTTAATTAAGAAAATTAAGGTAATAGAATAAAATAATAATTGAAGTGGATAATTAATGAGCGGTGTATGTGAGTGCTGTTTAAAGTGTGGTGTGGGTTAAGTGTGTAACTAAAGTGGTTAAAGTGAATAGTTTCAAAGTGTGGTAGTTGTGAGTGCAAGTTAAAAGAGTGGTAGAAAAAAAATATGCATTTAAAGTGTAAAAAAGGTGTGTACAAAGAGTGGTGAGTGTGAGGGTAATCAAAAGAGAGGTTGTGTGAGAAAGTTAATTAAAGTGTGGTGAATGTTAATGGGAAAAAGTGAGGATGAGGAAATAAAGTAAAATCAAAGGAATGGTTTACAAATGAGTTGTGTGTGTATATATATGAGTGTGTTGATCTAGTTTTCCCTAATATTTTTTTGCAGGTACTGTCTCCTGCTCTTTACTTTCTTCTGTTTCCCCTTCTTTCTCATTAGACCCTCCTCGTGCTCGGGATATTGAGCCGTCATGTCCTGCTGTGTATTATGATTTTGATGTTGATTGTCCGGCTGGAAGCATGCCCATGCCTATTCGGTGGCTTGGTCTGAGTCCCTGCAGTATGTGCGTGTGTATGTTATGTGTTATGTGTTATGTGTGAATGTGTTATGTGTATGTGCGTGTATGTGTGATGTGTGAATGTGTTATGTGTATGTGCGTGTGTTTGTTATGTGTGATGTGTGTGAAGTGTACGTATGTGTGTATGTGATGTATGTGTGTATGAGATATGTGTGTGTGTGCGTGTATGATGTGACGTGTGTGTGATGTGTGAATGTGTTATGTGTATGTGCGTGTGTATGTGTGTGTGTGAAGTGTGTGTATGTGATGTATGTGTGTGTATGTGATGTGTGTGTATGTGATGTGTGTGTATGTGATATATGTGTGTTTGTGATATATGTGTGTATGTGATATATGTGTGTGCGTGTTATGTGTATGTGTGTGTGCGTGTTATGTGTATGTGTGTGTGCATGTTATGTGTATGTGTGTGTGCGTGTTATGTGTATGTGTGTGTGCGTGTTATGTGAAGTATGTGTATGTGATGTATGTGTGTGTATGATGTGTGTATGTGTGTGTGAGAGAGAGGTTCTCTCCCTCCCCTCCTCTGCTGCAGCGCAACAGCGCGCACAGAGAAGGGGAGAGAGAGAGAGAGAGAGAGAGAGAGAGAGAGAGAGAGAGAGAGAGAGAGAGAGAGAGAGAGAGAGAGAGAGAGAGAGAGAGAGAGAGAGAGAGAGAGAGAGAGAGAGAGGCAGGCAGAGAGAGAACGGGAGAAGAGAGAGAGAGAGAGAGAGAGAGAGAGAGAGAGAGAGAGAGAGAGAGAGAGAGAGAGAGAGAGAGAGAGAGAGAGAGAGAGAGAGAGAGAGAGAGAGAGAGAGAGAGAGAGAGAGAGGTAGGCAGGCAGAGAGAGAACGGGGAAGAAAGAAAGAGAGAGAGAGAGAGAGAGAGAGAGAGAGAGAGAGAGAGAGAGAGAGAGAGAGAGAGAGAGAGAGAGAGAGAGAGAGAGAGAGAGAGAGAGAGAGAAGCCCTCCCTTTCCCTCCACAACACTGCGCGCGGCAGCGCTGCACAGAGAGAGAGAGAGAGAGAGAGAGAGAGAGAGAGAGAGAGAGAGAGAGAGAGAGAGAGAGAGAGAGAGAGAGAGAGAGAGAGAGAGAGAGAGAGAGAGAGAGAGAGAGAGAGAGAGAGAGAGAGAGAGAGAAAAGCCCCTTCCTTTCCCTCCACAGCACTGCGCACGGTAGCGCTGCACAGAGAGAGAGAGAGAGAGAGAGAGAGAGAGAGAGAGAGAGAGAGAGAGAGAGAGAGAGAGAGAGAGAGAGAGAGAGAGAGAGAGAGAGAGAGAGAGAGAGAGAGACAGAGAGAGAGAAACGGCAGAGAGAGAGAGAGAGAGAGAGAGAGAGAAAGAGAGAAAAGAGAGAGAGAGAGAGAGAAAGAGAGAGGCGTAGAAGAGAGAAACGCAGAAAGAGAAAGAGAGAGAGTGAGAGAGAGATAGGCACAGAGAGAGAGAGAGAGCGTAAAGAGAAAGAGAGAGAGAGAGAGAGAGAGAGAGAGAGAGAGAGAGAGAGAGAGAGAGAGAGAGAGAGGGAGAGGCGCAGAAATAGATAGAGAGAAAATATTAATTTTCTTTATTTGGTTGTTAGTTAAATTAATGAATGATTAAATGCATTATTTGTATTAAGTGTTTAGTTTCATATTTCGTATTTTGTTTATATTTTATTTAGTTATTATTATATGATTAGCTGATGCATAAAGATATTTACATCTATGTATATGTGTATTCATAAGAGGCACTTGAGAGACACTAGGATACTAATATACATGATTATATAATGATAAGTGTGTTAGTTAATATGCATTAGCATGATTATGTATGTGTATGCATGGTTAGTATGTATGGGCATATATGTATGAAAGTAAATGTATGAGCATGACTGTGCATTTATCTAATGCTAGCATGTGCATGAATATATGTTAGCATAAATGAGCATGTGTATGGTTTAATGTATGTAATTAATGTCTTTTAAGTTTCTTGATGGTTCTTATAACTTTACTAACATCTAATGTTTTTTTGCAGAAACATTGCAGATTACAATCAGTTAAAGTGAAGTACAAGCAGTTGAAGTGAACCGGCAGATTGAAGATCCATTTAAACCTTATATCTCCATTTAGTCATTTACCCGATTGCTTAGACATTTATCCAAATATCTAGACTTTACATTTGTATTAGCTTATCAGTTCATTTATTCAAATCAGTTTAGCATCATATTGTTTCTATTAGTTCTTTCATGTATTCCGATTTATACCATGAATCTGAAAACAGTAGTAATGATAGCATTAGTGTCTTTATCTTATGAACAATGTTTAACTACATTCCTAGCCTTTTCTTCCATTACATCTTCTGAATCATAAAAGTGGTGAAGATTTATTTCCACCAACTTTAGTTAGACAAACTCATCCAAAACCATTAGAAGCTATAGTAGAAGAGATAGTTAAAGATCAGATAACCGAAGAGTCATTATTTTTTAACACTCAAACAGATAGCTATTGCCAGATATAAAGCAGCTTGTCCTTTTATAAAGGACTCTATTTAACCATATTAGGGAAATAAACATAATTTATATTTCTACATTTATAGATTAAGTGAGATTTGTTAAAAATAGAAGGATTTGTAGTTCATTTAGATAACGAAAGTAGTTGTATATATGTAGGAGCATATTGTTGCATGATACATGTCTGTGAAAACCTAGATCTTTCTTGTCCATGCAGCTAGATCCTTAGCTCGGATTAAGGGGTTAAGCCTTTCCCCTTTAAAACAAAAAAGTAGCGAAAAAAAAAAAAGAATATTGACATGGAAGTTATACCTTCTTCCACCCCAAAAAGGTATTTACATTTATTATCGATATGAAGTTTACATCATATTTATATGAAGAAAACGAGTTGTGAAAAAAAACACATCTAGTGGTTAAAATTGGGCATACAAGGCGGCTGTCTGTCCAAGTAGATTTAGTAGATTTCTTTGGCATGCTTGATTGCTCATATGTGAATGCATATATATGACGAAACCTGCATTTGAATGAATGAAAATGAATTCTATTTTATACTAATCTTTACATAGTTTATAAATGGATGAAATGTAAATTAATGTTTGTTGACTGAACAGGTTACTAGCTTACCTTTATACTTTAATATGTTTTCATTGCCAGATATAATTTAAATAAACTTCATGTGCATGTTAAAAAAAATTTGATAATTTAAAATATGTTTATAAAAGAATTTGATGTTGTTCTATGATTTAATTTCAGGATAATCATTGAACATGCTGCTTCCCTCAATCTGCAAGTTGGCCCATCGAGGACGATGTGCAGGTTTGGTGGCGGTGGATGTCGGGAAGATTTACATCTTCCAGTTGATGACCAGAGAAAATGAAAATAACTTAATTGGTGAATTCTAAACCTCTTTTTCACTGTTGAGAAATTGTGCTGGATTGAATTAACTATTTTTGAAGTATTTGCAGGTACAATAAATGATGAAGAATATGTGTTCATATTAGGGTTACCCTAATTACTCATTTAATGAGTGTTTTAAATTGATACATATAAGACATATGAGTATATACCCCTAGGGTTTCATAAGTTTATATAAGTTAAGTTAGTAGGATTAATCCAAAGGATCTTAAATGGTTTCATTGAGTTAATGTTAAGGGTTTAGATGATTTATCATGGGTTAGAGATAGGGTTTAGAAGGGTTTTAAAGGGTTTTCATGAGTTTCTGATGGGTTTAAGTAGGTTTTCTAGGGGTTCAGAATGTTTTAAAGGTTAAAACAATTAATATTTAATACAATTAATCTATATCTAAACATTGGTTCAATAATAAAAATTAAAATATGGTTTAATTAATCATGTATGTGCAATTAAATCCTAAGGTTTGATTTAATTAAAATTTAAACTAAGGTTAATTTAAATGATTTATTTAATTAAGAAAATTAAGGTAATAGAATAAAATAATAATTGAAGTGGATAATTAATGAGCGGTGTATGTGAGTGCTGTTTAAAGTGTGGTGTGGGTTAAGTGTGTAACTAAAGTGGTTAAAGTGAATAGTTTCAAAGTGTGGTAGTTGTGAGTGCAAGTTAAAAGAGTGATAGAAAAAAAATATGCATTTAAAGTGTAAAAAAGGTGTGTACAAAGAGTGGTGAGTGTGAGGGTAATCAAAAGAGAGGTTGTGTGAGAAAGTTAATTAAAGTGTGGTGAATGTTAATGGGAATAAGTGAGGATGAGGAAATAAAGTAAACTCAAAGGAATGGTTTACAAATGAGTTGTGTGTGTATATATATGAGTGTGTTGATCTAGTTTTTCCTAATGTTTTTTTGTAGGTACTGTCTCCTGCTCTTTACTTTCTTTTGTTTCCCCTTCTTTCTCATTAGACCCTCCTCGTGCTCGGGATATTGAGCCGTCATGTCCTGCTGTGTATTATGATTTTGATGTTGATTGTCCGGCTGGAAGCATGCCCATGCCTATTCGGTGGCTTGGTCTGAGTCCCTGCAGTATGTGCGTGTGTATGTTATGTGTTATGTGTGAATGTGTTATGTGTATGTGCGTGTATGTGTGATGTGTGAATGTGTTATGTGTATGTGCGTGTGTTTGTTATGTGTGATGTGTGTGAAGTGTACGTATGTGTGTATGTGATGTATGTGCGTATGAGATATGTGTGTGTGTGCGTGTATGATGTGACGTGTGTGTGATGTGTGAATGTGTTATGTGTATGTGCGTGTGTATGTGTGTGTGTGAAGTGTGTGTATGTGATGTATGTGTGTGTATGTGATGTGTGTGTATGTGATATATGTGTGTGCGTGTTATGTGTATGTGTGTGTGCGTGTTATCTGTATGTGTGTGTGTGCGTGTTATGTGTATGTGTGTGTGCGTGTTATGTGTATGTGTGTGTGCGTGTTATGTGAAGTGTGTGTATGTGATGTATGTGTGTGTATGATGTGTGTATGTGTGTGTGAGAGAGAGGTTCTCTCCCTCCCCTCCTCTGCTGCAGCGCAACAGCGCGCACAGAGAAGGAGAGAGAGAGAGAGAGAGAGAGAGAGAGAGAGAGAGAGAGAGAGAGAGAGAGAGAGAGAGAGAGAGAGAGAGGTAGGCAGACAGAGAGACAACGGGGAAGAAAGAGAGAGAGAGAGAGAGAGAGAGAGAGATAGAGAGAGAGAGAGAGGTAGGTAGGCAGAGAGAGAACGGGGAAGAAAGAGAGAGAGAGAGAGAGAGAGAGAGAGAGAGAGAGAGAGAGAGAGAGAGAGAGAGAGAGAGAGAGAGAAGCCCTCCCTTTCCCTCCACAGCACTGCGCGCGGCAGCGCTGCACAGAGAGAGAGAGAGAGAGAGAGAGAGAGAGAGAGAGAGAGAGAGAGAGAGAGAGAGAGAGAGAGAGAGAGAGAGAGAGAGAGAGAGAGAGAGAGAGAGAGAGAGAGAGAGAGAGAGAGAGAGAGAGAGAGAGAGAGAAGCCCTCCCTTTCCCTCCACAGTACTGCGCGCGCAGCTGCAGAGAGAGAGAGAGAGAGAGAGAGAGAGAGAGAGAGAGAGAGAGAGAGAGAGAGAGAGAGAGAGAGAGAGAGAGAGAGAGAGAGAGAGAGAGAGAGAGAGAGAGAGAGAGAGAGAGAGAGAGATAGAGAGAGAGAGAGAGAGAGAGAGGAGAGAGAGAGAGAGAAGCCCCTCCCTTTCCCTCCACAGCAACTGCGCGTGGCAGCGTGCAGAGAGAGAGAGAGAGAGAGAGAGAGAGAGAGAGAGAGAGAGAGAGAGAGAGAGAGAGAGAGAGAGAGAGAGAGAGAGAGAGAGAGAGAGAGAGAGAGAGAGAGAGA